>OZ036002.1:11372198-11987198 GCA_964035015.1 Corallium rubrum
AAATATGGGAAATTGTCAAGCAAAACAAAAGATGCCGCAAGTGTCTGAAATCACATCACACCAATGATTGCAGAAAACCTGATGGCACTTCCTGTGATAAATGCAAGAAAAATCATCACCGATCTTTACATAATGAGAAAAGAGATTCCTTGTTCTCGAATTTGAACTGCATCCAACTGCAACTACCATTTCCCAGTCAAGTGACTCAAGACCAAAATACCACAGACAACCATAACATTCAAATGAATACTTCTTGCCAGAACAGAAAAGTTAAAACTGTGGTCGGAATGTGTCCAATCCAGAAAGTCAAAGTTAGGGGTACAAATGGAGAGCTTGTTGAAGTCCTTGCGTTGTTAGACAGTGGGTCAAACACTAGTCTTCTGTCAAAAGGTACAGCTGGAAAGTTAGGTTTAACTGGACCTAAAACTCATCTAACTATGAATCTGGCTGGAGGAGAAAAGAGATCAGAAGTTGCTGAAACTTTCGAAATTACTGTTGTCTCATCTGTGGAGGGCGATATTGAGAAAACCTTACAGGTATACACAGTCAGAAGACCTTGCAGCAATGCCAGGACAATATCAAGAAGGTCCATAGAGGGTTATCCTCATCTCAAGCCGATCTCGGATAAACTGCACTTATCTGGTGGTGCGGTGGATCTCCTACTTGGAACTGATTTTTCTGATGCATTTGTCGATGTCCACACCATAATGGGCGAATCTGGAGAACCTATTGCAAAGAGGAACTGTTTTGGATGGAACGCCTTGGGACAACTGGATCCAAAGTCGATGAACAGCTCAGTCGATGAACAGCGTTTTTTCTTGTCAGATGTCGTAGTGGGGCAGTAGTTTCCGAATAGTTTTGTATGAAGCTGGCACTGTAGTTTGCCATTCCAAGAAAGGATCGAACTTCTGCGACTGATGTTGGAGGTGGTGCCTCTGTGAGGGCTTTTATCTTGTCTGTTGTGGGTGCCATGCCCTCAGCAAAGAACTTCATGCCAAAAAATTCGATTTCGGTTTGGTTAAACTTGTATTTAGGTAGACCCAATGTCAGTCCACAATCTTCAAATCTTTGTAGGACCTGGGCTAGGGCAGTATCATGCTCTTTTTGTGTCTTTCCATATACAATGATGTCATCATACAGGTTGTCTGCGTTGTCAATATCTACTAATGTTTGTGAAATTTCTTGGTGAAATAGTTCTGCTGCTGAGTTTGTTCCAAAGTTCAATCGTTTGAAACGTCGTAGTCCACGGTGAGTGTAGAATGTTGTCATGTATTGAGACTCTGTGGTTAGTTCTAACTGCATGTAACCCTGTTTCATGTCAGGTTTGGTGAAATGTTTAGCTCCGTTCAGCTTGTATCTCAGTTCTTCCAGTGTTGGTATAACATGTCTTGTGCGTTTGATGGCTGCGTTGGCAGTTGTCATGTCAATGTTCATGTGAAGCTGTGATGGATCAGCTTTTGGTGTCAACACGACGTTGGAGATCCACTCTGTTGGGCCTTCTACCGGTTCTATGACATCTGTATCCTCCAGTTCCTGAATAATTTCCTCGAACTGCTCCCTCTTTGGAAATGGGATCCTTCGTTGTGGTTGTATTTTTGCTTTGACGGTCTTGTCAATAATTAATTCCACTTGGCGATATTTGTGTTTTCCAATGCCCAGAAACACGTTTTGATGTTTGTCGACAATGTGCTGGACAACATATTCTGATGTGGAGTGCTGTTGATGTAGGTGGTTAACATACTTGGTGGCTTTGGATAGTGGTGTCAGTTGCTTGGCCATTGCTGTATATGGTAGGTGTTTCACTTCGGCTGGAGTCTGTTGTTGAGATGGTGGGGATTGCTTTTAGCATCTTTCTGTTGCAGAAGTTCATTTACATCAATTTTGAGAATGTTCAGATCAAATGCATTGTATTTGCCAAGTATTGGTATTGATGTAGAGTTTTCGGTAACATAAAATGTGCTTTCTACTTGTTGGCCATTGGCTCGAATTGTTGTTCTGAACCGCCCTTTCACTGGTATTGGCTTAGAACCATATGGTTTCAATTTTGCATTTGTGTTTCGCAAAGGTGGTCTTTTGTTTAATGCTTTATATGTTGCAAAACCCATAATGTGGACTTCTGCACCCGAGTCTACTTGTACTTGTACCCTCTGGTCTTGTAACTTGACGGTTACCTTGGTTTCATACTCTGAAGGTCGTGGAGATGTTGTTGCTGTATCAGTGGTCACTTTGTCTAGCTTAAAGGTGAGTTGGTCAAACTTGTATGTAGCTTGTGGATCTTCATCATCACTGCCTTGCCGTAGAAGCTGTTCGACTGGTTTGTATGGTTTGGACTGACAGACCACTGCGAAATGCCCTCTTTTCCTGCATTTGTTGCATGTGGCTCCTCGTGCCTTACATTTCCCTTGATGTGGTGTTTGTTGTCCACAATACTTGCAAACCTCCACGGTACTTTTGTTCCTTTGGTGTTGTTGATCTTTTGACTCCCCGCGATACACTGGTATTTTGTCTCCCTTTGACTGAAATTGCTGTTTGGACACGTTATTCACTTCAGCTGGTTCCATTGTATTTTGTTTCATGAAGGTTATCTCTCGTTGTGTGAGCTCTATTGCCCTGGCGTTGTCTATGACTGTTTTCAAGTCCATATCCTTTGCTATTATGTCCCCTTGCAGTTTTCTGACGGTGTGTGTAAGGTGACTACAAGCTTGATAGCCTCATCTAATGTCATTTTGTTGAACTCACAGTCCTTGCCTTTTGTTCTTAGTCTAGTGATCCAGTGGTCATGAGTTTCCTCAGGAGAAGTCGGCTTGGAGCAGAAAAATCTGTAACGATCGGCTGTCAAATGAAAAGTGAGTTGTTAAGGCTTCCTTTGCTTGTTCATACGTGTCGTCTGCTCTAGTCTAGTGATCCAGTGGTCATGAGTTTCCTCAGGAGAAATCGGCTTGGAGCAGAAAAATCTGTAACGATCGGCTGTCAAATGAAAAGTGGGTTGTTAAGGCTTCCTTTGCTTGTTCATACGTGTCGTCTGCTACAGTCAGAGTAGAGAAAATTTCCCTAAGCGAGGGCCCTCCAACGGTGAGAAGTGCTGCTTTCTTTTTCGATTTTCCTTCCTCTGGGTCTGTTACTCCCTCAAAATCTAGTACTAGTTCAAAGTTTTCCAGCCATTCTTTCCATCGACGATCGAGGTTTTTCCCCAAATCCGTGAGTTCCTCTGGTTTGAACTAAGGCACACATGATTTAATACTCGTTAGTATTGCCGTCGCCATCCCTGCGAACTGTGCTCGTGTAAATCCCTTCGATTTGTTGTGACAAGATGGCGGCGTTCAACCTTAGCCTCTCGTTCTGGGTACGTAAATAATGTGTTGAATACTGTATCCTACCTGCTCAAAAGCGGCGGTAATGATACTTCTCTTGCTTGTGAACTTAGCTGTATAATATCTAGCTCAAAATCTCATCTTCGTCGCCATTTGAACAGTCTAATATGCCACGGTTACAGCGGATTCAGGTTGACCGTTTAACGGCAACATTTGTCGCGTTCGTTGCAACAGTTAATTAAGACGTTTCCAGGCAAAATGTCAGACGTTGCTGGGCGGGACTTACAACGTTCTGTCAAAAAATATCAGCGTTGCGGGTGAATTTACTAAGAACTTGTAAGCCCCGCCCAGCAACGTCTGACATTTTGCCTGGAAACGTCGTATAATTAATCAGTTGCAACTAACGCGACAAATGTTGCCGTTAAACGGTCAACCTGAATCCGCTGTAAATCAACAGGTCTCTTAGTTCTAACACTCGTTTATTAGACGACCTTCTTCTGACAAACCGGATGTGACACACAAACCGGATATAACAAATCTGATGGCCAGAAAAATACGAGAACAATTCGTGATGACCATAGACAATTAATATAATCAGATTGTGCTTTATTTGGCGTATATTCGTGACAATGGCGTTTATGGAGGATTACTAATGGCGGATGGACATGCAAAATAGTTTTCAAGGACTATTCAAGTTCCTTCGGATTCGACGCATTTTATGTTACAAATAATCGAACAAATCAGAAATGAATGGGTTATTTACAATAAAGAAGGATTTGGTTGTGCTGTGCAACGTGTGATTCGTTACAACTGGAGAAAAGCGTGAGGTGAGAAATCAACATTTGTTGTTTAGTGGTTAATGATTTCATTTCCCTCTCAAAATTTCCCATAATTTCTAACCTTGTGATGCATTTTCCATGGTTTAATGTTTTGCATTCTGCAGTATTACTGCAAACTTCTAATTGTTGTGTGTAGCAATTATCTGGATCAATTAGTTACAACTATCATTTTTTCCCCCCAATTTTTTAACAAACACTCTTGTTTCCTTTTGCTTACTGTACTTGTATCCCAAATTTTATAAAATTGTGAATAAAGCTAGCTTAAAATTTATTATTCAATAACAATCTTGTATTTTTCTTTGTATTAAGGTGAATTCAAAATTGAAATAATTTATTGGATTGCTTCCAGAATCTATTGATAAATTTGGTATATAACTGGTCAAATGTTCAAATATTTCTATTTTATCAGATAAAGTGTATTTCCTGTATGTATCCTCAATATATATGTAAATAAGGAACTTGAATAAAATCAAAATAGTTTATCTCAATATTGATATTGGTTACAAGCACTACTGTATTGACACTGATACAGGTGCATTCAATCAGGGCATTGTTAACATTTCAACATTGGCATTTTTGCAGTGAAGCACCCCCTCCCCCCCCCCCTGCCAAGAAAACATCAACTTTGGCACATTTAGAGAGGGCATTAGAAAAGTTACTGTATGAAGGTAGACATGTGAATGAAGTTTACCCAATAACCCTAACAGTTCTCCTCAAACTTACATCTACTATGACTCCATATAAACAGAAATGTTAAGTGAACGAACATTTTAGCACCGACCGTGTAACCATCAAAAACGTAACCGTCTCGTGTAAACGGGGCCTTTATAATTACTTCCATCTCAGGAACTAACCTACACATAGTGTGATTTATTAACATTATTAATCAGTAATGGTCCAAGTCGTTCAACTGAAGTAGTGTGCTGCGTAGGCAGTGTTGAAATACAAATTGAAATATAGTTCATTCCATAATTCGACAGTATATCCAAACTTACAAGTCTAACGTTTTGGGCCAATCCATATGTTAAGCACCAGGGGGGGGGCAACCATTGGGATATTGACTGATCGACATATCCCAACACAGGGAAATTGACTTTCTTGACAAGCTCGAAGGATGGGATTTTTGACACGTAAAATGATCTTAATATTATATTTTAGCACTTGATATGACCCACTGCAGGGGAATTTGATGATTTTTTCCAAAAAAAAGTCAATATCCCCATGGCTTAACATTGAACTATATTTCGATTCTTGTTACTAGTACTAACAAAACGTGAGCTATATATTACTGTAAAATCTTTGAGCGTGTTTATCCACGACTTTTTATGTTTGTATATTATGGCTATCTTAAGAATTCTTTGCTTTGTGTTGGTTCCCCGATTGTTGAAATACAGTATTTCGATTCGTTTAACATCAGTTGAGTGTTTTCAAACTTCGTTTATATAAAGTAGACTCGAGTAGACCACTTGATAAACATTCATTCCAATAAACTGCCTATATCTAACTTCCTCCTTTCGATTTATAATTTATATACATTATAGCCAGGAGACCCAGAAATAAATCGTTAAAATTGTCAAGCGTCATACGTCCTCACTTTAAATATAACTGCAAATAACAAACATTTATGCAGTAAAGACTTACCGTTTTATTATCATCTTTATCATCTCTCTCTGAAGACTAGTACTACCTCGAATAAACCAAACCTGCTGTAGCGTTTTATTAACTTGTTTTAAGACAGTAAAACGGCAAGCAAGAGGCGTACTCGGCGTTGTAAATCAACTGTAAACGTTCGAGACTTCGAGTTTCTTCTCTGATAGATTTCAGAAACCGTGCAGGTGTCTGCAAAATAATTATTGTGACAATACTCCATATATGGTACCGCCATTTGCAGTTGAGCTTGCAGCTTGCGTTAGCGCGTTGTTTCTGCGTTCGTTTCCAAGGGCACAACGTGACGTTGCTAATTTGTTATGACCGTCGCCGTTGCCCTTTCTCTACCGTTTTCCGATATCTTATCAATAATGCTTCTCTTTAGGTCATGATAGAGCTTTCCCAACATTAGATGTCCGTCCGGCCTTGCTAAATCGTTTACTAGACATTTTTTTATAATATCTACTCGCCACGATCGCGAATAACAAATTAATCACTAATTGAAACCCTGTCAAAGCTCCGTAGCAACGTCACGTTGTGCCCTTGGAAACAATGCGTTGCGGTCCAATGAACGCAGAGTTTCAAACGATGAAACAACGTTTTAATTTAGCAAGCTGCAAGCTCGACGGTAATTGTGGCAATATATGGAACAGGTTGGACGGCTGCCGCAAAGTATCATGGTCCTAACGCTAAAATCTGACCCAGACGAGGAATGAACTCTGCTCGGCGGACTTATTCGACTAGATGCACAAAAACTTTTGAAAACTCGTCACAGTTGATCCAGAATTGATAAATCTGATGGCCAGAAAAATACGAGAACAATTCGTGATGACCATAGACAATTAATATAATCAGATTGTGCTTTATTTGGCGTATATTCGTGACAATGGCGTTTATGGCGGATTACTAATGGCGGATGGACATTCAAAATAGTTTTCAAGGACTATTCAAGTTCCTTCGGATTCGACGCATTTTATGTTACAAATAATCGAACAAATCAGAAATGAATTGGATATTTACAATAAAGAAGGATTTGGTTGTGCTGTGCAACGTGTGATTCGTTACAACTGGAGAAAAGCGTGAGGTGAGAAATCAACATTTGTTTAGTGGTTAATGATTTCATTTCCCTCTCAAAATTTCCCATAATTTCTAACCTTGTGATGCATTTTCCATGGTTTAATGTTTTGCATTCTGCAGTATTACTGCAAACTTCTAATTGTTGTGTGTAGCAATTATCCGGATCAATTAGTTACAACTATCATCCTTGGGTTCTTTCCAATTTTTTAACAAACACTCTTGTTTCCTTTTACTTACTGTACTTGTATCCCAAATTTTATAAAATTGTGAATAAAGCTAGCTTAAAATTTATTATTCAATAACAATCTTGTATTTTTCTTTGTATTAAGGTGAATTCAAAATTGAAATAATTTATTGGATTGCTTCCAGAATCTATTGATAAATTTGGTATATAACTGGTCAAATGTTCAAATATTTCTATTTTATCAAATAAAGTGTATTTCCTGTATGTATCCTCAATATATATGTAAATAAGGAACTTGAATAAAATTAAAATAGTTTATCTCAATATTGATATTGGTTACAAGCACCACTGTATTGACACTGATACAGGTGCATTCAATCAGGGCATTGTTAACATTTTAACATTGGCATTTTTGCAGTTAAGCAACCCCAAACCCACCCCCCCCCCCCCCCCCAAGCCCTGCCAAGAAAACATCAACTTTGGCACATTTAGAGAGGGCATTAGAAAAGTTACTGTATTAAGGTAGACATGTAAATGAAGTTTACCCAATAACCCTAACAGTTCTCTTCAAACTTACATCTAATATGACTCCATGTAAACAGAAATGTTAAGTGAATGAAAATTTTAGCGCCGACTGTGTAAACGTAACCATCCAGATGAATTTTTATTGGGATAAAAATTCATCTGGTCTCGTGTAAATGAGGCCTTTATAATTACTTCCATCTCAGGAACTAACCTACACATAGTATGATTTATTACATTATTAATCAGTAATGGTCCAAGTCGTTCAACTGAAGTAGTGTGCTGCGTAGGCAGTGTTGAAACACAAATTAAAATATAGTTCGTTCCATAATTCGACAGTATATCCAACCTTACAAGTTTAACGTTTTGGGGGCAAATCCATATGTTAAGCACCGGGGGGGGGGCAACCATTGGGATATTGACTGATCGACATATCCCAACACAGGGAAAATTGACTTTGTTGACAAGCTCGAAGGATGGGATTTTTGACACGTAAAATGATCTTAAAATTATATTTTAACACTTGATATGACCCACTGCAGGGGAGTTTGATGATTTTTTCCAAAAAAAAGGCTTAACATTGAACTATATTTCGATTCTTGTTACTAGTACTAACAAAACGTGAGCTATATATTACTGTAAAATCTTTGAGCGTGTTTATCCACGACTTTTTATGTTTGTATATTATGGCTATCTTAAGAATTATTTGCTCTGCGTTGGTTCCTCGATTGCTGAAATACATTATTTCGATTCGTTTAACTTCAGTTGAGTGTTTTCAAACTTCGTTTATATAAAGTAGACTCGGGTACCGTATTTCCTTGAATAAACGCCGCAGCGTATATTAAATTTTCCGCATTGCGGGTGCGGTGTCTATTCGAGGGCGGCGTTTATTGTAAATTTTGTAACATCAACTGTGAATTTATTGTTTAATTCAAATTCATAACCAATTTTAACACTTATCCCAAAAAAATAAAGTTTACATGTCTTTAAATATATATATATATATATTTATTATATGTCTTGCGAGTCCGAACTGGCGTATTGAACGCTGATTGGCTAATGTGCGAGTCCGTACTTTACCGTACGGACTCGGTGTACGGACCCGCACAAAAACAACAAACTACAGCGAACCAATTTGTGAGCAAAATTAAACGAAATAGCGAAAAATGGACGGCCAATTCTATTATCCGGAGGAACTAACCGACGAAGATGATATATTAAATGCTACGGAGACAGAGTACATTAGAGAAAAAAAGCAACTGAGCCATTTTAAAACGCCGGGCAAACCTCGCAACCTCGCAAGACGTACTGTAGACGATAATGTTTTCTCTAAATTATTTCTCGTTGTTGTGGAGACATATAATAAATTCCTTATTAACCTCACAAGCTCGGTCCGTACGGGAAAATATTTTGCTTTCGATCTTTTGAGTACAGACCTCGCCCTTCGGGCTCGATCTGTACTCAAAAGATCTCAAGCAAAATATTTTCCCGTACGGACCTCGCGCTCGGTTAATAAGTA
The DNA here is from genome assembly GCA_964035015.1 of Corallium rubrum. Lineage (NCBI taxonomy): Eukaryota > Metazoa > Cnidaria > Anthozoa > Scleralcyonacea > Coralliidae > Corallium > Corallium rubrum. The sequence goes on from OZ036002.1 coordinate 11,381,298, forward strand.
CTTAATATATATATATATATGCTTCAAATAAACGCCGCATCGATGAGAAAAAGTGCGACGTTTATTCAAGGGCGACGTTTAATAATATTTTTTTTCTCCTGCGGCGTTTATTCGAGGGAGGCGCTTACTCAAGGAAATACGGTAGACCACTTGATAAAAACATTCTCAAACAGGATGCAGTGTATTAAACTAGCCATTCCAATAAACTGCCTATATCTAACTTCCTCCTTTCGATTTATAATTTATATACATTAGCCAGGAGACCCAGAAAAAAAATCGTTAAAATTGTCAAGCGTCATACGTCCTCACTTTAAATATAACTGTAAATAACAAACATTTATGCAGTAAAGACTTACCGTTTTATTATCATCTTTATCATCTCTCTCTGAAGACTAGTACTACCTCGAATAAACCAAACCTGCTGTAGCGTTTTATTAACTTGTTTTAAGACAGTAAAACGGCAAGCAAGAGGCGTACTAGGCGTTGTAAATCAACTGTAAACGTTCGAGACTTCGAGTTTCTTCTCTGACAGATTTCAGAAACCGTGCAGGTGTCTGCAAAATAATTGTGACAATACTCCATATATGGTACCGCCATTTGCAGTTGAGCTTGCAGCTTGCGTTAGCGTGTTGTTTCTGCGTTCGTTTCCAAGGGCACAACACAGAGGTAGCCTGTGTACAGCCGCTGTACACAGGCTACACAGAGGTGGTTGGACAAGTACCACGTGAATATCTCGACCAATGAAATGGCTTGTTTTCTCATCGTTTGATCGGCTGAAAATTTTGCATTGGACTTAGAATACCGAATATTACGCTATTGTCATTCATTTTTTTTCTTTAAAAAAGCAGCGATATTGTTTGATATATTGTTGGACTATCCATATCTGCAGGATTTTGCAAGGTAAATGTATTTTTCTACTTTATTTTGATGGTTTATGTAGGTCGTGTCGCCCTAAGCGAAGACCCAACTTCCGGTTTATCAACAATCTTCAAAGCAAAAAATCTCGAATTCCAACGGTTCGAATTCTCTAATTTTTGCGTAATAACTTGAACAAATGTCTAATCTTGGATTCTATCCAGACGACCCCCGGCGACCTCTCAACCGTTTTCGAGATATTCGCCTTTGAACCGACCATGGTATTTCGGCATTTGCTAAGATGGCGCCTAATAAATTTAAGAGGGCCTTTCGCCACTAAAGCTTGTTTTTTTCTCAAGAATTTTGGAAGTTTCCTAATATTTCGAGCTTTATTCTTTACAGTAAGTGTAGAATGAGTGGTGGACAATTATTAAAGAGTAAAATTTGGTATTTGTCTGTTTTTATGGTCCAAAACGCTTGACCTCGCTGTATAAAAACACCATCATTCTGGAAAAAATGTATACATATCAGGCCTACATATATTCTGTAAATATTATTACAGAATGTACTGAACTTTCTTAAAGATCTGCTATATATGTATACAGGCCTGATATGTATAGATTTTTTTTTATATTAAATAACATTGTGTTCCATGACAGCATATGATTATTAAAATTGATGTGTGGATAATTATTTGTAGTTTATTGTTGTTGGTCATTGTTATTGTGAATAATATATTATAGTTGTAGTATTATTATTTTTTTTTGCTAATTTGTTATAATTTGTTGTTGTTGTTGTTGTTGTTGTTGTTCGTATTGTTTTTTAGTATACAAATATTTATTATAGGACTTTAGCCAAGTGTGTGTGTGTGGGGGGGGGGGGGGGGGGGCATGTGCCCTTGTGTCCACCCCTTGATTTGTACACCCATGAAGTGAATACAATAGTTAGCCATTGGCTGTACAGTCAACTTTTAAGACACAAAAAGGTTAATAATTCCATCTCACTTCCTATTTTTTACAGGAAGTGAAGAGATACAGTACAGATGTCAGTGTTGGAATAACTTGCCTGGGCACGAGCACCGATCTGAACAGGATTTTTATGATTATAAATTGATGGATTCTCTTTTGCCAAATAACATTCAAATATGTAGTTTGATGTTTTGCATGTTATCAGTTGTATAATTACATAACAATGCATAATTGTGGATATAACTAATAAAATTTTAACAGAGGTATTATCTCTCACGTAGTATACAATTCGAATGCTGTGTCTCAAAGCCTAATTAAATGCCTGGATATTATTCATCCCTTTGCCTTTGAGTGCTACTGCATGTACATACTGATAGACAGTGAACTCTGTCTAAGACAGACACCCTTGGGCTGGACTTTGTCTGTCTTATAGTTCATTTTATTGGACTTTGCCTGTCTTATAGTTTGATTACCCATTCACTTTTCTGATGCCCTCTCTAAAGTTGATGTTTTCTTGGCAGGGGGTGGTGGTGGGGTGGGGGTGGTGGTGGTGGTGGTGGGGGGGGGGGTTGGTGGTGCTTGACTGCAAAAATGTAAGATCAATATTGAGCAACATTTTAATTTTATTCAAGTTCCTTATTTACATACATATATATTTAGGATACAGGAAATACACTTTATTTGATAAAATATGAATATTTGAACATTTGACCAGTAAAATACCAAGTGGTCCAAGTTTATCAATAGATTCTGGAGGCAATTCAATAAATTATCTTGATGTTGGATTTTGAATTAACCTTAATACAAAGAAAAATACAAGATAGTTATATTGAATAATAAATTTTAGGCTAGCTTTATTCACAACTTTATAAAATTTGGGATACAAGTAAGCTAAAGTATGAAGGAAGAGGGAAATCATAAACCACTAAACAACAAATAATGTTGATTTCTCAAATCTCACCCCACGCTTTTCTCCAGTTGTAACGAATCACACGTTGCACCGCACAACCAAATCATCCTTCATTGTAAATATCTAAATTCATTTCTGATTTGTTCCATTATCTGTAACATAAAATGCGTCGAATCCGAACAGGATTGGGTAGTCCTTGAAAACTATCTTGAATGCCCATCCGCCATTGTCATGAATATACGCCAAATAAAGCACAATCTGATCATATTAATTGTGTATGATCGTCACGGATTGTTCTCGTATTCTCCTGCCCATCAGATTTATAAATTGTGGATCAACTGTGACGAGTTTTCAACAGTTTTTGTGCATCTAGTCCACAGGGGAGCGTTCATTCCTCGTCTGCGGTCAGATGCAAATGAATCGATTTTAGCGTTAGGACCATGATGCTTTGCGTGACTTGTCCAACCTCCTCTGGGCACAACATAATGGTCAGGTGTCTGCAAAATAATTATTGTGACAATAGTCCATATATGGTAATTGTGGCAATTATGTTGATAATATATGGAACAGGTATTTTATGTAAGATCTATTTTAAGAGATTCTGTGCGTGAATCATTCTATAGCATGTTGCCGTAATTTTAGAAATAAATTTCACTTACCTCTACTTGAAGTCGTAGGCGTCATTTCTGTCTAGTTTGGGGCGAGATTTGGCGCAATTGAGACATTTACAACGAGTTCCGTATCTGGCGATGTAATGGTGGAGTAAAACATTGCAACGCAAGTTTTTGAAAAACTGGCTTTACGTCGGTTTTACCTTCACCTTTACTTCGTTACCAGATCAAAATTGTTGCAACATGTTTACCAAAATTGCCCAATTCATTAAAGGTGATGTACAGTCCGTTCTGCGCATAACCGCAATGTGGTCCCCTCAAAACAGACATTCGTAGAGAATTACATGAAGTACTCAGCTCAATGTAAACCGTTTGGGAACAACATGGCAGATTTACCACTATATACCACATTCATAAACATGGTCTAGACATGATAGTTGTCATATTGGTAAAAGGAATAATTCTCGTATGTATAAGGATACATTTGTCATTAATCTATCCTTACACGTCCGAGAATTGTTGCTTTTACCAATATGACAATTATTATATTTAGATATTGTTGCCACGAAAGTATTTATAAAGAAAAAATTACCGCATTGTGTCTCAACACTACACAATCGCCCTTTTAAAGGTGACATGACACGAAAGTTATCTTTCCTTGATTTGAAAGTGCTCTTAAAATAATGTGGAATATCAATTTACAGCTTTTCCATATTTCCCCTAGTTCTTGAGATATTTAGACTTATGTGATATTCAAATGAGATAACTTATGGCTCGTTTTTGCGGATACTGGTTGCTAAACCATAATCGGCTATGTCATGAGCGCGGTTGTGTGTGTGTGTGTGTGTGTGTGTGTGTGTGTGTGTGTGTGTGTGTGTGTGTGTGTCTGTGTGTGTAAGAATGTCTTCGTCAATCACGTGATCAACGCAAAGACCAATAGCAATAGTCCGAATCAGCATACTTCAGAAGTCTTATTTATATGTCCGAAGGTTTACGAACGTGTACCAGAACAACGAATGGGAGATAGAAAGTTGAGTTTTGCTTCAGGTAATGAACCTTTGCACGCAATCACAAGACGCCAAGAAATATGATGACAAGTCGACAGCTCACAGTGGGCTACTGGTCTGTCAGTATAAATTTGAACGTTTTTGAGAATTTTTGAGAATTTCTGCAGTTGTAAGTTTCAGCCACATGACTGATTAATAACAGTGTTCTAAAGTCACTTGTGAGATCTTCTGAAAGCTTCAAGACGAAGCAATACCAGATCGGTAGCACACCGCGTGGTTTCGCAAAGCCTATCGCAATAATTGCACTTTGTCGACCAGAAAAAATAATACAGAAACGTTATAATACTAATAATAATAATAATAATAATAATAACAATAACAATAACAATAATAATAATAATAAGGGGCTATGGAATATAATAATAATAATAATAATAATAATAATAATAATAATAATAATAATAATAATAATAGATGGGTAATTGAATGTAATGAATATTTAAATATTTAGATTCACTGAAATAGTAATTTAGCTTCTGAACATGTAATACAACAAAACATTACGTCTAAATAAATATTTTGAATAATACAACTACCTCGAGTTTTGTGCTGGGCTCTTATATATGTCACAAGATTCTCTAGTATTTTCAGTATGTTTACTTTTGGTATGTTTGCATAAATTGAAATAAAATCCATATTTAGTTATCTTAGACTCTAAAGCCAAATAAATACCAGTATCCGCATGTACGCATTGCGTACCTATTTTTTTGTTTCGTTCCCCATTGACGTCACAAAAGAAACTGTCATCACAGATGAAAATAGTCCAATCGCAGTGCAGTGTTGTTGGCAGCATAAGCCAAAACTTCGATGTTATAATGCAGTCGGATTCGTTAATGTTTTGGCGGAAATCATGATATGTTTATTTTGGGCCATGCCGCGCATCATCGGTTTTGGTAATAACCCCCTATTTAAAACCCCAAATTTTAAATCACCGCGAGCATTTTGTCAACAGAACCAGAGCCTGCGTTATTTCCAAGCCAGCAGCACTACCACGTAGGAAAGTTAAGTACTCGAAGTAGCACACTACTCGCCAGAAAGAAAAAGGCAATAAAAATGTTTGAAATGCAAAAAGTGTTACGAAATTTAGAATTTTATTTGAAATCCAAACGGCATGCATTTCATTAATTGGTTATAAGGAAATTCTGGTGATTGCTACGGACGTACAGATAGACTCGCGACGATCAAAAAGACATGTTTTGACAAGCCGGAATAGTTAAATTTATGCGTATAAAACGCCGAAAAACAGGCAAACCCCGGGTCAAGTCATCGAGTTTACGTTCGAGAATTAGTGAAGAATAAAAATAATCCGATGTGAAACATTGGTCGTGCAACCGGTTGCATGCAAAATGCGCTATTAAAAACATGCTTATCTTGCCTAGCTGTATTAATATCTTGTCAGTAATCAGCTTATCTATACAAGTGCGTGAATTTTGGTTGGAGTATATGTAGTACTTGGTACCAGCTTAAGCGGCGTTTAGACCGAGTGCCTGTGCGTGCCCATGCTTTTGGTGTTTCTTGGCGCCAAAATTGTTTTGTCGATGTGTTTCCACTGTTTGTCCCTATTAAGAATGTATGTTGGCTCAGTTTAATGTATGTTGGTTTGGTTAAAAGCGCTGGGCATAAAAATCCTGCTCAGATTGGTGCTCGTGCCCGGCACGGTTGCTTGGGCACCGTGCTCGGTTTTTCGCTCGGGTACGATGTTCGGACTAGTGGTTTTCGACAAGATATACCAGTTGCTTGTTGCTGTGTCTATACCGATACAGTTTTCCACTTGCAAAATGTTTGCGAGAACGGCGACATTTCTATTGAACAAATAGATTTCTAATTAGTTGCAGCCGAGAGTTCACAGCTTTGTTCGTTTACGCAGTACTCTATATAAGAGCTGGGAAAGTAGCGACCGTTTACGGAAGGAAAAATTGCAAGCTAACAATAGACACTTCCAGAATTCGCTTCAATGCCCACGAAACAATGGCCCCAAGTCGAGGTTGCCAAAGAGATCGTAATTCATTTACCGTTATACTTCATATTCAACCTCGATTTCAAGCCGTTGTTCGTGCTCACTGAAGCAAATTCGGGAAGTGTCCATAAAAACGCTATAGCGACGTTGCGACAACCACTTGTGCAGAAAATAATTTAATTCAAGGTGTCTAGGCGCGTGCGTGCGTGCGAATGCAGAAAAACTTTAAATCTAAATATAGTCACGCCATACAGAATATGGTAAAACGCAGCAAGTAATTTCAAAAGTTAATTGCTTTTAGTCTTTAAACACACATTTTTGTACGTCAAGTTTTTTGGGGGTCCATCGATGCTCAAGCGTCAGTCTTGCTGTTGCATGCCTCTTTGACAAGAGCATTCGAAATAGATTCCAGATTCTCAAAATCAGCTTCGAACTGCAAAGGCTTGTCGCTGTCGCTGGCTTTGCTTGCCATTTCCTGCAATTTACTACGGAATTTTGAAATCGTTTTCTCCTGTCCCATTCCAACTGTTATGACCTTTACACCATTGTCCTTAAGTTTCTGCGCCTCTTCCACCTGAACATTTTTGCCTCCCTTGTCTGTCGCTTGGCCATCAGTGAAAAGCATCAGAACATTGGGAACGTCCGGTCGATCTCCACTTTTCCCATTGAAAACCTTCACAAATAAAAATAGATCCATTTATTCGCGATACTTATGAAATAAGTGAGTAACATACAACCCGCACTATGAGTGGGGGTGATCCGTGCTTGACTATTGACCTAAATATAACTCGATTGCGGGTTCCTATATCAAGGACTGACTGATTATAAACCCCAACCCAAGATCTGACGCATTTCGGACATGAACAGGATTACCCGAATAGTGAACCAACATGGCGTTTTATGGAACATGTGTTATCAGCTTGTTCAGTTCATGTCTCGCTAAACTAATCCTAACCCAAACCTAATCCCTAATCCCAATCCCAACCAGTAACCCCCAACTCCAGCCCTAATTAGCGAGACATGGGATGTATAGTGTCCCAAATGCAGTGACTAGAAAGACGCGAGAACGAGGATTGGACTAGCGTGCGAGCAGACGTTCTTTCGGGGCGAGGCGAAAACACGAGGAGAAAGAACGTCTGCCGTCAAACCCTATAATTAGCCTTCCGCCCCTTGACACCTGGCATGTAAACAAACTGCAAGGTGACTCGCCTTCGACGTATCTACACTGGCGAAATAAATGTCTACCTACAATACTGTGACGATATCGTTAATTGACTGCCATTGCTCTGCAATAAAGGAAACCTCGTGATTTCCTTTTAATCCTATTTAAGTATCCAAGGCAGTTGATTTGCCAATTCTTTCACTGGCCGCCTTTTCCAGAAGTTCACGCTGATTTCACTGGGGATTTTTCTGCTAAACTGAACGCATTGAAAGTTGAGCAAAACGTCTCGGCTTCACAGCAAATGACCTTCGTTATTTAAAAGTTAACTGAACGATTTTGTCGCAACACAAGCGAAAATATTAAACGATCCCAACCACATTCTGATAATGAAAGTGAAAGTTAGAAACCGTTGGCCAATCATAATAGAAGCGGAAGTAGCAGAGACATTATAAGCCAATCAGAACATTAGTCCGCCACACGGACTAGAGAATTTATTTTTGAATGGATTGTCCACAGACTGTCTTCTCTTCTCCCAAAGCCACACCCCCTGAAGACAGTCTGTTTACAGGCTAGGATTGGACATGCAGTAGAACGAGGAGAGAGTGTACAGCTGGGAGAACAGAAGTACACTAATAGAAGTATACTATAATAAAAAATCCATCTTTTCTCATGCAGTTGTAACCGCTGACCTTTGTCTAAACTTTAATCGGACTGCGGGCGCAGTTGAGCCCACAGTAAGGTAAACATAAGCCAAAAGTCAGCGGTTGTTATCAGAAAAATAACCCGTATTTCCGTTACTTTGTTAGTCAGTTTTTGGAGAACAAATGTTCGGTGACTTACAAAGGTCAATCCTGACATTTTCCACGTAAGATCATGTCTAACTAACTGATCGATACATAACGCAACAGAATTCATAAGCTTACCTGTTCTCTTGCTTTTCTCAGTGCAGCCCCTGTTGCAGTTTGTGATCTTAAATAGTTCATGTTCTTTACGCCTTCGTCAACCTCTTCCAGTGTGTTTTTATCTCCGAGATTAAATTCAATTCTGGTTTTCACCGGCTCACCAAACTGCACGAGAGCAATTCGAGTCTTATCGGAGCCAACTTCAAACTTCTTGTTCAACTTTTCAATAAATTCTTTTATTTTGGCGAAATTCGCCTTGCGTACGCCTCCTGATCCATCCACCACGAACAGAAGATCGAGCTTTGTACCTTCACATTTAGCTTCTATAGATCGCAAGATTTTGAGAAAAGAACTTGTTTAGAAAAAAGGAACAATCTCTGCGAAATTTCACACGCCGTGTCACATTTAATTTGAATTCAAAAACTCATTAATAATTCATGAGGAAAACACAAAAGAAAATCATGACCGTATCGTGTCTTTATGTGTGATAAAGATACCTCTTGATTTACATAAACTTTAGCTTTGATTTTCTCGGCTTAGACAAGGTTATTTTTCAAACTTACTACGCCAATGAACTTTCCAAGTGGTTCGCTTTTGAAGCCGTTCAATAAACTCGCAGTTCGTGTTTTATCAGATATAAAAACACTCGGCTTCGCCTCGTGTCTTTATATCTGATAAAACACTCCTGCTCGTTTATTAAACGGTACTTAAAATACACATTAATAATTCATGAAGAAAATTCAAAAGAAATGAATGTTTAAACAGGTGTTGTAAATCGGATACAGCATTGATTAATAAAACATCAATGCTGTATCCGATTTACAGCATACTAATTAGGACCACTGGCTCAAATTGAGCTTTTTCCTTGTTTAAATTTCGGCTCGCCATTGTAAATCCCATACAGTTCGGCCGCTCATATTGTATCTATTATTGACATGTACACTTATCAAAGTCATTAATAATTCATAAGGAAAATTCAAAAGAAATGAATGTTTAATCAATAATAAAGACTTATTAACCGAGTGCGAGGTCTGTACGGGAAAGTATTTGCCCAAGGTTTTCGTACAGACCGAGCGACGAAGGAGCGAGGTTTGTGCGATAAAACCGATGGCAAATACTTTCCAGTATAGACCGAGCAAACGAGGTTAATAAGGAATTTATTATATGGCTATTGGTTCATTTTAGTTTTAAGCTTCTAGCGTTGTTTTCGTCTTCGGAGTATGCTGTTTACCTTATTACATGTTCACTTTTTCGTGTCGTTTCTTGGCCTTATTTACACCAGTTCGGCTTTTTGTGTCGTATTTTTAGATAAACAGCTTTAAAGAAAACCAGCACTAATGTTCCAACACATTTTATTGTTCAGAATATTTGAATAAAGATACCCAAGTTCTCTTTTATTTGTATTCAAATCAACTCAGAAATCTTCCCGCCAAAAGTTACAGGGCCGAGGAAAAAGCGTATTGACCCCGAGGTCAATATCGTAAAATCCCGACTTCTCGGGAACCAATCAGCGTGCGTCGTTTTGCCTACGGACTGGAAATCAAACCCAGCCATATAATAATTGTAAATACTGTTAGAACATTGATAAATTAAACATCAATGTTTTATCAAAGTTAAAGACACTAGTGGGTTAAATTCAGCCTTTGCATGCCCCCGGACCCCCCTAAAAATCTATTTTGATTTCGGCTTCCCCCTTTCAAAATCTTGGCTACGTGCCTGATTACTCTGCATGGCTTACGTTTTCTGAACGCATCTAAAAGTTACTGTTCATGACCCCACGTTTCGACACCCCGATCTATATATAGTGTCTTCATCAAAGATGCTCGTTGTGAAAAAACGTCCCACATTTATAGTATCAAATAGAACCGATGACGTTATCTTTCATGCAACAAGATGCAAATAGGCTTCTGTATTGAAACGTCACCATCGGCTCTATTTGAGAGTATAAATATGGGACCTTTCTTCACAACAATCACCCTCGATGAAGACACTAGATCAAAGTGTCAAAACTTGGTCATGAACAGTAACTTTTTAAGTTGCGTTGAAAAAACTTTTAAGCCAGAATAACGTTAAACTGTCAGATTTTTTTAAAGTGCTTATGTCACAAAAATTTTTTTTGACTTTTGAGTAGAGGACAAAAAGTTAGTTAATGGGTTCTTTAGCATTTTTCGGTTTTCTCTTTTCATTCGCGAGATATGCGGCTCTAAACAGCAATTTTCGTGAAAATGTCGCGTATCAACAAGAGTCTGGGACGAGCGTGGTGTGACGTAGCTTAAGGGACTTATTAATTTTAACAATAGCTTTTTAGTACTCCTTCACATGTGAATTCGAACCTCCGTCCCTTAAGCTACGTCACACGGCTGTCGCCCCAGACCCTTTTCCGTTTTTTTCTCGGGCGCGACAATTTTTTGCTAAAAGCCAATTTTTCAAGGTTTAGAGCCGCATATCTCGCGAATGAAAAGAGAAAACCGAAAAATGTTAAAGAACCTATTAACTAACTTTTTGTCCTCTACTCAAAAGTCAAAAAAATTTTTGTGACATAAGCACTTTAACATTAAAGCCTAGTTTACATGGGCAATTTTTCTTTGGCAATTTTCAACTTGACAAGTTTTATTTGCCCGTGTGTATGAGGAAACATGGCAAGTTTTTCCTCGACAAGTCTCCCTTTTGAAAAGCTGGCATGCCAGCTTTTCAACAAGGAGACTTGTCAAGGAAAAACTTGTCAAGGAAAAATTGCTCGTGTAAACTAGGCTTAATAGGCGAGTTTCAGGGTGTTGCGCGCGCATCATTTTTCAAAAAACCAGCAAGCCCCACTCAAAGTAGACATACAAGGCATATAGATATAATTTCTGGATGTTTAACGCTGTTATTCTGCTATTGTTGGCACGCTAGCATGTCTGTTTGCCCTTGCTTACTTTGTCGGGAGCCCGCCAAGAGCCCGCAAATTCCTTTGAAAAATACCCTGAAATTCGCCTATTATAAAACTTCCCTACGTGAACGAGGGTAATCATACGTTGCAAAGAAATAGTTTACGTGGTGTTTCCACAAAACTTATTTATATTATAATCATACGTTGATTTAAAAAAATTCTTCCAAAGATACTAGATTCATTTCATTTCAAAATTTTCCTAGAAAACATTCACTCTACAGCATTTCTACTGCGAGATTAACTTCTCAAGTCTTTCCTTCGTAATTCGCAGAACATTTACATGAATAAAATAACAATTTTAAAGCCAATAGTTTAAAGGGCATATGACTCGAAAATTAAGTTTGTCTTGTTGAAAAGAACATTTAAAATGATAAAATGACATCTTTTGCAGTTTTTGGTTTCCTTGCTTCGTTTTGGAGATATTCCAGCTTGTTTGACATGCAAATGACACAACTTATTACGTCACATGTGCATAATCATGAGTTATCAGAAAAGGTTAGATATCTTTGCTATTACGAAAACATGGGCTTAACTCAAAGGAAGCATGTGCGTGTTTCTACCCACAACACCAAACATGTAGAATTCCAAGTGATTTCGTTTCACAATAGCAAAGATATGTAACCTTCCCTCGGTAACACATAATACTCATTATGCAGGTGTGACGTAAAAAGTTGTGTCATTTGCATATCAAACAAACTGGAATATCTCAAAAATGAAGCAAGGAAACCAAAAACTACAAAAGATGTTAATTTATCATTTTAAATGTTCTTTTCAATAAGACAAACTTAATTTTCGAGTCATATGCCCTTTAAAGACTAACATGTCTCATTCTCTGATAACTTATGCAATCAAAAACAACATAATCTGCATTCCAACCTTCACAAGTTTTCCCCTGGAAATCTCCAACACATTTACATGAAAATGAGTCTCCTTCATTGGTACATACTCCATCATTCTTACATGGCGATGAATCACAAGGCTTTCGCTTCAGTTCTGGTGATTGAAAAAAAAAGGAAAATTTGGAAAGGGAAATTCAAACGAAGTTAATATTTAATTAGTGCCTATAGAACAAAAATTAAATCTGTCTTATTTGAAAGAACACTTAAAATCATGCACGGAGTAACAGCTTTTGCAGTTCTTCGTTTTCTTCCATCGTTTTTAAAGATATTTCAGGTGGTTTGTTAAATAATTGACGTCACATGCATGTGCACGATTCAAAGCAAAGTTATCTTAAGTTCAAACAATGATTTCGTCTTGGACTTAGGCACGCAAAACCCCTTTTTTCATTCAACATACTTTTAAATATGCATTGAGGTTAAGAAATTATATTGAAACATGTACATATTCCATAATTATAAATTAATGTGGATACGATCACTAGTCCCACTAGACATCAATTTTGAGCGTCTGTTACGCGACATAAAAATATTCTCCTCTTAGGGGCTGTTTACTTGAGCTGGCCATAATCAATCGAGATATGGTCTGGAAACTCAGCTAAAGTCTTTGGTCTATCTTTTTGTTTGCCTTTATGCATTTTTGTGCACGGTGTACGGTCACTGAACACATTGTATTTTAGTATAATGAACGAATTGTCCAATAATAACGTTTCAGTTCAACCACTCAACCGTGCTATTTAAATATTAATAAACCTAAAACAAAGTATGTGCACGGTGAAAGGTACGGTTCAACAAAATCCCAGCTCATTATAGGCGCTTTTCCAGACCATTTTTCCAGCCGGCCGGGTTAGCCAGGTTAACTTGGCTCACGCGATTGATTAGGATCTCACTGTGGTTCTGAAACTCGCATAAACTAAATATACGAAGAAGAATTGGCTTAGTTTAGATGTAAACGAATCCCAACGTTGATTAAAATCTCCTTTTGTTATTAATATTTACACCCGAACAGTGATATAGGGAGCTACAACGGTCGCCAACACCTATTTTAAAAGGGGTTGCACAATAGAATAATAGCATGTGGTGAACAGCTTTGTGTCTACATACGTAGTTTGTTTTCACTATAAAACAATCAATACAGCACTAACAGAGTTAAAGAAATTCAAAGTGTTGGTCTCTAGGTTAATCTAAAATATTGATTGTTACTGTTACTAAAGAAAATGTTAAGTTTGATAAGGATTTGTCCGCTTAAGAGAGATTAATTTGCTCACTGGAAGCCAAAGCCAAGATTATGATGTAACTGTATCAACGCCATGCAAAATGGCTGAACTACTTTCCCATGGGTTGTTTAAGAAAGGTCCTCAATATCAAATGGCAAGATAAGGTTCCAGACACCGAGGTCCTACATACATCTGGCCAAACAAGCACATAATGCTAAAGAAGGCTCAACTGAGATGGGCTGGCCACACGGCCCGCATGGAGGACTCGCTTGGCCAGACGACTGTTATGGTGAACTTCAAGAAGGGAAAAGATCGCATGGTGGTCAAAAGAAGCGGTTCAAGGATACACTGAAGGCATCTCTGAAGGTGCTCAATCTGGACAATTGGGAAGACCTTGCCTCAGACAGAAGTGGCGACACAGTTTACACCTAGGTGCTAACAGTTATAAAGAAAAGAGAATCCTGAAATCAAGACAAAACAATGATTCTGCGATGGATCCAGGCTCCTCAATGCCGTTACTGCCCAAAACTCTTCAGAGCGAGGATCGGCCTCACAAGCCACCTACGCATCCACAACACCCAACAACAATGAATGATTGACAGACGTCGTCATCTTCGAAATCGATGAACGAACATCATTACAGTATGTAACTATAGTTGCAATAAACAAAACAGTTAATTAAGATACCTTCGCAGGTCACTCCTTCGTAATTCTCAGCACATCGACATAAAAATGAATCCCCTTCGTTGCTACAACATCCACCGTTTTTACAAGGCGACGAGTCACAAGGCTTTGGCTTCAGCTCTGGAATTGATATATGGACCTGGGAGTTTACTTACAAGATTTAGAACTTTCTGATCAAATACATCTATCATAAAAATGTCATCTTCATGCGTGGACTTTTTGCAAACGAGGCAAAACTGCGGCATGGTATATTTGGTCTCTCGATTCAAATCGATCGGGTTCCTAATCTGTCGTCACACTGATTCAAACGAGCGTAATAAGTTTAACCAGTGGGACACCATAGAAACCTGATCTTCTCGACTGGCTCGGATGACATGGTAAACAAAATGGCGGCAATGAAAACCGATTGAGGAAACAGAGCATAAAAAATATCAACTTACTTAAGAGAGCGAAACCTGTGTAAAGTAATATCGGATTTCTCGAACTTTAACTCGGTAAACATGTCTGTCATGTCTGAGGAATGACGAAGAGTTTACGTTTTTTATAGAAAACCAGTGTAAAATGGCAATCAATTTACCAAGCCTTTATGACAGAAATATTCGCCTAAGAGTGCTGGAAATAGTGTTTCAGGGCATCAAACTTCAAAATTTACTAGGGAAGCAAGCCCCCAGACCCTCATAGCTAAATCTGGATTTGGAAAGGTGCATAAATTGGACACCCTGCTGATAAAAAAGTCGGTCCCAACACGAAAAGCACACCCCTCTCTCACCACCCATAGATCACACTACAGATCACAATACAGATTTTTTTATCCTCACAGTTCAAAATCGAAAACTTCAAGCTTAAAACTGAAGTTCATAAGGACAAAATTTTTGCAAAAAAAGATATGTTACAATTTTGATGGGAGAGTCTATATAAGTACCATAAATATGTAAACTCCCCAGTTCCATATAAGCACTTTAAAGCCAACACTTTAACGTTACAGTTTCTGATATCCTGTGTACTTATTAAGAAAAACATAAACTCCATTCAAACCTTCACAAGTTTTCCCCTGGAAATCTCCAACACATTTACATGAAAATGAATTTCCTTTATTGGTACACACTCCACCATTCTTACAGGGCGATGAATCACATGGCTTCGGCTTGGGTTCTAGAATTAATGGAATGACAAATTTAAAGCCAATAGTTCAAAGGGTCGAAAATATGTCGTCAAATTTGTTTTATCCAAATTTGTAGTCAGGCTTCAGTGAGTCTCAAGATTTTAGCAATCTTTTTGATAACCTAACCACAACATAAACCCTAACACTAATCAGAAATCTGGTTTGACCCATAGCTTTTTGAAAAAAACATATTTAATGACGTATTTTGCAAAAGTCGAGAAAGGACTGGATGGGTCCCTTCAAGTCATTCCTTTTAGCCGAAACCAGTTTAAAGTGCTAAAGCAGCGGAATTTCAACCCAGTTTTTTATGATTGCATTTGAAAGAACACTTAAAATGACAACGTAACATCTTTTGTAGAATTTCGTTTCCTTGCTTCATTCTTGAGATATTCAGGTTTGCTTGATATGTAAATGACCTACTTATGACATCACACTGCATAATGACTTTTTAGAAAAGTATGATTTTCTTTGAGAGTACTTATCGAAAGTACTTAAAAATTTTCACGTACATGCATGTAGCCATGACTGGTCACAAAACGTGCGTAGTTGTGTGTAAAATATTTGGACTATCCTAAAATTGATGCTCTTTCAAAAAGGCATTATGCAGTGTGATGTCATAAGTAGGTCATTTATTTACATATCAAACAAACCTGAATATCTCAAGAATGAAGCAAGGAAACGAAATTCTACAAAAGATGTTGCTTTGTCATTTTCAATGTTCTTTCAAACTAGACAAACTTAATTTTCGCTGCATTGGTACTTGAAAGATTAACATGTAATATTTTCTGGGAAGGGAGCACGGGTGGCGTGTGCTGTTAGGACGCTGCCTCTCACCAATAGTTAAGCCCGGGTTAGACGGGGCTAGCATTTCGCTAGGTGACCGTCTGGGAATAACCCCGTCCTCGAGCTTGGGCCATGTGAGTAGAGTTTAGTTGCTCTCTCCTGTGCTTCGAGGGTTTTTCACCGGGGTCTCCAGTTTTTCTCCCCCCGCAAAATCAACACCATCTAGGATAGGAGTGGCGCCCACACCTGCCTTAGGGTCGTAGCCAACGAAAGAGGTACATTCTGGCTACCTCAGACTGTGGTTGACCAATATTTTCTAGATATTTTCTCATAACTTAGGCAATTAAAAACAACATATAATACATTCCCACCTTCACAAGTTTTCCCCTTGAAACCTCCAACACATTTACATGAAAATGAATCTCCTTCATTGGTACACACTCCACCATTCTTACAAGGAGATGAATCACATGGCTTCGGTTTGGATTCTGAAATTGAAAGAAATAAATTTAAAGTGGCTATAAAACAAAAATTTAGGTCCGTCTTATTTAAAAGAAATAGTTAAAATAACAAAGCAATATCTTTGGAAATTTTTTTCGTTTCCTTTCCAAAACGAAAAAATTCACTTCAGTTTTTTAAAGTGCCTATTTAGTTAGAGATTAGTTAGAGACTTTATTTCAAGAGGATAACACTTGACATTAATAAAAATGATGAACTTGTGGCCCTCTATATACCGAATTTATAATATCATATACTACAATTTTTACATTACATATAAGTCTACTTTTAAATCAATATTTACAATTGGCACTGTGAATTAGTAATATATATTAATAAAACAAAATTAATATGTTATGGTAAAATTAAAGAGATGAAAAGGAGAGTGTCTCTCGTTTATTTGTTAAAAAATATTTAAGAAAGTTTCTTTTAAAGTTATTTGCACTAGAACTTTTCTTTAAGTCAGTAGAAATACCATTTCAAGCCATGATGGTAGTAGCAGTAAAGGTTCGGCTCCCCTCTACAGTAGCCTAGTTCTTTTATATCGAGGGCAACATAAATTAAGTTTAGAAAACCTAGTATTTCTTGTACGAATGTCGGCATTTCTTACGAGCAGATCATTTATATAGTTTGGTGAAAGTCCATTTAAACGTTTATAGACTATATCATGATCGGGGGTTTTACATATTCAGGATATTTGAAGTGACGTCAAAAGAGGAATTTGTCTATACAAAAACCGTATGGCTAACGTCAGACGATTTTACTCGGCAAGGGAAGACGCCTGCAGGTAGTCAAGGGGTTACAACACGGGATAATATGGAAAGAATCACATTTTTCGCACCTATATAGCCAACAATTTCGCACGATAGATACGATAACCCCCCGGTCCATATATAATAGACACTTCAACGTACCTTTAATGCAACCATAAAACTCAACCCTCATAGCACAATAACTTCTCCAGGTTTGGGGGTGTATCCTGATAAAGCGAGCTTTTATTGCAGGCGATAGAGCATTGTCAACGACAGTTGTTCGGTCAGTATTTCCATCGAACACCTTTATTCATAAAAGAAAAGTAAAATGGATTTGCTTCAATACTTTTGGAGATATCCTTGTAACAGACAAACGGACTAATAAAACAGGTAATTAAAGTGGAGCAATGAGTGGTAACTAACTTCGTAGCTGGAAGAACATTTGTCTAACCTTTACATGTATCTTATTAATAAGTAATAGCATGATTTCTCGTGCAATGTTTGGGGAAAAAACACGCACTCGTGAGTTTTTCTAAGACCTCAAATATATAGCAATGCACAATTTTGACAGTCTTTGAAAAACTCACTCGTGTATGTCTTTTCCAAATTGCACTCGAAACCATGCTATTAGCTGTACTTACAGACTTACGTTCTGTGTTGCACAGTGGTTTGATTTTGTGTACACGCCCTGCTTATTAATAATAAAATACATTTCCTTCTCTTACCTCGATCTGTCCGTGTTGTTTGATAAAAGTGAAATCTTTTCCATCATTGCTGTACGAAACCGTGTAGGTCGTTACCCATTGATTCACATTCTGCCGACCTTGGGTGGCGATCTTTGTGACTATTCCTGGTCCTCCAAGATCAACTTGAAGCCATGGGTTCTTATCGTCATTCTTCGTAGTCCAAGCATCTCTTCTTTGTCCATTTACTATGGAATTCAACCTGCCGCCGTTAGCTGCGCTAAATTTATCACTCCACGACGAAGAAGCTGTCAGTTGTGAAGCTAGAATTTTACCATTTTCCATGCCAAGAGCGTGTGGATTCCCGCAGCCTAAAACGCCAAAAAGAAAGAAGAGTTTAGGAAGTTTGTTTTTTCGGATTTCTCGATAAGTAATGGAGTTGTGTAGCAAGTCAAAGTTATAAGTAATATGTCCAACACTCGTCAGTGTTCGTCCTCCGATTTCTAAATACAGCCAAGCAGATTGAAAATACGAGGCGAAGCCGAGTTTGTTTAACCAGCTTGGCTGTATTTAGACATCGGAGGATGAACAATGATGAGTGTTGGATATAGCTTCTCAAACAAATCTATATTTTAAGAGAAAATCGACCTCAAAGTTTGGTAAATTTGACTGTAATCTTCCTCCGATTTCCAAATACTGAATAAATAGTGATTTCTTTTGAATTTTCCTTATGAATTATTAATGATTTGAGAATGTAATATATATACCTTCGCAGGTTTTTCCCAGATAACCTCCAACACATTTACAAGAAAATGAATCCACTTCATTGGTACACACTCCGCCATTCTGACAAGGCGATGAATCACATGGCTTGGCTTCTAAAATCGGAGAAGGTTTATCAGTGTAAATAACAACAAAGATTAATACAACATATAGCGGAACCATTCGTTTGTTCGTTCATTCATTCATTCATTCGCTTGCATGTTCGTTGATTCGCCTGTTAGTTCGTCCGTTTGTTTCATTCGTCAGTCTGTTCATTTGCTTGTTCGTTCATTCACTTGTTCCTTCGTCCGTTTATTCGCTTGCTTATTCGTTCATTCGTTCGTTCGTCCATCCATCCGTTCATTTGTTCGTCCGTTCATTCATTCGTTCGTCCGCTTGTCCGTCCGTTCATTCGCTTGTTTGTCCGTTCATTCGTTCGTCTGCTTGTTCGTCCGTGCAGTTGCTTGCATTTTGTCCGTTCATTCGCTTGCATGCCCGTTCATTCTTTTGTTCGTTTTCCTGTTTGTTCGCTTGTTCGTTCATCCGTCCGTTCACTTGCTTGCTTGCTTGTTTGTCCGTTCATTCGTTCGTCCGCCCATTTGCTTTTTTTTTCGTCCGTCCCGGACGCGCCGAACATAAGGTATATACAAGTGTGTTTTCTTTTTATCCACGAGATTCCTATTTAAAACTAATTAAATTATATTTAAAAGTGATTCCCTTTTATATGTATCAACGTACCTTTAAGACAACCATAAATCTCAGTCCTCATAGCACAAGAACTTTTCCAGGTTTTGGGGTGTATGCGGATATAGCGAGCTGTTATCGCAGGTAACAAGGTATTGTAAACGATAGTGTTGCTGTCAGTATTTCCATTGAACACCTTTATCAAAAAGAAAAGATAACAATTGATTTGCACCTTATTCATAAAGGCTCAACAGTGAATCAGTATTGAAACGAGTTCCCTATAAAATCAAGTCATGCACTACTAGCTCGAATGACGAGTCGAGTCATTTACTGTGCCTATGAAACAAAAAAAACTCGTTGGCATTCCTTTTTTGTCACTGTTACTGCGTTTATATCAGGCTATGCAAACACATGCAGTTGTGACGTCACGGCACATTTTTTTACTCTTATTTCATAAAAGAAATAGAGAACGGACACGCTGTGTTTATTCCAGTAACCGTGGTTTATATAACCTAATGCAAACACTGCACTAAATTTGGGAGAATTCAAAAGTACTAACTATGTAAACACTACGACTCGGTTTCCCACAAACTTTCAAATTCTCCCAACTTATTCTCGTGTCTGCATTAGGCTATACATCCATGGGTGTTTTATATATGGGTGTTTATAATATGATCAAGTCGGCAGGCTTTTAGCCAGAAGGGCGCCTGGGACGCCCTAGGATAAAAAGTGGACGGCTTTGGACGCCCAAAATATAAAAAATAAAGGAGCTTACTTTAAGATATAGAATTTTACGAAAAGTATATAGCTTATCAATATCGCTAAATCAAGAGTCAGTACAATTTAATGCATGACACATAATGACAACACAAACTCGCAAAGTCGAGAATGTTCGAATCTGACATTATACTTTAGTGCGCCACACAGACGCTGACATGAAGTTACGTCCTTAATACCGCTGTACAAAAAAAAGTTTGTGAGATCGCCGTCTCTCGGTGGCCTTCGGAAATGGGAGAGGTGACCACGGAAATGGGAGAGGTGACCACGGAAATTGGACGCCCTCTCTCAAAATCCTGAGGTAAACTCCAGCCCTCCTACTAGGCCAAGCCTTACCAAGAGGGCCCATGTAAACAATATGTATACGTACAATTACATTTCATTGTGTTGTGTACACTGCCCCTGAATGTTATGTGCATGTACACGCACTCTGTCATTAGAGGCCTTAAGATACGGGTACCGCCATTTTTGTTATACTCGTAATAGACCTTAAGATTCCCCGCGGGTTCGGTTTACGGGTACAGGTAATCTAACCGTACCCGTAGTCGTATGTACGGGTAGACCATGATCTACCACGGGAAAACGGGTAGATATATTTTACGAGTAAACAAAAATGGCGGTATACCCGTACCCGTAAACCGAACCCTGGGTATCTTAAGATCTCTAATAATAAAAAACCCAATTTCCTTCTCTTACCTCGACCTGTCCATTTGGTTTGTAATCAATAAAGTTCTTTCCATCATTGCTGTACGAAATGGTGTAGGTTTTCACCCATTTATTCACATTCAGCCGACCTTGGGTGGCAACCTTGGTGACTATTCCTGTTTGTCTGAGATCAATTTGAAGCCATGGATTCTTATCGTCATTCTTCGGAGTCCAAGCGCCTCTTCTTGGTCCATTTACTATGGAATTCAACCTGCCGCCGTTAGCTGGGCTGAAGTTATTACTCCACGACGAAGAAGCTGTCAGTTGTGAAGCTAGAATTTTACCATTCTCCATGCCAAGCGCTTGGGGATTCTCGCAGCCTGAAACGCCTAAAAATAAAAAATACCGCAATGACTCATTTTAGTATATATGCAGTGGTTGTATAGTGCGCCAACTCTGCAGCACAGGATAAAGACTATACAGAAGGGCCACTTAGCGGTACAACGTGTCCTCGTCTTTTTATGCAAAAACATGCAGTTTACTGGCTAGGACAGCCAGTTCAGCGTGCTTATTGGCCAGAACATGCAGTTTACTGGCTGAGCAACATGCGTAATGCGACATGCGCGGAGACAAAAACTTCAAAGGTTCCGACCCGAGTGGCCCTTCTGTATAGTCTTTATTCTGTGTCTGCAGTCTGCAGACCATTACTAAAGGCATATTAACCGAGTGCCATGAGGTCTGTACGGGAAAGTATTTGCTTGAGCTTTTCGTACAGACCGAGCGAGAAAGGAGCAGAGTTTGTGGAATATGCCGAAGGCAAGTAATACCCAGTAAAAACCGAGAAAACGAGGTTAATAAGCTCGTTCGCCTCTTCAGATATTGCCGTTTGCCTTACTTCTGAGCTTGTTCTTTTAATGTTTACATCTGTTAAGCATGTATTTTTAGCGATTTTAAATAAGTAGTTTTCATAGAAAGAAACACTAATGCTTTAGGACATATCGTTGTTTAAAATGTTCTAACGTTAAAGTGTTAAAATGTCTATATAGAGTCTCTTATTTTCATTCAAATCAGCTCAGAAATTTTCACGCCAAAACTTGATGGTTATCAAAAAAGGCGAAATGCCCTCCCACAGTGCCGGGAGAATTATCGCTTCTTTTCAGACTTTTCAGCAACCAATCAGTGTGTACCATTTGGCGTGATGAACTAAAACAAGTTCAGCTATGTAACATAGCAACATATTACGGGAAATGATAGATTTTAATACCGACAACTTGCTCTGTACCTTTTTCGCAGTTTGCTCCGACGAAATTAAGAGGACATAAACAAGAGTAGGATCTTCCTTCGTTTGTACAGACGCCACCATTCTTACAAGGAGAGGAATCGCATGGTTTTGGCAAGGATTCTAGAGGTTAGAATAAGAATTAAAATATTATAAAAAAATAATTAAAAATTAGTTCCTCCAAGAAAGACTTTGGGATGTTTACAAGAGGCCGGCCCGACTTTAGGTCGGATATTGTATTTTTACTGGAAGTCGTTTTCACTTCAGTCCGAGATTCAGTTCACGCTGGCCTAATCTCAGCTCGCCTGCTAGACAGAACTGAAGTTTTGATGCCAGCCTAATTCCAGGCCGGCTTTCCATGTAAACAGAATCTAAAGTCTAATTTGGACCTCGAAAAGAAGCTTTTTCAACGACGTAATAAACATACTTTCACCTCTCAAGCTCAACACATTGTTTTAATACCCTGGTTCCAGAGCTTTCCTCCCGTAATTTTATAGCGGTAAGACAGCAAGGAGAGAGAATCTGGTAAGAAACGGTACGAACCTCACTTTCATGTAATTCAGGCTATAGTTGGCTACAAATCTCAGAGGCTAATCTGATACAGGTTTTAACCAATCATACCACCTTGTTTGAGGGTTATCCAATCAGAGATGGTGAACACGCTCTGTTCAGCTAGAATTCCATTGGAGCGGTTTGATCAATCATCGTACTGTTTCCCACCAGAGGTTCTCTCCTCTCCTGTTTTACCGGAGAGAAAACCTCTGGGACAAAGGTATTGTTTTAAATGAATTGGTGTCAAATCCACAAGAAATAATGCCTCTTTATGGTGGTCACAAGTTGGAAGACAATTGATGCGAATCTTGAAGCATCAAAGGCCTTAATTAAAGTGCCTATGAAGCGAAAATTATTATTGTCTTAATGAAAGAACTCTTAAAACTACAACGTAACATCTTTTGCAGATCTTCGTTTCCGTGCTTCGTTGTCGAGATATTTCAGTTTCTTTGATATGCAAATTAAACACTTTGACATCACACATGTAATGAGTTATCGGAGAAAGTTCTATATCTTTGCTATTATCAAACAAAATCACTTCGAAGCCGATCCTGTGCGTCTATTTCGCATACAGCATATAGACATACAGATTTTTTAACTGATTTCGTTTGATAATAGCAAAGATACCGAACCTTAATTCTTTGAACGTTTTCATGGCGATAAAGTAATATAAATAAGTTTTGTGGAAACACCACGTAAAAAAAACAAAAAAACAAACAAAAAAACACCACCTTCGTCATTGCCCTGATGAAGGCCTGAGTCAACAGGCCGAAAACTTAGCAAAGAAATATTTTACGTGGTGTTTCCACAAAACTTATTTATAATACCGAACCTTCTCTGATAACTCATTATTACACGTGTGACGTCAAAGTGTTTAATTTGCATATAAAAAATTTGAAATATCTCAACAACGAGGCACGGAAACGAAGATCTGCAAAAGATGTTACTTTGTCGTTTTGAGAGTTCTTTCATTTAAAGTGTATAAGAAACTAAAATTAAGTTTGTCTTATTTGAAAGAACTCTTAAAAGAATGGCGAATATCAATTTACAGCTTTTTCATATTTTACTTAGTTCTTGAGATATTTAGACTTATGTGATATTCAAATGAGATAACTTATGGTTCGTTTTTTTACTAATTAACATATTCGAAAATCGCGAATATATTTAAGATTATTGAACAAAATCACTTGAAACTTTGCATATTGCTACAGTTCATACAACTAAACATGACAGACAAGTTACAAGTGACTTTGATCAATAATCTTAAAAATATTCACGATTTTCGAATATGTTAATATAAGTCTACATAAGTTCACATAAGTCTAAATATCTCAAGAACTAAGTAAAATATGAAAAAGCTGTAAATTGATATTCCCCATTATTTTAAGAGTTCTCTCAAATAAGACAAACTTAATTTTCGTTTCATATACACTTTAAGACAATAATAATTTTCGCTTCATAGGCACTTTAAGAAATAGCCAAGTCTAACTTAAGACTAGCCTCACGTAAACAAAAACCAAAATGCGAAAATTCAGGCCAGTACGAGTTTAGGCCAGCCTCACGTAAACACTCCCTTAACACCACAGCAATGTCATTAAAATATCCATAAAGAAAAATAAAGGCGCACTACATAAAAGGTCGAGAAGTATGAAATGTCAAGAAAACAGTATATACCTTGGCATGTTTCTCCTTGGTAATATTCCTCACATTCACATGAAAACGAATCTCCTTCATTGATACACGCTCCACCATTCTTACACAGCATCGAATCACACGGCTTAGGTTTCAGTTCTAGAAGTCAAATATGTAAATTGATCTTAATTAATAGTGGGTTAATCACTTAGGGCAATGTCTGAAACTCAAACTTGGTCTCGGGATGGCAACGACTCGGACACGAAAAGAGTGGGTTCGGAATTGTACTGGCGCACTTTATAACAAACGCAAGGAGGTGCGTCCGGGATTGACGCCACGGGGGAGCTGGAAGAATCCGGAGGACTCGGGGAGCTGTAAGGTTCCCGAGAGTGCGTCAATCCTGGACGCACCGAACCTGCAAGTGCGTTTGGATTTTATCCCATGCCACCCACAAGTTAACTTACAAGCAGCATTTTGATGAAAATATTGTAATTCTCTGATATTAATTTTACTGACAACTCTTCGAATACACATAAGTGTTGAAGGAAATTCTTAGTTTTTGGTATTAAAACAATGTTAGATAAATAAAAAAAAATTTTGTAATATTGTAATAAAGTTCACTTCGATGAGAACCACAGCAAATAATATTAGCTCGATAAATATCAAAATAAATATTTCAAAGGCGGTGCACTCGGACTGAATCGGAAGTGAGAACGGAAAAAGCGCACCTCTTTGGAACCAATAGGAAAGCCGCTTTTATCCCGGGTATGGGATAGATACTTGAACTCGGACTTGGATTGGGATGAGGTGGACTTTTGACTACAACATTGGTCCAAGTGCAGTCTGATTCCGCTAGTGCGAACGCACTTTATAGACAACAATCTACAGGCGTATATTTCTAAGGATTATAACGAGTATATACCTTCACAGGTTTTTCCTTGGTAATCCCCTGTACATTGACATGAAAACGAATCTCCTTTGACGGAACAGATTCCCTGGTTCTTGCACGGCATAGAATCACAAGGTCCTAAAAATATATAAAATAATTTGTCACGAATCTAGAATATATGGGGCAAGCAATTTTAGCTCGCTTAGACTTACCCCGAAACCATAGTTAGGAGGGGGATTGGTTTGGAAGCTCCATGATTGTCTTTCAAGAATATGCAATGGTCATGTTATTGTGTTCATGTTGGAGGAAGGCAATTGGTTGAAGAAAGGAAATTCTATGGACACGTGATGACGAAGGACTACACAACGAACAAAGGACTTACACCACGTGACGACGAAGGGCTGTAGTGATTAAACCCGAACGTTGTTATTGGATGACTGCTTCATTATAGAGAAAATACAATACGTTCAGTGACAGTGAAATTAGACAAATTGAACAAAACCATAGAACAATGACTTTTGCCGAGTTTCCAAACCATCCCCCACCACTAACCATACCCAGACTTATCCGTTCCAGACCAATCCGAATTTTCAGCCTAATACAACATCTGAAATTCATAGCTCACATTACTAGACTACCCAATTCGGCCCTGCAAAACCAAACTCTGTTCCGCACTAGCCCTGCGTAACCCTGGAAAAAATATGAGGAGCTGACTGGACTATCGAAAAATCAACTTCAAAGGGAAATGCAGGATGATTTCTGCCCTTATTGGAGACAACCTGACTAACGCGTTGAAACAGTGAATGGGGGAATTGAGATGATATATAGAATTCGGTATTGAAGAGTGATGTCAACAAATATGACGTTCTGATTAAGAGGAGAGTTTTTCCTATGTTACGTAACATGAGCACAAAACTGATTTCTACTGATCATATATACATTCATAATTATCAAATCTTTTTATCTTTTGATATGTTTCTCAAGCCCTACATGTACTTAAGAAGTTTGTTGACTGTATGAGCTACAGAATAATGCTAAAATAAAGAGATTTTGAGGGATACGCCAAAGGAAAATGTTGGTTGAACAAAAACAAATTTTGCATTGATTACTGCATGTATATAAATATGGCGGATTCAACACTTTTGTAGCATACCTTCCATCATAATTATGATTTTTTTATCGTTTCATATGTTTCTCAACCCCCAAATGCTTATAAAAAGTTTGTTGATTCTATAGGCTACACAATAATGCTAAAATAAGAAGATTTTGAGTGGTACGCCAAAAAGTTCTAGGGTTTTGGACACTTTTAAACGAAAATACGTGACATAGAAAAATTTTCCTCTTCATACGCATAGCCAAGCTATTACTATAGAACAATTTTTTTTGTAAAATAGCGTTGGTAGGCTACAACTACCAGAATGCTTTGCCAGCACGCTCTATCAACACTATAGATCGTTTTCATCTGACGTCACGGCGGCCATATTGGTGTACCAAAACAATGAAATGGCGGCCATATTGGTGTACGGCATGGGAATTAGCTCTTTCTTATTCAAATATTTCGTACTGTTTCACCACCCCCATGGGGCCACCGATCACGTGAGTGAAAACGATCTATAGGATGCTAGCAAAGCATTTTGGTAGTTGTAGTCACCCAGGAGCCCACGTTCCCTTTACTCAGCGGGCGGGAAACCAAAGGCTCTGGGATAATCCGTTCACGCCATCACAAGATTCGTGTTATCCGTCGTAAGAAGAGTAATCATGTTCATCAGCCAATGAAATATCGATGTAAAACGGATTATCCGAGAGTCTGTCGTTTCCCAGGTGGGGAACGAGAGCTCTGGGAACGAGATTACGTCATCGCGGTACAAATGGGTTATTCCGACAAAACCGCAATCGTACCAATACTGAATGCGATTCTGATGATGCGCAGTAGATCATTTAACGACGGCGTATGGATTTCGGTGGTCAACACTTCCGAAGTAAGACTGAATTTCGGAATTCAGTTTGATAGGATGCAGATCGAATATGAGATCTGGTCGCTCTAATTTTCTTAGCTCAATGAGGAGCGAGAAGAAGCATTCCCTCGTCTGTCATCATCATATGCTTGCAGAAGTAAGACGTTTTCGAGGTATATATTACCTGCCATGTTTCACAGTTTCAGTATTCGCATTCGAATTTGCAAGCTCATCGGATTTCGAATATGACAACGAATCGGAAGCGTAGAACTCGGTATTGGTATTCGCCCAAAGTCGGGCTTGGTCCGTCCGTAAGAATTACACAGAGTACCCCAATCTTATGGCATGACATTTTAACGGAAATAGTTAGCAGTAGGCATGCACGTCTGAACGTGCCTACAATTTTTACCTTTGCTCAAACACTTTCTGTCATCAACACACGCCATTGCTCCACCGTTGCAAGTGCTACAAAGAACAGACGACGGTTTTTAGGTTTAAACGTTTTAAATTGTATTTAAGAAGTTAGTCTTCAAGTTATGAAAATTGAGTTCACGACAGGTTCTATAGCAAAAAGCAACTGAAACGTCAAAGTCGCTAAACTTTACTTCACTTTTCTTACCAAGTCTTGCAATTTCCAACGTCAACGCTCTCGCCTGGATGTACCACCTTTCCCTCGTAGTGACAGGGACATTGTTCCACTGGAACACATCGCTTTTGGTCGTCGAGAAGTTGTCCGTTGGGACATTGACATCCGGATACGCATTCTTCGTTACATTGGATATCACGTGACACATCACGGCACGTTTGTGCGCATGACGAACCACATTCGGTGAATATTTAGCCAGCGTTGCGGCACTGTTGGGCTGAAATCAGAGAATGCAGTTATACAGTTATCGAATAAAGATTGTAAAATAAGCGTCTCTTAGAATTTGGTAAAGTATACTGCAAGTAACTGAATTTTTGATAATTAAATACTGATGAAGGGTTCCGCTCAAAACATCAGTATTTCGTTACTAAAAGTTTACCAGTTTATTTTGCTCTATCCAAAACACTACCTACGCAGCACTCTGCTTTTTCACAATTGAAAGATATGTGGTTTATAAAACTATTTTAGAAAAACGAATCCCAAAGAATTATAATTTGTAGGACTATAATCTGCTCTGAAAGGAAAAAAATCGTAAGGTGTGGAACAACATAATCTTGTTTGTGGAACAACAAAAAGTTGTTCACGCACGGGCAGCCACATAGCAAACGACATGAATTAAGTTGGACTTTATTACGTTACAAAGTGCCAGGTTGATAAGCACGCTTCAAATCACAGCTTTCATTGTCCAATGTCTTGGATTTTCAAACACGAATGCTATTAGAATGGGATGGTCACAGGTCAATGGGATGTACTTCCGATCCAAAGGTCAAAAAACTGCTACACACCTCTATTTATTGTGGATTTGTTGCAACAAGATATCCAAACACCTTAATCGATTTTAAACAAACGTCTCGGTGTTTGGATATCCTGATAAATACTCCTTGTGTAGGATATAGTACTTACCACATTGTTCCAAAGGTTTATATAGATAGGTTCCTCTGAATCTCCAGTTGATGATTTTCCCGTACGCAGAACACTGTTTTGTATAGCTCGCAAACGAGGCACATACACATCCCATTGGATCTTTACATCGGCATGCGTCGTCCTTGCAATCACTTATCAGCTGAGTTGGATCGACAGCGGAATGACACGCCGCGAAAGGAGAATCAGGATTACTCATCATATTACATTTATCAATTTTAGGCTGGGTTTTGTCATTTGGTTGACATCCAAGCGTACTTGGTGACGGAGCACACTTCAGATTTCCAAGTTCATCATTTAATCTGTTACCGTCGTTATTCCCGCACAGTCCACAGGTTTTCCCCTTGTATTTTCCAGAAACAGTCACTTTTATGTACGTACTACAATCCCAAGAAACTGTAAGACCGATGTCTGTGGTCAACTGTAAGCCAGCGTAAGCTTGGGTTGCTTATCACAAAAGCTGTATCCAAAAAAGAAATCATTTTAATGGAGATTGTTGAGTATGGATAATAAAACAAAAAGAGTGACGTTTTGTACGAATAGTATAAAAAACATTTTCAGCTTGGAGTGTGTTAAATTGATAGTTCATAGCTTGCTGTAGAACCTGTCGTTTGATGCTAATCGTATTTTATTATTCAATTTTCGTAAACTTGCGCTCTTATTGGTCGATTTGTAGCACGTGAGACCTTTTTATGTCATGACAACGCTTGCCCGTGCAATAATACCGTGCATGAAATTATTTATTGCACGGCAACAACTTGAAGATGGCTGAAAGCGGAAAGTTTGTTGAGTTGAGCATCGAGGAGATTCAAAACATTATCGCTGAAGCCACGCCAAAAAACACTAAGAGAGCAACTGCCTCGGCTGTTTCCGTGTTTAAATGTAAGCCTGTGTTTATTCTTTAGTAAAGTCTGATTCGAAAAACTGATTTGTATGTTTTCTTGATATATTTTAATTTTGACATTGAACCTTTTTCGCAAGTGTTTACTTTAGCGTTTACTCAAATTGAATATTAAAACGTTTAAAGCACTCATTGTTCGTGTGTTATCGGGATTTACATCCACTCGTTCACGGACAAGGAACTCGAAATTTAATACTGCACTCGGCTTCGCCTCGTGCAGTGTTAAATTTCTCGTTCCTTGTTCGCGAACTCGTGGATGTAAATCCCGATAACACACTCCAAGAGTGCTTTAATCCTTAAATATTACATTATATGGCTGAACTTGGTTGGATAATAACAGCAACGATATATAACCTTTTCCAATAACTCATTATGCACACGCAGGCGTAGCAGGGCTCCCAATTCTGTTTGGGGGGGGGGGGCAGATATTTTTGCCCGAAAAATTTAGTGTTAAATATTGATTTTTAAGTTATTTTTCAGTCTTAGTTTAACGTATGAATTTTGGTTGAACATTTCAGAGCAACACATGTCAAAATTGTCCGAAATTCTTAGCAGAAAGTGCCAGAATTTTCCATTTTCAGATATTTTAGGAGGGCAATTGCTTCCCCCTCCTGCTACGCCTATGCATCCACGTGTTACGTCAAAATGTTTAATTTGCGAATAAACAACCTGGAATATCCCAACAGCGAAGCGAGAAAACGAAACTGAACAGCAAAAGATGTTGCTCAGTGTAATTTTAGGAACTTGAGAAGTGATTTTGCGTGTTCCTTCAAATAAGACAATTTTCCACAATCCAAATCAGTCTCTGCTTTCCTTATTTTACGTCAGCACATGCCTAAACACCTACAAAAATATCGATATTGCCTAACGTTAACCCTTTACTCTTCAGATTACCAGGAGGTCTCCACTTGACGGGTAAAATCGTCTGGAGTTGGACAGAGTAAAAGTATAATAAGTTTCCAAATGGCAACCACGCCCGATAAAGAGTTAGAGCTATTCTTCATTTTTTTTTTAAGAGGTGCTTTCAACCTGACCAAACAAATGGGAGTTAAGGGCAGTCTAAATGAGCAGATTTTAACGTACCTGGTCTAGTTATAGGGAACGACGTCATTTTCACTCCGTTTACAATAGCCGTACGAAGCGTTCGGCTAAACTTGATTTGAACTCCAGCGAGGTAGACCGTTACTTCAGACACGCACGAGAATAGTCCAAGAAATCCACACTGCTGGTTTTTGGTCACCACCGTAAATGCTTTCTTATCCGAGCTGCAATCTTGGGCAAAAATATAATCGCATCTTCCCATAAAGTTGAAGGCTTTGCCATCAAAGCTGGTATAATGAGGATCACCTTGGGCTTTGCACATGGCTAAACAAAAAAAAAGGACAGGTAAAAATTGATGCACACTTATAAATAATATTTGGCATTACACTCCTTTAAATTGTGTGTTTAAATCAGTGCTTTGCCCCTGGATCGATGGCGAGAAATTCAGGTCGGTCGGGTTACACAACGTTTTTTAACCTTATTAAAAACAAAACAAACTATCTTACTTTGTCCATACTCGCAGGTGGGTCCACCAAACTCTGGTTTGCATCTACACGTAAAACGGTTTCCCAAGATTTGACATTGTCCTCCATTTTTACAAGGATTGGGTTTGCAGGGATTTGGAAGTTCTATAGTAATTGAAGGCAAAAAGGTTGTGTACATTTAGCAGTGAAGTATTCGGTTGAAACTGGCAACATCTCAATAGCTCGTGCCCAGGCTAGCCGGCTTCACCGAGATTGTGCTTGTGTTACTATTTCTTGTTAATTTTTATCTTGTGTCTATGAGAGCCGAACCAGCCCACCTAACCGAGATCTAAACTAAAAACTAAACTAACCTTATTTATACTGGAGAACTCTATCAGTTATATCTAAACTGTTATCCTCAGAGGTCCAGTAAGGGCCCACCCTCATTGGTCCAGTGTTACTACAGGAGGAAACCGGAGTACCCGGAGGAAACCTGTGGTGTTTGGTAGAGTCAAACTGGAAGCACTCTTCGCACATGTGGCCAAGGAGATAACTGTACCGTGCAGGAATCGAACCCGGCTCGCAGAGGTGAAAGGCACTTGCACTATATAACCACTGTGCCACCAACACCCCACCAAACATCTCGCTTTGTGCGACAGGAATCTCAGTTACCTGGGCTAGCATTAAAAGCTACGTACATGCAAGTGACAAAATTTATTTTATCAGCTTTTTTTCAACATACTAATTAACACTTCACAAGTTCTGCTTGTTCATATATACAGTTCATTATTATTTAAAACAATGAGATTTCGTGTCTTGTCAGAACAGATAAAGTATTCATTTAACACAACAAGCAAGCCAGTCTGAATAGGCAAGCTAGCCCTTCATGTAAATACGAACACGAATGAAAATCATTTCGCCAAGGCGGGCTATAGCTAGCTTACAAGTATACCCACGCTGGCTCGCCTCAGAAAAATCTACGAAAAGTGAGCCCAACACATCTTATCGACAAAGTAAATGTTTATTAGAATTAAGTAATATTGGGCATTTCACTCGATTGCATAGCATGTTCTAGGGATTTTAGGTGAAGGAAAATTCGAGTGTAGAAATATATAAATTATACATTTTAAGACCAAACCGGCACCAGTTGCGAAAAATGCAACTACACAGGCCTTCCGGCAGGAATTGAACCCACGACCTTGCGATTCTGGTGCAATGCTCTGACCACTGAGCCACGGAGGCCGTTGCCGAGAGCTTGATCGCGAGTTCTGTATAATTAAGGTGGTAATGCCAGCAGAGAATTGGGTTTATTAGAAGTAATATTGGGCATTTCACTCGATTACATAGCATGTTCTAGGGATTTTAGGTGAAGGAAAATTCGAGTGTAGAATATATACATTTTAAGACCAAACCGGGACCAGTTGTGGGTTCAATTCCTGCCGGAAGGCCTGTGTAGTTGCATTTTTCGCAACTGGTCCCAGTTTGGTCTTAAAATGTATATATTCGACACCCGAATTTTCCTTCACCTAAAATCCCTAGAACAAACTAAATGTTTACCTTGTTGGCAGGTTGTCCCGATGAAATTAAGACGACAGTGGCACGAGAATCCGCTTCCTTTGTTTGTGCATACTCCGTCATTTTTACAAGGAGAGGAATCGCAAGGCTTTGGTTTAAGTTCTGAAAAAGACATCAAAAACTCAATAATTTAGGACAAAACACAAAGGAAATTAGTACCATGTTCGTGGTTTTATATCTGATAAAGAATCTTCGTGATTTAGACTTTAGCTTCGATTTTCTCGGTTTTGGCAATGTTGTTTTCAAAATTACTATACGCCAATTCTTGGTTTTCATCTGACGTCACGTCGGCCACGTTGGTGCACAGGAACAATGAAATGGCGGCCATGTTGGTGCACAGGAACAATGAAATGGCGGCCATGTTGGTGCACAATCTTTATCCTTTGGGAATTTAACTCTATTTTTATTCAAATATTGTGTATTGTTTCACCATCCAACGGGGCCAACGATCACGTGAGTGAAAACCAAGAATAGACTTACCAAATAGGTCGGGGTTTTTAAAGATGCCTTGCAACAAAATTTCACCCCAGTTTTTTTAAAGATTGCATTTGAAATAACACTTAAAATAACAAAGTAACATGTTTTGTAGAATTCCGTTTCCTTTCTTCATTCTTGAGATATTCAGGTTTGTTTGATCATAGTTAATAGAAAATATATGGTTTGGAAGCTCACAAAAGTCATTGTTTTATGTTTTTGTTCAGGTTTATGGAAATTTTTTCACTTTCATGGTTACTGAACATATTGTGTTTTCTGTATAATGAAGCAATCACCCAATAGCAACGTTTGGCTTCAATCACTGAACCGTACGTTTAAATATTAATAAACCTAAAACAAAGGATTTGGCACCTTCGTGTACCTTTCAAGATGAATCGTAGCTTGATTGTTAACCGCTTTGAAGTTTGCCGGGTTTCCAAACCATGTATATTTTCTATTAACTGTGGTTTGATATGCCAATGTCATACATATGACACCACACTGCATAATGACTTTTTGAAAGAGCATCAATTTTAGGATGGTCCGAATATTTTACACACAACTACGCATGCACGTTTAGTGATCAGTCATGGCTGCATGCATGTAAGTGAAAATTTAATACTGTCGATAAGTACTAAAAAAAATCATACTTTTCTGAAAAGTCATTATGCAGTGTGATGTCATAAGTAGGTCATTTGCATGTCAAACAAACCTGAATATCTCAAGAATGAAGAAAGGAAACGAAATTCTACAAAAAGATGTTATATACTTTGGCATTTTAAGCGGTCTTTCAAATGCAGTCATAAAAACCTGCGGTGAAATTTCGTTGCATGGGCACTTCAAGCTATTCAAAACATTCGCAGTACGTGTTTTATCAGATCTAAAATGCTCGGCCATCATATCGCCGCGTCTTTTAAATCTGATAAAACACTCCTGCTCGTTTATTAAACAGTATGTAACAAGCCCATAAAAACATTCAATTTTTCTTTACATTTTGGGACAAATTAGAGTCTGATCTCATATATAACAATTAGGGTTACCTTCACAAGTTTTTCCTTGGTAATCTCCTAAACATTGACATGAAAACGAATC
Source organism: Corallium rubrum (assembly GCA_964035015.1). NCBI lineage: Eukaryota > Metazoa > Cnidaria > Anthozoa > Scleralcyonacea > Coralliidae > Corallium > Corallium rubrum. The sequence goes on from OZ036002.1 coordinate 11,415,623, forward strand.
TCCTTTTGTGAAACAGATTCCCTGGTTCTTACACGGCATAGAATCACAAGGTCCTAAAATAAAATAAAATAAAATAAATAAACAATTAAAAAACCTATAGTTCTCACTTGTCGTAAGAATGCGGGGACAGTTCTACCCCCAACGATTGTTGGAGATTCTTAGGACTGTCACGTTCACACTTGTCGTGACTTCTCGTAAGATTCAGGGAGTGGTTTCAGTGTTCTTCCGTGTTCACACATGTCGTAACTAGTCGTAAGAATCCCGATCGTCGGCGACCGTCTGGGATGCATTTTCCAAATAGAATTGACTCCGATTCTTGCGATGCTTCCGATCAGATCGACGAACTGTCCGGAACAATCCCAGACGATATGGGAAAGGAAAAATTCCCGATTCTTACAGCAAGTGAGAACCAGGCTTAAATTGCGTGTTCTCACCAGAGGCCAAGTAAGGGCCATCCTTAATTGGTCCAGCGTTACTACCTCATTGGTCCAGCGTTACTACCTCATTGGTCCAGTGCTACTACCTCATTGGTCCAGTGCTACTACCTCATTGGTCCAGTGCTACTACCTCATTGGTCCAGTGCTACTACCTCATTGGTCCAGTGCTACTACCTCATTGGTCCAGTGCTACTACCTCATTGGTCCAGTGCTACTACCTCATTGGTCCAGTGCTACTACCTCATTGGTCCAGTGCTACTACCTCATTGGTCCAGTGCTACTACCTCATTGGTCCAGTGCTACTACCTCATTGGTCCAGTGCTACTACCTCATTGGTCCAGTGCTACTACCTCATTGGTCCAGTGCTACTACCTCATTGGTCCAGTGCTACTACCTCATTGGTCCAGTGCTACTACCTCATTGGTCCAGTGCTACTACCTCATTGGTCCAGTGCTACTACCTCATTGGTCCAGTGCTACTACCTCATTGGTCCAGTGCTACTACCTCATTGGTCCAGTGCTACTACCTCATTGGTCCAGTGCTACTACCTCATTGGTCCAGTGCTACTACCTCATTGGTCCAGTGCTACTACTTCATTGGTCCAGTGCTACTACTTCATTGGTCCAGTGCTACTACTTCATTGGTCCAGTGCTACTGCCTCATTGGTCCAGTGCTACTACCTCATTGGTCCAGTGCTACTACCTCATTGGTCCAGTGCTACTACCTCATTGGTCCAGTGCTACTACCTCAATGGTACTACAGTGTTACTACCATCCCTCATTGGTCCAGTGCTACTACCTCATTGGTCCAGTGTTACTACCTCATTGCCCTTCGTTTTAGCTAGATGAATTGGACTACTTGCCAAAAATTTTAAGAAATCTGAATAACAAATTTTGGACTGAAGAAAAATGTTGAACATGTCTTACCCTTGCTCGCGCACTTTCTATCTTCCACACATGACATTGCTCCACCGTTGCACGTGCTATAAAGAATAAACAGGCGATTGAATATTAAAGTGTATCACTTCAAAAACGCGATAATACTAATACAATAGATTCTATATGTAAAGTGTAGCCGAAAGTCAAAATTATTTGAGCTTTCATTTATTGTTATATTGAAGTTTGGATTCCCTGCAAAAGTTATCGGATAAGAATTCGTTTTTGCGCATATCTCTATTCTTTTGTTTATTTTCTCGGGACGAGGTTGTAGCCGACTTCACTTTCTGCCCAACTCTCGTACCCAGAACCTTCGCCGCACTAACACAAAGGGTCTGGGATAATCCATCACCGGAAACAAAAGAACCTGTTGCCACTTGAAAGGAAGCCGCCTTCAGCCAGCTAGCCAATCAAAACACTTCTCGGTGATGAATTATCCCGGGTACGAGATTGTTTCTGCCCCGGAGTTAGCAGTTATGAAAATTGAGTTCACGACAGCTGCTATAGCAAGAATAACCGAAACTTTTAAATCAAGTCGCTTCACTTTACTTACCAAGTCTTGCAATTTCCAACGTCAACGCTCTCGCCTGGTTGCACTACCTTTCCCTCGTAGTGACATGGACATTGTTCCACTGGAACACATCGCTTTTGGTCGTCGAGAAGCTGCCCCTTGGGACACTGACATCTGGGTACGCATTCTTCGTTGCACCTGATTGGCGAATCACGTGATGCATCACGGCAGGTCTGTGCGCATGACGAACCACATTCGGTGAAAATTTCTCCGGCATTATTACACTGTTGGGCTGAAATCAGAGATAATGCATTTATGCATCAATGGTAATCGTATAGGACGGATGGTGTGTGTTGTTAGAGCGCTGCTTCTCACCGCTGCAGTACAAAGTTAAAGCCGACAAGACGGGGTTAGTACTTCGATGGGTGAACGCCTAGAAATGACCCCGTTGTCGGGCTTGGGACTCGTGCGAGTAGAGTTGTTGTTGGTCTCTCCTGTGTATAGGGCTTTTTTGCTGGGTTCTCCGGTTTTCCTTACTCCGTAAAATTCAACATCTAGATCTTAGCTACGCTCCGAAGTCAGACATGTGTCGTGAGGCGGCTTCCTGAAGCGCCTTTAGAGTGCATATACAACCCCAAATTTTTTATCATCTAAATACGTTCTATCTTTGGCAAATAGTTGAACAACGATATATTTTTTTGATTGGAACAACCTTTATTGCTTTAGAGATTTTTGTTTTCAAAATGGTAATAAGATGACGCCAAAGTAATCATCATTATCTATACAATATTTATTTGCAGGCTTAGGAGTGACGTGCCTCAGTTCTTCCATTAATGGCGTGTTTAAACAACATGTTCCATATTGACTATTGTACGAGTTTTTCTACAAAAATTATCAGGGAGTTTATCTTGCCAAAAAGAGAAAGAGCCAAATGCCTACATAGACGTCATCTCATTACCAATGCTCGAAATGCGGATCGCCAAAAAACATTAAAGAATAGCTCCAATCAAATAAGTATTTCATTGAACAACTGTTTGCTCTATGCAGAACGTATTCAGATGATAAAAAAAATTGGGTTTATATGCACTTCAAAGGCCTTTCTACACGGTACAATTGTCGTATACGATTGTCATTGTAATGTATGTCATTCACTTCAAATTGTGTAGACGCCGTTTTTCGACATTCCCTCACGTTTTATCAACACTCGAGAACAATGAAAATTACTCGGTTAACGGCCTCGTGATATTCATTGTCCTCTCGTGTTTGTAGCCCCTTGTAAAACACTCCCACTCGTTTATGAAATATTACTTACCACATTGTTCCAAAGGTTTATATAGATAGGTTCCTGCAAATCTCCAGTTAATGATTTTCCCGTACGCAGAACACTGTTTTGTGTAGCTTGCAAACGAGGAACATATACACACTGCACTGGATCATCACATCTGCATGCGTCGTACTTGCAATCACTTATCAACCGAGTTGGATCGACAGCGGAACGACACGCCACGAAAGGAGATGCAGGATTCTTCATCAAATCACATTTATCAATTTTCTGCTGGGTTTCTTCATTTGGCTGGCATGTCAGCTCGTTTGGAGGTGGTGCACACTTCGGATTTCGCCCAATATTATCGTTCCTATTGTTGCCGTCATTATTGCCGCACAATCCACAGGTTTTTGCCTTGTATCTTCCCGAAACGGTCACACTTATTCTCGAACTACAATCCCAGGAAACGGTAAGACCGATGTCTGTAGTCAACTGAAGCCAACGTAAGCTGGGGTTGGTAATCACAAATCCTGAAAAGGAATACAATTGATTTCCTAATATTACATTTCAATCAATTTGCCACACTCCAGATTGGCTAATCACATCATTAAATTTAAATTCTTTTTACTAGGGGTATTTTAGGAAAAATACCCCATGTGGTATTTTTTTAAATACCATGTTTGCAGTAAGTACTTGTTTCCATCAACGTGTTTTTTTTTGATACGCTGAGTGTGATGTTAGTTTCGCCGTTTCGTCAGAATTTCAATTGTTTTATATTATTTTGGGGAAAGGTAAAATTGATTGAAATGTTATTTAACAATTATTCACCGAAGTGGAGGTGAATAGTGCTGGATATTCACCGAGCCGCTTCGGCGAGGTTAATATCCACACTATTCACCGACACTGAGGTGAATAATTGTTTTAGCATATACCTCATAAATGAAATAACAAGTTTAACATTCTAGATCTTATGTTTTCGGTATTTTATACAAGACACGGCCCGCTAGCAACTTGGGCACTATATAACGGCACTTGGCGTACTCGATATTTGTCGACAAAACAGTTTTCACAACTTTTGAATATATTAATGGCTAGAAAATTGTAAAGAAACATACCTGTGGACACTCTTCTACTTAATTTTGTTGAGTTTTCTCGTTATTCTACAACATGAGCCTTGTTTATCAATAAAATCTTCTGCTTCGGTAAACCAAGCAAAACTGGCCGCCATTTTGTTTTGCCCGCAGGTGAATAGTGCAGGATATCCCGAGCTAGAGGAACCAATCAGATTGCGTAAAAAGCACTATTCACCTGCGAGGTATATGCTAATAACAATTATTCGCCGAAGGTGAGGTGAATAATAACCGACACGAGTCACGGTTTTATCCACTGGTATTCACGGAACCGGAGGTTAATAATTGTTTTAGTATAAATACACATTCTCGTACTTTTAGGAACAGCATTTTCTTTGAAATTGTTAATCTCGTCTGTCGCATTGACAAATTGACTGGCGGCCATTTTGAATAAACGTTGTATCTCGACCAATCAGCGCGCGCAATTTTCTATAATCACCTGTGTATATTTATATTAAAAGGAAGTAACACTTTTTCTTGAAGAATTAATGAAAAATCGCACTTGTGGAATTCGGGAAAATATTCATAATACCACTCGCGTTTCGCACTCGTGATATTATAAATATTTTTCCAAACATGCGTGCAATTTTTCATTAATTCTTCTCGAACAGTGTTATTTCCTGTACAAAACCTTAGTGTCACAAAGTTTTTTTGCGAATGAAAAAGAAATTACAGCTCTAATGGACCTGGGAAAGTTTACGTATTTAACCGACTCTTTACATCAAAATTGTAATATATATTTTGCAAAAAATTCATCTTCATGGAAATCTTCATGGAAAGTGACGACAGATTGGGAACCAGATCTCAGAACACAACAGTGTTTATATAGTGAAAAAACACAGGTTTGTTCATAGTCTATCGAGATATGTCTGGAAACTCAGCTAAAGTCTTTGGTCTATCTTTTTGTTCGCCATTATGCATTTTTGTGCACGGTGCACGGTCACTGAACACATTGTATTTTAGTATAATGAACGAATTGTCCAATAGCAACGTTTCAGTTTAATCACTCAACCGTGCTATTTAAATATTAATAAACCTAAAACAAAGGTTGCGCACGGTGTAAGGTACGGTTCAACAAAAATCACAGCTCATTATAGGCCCTTTGAAGTTTGCCGAGTTTCCAGACCATATCTCGATTGACTATGGTTTGTTCTTCTCTAGTTTTACAAAAGTTATATCGCCCAAATTGTTTTAAAGACAATGCGAAACTTGTGCAGGGTATTTTCGCTCTTAATTCAAAGCAATCGGGTTCCCAATCTGCCTTCACTTCTAGTATAACTAGACCCAGTTTCTTTTCTCACAGTCAACCTTCAAAATCGAGTATTTATTTGTACTGCAAAAAATGGAAAACTTTAGATTTTGACTTACCGGGTCTATTCACAGGAAACCTTGTCATTTTTACCCCATTTACAACAACTGTACGATACGCTCGACTGAACTGGATCACATCCACCGCAAGGTACACTGTTATCGCGGACACGCACGATACACGTCCTCCGCATGCTTGATTTCTTGTCACCACCGTGAATGCTTTTCTCTTCTCAGAACTGCAATCTTGTGCAAAGATATAGTCACATCTTCCCTGGAAATTGAACGGTCGGCCGTCGAAGTTTCTGTAATGAGGATCACCTTGGGCAGAGCACGTGGCTAGAAAAGCAAGACAAATGAAAACATTTGAATAAGCTTTGCGAAAACATCTTTGCAAATCTACACTACTCGTTTGTGGCATAGGGGTGTCGGTGGCATGGGAATGTTGGTGGCATGAAAGCGTTAGTGGCATAGAGGTGCATGTTGGAGGCATAGCGGCGTTAACGTTGGTGGCACACGAGTGGTGGCACACCAGCGAGCATTGGTGCAATGAGACGTATGAAAGCTTTTGTTTCTACCAATACGCTAGAAACTGTTTATAAAGCTCTAGTCCAACCTTATTTTGACTACTGTTCCCCTCTTTGGGATAACTGTGGAAAACTCCTTAAAGATAAGCTACAAAGATTTCAATCTCGAGCTGCTAGAGTTCTAACAGGTGCCAGTTACGATATAAGGTCGGCTGATGTACTTGATACCATCTCATGGGACACGCTTGATACAAGGCGGACCCATGCCAAATCGGTTTTAATGTACAACATACTGAATGACCACACTGCACCGGGCCTTAAAAATTCTTTTGAGAAGAGAAGTTTTAGTCAATATAATTACAATCTTCGCAATAATGCGACAGACCTAACACTGTCAAAGCCAAAAAGAGAATTTTTAAAAAAGACATTTAAATATAGCGGCGCTGCGCTTTGGAATCAGCTTTCCTGTGAGGCGAAAACAGCCGAGTCGCTATACAGGTTCAAAAGCAATATTAGGCCTTAGTTGGGTCACATCTTCATCTTCTTTCTTTTTGATAACTTTTAGTTTTTAGCTTAGTTTTTGTACTGTAATTTTAGTGAACATTTGTATTTCTTTATTTTAATAATTAATTTGTATTATACTATTTATATCTCTTATTTTGTACAGACACGCCCTCCATGGAAATCAGCTAACGTTGTTGGGGCTAGCGTGTTTCTTTTAAATAAAGATTTACATACATACATTGGTGGCACACGAGCGTTGGTGGCACACGAGCGTTGGTAGCACATGAGCGTTGGTGGCACAAAAACGCGAGTTGGTGACACAAAGACGTGAGTAGGCACAAATGTTTGTGGCACCAGAGCGTTGGTGACAAAAGCGTTGGTGGCATACGAGCGTTGGTAGCACAGGAGTGCTTAAGAGTGCTGCTGGCATAAGAGCGTGGGTGGCACAGATGAGTTGGTGGCATATAGGGGCATTTGTGCCGTAGGAGCATTGGTGTTATTACTTATCTTACTTTGTCCATGCTGGCAGATCGGGCCACCAAACTCTGGTTTGCATCTACAAACAAAACTGTTTCCCAAGACTTCGCATTCTCCTCCATTTTTGCAAGGATTGGGACTGCACGCATTCGGTATTTCTATAGAAAAAGTGGAACGGTTGTGTAAGCTAAAAAGTGAAATTTTGACGGACTCGGTCGAATCCCATAATATATGTAGTTCAATCTACAGACACATGTTTCGCTGTACTTACAGCTCATCAGTGTAGATTGGAACAATCTGAATGAATTTCACCAATTACTTATACACATGCGATCGTCGGAGACAACCGCATGTGGGACAGCATTGGTGAAGTACATTCAGATAGCGTGAAGTGCGCATGGGCCCAGAGTGCTCAAACTTCCACAAGGGTAGTGAGCGTTGCATTATCGCTAATAGGTACCAACGGCAACTTCACAGAGTGCTCAACAACACCGAAATGTTGGAGCTGCGGGTGCCCCATATATCAATGACAGGAAATGACATATTTAGATGGCAGTTTGTAGATCCTTTCTTCCACAGTAATAACCGCTTACTTTTCTATAAATTAATCTATAGCTGGATTAATCGGACTGCGGGCGCGACCGAGTCAACTTTTTTCCGTCTTAGACATAAGACTATCTTTACCTCCTTCGCAGGTCGAGCCAATGAAATAAGGACGACATCTGCAGGAGAAAGTGTCTCCTTTGTTTGTACAAACTCCACGATTCTTACAAGGCGAGGAATCACAGGGCTGTGGTGCTGAAAACATAAAAGTAACGATTGTTAATAAGAATATTTATACGAGAACCGATAAGACGCACCCCACACAAGGCGAGTCTTACATAAGACGCAATCTGACCCATTTACACGGCGTGATCGAACAAGCCGCGGCTTGTGTAAAGCCCTGATCAAACAAGAACGCAAGTCATCGCAAGTTGGCAGTCACAAATTTCTGTGGCGGTCGTTCGAACACCCAAATTAACAAAATAAAGGTTTCATGTGTTTTTAACAAGTCTTAACTTTGTCACGGTACAGTAATATTTTCGGGTACTTATTCAGAGCGGCTGGCTGAGATAGCGTGGCTGCCAACTTGCGATAACTTGCGTTCTAGTTTGATTAGGACTTAAGACGCGAACAAAAGTCGTTGACCTAGTTTTATACGAGTATTTTGCGTCGTAAGTAAGGCGCGTCCTGTGCAAGCGACGTCTTTTCAGCTCTCGTCCTAATAAATTCTATGTTCATCAGTATTTCGTATATAAATCTATGTTCATAAAATTCTATGTTCATTTAGTATTATTTAAATAAAATTCTATGTTCATTAGTATTCCGGATATTAGGGACGAGCTGATCAAGAAAAATCAAATTTACCGATCCGATAAATTCCGATACGATTTATGATCTGATCGGCCGATGTATCGGTGGTTACCGATATTTGTCAACAGGAATTTCTGACACTTGATTTGCGGCAAAACAATAGCAAAACATAACACTGTATATTTTTTGACAAATATAATGGATCATTAACTATCAGCCATCAGCAAGATGAAAGCAAAAATGGAATACGATTGACGAAAGTCGGAAACAAAAAATGTTTCACAATCACCAAACAAGAAATATGACGTGTTAAACACATGATGCACCTTATCAAATTAATTAAATTTGACAGTTTCTTTGTGGAATCACTATAACTAAGCGTTTTTCTTAAAAAAGAAAATGAAATTCACAAGTATAAAATCCAGAATAGTATTTATTGGACCGCCGATATATGTCGATGTAATCGGTCGATGCATCGGCCGATAACCGATCAGCCTGAAAGTTGCCGATTATCGGCTTCTACCGATTAATTTCCGATTATCTGCTCATCCCTACCGGATATAAAAAATTTATGTTCATTACCATTCTTTCTGGCGTCAGTAAGCTTTATATTAGGTAAAATGGTGCTGGTTTCCTGTGTGTTTTCCTCATAAATTATTAATGAGTTTTTATGTACTATCTAAAACATGAGCAGCAGTGTTATCAGATTTAAAACACGAGGCGATAGCCGAGTGTTTTAGATCTGATAAAACAAGTACTGCATGCGAATGTTTTAAATGGCTTCAAAAATCATCCATATAATAAGCTCATACAGAAATCAATTTTGAAAATTGAAGTTATCTGAGCCGAAAAATCGAAGAAAATGTTCATCGAAAATAGCGAGTGTGTCTCTATCACATATAGGGACACGTCACGGTCATGATTTTCCTTTGTGTTTTCCTCATGAATTATTGAGTTTTTTGAAGTTCACTTCAACAAACATCAACGTACCTTTAAGACAACCATAAATCTCAGTCCTCATGGAACGATAACTTTGCCAGGTTTTGGGGTGTATGCGGATATACTGGGCTCTTATCGGAGGTACTAGGGTATTGTAAACAACAGTTGCTCTGTCGGTATTTCCACTAAATACCTTTTATAAAAGAAGAAAAATTATACAATTGATATTTTAGTAAAAAATCCATAATTTTGTAGCTTTCCATGCTGTTTATTACAAATAAATCAGGTTTGTTTCACTTACCTTAATCTGTCCATCTTGCTTGTAAAAATCAAAATTCTTTCCATCATTGCTGAACGAAACCGTGTAGGTTTTCACCCACTGATTATAATTCTGCCGCCCTTGGGTAGCAATCTTGGTAATTATTCCTTGTCGTTGGAAGTCAATTTGAAGCCATGGGTTATTATCACCTCGCCTTACCACCCAAGCATCTCTTCTGTTTCCAGCTACTACGGAATTCAATCTACCACCGTTAGCCGCGTTATAAACGGTATTCCACGCAGAAGACGACGTTAGTTGTGAATCTAGAATTTTACCATTCTCCATGCCAAGCGCTTGGGGATTCTCGCAACCTAAAACGCCTAAAAATAAGAGTATATATATTGGTTATTGTTTCCGTATTACTAATGTACGTAAAAAAGTTCAGTTGTATACCACATAAAAGAATACTCGAATCAGTCGTCATTATGAAAGTGGTCTATATAATGTACCTTTACACGTTTTTCCCAGATAACCTTCAGTACATTTACATGAAAATGAATCCCCTTCATTGGTACACACTCCACCATTCTGACAAGGCGATGAATCACATGGCTCAAGCTCTGAAATTGGAAAAGTTATTATAAGTAATAGCATGACTGGAGGGAAATTAGCGACTAAATATCCGGCAGCCGAGGGACGGTTTGTGAAGGTTTACAAACCTTCCCGAGGCAAAGGGGAAATTTAATCGCTAATTTCCCGAAAAGTCATGTCATTAGTTTGTAATATTATGATCGCTGAGGAAAACTTTGAGAATCTTACCAACAGGAAATTAACGCGGTCGATCAGAGAAGTTGCATCTAATTTTCCCGTACATGTTGATGAGGGAAAATATATGCAAGCGGGATATTTAGAAGAAGAAAAAAGGATTTCTTTGTCTTCTAATTTTCCCTCATCGACATGCACGAGAAAATTAGAAGACAAAGGAAAATTTCCCTCTTGCATGAGCGATGAGGGAAATACGGGGTTTACAGTCCCTCGGAGAACAAAAGAATCCGAGGCGATCATGGTATTGTAAATAACAATTAGGAAGATCATCACAAAGGCAACAAACTGTGGACCGTCTATTTAAAGTGGTTCCCTGATGAAAATAATGTTAGCAATGTTTTGGCATAATCGTGCAGATGTTATGCTAGTTAGTTAATAATCGTGCAAAGCTTCATTTCAAAATTCATTGAAGAAAAGGTGATACTTTACGTGTGAAGTTTGCATTATGGAACGCCGCCATCAAAGTAGCCAATATATCTTGCACTTTTCGCAACTGGTCCCGATTTGGTCTTAAAATGTATATATTCTACACTCGAATTTTCCTTCACCCAAAATCCTTAGAACATGTATGTAATCGAGTGAAATGCCCAATATTACTTATAATATACCCAATTCTCTCCTGGCATTACCACCTTATTATATACAGAACTCACGACCAAGCTCTCGGCAACGCCCTCCGTGGCTCAGTGGTCAAAGCATTGCACTAGAGTTGCAAGGTCGTGGGTTCAATTCCTGCCGGAAGACCGGTGTAGTTGCATTTTTCGCAACTGGTCCCGGTTTGGTCTTAAAATGTATATATTCTACACTCGAATTTTCCTTCACCCAAAATCCTTAGAACATGTACTGTATGTAATCGAGTGAAATGCCCAATATTACTTATAATATACCCAATCTTGAGAAGAGCGAGTCGAGGAAGCTCATGACGTCATAGACTCAATAAAAACAATGACCCTTTTGTTGACAACAACAATCATCTTTTGTTTTTGTTGAGTTTATGACGTCATAAATTCTCCTCAACTCATTCTTCTCAAACACGGCCAATTTAATGGCGGCGCTCCAAAATACAAACTTCGCCTGTAAAATACAACTTTGTTTTTGAGAATTTCGAAATGAAACGTTGCACAATTACCAAGTAACATAATATCTTTAGGATTATACAAAAACACTACTGACAATATTTTCTGAGGACCAATTTAACAACGCCTTCAAAAAATATTTACACTTCACAGAGGTGTTAATCAATTTACTGAATCCCCGAACTTCAAGCGATTTAAAAAAAAAAAAGTCGATCGCTATAAATCAAGTACAAAATACTTATACTAATAAATTAGGTCCTTCCTTCCTAATATATCAACGTACCTTTAAGACAACCATAAATCGCAGCCCTCATGGAACAATAACTTTGCCAGGTTTTGGGGTGTACGCGGATATACCGGGCTCTTGTCGCAGGTACTAGGGTATTGTAAACAACAGTTGCTCTGTCGGTATTTCCACTAAATACCTGTTATATACAAAAAAAGGAAAAATTAAAGAAAAATAATTATGCAATTGATATTTTTTGTAAAAAATCCATAATTTTGTAGCTTTCCATACGGTTTATTACAAAAAAAGCGGGTTTGTTTCCCTTACTTTGACCAGTCCGTCTTGTTTGTAAAAATCAAAATTCTTCCCATCACTGCTGAATGAAACCGTGTAGGTTTTCACCCACTGATTATAATTTTGCCGACCTTGAGTAGCAATCTTGGTAATTATTCCTTGTCGTTGGAAGTCAATTTGAAGCCATGGATTATTATCGCCTCGCCTCACCACCCAAGCATCTTTTCTGTTTCCAGCTACTACGGAATTCAATCTACCACCGTTAGCCGCGTTATAAGCGGCACTCCACGCAGAAGACGACGTTAGTTGTGAATCTAGGATTTTACCATTCTCCATGCCAAGCGCTTGGGGATTCGCGCAACCTACAACGCCTAAAAAGAAAAGTATATATTGGTAATAGTTTGCGTATTACTAATTACATTAAAAATTTCAGTTCTAATGTACCTGTACACGTTTTTCCACGATAACCTTCAACACATTTACATGAAAATGAATCTCCTACATTGGTACACACTCCACCATTCTGACAAGGAAATGAATCGCATGGCTCCAGTTCTGAAATGGGAAAAGTCGTTATAGATAACAAGATCAACAAATTTTTTAAGAAAATTTTCGCCCACTTAAGGGGGCTCGATAGGAAAAATCTATAAATGCTCAGATTTTTCCCTCAAAATATTTCACGGTGTATAGATTCGTGCTTTGTTCTAGTTCCTTGCGCGGACTTAGTGTTACTCTTGAGTATTGAAAAGTGGTACACAGTCCACAATTTTCAGGAGGGTTGAAATCTTTGTTGTGATAAGTTCAGAAATTCTATTTTGCATTAAATCTGCACAGGGACGTAGCCTGGATTTTGAAAGGGGGGAGCCGAAATCAGAATAAATTTTAGGGGGTTCCGGGGGAATGCCATTTCCTGGCTTTTGGAGGAAGATTTTACAGACCCTAAAGGTTAAAAAACGTCATATAAAATACTCAAAACATGCAAACGTCACATAGATACCATTACCAGAAATTTGGGACAAGATGATGGCGCGCGTGCGTATTAAGGACCATAATAATGGAGATTCTCAACAGTAAATAATAAGGAGAGCACATAATTCAAATTTTGCTTAAATGGTGACATATTTCTCCTTTGCCCGACTCTATTTGACTTCAGCATGGACTAAGGAACAGTTATAACTAAAAAACGTTTGGTTACTTCGACGACAAAGTACTTCCCTAGCTCGTCTTATTTTTGCACTGAAAGCGCTACTATCCATAGTGTTAGCCATAGTAATCTTTGTAAACAGGTGCTAGAAATTGGCCAAATTGACCAACAACGTTACGGGCGATGCGAAGTGCCCGACTCGCGTTGCATTCGGCATGAGTCAGTCTACTTCGAGAGCCCATAAAGGTCTTCATTTGTCTCTAACATAGTACTTCCAAAAGCGTTTGAACTTGCTTGATTTCACAGTCCTTTTCGTGCACGATTTAGGCGAATTCTACAGAACTCAATGACCTGAATAATGAGAAACACTAGAATACAGTAGAATCACACTCATTAGAAATTCTAGAATACATAATTATATTCTTAGGCAATATAGCCGCTGACCAAGAGCAGCGGCACAAATGACTCAAATTTCTGGTAATGCTCAAAATGCATACACTCAGTAGATTGAATACACTGTTTACAGTTTATTTCCTGACATAATTCATAATTGCATCAGTTTTGTAGTTACATGTCTGTTGTTTTATATCTAAAGGGGGGAGCCGCCGCTCCCACAGCTCCCCCCTGGCTACGACACTGAATCTGCATATTACAATAAATGTAATTCGTCCAGACACAAATGCTGCAATGGTAAAACTTTAATTATCAGCACGGACATTAGGGCTACACAGTATACAATGAACTAGAATGATCACAAATGAACACTGGAAGACGTTTTAATCAAGGGGAAAAAATATAATTCTTCATAACTTTTTCCCGTATCAAGCCACCTTCAAAAGGCAGATGCCTGCCTTCAAATGTTATCTACAATTTAAAGTGGCGTTAATCAACTTGCTACATCCTTATTTCAATTAAAATTCGTACATTGTTTAAAATCAGGTAGAGAATACCTACTGCACTAATAAATTAATTTGAATTTATTTGAATTTATTATTTGAATTTATTAAATTTGCCACTTAACGTGTGGCAGGAGAGAGGAACAGAACTTTCGTCCAAATTGACACGAAACTCCTATGTGTAGACTACTAAGACCTAGGGGTCGATTTTACGGAGGGAGGAAAACCGAAGAACCCGGCGAAAAACCCTCGGAGCACAGGAGAGACCAACTAAACTCGACTCACATAAGTCCCAAGCTGCCGTAGTACGGGGTTATTCCCAAACGGTCACCCATCCAAGTACTAGCCCCGTCCGACCGGGCTGAACTATTGGTGAGAGGCAGCGCCCTAGCAGCACACGCCATCCGTGCTCCCCTTGTTCCGTTTCAATATAATCAACTTACCTTTAAGACAACCATAAATCTCAGCCCTCATGGAACAATAACTTTGCCACGTTTTGGGGTGTATGCGGATATACCGGGCTCTTATCGCAGGTACTAAGGTATTGTAAACAACAGTTGCTCTGTCGGTATTTCCACTAAATACCTTTAATAAACACATTGAAAAAGAAAAATGTACATTTGACATTTTTAGTAAAAAATCCATGCTGTTTATTACAAATAAATCAGGTTTGTTTCCCTTACCTTAATCTGTCCATCTTGCTTGTAAAAATCAAAAATTTTCCCATCATTGCTGAACGAAACCGTGTAGGTTTTCACCCACTGATTATAATTCTGCCGTCCTTGAGTAGCAATCTTGGTAATTATTCCTTGTCGTTGAAACTCAACTTGAAGCCATGGGTTATTATCACCTCGCCTTGCCACCCAAGCATCTTTTCTGTTTCCAGCTACTATGGAATTCAATCTACCACCGTTGGCCGCGTTATAAGCGGTACTCCACGCAGAAGATGACGTTAGTTGTGAATCTAGGATTTTACCATTCTCCATGCCAAGCGCTTGGGGATTCGCGCAACCTGTAACGTCTAAAAACAGAATTAGAGAAAAACGTTTAAGCCTTTCGTTCATGGTTTTCCAAGAGATCTAATTGGCGCGCCTCGCGAGTAGCGACTAAATGGCGCGAGTAAGCTTTTGTCGCGGGCTTTTGTTCCGGCTTTAATTGTGCCTGGGTCTTTTTCTCTAGTTTTGCTACCGGGGACAAAGAACCTAAAAATATAGATGCAATTAACTCAAATTTCCTCAGTGTGTGTTCAGTTGTTTACGCACAGCGAATGGACAACGATCATGATGTATCTTCTAAACGCGCTGTAATCGTCTGTCGTTTCTTTATATCGCACTCCGTTTAACTTAATACCAATATTACTTAGCCGACTTCTATCGATTTTCATGTCGACAATTTAATAGTCCATATTTGATAAATATCTTCGCTTGCTGTCAATGTAGAATATATATATATATATATATATATATATATATTCGCTTACCTCAAAAGTCTGCTACAGGCTGTTTCATCTAAAAAAGAATCATCTGCCTGAAGATTCTTTTTTAGATGAAACAGCCTGTAGCAGACTTTTGAGGTAAGCGAAAATAAATATAAATATATATTTGCTCTAACTATATGTTATCGAGCACTCTTTGCGTTTCGTAGACCAAAACCCACACGTATATATATATATATATATATATATATATATATATATATATATATATATATATATATATATATATATATATATATATATATATATATATATATACGTGTGGGTTTTGGTCTACGAAACGCAAAGAGTGCTCGATAACATATAGTTAGAGCAAATATAGATTTTCTCTTACCTCAAGTCTGCAACAGGTTGTTTCATCTAAAAAAGAATCTTCAGCCAGACCTGAAGATTCTTTTTTAGATGAAACAGCCTGTTGCAGACTTTTGAGGTAAGCGAATATATATATATATATATATATATATATATATATATATATATATATATATATATATATATATATATATATATATATATATATAACGCTTTATCCATACAAATAAATGCTTGATGAGAACCATCGACTAATATCCGGCCACAATAATTGTCGACATGTCGGCTAAGTATATTGGAAAGTTGGACGGAGCACGATATAAACGACAAACGATTACAGCGTTTAGAAGATTACATCGGTGTCTATTCTCTGTGCGCAAACAACTGAACACACGCCGAGGAAATTTGAGATAAATGGGGCTATGGAATAACCAAGGTTAACAGCTAAGTAACCAGGCTTCGATACGTCAGCACGTCACGTGCCCGAGGGGGGCTAGGTAAGGTGAGCGTGATAGAGCACTTGGTATCAGTTATCGTGTTACGCGAAGCAAGAACGACTGGAGGAAAGCAAAATTTATTTTTTCCCCCTTGATTCGTTGTTTCACTTGGTTCTCCTACTCAATTATGTTCTCCTAAAATTTCCACCAATTGTTAATTGGTGTGAAGGTGTTAGTTCTTCGGGGGTGGTGGTCAGCTCAAGATACCACTTGCATGGATCTTATCCCGAGTCCAAGTAACAGCAGTATTCGTCCCAGGCCACCCCTCGGTCAGCTGAGCTAACACTCCAAACGGGTAAGTATGGTGGAGTAGGGTGTTAATTTATTATTGCATCTATGTTTTTAGGTTCTTTGTCCCCCGGTAGCAAAACCGGAGAAAAAGCCCGCGACAAAAGTTTACGAGCGCCATTTAGTCGCTATTCGCGACATTTACTGGCGACTCGCGCCATTTACTCGCGACTCGCGAGGCGCACCAATTAGACTATATCGTTTTCCAAGACGTTTCGCCTTGACGAGTAAAATCGTCTGGCGTCAGACAGGGTAAAAAGATAAAGTTATTCGACAACAACAATGGGAATGAACGAATTAAAACATTTGTATAGGTAATAGCATGGTTTCGAGTGCAATTTGGAAAAAACATGCACAAGTGAGTTTTTCAAAGACTATCAAAATTGCACGAGTCCGAAGGACGGGTGCTATTTGAGATCTTTGAAAAACTCACGAGTGCGTGTTTTTTCAAAATTGCACTCGAAACCATGCTATTACTTAATAATATACATGAAAATGTTAGACAAAATGTTCTTCAAGCCACGAAGTTACATACCACTCACTGCTCCACTTCTCGAAGCTTTAATAGTTGAAAACTGCTTCATTTTGTTCACTAAATACGTCAAACGTTTTACTCATAGCATCTAACCTCTTCTAGTCTTCTTGTAGGAACTTTTATGACAATATTAAAGAAAAACTCACTCTGTATTTCATCGAAATGTTCTTCGACAACTTTATGTTTTGGTCGCCATATTGGATTTTCTCGTGAAGGAAAAACTATCCTTCAAAACCCGCATAGGCATTTCATTGGCTTTCCAGTAGATTCCGGTTGTTTATTAGCCAATCAGAATGCTTAATACTAATTGAAATTTGCAGTGTATTTCATATTTCTGCACTGTATTACAGGATGCAGTAATTTTTGTCATGTATATTTAACTTATTAAATGCAGTAAAACGTTCAGTTTGAACTATACTATGAAAGAACCATATAGTTCTTTCAAGTTGAAAGAACCATATGGTTCTTTCATATATATGGTTCTACTATATGGTTCATTTCATTTATATGGTTCAACTATATGGTTCTTTCAAGTTGAAAGAACTATTGGAATTATAAAGTTTAGCGTTTACAACTCTTCCATGCCTCGATCACTTAGAAATTAAGATTGGTTTGATATGTAACAAAAGCTAACTAACTGGAGGCCTCTTAAATTATTTTATAATTTAAAATTATTAAATTCAGTTTTTAATTGTTATCATAATTTGTCACCTCTCCTGCTCCAGGATTTATTTAAAAAGAGAGAGAGAGTTTATAATTTTAGAAAAACAAATTCTCTAATACTTCCAAAATTTAAGATGGATTACTTGAAGAAATCTGTAGGGTATCGAGGAGCAATTTTATGGAACTCACTAGGAAATATGGCAAGATCCTCTGAAAGTTACATTATTTTAAAAAACAATTTTATTACAGAATTTTTAGATAAGGGTGATGTTTAATTGTAATTAATTATCTATAATGTTCACAACCACTTCAGCTTTGCTGTACTTAATATCGTGATTAAATAAAAGCATACTATTATTATTATTATTATTATTATTACTATTATTATTACTATTACTATTATTATTATTATTATTATTATTATTATTATTATTATTATATAGCTTTTGTTTATTTTCAATGGAATTCAAAAGGCTGAAAATGACGTCAATTAATTGCGGGAAATGACGTACTCTGCACTCTATAGACCATTTTAATAAGTGCAGAGTATGTCATTTTCCGCACTTGACGTCATTTTCGGCCTTTTGAATTCTATTGAAAATATATAAAAACTAAAACAATAAACAAAATTGAAAAAATTCAAAAGAAAAATTGAAAAAAATTGACGTCAAATGGTGAAAATTACGTATTCTATACTTATTAAAAGGGTTTATACTAAGTAATTAAACCTTAATTTTCCTCAGCCCCATGCGATTACCTATGCTAAGTTTGATCATATAGTCGCTAGAATTAAATTGCCTGAAATGCGGCTTGCATCCCTTTTCTGCACATGTTGGAACTTCATTTGCGTATGGAAATAATGATTGGTCTCGCTGTTGTTTAGGTGCTATCCCTCAGACGCATACTCACCAAGTCTGACAATGTCCATTCTTAATGCTTTCCCCAGGAGCAACCTCCTTCGATCCAGAATGACACGAGCATTGTTTTCTTGCGATACATTTGCCTTGGTCATTGAGTAGTTGACCTTTAGGGCACTGACATTCCGCTATACATTCTTCGTCACAAGGCGCGGAACTTTCTAAATCACGGCACGTCTTTACACACGATGAACCGCACTCAGTAAAGGCTTGTTGAGCCGGGCAGGTCTTGGCTACAGTAACAAAAACAAAAAGGCTACTTTTCAACATATATATATACACTTCCTCATAAATTATTAATGAGTTTGTGAAGCTGTTCAAAACACTCACATGCAGCACGTGTTTTATCATGGTCAATCGAGATATGGTCTGGAAACTCAGCTAAGTCTTTGGTCTATCTTTTTGTTCGCCTTTATGCATTTTTGTGCACGGTGTACGGTCACTGAACACATTGTATTTTAGTATAATGAGCGAATTGTCCAATAGAAACGTTTCAGCCCAATCACTCAACCGTGCTATTTAAATATTAATAAATCTAAAACAAAGGATGTGCACGGTGTAAGGTACGGTTCAACATAGAATCACAGCTCATTATAGGCGCTTTGAAGTTTGCCGAGTTTCCAGACCATATCTCGATTATCTCAAGTAATTAATGTAAGAATGTGTTCTGTAAGGCCCCGTTTACATGAAGGGGATTGACAGTCCAATCGGATCGAAAAACGCCAGTGAAGTCAATCCGGGCACGTTTACATGGAGAATCCGGTCTGCTTGGAACATTGTTCGGTTTTGGAACTTCACTCATGCGTATATCAAGTCATTTTCAAGTCAAACCGTGTTTAGATAGATGGATAAGATTGGAGACATTCAAGTCGATCTTTGCTTGAATCTCAAGTCAATCCACTCCACTGCGTAAGTTTCCTTCTTCAGCCATGCATTCGTTTCGATCAGATCGAAAACTTTCAATCTTCTTCATGTAAACACAAGGAGAAACAATATGGGAGATTTGACTTGAACACTCAATCCGCTTCATATAAACAGGGCCTAGGTCTACGCGTTATTCCTATCGACTTGTCCAATTACATAACAATTCTGTAGCGGTAACTCTTGTCGATTAATTTACCATACTGCAGAGGCGTAGGAAGCGGGGGGGGGGGGGCGGGGCTGGCCGGGCGGAGCCCCCCCCCCAAAAAAAAAAAAGAAGGAAAAAAAAAGAAAGAAAGTCAGGACAAGCGTTGCTAAATTTAATGATTGTATTAGTAGGACTATACAGAGGCTAGGAGAGCAGCTACTTACGGTAATCTACCTACGGGTTCATCTACACGACAACATGAGATTTCACAAACGGGCGTAGCGTGATTGCGTGAATAAAAAAAAATATAGAAAGTAGCTTACCAGTCATAAACCACAAATTTGAGAATATGTCGGCGATTAATCGGAGTCTATAATCTTACCTTTTGATAAACTGGCGAGTATTCGGTGGAAAGTGTGTCGAGCATGCCGAGTGATGACGACAACAAAGTTAATTCTACGGAAGCCAAGTTGACGAAGAATTAGAAGCTATTGTGTAAGCCGGTGTTTAAACACAATTATTGAAAGATTATTAAAGCGACTTCAATGCATGCAATCCCTAAAAAGCGTTCCGTTCTGTGAAATGTCGTCTGTCGAGGCTTTAAGGTATATTGGTTTAATAATATCTTCTTTTTTATGTTAAAATTTGAACTATGCTTGCTGTAGAATTAGATGAAAAGTTTCCTCAAATTGCTGCAAATTGTGTTTCCGAGGTTCTAGATTTCAAAATTTTCCGGGAGCACCCCCGAACCCCGCTAAAAATGCGGTCACTGATTATCTGCATGTCGATTTCATCAACCCCCCACCTCCAACTTTGAATCCGTTCCTACACCTCTGCTATACGGCTTTGTTCTCAAGACCAAACTTAGTTCATAAAACATCAACAATTGGAGCCTCATTTCCTCGCATCGTTAAGTAATATATCAACAACGAGTTCGAGTGTTTCATCAGGGGATCCAAACACGAGAAAACATGATGAAAGCACGAGGCCGAAGGCCGAGTGGTTTTATTGTTTTCGAGTGTTTGGATTCCCCCGATGAAACACGATAAACGAGTACCAGTTGTTGATATGGAATCTCAATCGAGCGATTTCAATTACAAAATACAATTAAAATAAACCCTCATGAGATTTTATTCTTGAGTGTGTGTAAAATTTATTCATACAGCAACTTGTTTATTTTGCATAGATAATTAAGATCTTAAGAATTAGATGAACACCGGTTCTCATCTAATATCTTGGGCATTACTGGAGTATCCAACTTCAATCAGGTGATTGAATGAACTATTGTAATTGGCTGATTATCTCATGAATTATTAATGAGTTTGAGATATATATGTCAAACACTATTCCTGACCGACATAAAATCTTCCTGTACTCTCATAATTTAAGGGTCAACTAAACTTTTTGAAGTTATATTTTCCTCCGAAAGGGTTATCATCTAACTTAGCAAAAGTAAAGAAAAATATGAATTTCGAGGTAAAAAGAATTTATCAGCGAAGCGTTAAGCCGGATTTCCACTTTGCGAAAAATGTCACGCGAAGCGACATTTTCTTTTGTGTCGTAAGCTGTCAAGTGGAACTAATTAGCCAAGACAAAAGCAAAAGGTCGCTTCCCTCGAAAAATATCGCCAAGTGGAAAACAGCCTTTAGGTCCTCCTGAAGCATGACCGTGTTTCTAGAAGAATAGGTACTCCATTGCCTTCGACATCATACCAGTGAAATCCACCAATCACCTTGTTGTTTGTTACCGGTATGACATCACAAGGTACTAGTACCAGTCTACATGGGGTGGGATTCTCTTGCAGGTTGGATTTACCGGCGTCAAACCTTGTTGGGGACCACATGTATTATTGTTTATTGTAATTTTTATACTAAATTTTTAAATAACTTCTCATTACGGTGAAATATCGTCAGACCGAGGTCTTGACAGTACAAACCAAGCCCGTAGAGCGAGGTTCGTACATAAAAGACCGAGGTCTGATATTTTCCGTATTGACCAAGCAGTCGAGGTTAATAAGTTTATTATATGGCTTTTTGAAACGACATATACCTTACATACGTGTAGCATAACCTCAAGCGTGACAAAGACTCATTGTTTTCAATGTTGTTGCTCTTGTTGTTATCGCTTTTGGAATCCTAAAACTCATTTCCAGATTGCTCATCATCCGACTCATACATGATTTAGTGCTTAGGTTACTGAATTAATAAAATTTTCTGCGGTATTCTTTCATTGTAGCTTTTGTAAACAAAATGTTTGACAAAACACGTAATCGACTGGTCGATTACGGAAAATAATCAACCAGCACGTGACGCGTCTTACCCAATGAAAATATGTGATTGCACCGGAAGTAACTTGTGCCACATAGTTAAAAGTAATTAATATAGAATAAGCTTTTACGTCACTCACCACATTTGTTTAAAGGTTGGTAAGCATTATGTCCACTTCTCCAGCTCAAACCTTTACCGCTATCAGCGCAGTCTTTGCTGTAAGTTGCAAACGCCGAACACACACATTCCCAGGGATCGTCACAACGACATGCGTCAAATTTACAATCTTGTACACTCGTACTTGGGTTGATTACACCATTGCAGGTCTGGAAAGGAGCTGTTAACATCAGATCACATTTCTTCACAACGTCTTCGCGGCCTGGTTGGCAAAATCCTGACATAACCGGGTTCTCGTTACATTTCCCTTTAGCTCCACACATATTGTCATTGACGCCGTAGTTTGCACACAATCCACACGTCTTGGCCTTGTATCTTTCTAATAGGAACACTCTAATTGTCCTGTCACCGTTCCACTCTATCTCCAGCCCGAAGTCAGTGGTCAGAATAATCTTCTCAGAACTCTCACGACGAAGAACAAATCCTAAAAACAAACAGCTGTTATTCATATATTTTCTCAAGATAAATTGAACGATAAAAACATACTTAAAAGTAACAACGTGACGAACTTAACATCACTTTCAAGTCAAATAAACAAAGTGGTAAAAATACTAACTACTTATTGACCAAGCGTGAGGTCTGTACTAGTGAAATATCGGACCGATTTTTTTTAGTACAAAAAACATTTTTTTTAGTGCAAAAAACAGAAGTCCGATATTTCACTAATACAGACCGAACAAACGAGGTCAATAAGTAGTTTATTATATGGCCATAAATGTTGTGAACGTTCTGTGAAAACTCGATCTATCTTTCTTGCGAACTAAACGAAAATGGCAGACGTTTTCCCATTTTTAAAGTACTTTCCGTTGAGTTAGAATCCTGAACTTTCTGCCCCAAATAGTATTTTTCAATTGCTTTTGTTTGACATATTGCTCAAGATCGTACGTTAAGGAGTTGAATAAAAAATCATCTGAAATTCTAATACTTGTGAGAAGTTTTACCCTCGAGGGTAAAACGCGGATATGAGGGTAAAACGCGGATATGAGGGTAAAACGCGGATACGAGGGTAAAACGCGGATATGAGGGTAAAACGCGGATAATGAGGGTAAAACGCGGATATGAGGGTAAAAAGCTCATATCCGCGTTTTACCCTCATATCCGTCCGTCCGTCCGTCCGTCCGTCCGTCCGTCCGTCCGTCCGTCCGTCCGTCCGTCCGTATCCGCGTTTTACCCTCATAACCGCGTTTTACCCTCGAGGGTAAAACGCGGATTTGAGGGTAAAACGCGGATATGAGGGTAAAACGCGGATATGAGGCTAAAACGCTCATATCCGCGTTTTACCCTCATATCCGTCCGTCCGTCCGTCCGTATCCGCGTTTTAACCTAACCCCTCTACTGACTTTGGTAGTAATAATGCCTGCCGCTGATCGGTAGACATTGCGTATACCGAAGATCATCGCCCACGAAATCCTAAGATCGAGTTTGTGAACGCATATAAACTCGGCCCAGACCTCGTCAAGATTAGTGAGCTGCTCGCCTTACGGCTCGCAGCAATAACTCATAACTTACATGTAACTTGGCAGGAAAATGCAGCATTCGTCATCAAAACAAACTTAGCTCCAAAGTATTGCCAAGAAAAGTATACAATTCCGTAAACAACAAACCAATAGTGATTTAGAATAACTGATAGGCTCCGATCAGTGGGCTAAAATATATTGAAATCTCCATTTTACCCGCAAAATACACCACAATGCCCAATAAAATTATTATAATAGGGATTCGATTGTAGCTATTACAATAATTAGATGCAGAGTTAGCTCAGTTTATTAGCGATATACAATCCCGAGAGCATGAAGTTTGCACCTTTTCCGCTACTTGAGCGATTTCCTCCAGTGGTGCAAGAAGTCCTACTTAGGAAATCATATCTTACTAAAGCAACAAAATGCAAGTTTATTCAAACTGACTCCTGTCCAGTCTTTCCGCTACTTTTCCAAAACATGTGAAATTAGTCTTTTTCAAAAAGCTAGGCGGTAAACCAGATTTCTGATTAGGATTTTTGTTGTGGTTAAGGTATCGAGAAGATGGCTAAAATCTTGAGACTCGCTGTAGCTTAGACGACAAATTTAGGAACATTTGACGACATATGTTGGAAATGAACTGAACGGGTCCCTTTGAGTTGTCTCTTAAAGCTACTGTCACTATGATGAAAAAATCGTCAGTCTTTTTTTATCTTATCATAAAGTACATTTAAAATGAGGGTGAACGGCGTTTGTGGTTTGTCAATATCTCATCTCGTTCAGGAGATATTCACGTTTTGGCAATATGCAAATTTATGGCTATGACGTCATTTTCTCCAAACGAGCGAAATGAAAATCGTATAATAAGGAATATCTCTGCAAATAAACAATAGAATGTGCTTAAGCTTTGTATGCTTACAGTATCTAATAAAATACACTTCTCTGTGGAACTTTTGTGATTGCCATGGTAAGCGCATGCTCTCAGATTACTCTAAACCTCAAAAGGGAATTTTCATTTTTGCTTCATTGTTTAAAAATAGAAAGATTTAAACGTTTGAATTACAATGCCTACAAAATCCCTAATCGTCACATTTATTCGCTGGAGTAAACGCTACTTGATTGCTGATAAATAAGAAAATTTAATTTTATCATTGGAGGGGGCCAGGAACCAGCAGTTTCTACGAAAACAACTAAAGTTCAGTGAAACGTATTTTATTTAATACTATAAGCATGCAAAATTTGAGCACTTTATATTGTTTATTTCTAGAGATATTCCTAATTTTACAATTTTCATTTCGCTCGTTTGGAGAAAATGACGTCATCAGCCATATAATTTGCATATTTCAAAAACGTGAATATCTCTTGAACGAGATGAGTTATTTACAAACCACAAACGCCGTTCCTCCTCATTTTTAATGTACTCTATGATTAGATCAAAAAAAGACTGACGATGTTTCATCTTAGTGACACTTTAACCTCGACCTGTCAACCATCGCTAAGCTTCCCAGATCTGTACAGTAGATCCTGATTGGTCTAAAGCGCATGTGTTCATAATAGATCATTTGATTGATCGAGGTTAAAAGGAAGGACTCAAAAAGTGAGAAACATTAAACTACTATTAATAATGAATGTTTAAACAGGTGTTCTAAATCGGATAAAGCATTGATTAATAATAAAACATCAATGCTGATCAGATTTACAGCATACTAATTAGGGCCCATTGGCTCAAATTGAGCATTTTGCTTGTTTAAATGATTTGTTTTTGGCTTTTCTACCACTGCTAAACAAAGTATTCATGATATAAACTCATCGTAGCTTAAAGTGTATATGAAACGAAAATTAAGTTGTCTTATTTGAAAGAACTCTTAAAATAATGGGGAATATCAATTTACAGCTTTTTCATATTTTACTTAGTTCTTGAGATATTTAGACTTATGTGATATTCAAATGAGATAACTTATGGTTCGTTTTTTTCTAATTAACATATTCGAAAATTGTGAATAATTTTTAGATTATTGATCAAAATCACTCGTAACTTGTCTCTCATGTTTAGTTGCATGAACTGTAGCAATATGCAAAGTTTCAAGTGATTTTGTTCAATAATCTTAAAAATATGCACGATTTTCGAATATGTTAATTAGTGAAAAAACAAACCATATAAGTTCTCATTTGAATATCACATAAGTCTAAATATCTCAAGAACTAAGTAAAATATGAAAAAGCTGTAAATTGATATTCCCCATTATTTTAAGAGTTCTTTCAAATAAGACAAACTTAATTTTAGATTCATATACACTTTAAGTAAGATACAATATTCGCGTCCGGACTGTATGGGATTTACAATGGCACGCCTTCGGCTCGCCGTTGTAAATCCCATATAGTTCGGCCGCTCATATTGTATCTATTGCTTAAAAGATAAAAATTAAAAGAGAAGGCTTGTTAATAGCAAAGTACATCAAAGATGTACTTTAACACCTAGATGTTTTATATTAAGGACATCAAACCTTCGCTAAAGTGTAGGCTAAGAACCTTGGCTGACAAGCTATCTTGCAAGTTTTCGCAATACGACATGCTGTATATTCATGCTGTACGTACAGACTAATCATAAGGAATGGTTCTTTAACGATGACAGGTTTTCTCGACCTTCCATGCAGGAATATGGGCTCGAAGAAAATTTTCGTGAAAATTCACCGTATAGAAAAAATGACCTGGGTACGAGGTCACTGAAACACTCACCTTTTCCGCACATGGGTCTAGTCAGAATGTACTTCTTCTGGTTTAAGGCAATCTCGGGTTTGTTACGATAGAAACGAATGATATTACCGTTGAACTGGATAAGAAGTTCAACGAGGCAGGTGACATCCTTTCGGTGGCCACAGTAGTCATTCAACATTCTCAATTTGAACGTCTTGTCGACACAGTCCTCAGAGAGAACAAATCTTCCTTTTCCCATGAAATCAAAGCGCTGCTTGTTGAAAGTGAAGTAGTGAGGGTCTCCATAAGTTACACATTCTCCTGAAAAATACATTCAGATAACGAAATTTGAAATGAGGTTATTCAACTACGGTTACGATTGTGTATAATCAACAACCGTTAGGAGGAGAGAAGGACACCTTTAATTTTATAGAATAGTGATATCTTAAAGTGTCACTAAGACGAAAAATCGTCAGTCTTTTTTTGACCTAATCATGAAGTACATTTAAAATGAGGAGGAACGGCGTTTGTGGTTTGTAAATAACCCATCTAGTTCAAGAGATATTCACGTTTTTGAGATATGCAAATTATTTGGCTGATGACGTCATTTTCTCCAAACGAGCGAAATGAAAATCGTAAAATATAAGGAATGGACCAGACGATGACAGGGCCATTCCCCTAGACCTTCCATGCAGAAAGGTCGACGAAATTGGCCCTGGCGTCCTTTCACCGTATAGGAAAAATGACCTGGGTACGAGGTTACTGAAACACTCACCTTTTCCGCACATGGGTCTAGTCAGAATGTACTTCTTCTGGTTTAAGGCTATCTCGGGTTTGTTACGATAGAAACGAATGATATTACCGTTGAACTGGATAAGAAGTTCAACGAGGCAGGTGACATCCTTTCTGTGGCCACAGTAGTCATTCAACATTCTCAATTTGAACGTCTTGTCGACACAGTCCTCAGAGAGAACAAATCTTCCTTTTCCCATGAAATCAAAGCGCTGCTTGTTGAAAGTGAAGTAGTGAGGGTCTCCATAAGTTACACATTCTCCTAAAAAATACATTCAGATAACGAAATTTGAAATGAGGTTATTACTACGGTTACGATTGTGTATAATCAACAACCGTTAGGAGGAGAGAAGGACACCTTTAATTTTATAGAATAGTGATATCTTAATGTACAAAATAAATGTTGTGCAAATTAGTGTATCCGAATTGTTCGATTGGCGTTAAACCACTGATCTCAAATGAAGACTGGAACGAGCAACTATTGTTTGGAAAATGAAGCCAGAATCCTCCATTACTAAGGCCGGTTTTCGACTAGGCGACTTTTTTCGCGCGGAGACACTCAGATTTTGTTGATCTGATCCTAAAGTTAAAAGTGAATGATTGTGGCAATTGAAAATGGCTTTTGAAGTTATTTAGTAATCTAGGCCTTGAAAAATGTAGGCGAAAGCTTTCCGATGCACATAATCAAAGACCGTGACTTATTTCAATACATCAAAATCATTCCGGCTGCCATCCGTCCCGGTACACCGGGATCATATAAACAGGCCCCTAAGGGACCAACTGCGCGTCTGAAATGTTGCTGCGGAGTTTGTTCTTGTCCTGCTGCTCCTTTTATTTTTCTTTCCTATCTTCCTATATATAATATATTCCTGTTGATCTATCTACACAATTGCTCGATCGGCGCCATTATTTAGCAGGGGACCAAATCGGCATTTCTCTAGCTTCGTTTTTCGACCCAGATGAGCAATGAGTTACTCGATCCAGTCTTCTTCAGAGATCAGTGCGTTCAAATTATTTTCTTAAACCGCACGAATATCTCTTTGATGCGTAAAAATTACACATCTTTTTTACGCAATTACACATTTTGAGCTAAGCTCAAAAAAATGTGTAATTGTGTAAAAAAGATGTGTAATTTTTACGCATCAAAGAGCTTAAGCTACGCCATTTTATACTCCCGGAAAATGCAATTTTGATATAAGAATTTGATACGATGCGGGTTAGACGGCACATGCAACACCAAGTATTATAAAATAACCGGAAGTAAATGAACGACAACACGCATTCTGATTGGCTATTGAGTCAAACAAGCGTGCCATTATAACTCCATAACGGCACGGCACACGAGATACTTCGCGACGATTTTGTCGTTTTTGATGAATTTCATGTAATATATCAACAACGAGTTTGAGTGTTTCGTCAGGGGATCCAAACACGAGAAAACATTGATGAGTTTTTCGAGTGTTTGGATTCCCCTGATGAAACACGATAAACGAGTTGTTGATATGGCATCTCAATCGAGTAAATTTCAATTGAAAAATGGAATTAAAATAAACCCTCATGAGATTTTATTCATGATGTGTGTAAAGTTTATTCATACATCAACTTGTTTGTTTTGCATCGATAATTAAGATCTTAAGAATTAGATGAACACCGATTTTCATCTAATATCTTGGGCTTTACTGGAGTATCCAACTTCAATCAGGTGATTGAATGAACTATTGTAATTGGCTGATTGTCTCATGAATTATTAATGAGTTTGAGATGATTAAATAATCATCAACGAAAGTCAAAAATTACTTGGATATATGTCTAATCACGTAATTAACACAGCAGAATGTTTTCAGTGCAACTTTAAGTGCATTTTCATCGCTACAATCGCCGACGTGTTGTGCGAGGCCACGCGTGGCGCTAAATGGTAACAAACTCGTCCTGCGACAGGTAATCTGTTTTTTTGTTTACTTTTCTTGGGTTTATTGACAATTTAAAGTCATTATATTATAAAAGAAATAAAAAACTTAGTCGCTGTGCGATTATCGAGTTATAATGCACTCGAGAAGCTAGTAAAACACTCGGCTATCGCCTCGTGCTTTACACGCATCTCTCGTGCATTATAACTCGATAATCGCACGCGACACGTTTTTTTATTTCTTAACTAATTATACTTGCACGCTTGGAAGCAGTAAAACAAAGAAGACAGACAAATTTCCATCTGCTACTTTCAATCGAACTCAATACGAAATATACTACTATATATCAATATTATAGCCCACCAGCCGGTTGCTAGCCATTAGCCAACAGCGATAAACTAGAATGAAGCTCGCAAAACTTTGTTATAGGGAAAACATAATTTCTCAAATCACCTCAACAAGACCGTAGTTATAGTTGTCTATTACTTAAACATATACCTTTTTGTTCTTCACATTTAGCCCCGCCATATTGGACAGGACACTTGCAAGATAAGCTCGCTCCTTCGTTGACGCAACGCCCTCCATTTTTGCATGGGTTGGGTTGACACGACGAAATCGATTCTGTAGAGGTCAAAAAACAAGAGGTATATAAACATAATTTAAGAGCATAAAAGTTAATATAATAGACCTTATTCATAAATAGCCGCCAATTTTAAATTCTTTTATGTGCATATAAATTAGCCCTTATGACCTCGTTTTGAAGAAAAAATTCTTTGAAGAAACGTCGCTGTTGTCATAACGGCTGAAACACATTATCTGTTAACAGTCAAAATATTCATGACCACTTTCTGATGATGAGACTTGCATTTATTCAACTTTTTGAAGAAACAGTAGGGAGCCACCTTAAGCGAACTATTTCCAGGCGTATTCAACAACGCTTCAAACACTCAGCACACTAAAATTACTAAGTAGTCTACTGCGTTTTGACTGAACTATCTAGTACGTGATAAAACAAAAAATTATTTACATATGTTCTAACAAGCCCAAAATTATAACTAAACTTCAAATATACGACAATTTTCTTAATAATGTATGTTTCGTTTGAGAAGAATGAGTTGAGAATTTATGACGTCATAGACTCAACAAAAACAAAAGACATTGTTGTTGTCAACAAAAGGGTCATTGTTGTTATTGAGGCTATGACGTCAAAAGCTTCCCCGATCGACTAATTCTTCTCCAGCTCAGCCACTTTAATGGCGGCGCTCCAAAATATAAACTTCACACTTTTCCTCAACGAATTTTGAAATGAAACTTTGCACGATTACTAACTACCATAACACCTTTAGGACTATGCAAAAACATTGCGAACAATATTTTCATCAGAGAACTAGTGTAATAATCTCACTCGTAAACTTGCTTCGCTCACTCGTGAAAGATATCGTATCCCAACACAGTCATGCTCAGTCGCGGATCAAGGGGAGGGCACTTTGGGCAAGTGCCAGGGGCCCCGCGCTTTCTGGGGCCCCGTCGATTTTTGGCGTAAGAAACTGTCTTGTAAATTAATTCTAAACTTTGAAATCATTGTTTGAAAACATCTGAAAAATAGAACCATAGTTCCAGAAATCTAGGTTGAGTACCATAGAAATCTAGGTTGTTGTACCATAGATAATGGAAAGGGAACTGGATAGGAAACTTACGAAACTGGAAACGATGTTTGCACAACTTGCCATGGTAATTATACATTTATAAACAGCTAATGCACACAACGGGTGGTCCCACATGATCAGGATCAGCTATTGCCTGCAAAAATAGAAAATAGAATGTCGTTATATTTTCACCAACCTTGCATTGTTACCTCCTAGCTGTTTTAAGCTCGTTTGTTGTTGTTGTTGTTTGTTTGTTTGTTTGTTTGTTTGTTTGTTTGTTTGTTTGTTTGTTTGTTTGTTTGTTTGTTTGTTTGTTTGTTTGTTTGTTTGTTTGTTTGTTTGTTTGTTTGTTTGTTTGTTTGTTTGTTTGTTTGTTTGTTTGTTTGTTTGTTTGTTTGTTTGTTTGTTTGTTTGTTTGTTTGTTTGTTTGTTTGTTTGTTTGTTTGTTTGTTTGTTTGTTTGTTTGTTTGTTTGTTTGTTTGTTTGTTTGTTTGTTTGTTTGTTTGTTTGTTTGTTTGTTTGTTTGTTTGTTTGTTTGTTTGTTTGTTTGTTTGTTTGTTTGTTTGTTTGTTTGTTTGTTTGTTTGTTTGTTTGTTTGTTTGTTTGTTTGTTTGTTTGTTTGTTTGTTTGTTTGTTTGTTTGTTTGTTTGTTTGTTTGTTTGTTTGTTTGTTTGTTTGTTTGTTTGTTTGTTTGTTTGTTTGTTTGTTTGTTTGTTTGTTTGTTTGTTTGTTTGTTTGTTTGTTTGTTTGTTTGTTTGTTTGTTTGTTTGTTTGTTTGTTTGTTTGTTTGTTTGTTTGTTTGTTTGTTTGTTTGTTTGTTTGTTTGTTTGTTTGTTTGTTTGTTTGTTTGTTTGTTTGTTTGTTTGTTTGTTTGTTTGTTTGTTTGTTTGTTTGTTTGTTTGTTTGTTTGTTTGTTTGTTTGTTTGTTTGTTTGTTTGTTTGTTTGTTTGTTTGTTTGTTTGTTTGTTTGTTTGTTTGTTTGTTTGTTTGTTTGTTTGTTTGTTTGTTTGTTTGTTTGTTTGTTTGTTTGTTTGTTTGTTTGTTTGTTTGTTTGTTTGTTTGTTTGTTTGTCTGTCTGTCTGTTTGTCGCCAGGAAATTTGATCGTAGACCAAAGACCAAGTCATTAATTTTTTCTTGAATTTGATTGAGATTTGGATGACAAATCAATAGAAGAAATCGGAGTTTCGACTGTGCAAACAATCTGAGTCGGGATAAAACGTAGTTCATTTATAACAGGAGGCTGAAGCAGCCGTAGTAAACATAACAATTTCTGATTTCAGAAACTTTAATGTTTAGGTACCCTGCGAGTCAGAGCCCCTTTCCGACCTACGCAAGCTTCGGGGGAAAGTGGGCTCTGCCAACAAACTCGATATTTCTTTTTGAACATGCGTGAACGGTTGCCAAGATGCTATTTTGGACCCAGGCTCCAACGTGTCACTTCCTATTTTCCTGCTTACGCGTGTTCGTAAACTAGAACTTGTTTGACCTGTTTAAAATATGACTGACTCACCCAAACTTGGGGCGAAGACCGAGTTTGTTGGCAGAGCCCACTTTTCCCCGAAGCTTGCGCAGGTCGGAAAGGGGCTCTGATCGCAGGGTAATGTTTACTAGGTATTCTATAAGGATAAGCTTTGCTTATATACCGATTATCCTTGACAATAATCGTAAACGTAGTGTCTAAAAATAATGAACTCAAAACATGAGCCAGCCTATGTTATCTTCCCGTTATGCTTTAATAGACACGATGTAATTTGCATAGGGGCCCAAATTGAATAGGAAACTAATTTGCACGTGGACCTAAATGAAACTACGATTTGGTGTATAGGAATCTGACCACAAGATTCTCCGTGTAGAAGAAATGCCAAATTGCGCTTATTACCTTCATTTTATGCAAATATTTTTGCATAATTCAGGTACGAGTGCAGTCACTCGAGGAACATTTACACTCCACTTTCGTATACGAGCTAGCATTAAACATCTCTTCTCTTAACAAGGATTCCGACGTTAACATATATCATTATACTTGCACACAGCAGTGTATTGTCATACATCAAACTCAACCTATGCTAAAATCATCTAAGTCCCAGTAGTTCAATGGTTAGAAGACAATGAATCAAAAGGTTATAAGTTCGAGTCTCACTTGGAAACCCAGAAATTTTTCTGAGTAAAAATATAGCTAAAAACATTTAAACTCAATTTTCACATCCGAGTTAGTATAAACGTGCACGCCTTAATTCTCTTAAAAACATGTATTATGATATCAACATATCGACTTACACATAGCAGAGTATATAAAGGCCTGGCCAAACGCTTTCAACAATAGGCGAGTTTCAGGGTGTTGCGCGCGCATCATTTTTCAAAAATACTGGCAAGCTTCCTCTCAAAGTAAACGTACTATTAAAATCAACAAAGTATAGACACAGTTTCCGGATATTTAACACTGTTATTCTGCTGTTGCTGGCTCGCTAGCAAGTCTGTTTGCCATTGCTTATTTTGTAGAGAGCCCGCCAATTCCTTTCAAAAACGATGCGCACGCAACACCCTGAAACTCGCCTATTCATTCAACATCGTTCAAATTGTTGAATTCAACATGTTGAAAGCGTTTGGCCACCTCTGTTGAATGGTGTTGAACGAAATTTGAACGTGTTCAAACCGGCCCAGTCATTTTGATTAATGTCTAAGCCACATTTCTATGGTGGTTACCTGTTACTATAACAGTTGGCTGCTTGTTGTGGCTGTTCTTCGAAGTGTTATATATAGGTGAGAATTTGCGCCATGTTTCTTGTTTGTTTATGATTGTGAGTTATGCGAATTAGGATAATCAGAACCTCAGCCACGCTGATTATGGATAGCATTCTGAATTTAGCCAATCCAAATAAAACACAACGTATTAGGCAGCACTTTACAGATATCCCATTCACCACATTGTGCTTCCAAAAACCTCCAAATTTTAGAATATAAATCAATAATTACGACTGGTAACCTCCCTTACCTTCAAAGTATATACTATCCGATAGGATTTATCATGGTTACCTTCTTGTAACAAAAAATGCCATCAAAAGTAATATTTTGAAGCCTTGGCCGGTCGTCTACATAGCACAGGCAACCAGAAGGTTGCGAGTTCCTGTCCCGCTTTGGAAACTCAGAAAGTTTTCTAAGTATAGCATAGCTCGAAAAATATTTACACCGTCAATTCTCGTATGCAAGCTGGGATATACATACCGCTCTGTGTGTTCTATACATACCGCTTCGAATTCTTCTCATATATTCAACATATTACGACATTGGCATATACTGCCATATAGTTGCAAATAGAAGAATATACATGCAATGTTACAGGAACCCCTAATATTTTTCTAAATAAAATAAGTCAAGGAACATTTACACTCAATTCTCGCATTTGAGCTAGCATATGTACACATCTTCTCTTAAAGTGCCTATGCAACAAAATTTCCAAGTTAGAGATAATAACATTAAAGTAATGTTTGATATCGCTTCTTTTGACTGTGAAAGTTCTAGGACGAACAATTAAATGGAAGTATGTTTATTTAGCGTTTGAAGACCATGCTTTTCCCCCTAAAAATTGAGACATTAAAACAGTTGGCATAGTTGGACAACTAATGACATCACTTGATCCAGACCCCAAATTCTGATTGATTCTAAACTCTGGCCGCAATGGCGTATACATAACGAGAAAATAAAGGGATTTTTTCGTTCATTTTGTCGTTAGAAACTTCAAATTTCACAAGTGAACTACTCACGAACTGTTTTAGTTGTCTAAAATCGACAGTATATTCTTAATTACTCATAAGACGATTAAGTTGGATACGGCTTCGCGACTATGAATATTTTAAAACAAATAACTCGGTATGAATAAATTTTACACACCTTTGTGAACACTTTCCCCACGTGAGTTTAGTTTTCTAAAGAGTGTTCTGAACAGTCTGTTCGATAACAATAAGAATTCATATTGATCCTAGTATGTCATTAGTTGTGGAATAAAATATGTTTCAACTTTTTGGGCCAAAAGCCCGTTTTTCAAACGCTAAACAAACATACTTTCCTTTAATTATTCGCCCTGAAACTTTCACAATCGAAAGAAGTGATCTCAAACTTTACTTTAATGTTATTTTCTCCAACTTGAAAACGTCGTTGTATAGGCACTTTAAGAACATGCATAGCAAATAGCATACGTTCAAATGATCGGAGTCTCATTAGCTCAATGGTTAAAGCACCGGCAACTAGAACGTTGTGCCTTGTGGGTTCGAGTCCCGCTTGGCAACTCCGACATTTTTTCTAAGTAAAATAGCTCGAATAACATTTACACTCAGTAAACGTTATTGCCATATCAACTCACACTGGAATCTAAACCTGAATGTACACGTTCCTTCCGGCCCACAATTAGGCAAATTCAGTTCAGTCGCTTCGTTCTTTATACAACGCCACTTAGAGCATTTTCAAGTCTTCATTAGAACGACGTCAACTCAGCAAACTGAGAACTTTCGCTTATAGGATTAATTGACTTCAATACAGACACTATAAATCGTTTTAGCAGTACTCATGAAGCGTGTTGGAAGTTATTAAGCTAGATTTAAATATCAAATATAATAGTCAGTTAACCGTGACTTCTTTAATTCGCAAAATAGTTATGTTGTTTTCCAACCGCCGGTCGTCGTTCTAGCATCTTAAGGCGGATTTCCACTCAGGATCGGAACGGACAGGGAAGTTTTCTAATTGTCTTGTGAGCTCTTGGTTGGAACTAATGACTTTGACACAAAAGAAACTTTCCTGTCCGGTCCTATCCTGCGGAAGATTTTCCTGAGTGGAAACTAGCCTTTAAAGTCTCTATTACTAATAGACAACGCATCGTAAAAAATTGTTATCTGTAACTAGGTGTTCCCTCAAGAAACCAGTTGCCTTTGCAAGTAATTTAACCTAGTTTTGAGGACGACGGTCGCGCGACGGAGTTCAGAGAAGGCTAAATCATAGGCCCCGTTCACACTAAGATCGATCTCAGATCGATCTCTTTGGATCGATCTGAAACCGAGCTGAGATCGATCTGAGACTGGTGAACGTGAGTGTTCACACTGCCGCGAACTTTTTAATAAAAAGCCTGAAGCTGAGTCTTGGAGAGTGGAGACTGGTAACGAAATTAAATATCGACTTCAAGATTTGCTTCAAGATGGCGGATGCCGTTTTATCAGTGATAAACGAGTATCGAAAAAAAATAAAAACGCGACAACAGGCCTGGTTAATAAACGCTCTAAAGCAAATTAACCTCATGCTAAAGAGAAAGAGAAAGAAGAATTTCGCACTTGTTTGCATGAATAATCTGTTTGCAAGTCAACCTGACATTGAGCGAAGGTTTTGGGTTCAACCAACTAAGGATATCGGTTTATTTTTGGAAAGAACCGTTCAGCTTTGGACGGATCAAAGACTTTGGTTAGAGAACTTTCGAATGTCCAAGGGTACCTTCAATTTCGTGTGTCAGGAACTATCTCCTTATCTTTGCCGACGAGACACCAATTTTAGAAAGGCCATAAAACTGGAGAAGCGAGTGGCGATGTGCATTTGGCACTTAGCAACAGGAGAAGATCTTCGTTCTCTTGGATGGCGCTTTGGTGTCGGGAAAAGTACAGCCTGTCAGATTATCAACGAGGTTTGCCAGGCAATTGTTGATATTCTGTTGCCACAAATAATGGAAGATTTGATCAATCCATAATATGTACATAAATTGAACTAACTTTTTCATTCTGTGAGTGTTTGTAATTCATGTGGATTTTTATTCACAAACTAGACGAATGGGGCTAATTTATGTGCCTGTTTAAATTGGACCTAGCTCTGCACTACCATCTGACTGGGCTTAAAAATTTGACAGACTGAAATGATCGATGTGTACTAAGGCTGTGTGAAAATATTTTACCCATCAACTTTTGAATAAATTTGTTTTATACCTTCTTCAGTATAATTACAGTTGGGACACACAAGTGTCTCATCGTCACTGTATACTGCAATGCAGTTGTTTTCACCAAAGTGAACACCTGCTGTTCGCACTTCTACTTTTTCATTGCACTTGGGACACTGTTTTTCAACACGGATTCCACTTCCATACTTTTCAACAAGGCTAGTATCTCAATAGAATAAAAATAGCTATCAGATAGTAATGATGCCTACATACATATTTAGTGGTTTAAAATAAACTTACCTGAATCAGAATCAATGCTTGCAATAGTACTATCTTCTTCTGGTGCTGTACTTGTGTCAACGCTTTTTTCCAGGCCAAGGGCTTCAGGTTTATCACCCAGAAAATAATCCATTTACCCAAAAAACTTTGGTTCTTTTCCCCTACCAGCTCCAGACCGGAGTCTTTGTGCTTCTTATATTCTGTTTTCAAATGCTTTATCTTTGTTCTACATTGCTTCCAGTCACGATCGAAGTCGCCGGATTCTTTCATCATTCTGCTTATTTTTTTGTACACATCAGCATTCTTGTGGGTTCCACTAAGTTTTCTCTGTATCTCTTCGTCTCCCCACGCATAGATAAGAGCGAGACACTCTTCTTCTGACCAAATCTCCCCCCTTTTTAGACATTTTATCATGCAATATACTATATAAACTGAAAATACCACACCACAAAAAAAATATGCCTTCGATTTTCGAATGGCGCAAAACAAAGCCTGGTAGCTAAGCGCAGAGGTGGAGATCGCTCCCAAGTACGCTTTGTGTTCACACTCTGCACCGATCTGACTCAGATCGATCCGAGACCACCTCTGGAAGTGGACTGCTTCAGATCGATCTGAGATCGATCTCAAATTTTATTCGACCGTTCACATTAAGCTCACTTCGTCTCAGATCGGTCTCGGATCGATCTCAAAGTGCAGTGTGAACGGGGCCATAACTGTGTGTAGAAACCGGACTGGCCCGACCGGGAATTGATCCGAAAGTCTCCGCTCTAACAGAAGTAAGATGTTAACCTATATATATACAATGCATCAAGGCAATTTGTTCATGTTATTGCTTTAAGGAATTTTGCCTCGTCAAGTAACACATGTATAGTGTTGAAGAATATTGAACTAACACGGACTGACCCAACTGGGAATCGAGCAGAAGGACTCCACCTTAATAGCTTAAGCAAGCTGTTAACTTATACACTGATAAAGAACCATAATGTAAAACCCATCGTCGTAACTTGTTCAAAAAACTGCATGTTTCTTTGAGGAACTTCGCCTTCGCATTACCCACAGGCCGAATCTGTGTATAGAAGCCCAACTGACCCGACTGATAGTCAAACCGAAGGACTCCGCCCTAATAGAAGCAAGCTAGCTGTTAAGAATATATCCGTAATGGAAACAAATTGTAATAATTCGTTCGTGTTACTACACGTTTGTGTGAAGAACTTTGCCCTCGCATGTAATTTAACGTAGTCTTCATGAAGACTGTATATACAGGAAACCGAATCACAGCTGAGTATAGAAACCGGACTGGCCCACCCGGGAATCGAACTAAAGATCTCCACCCAAACAAAACCGTTGATGTAAACTTACAAATACCAACATCAATGTAGTTCAAACTTTACTTAAGGCAAAATATTGCTTTCCCAAGATGGTTGTGGAGCTGTGTATGGTTGATATTATATAGTACATAGGCGTGTTTGTAGTATACTCTATATAATTCAAAGGTCAAACATGTAGAAATCTAATACGGTTAACTGTCTTTTTACTTACGTGTGGTTAATGCTCAAAATTCCTTAAGTCCTGCTTCGCTCAGCAATTCACCGTGATGCTTCTTCGTTCGATGCTTCTCTCTTCGCAAGCAAACAGAACTGACTGATTTCTCAGCCGAGGGTCTCTTCTTGAATGCTTTGGTGATTAGGTGTGGCAAAAGTATTTACCATGATTGGCATTACTCAGCGGTATAGAACAGCATAAACTTCTAGTG
Organism: Corallium rubrum; assembly: GCA_964035015.1. Taxonomy (NCBI): domain Eukaryota; kingdom Metazoa; phylum Cnidaria; class Anthozoa; order Scleralcyonacea; family Coralliidae; genus Corallium; species Corallium rubrum. The sequence goes on from OZ036002.1 coordinate 11,454,382, forward strand.
TCTATGACTGAACAGTGTGACGAGAGTGTAATTGTAATGCGTAACCAATTAAGTGATTTGGCTTAAGCAAGTTATTAAAATCGCTGAAGGATAAATAATGATACGCTTTCTGTTCTTGCAGTCAATTATGGCAACCATGCATGTTAATTGATTACTCATGCAGGGTCAAATAATGCATTCATATATGAAGGGCCTTACGCGAGCGATGAGATTGATGTAAGGGATTCATGGGCTATACTGGTTGCTGAGCTGTCACGCAAATCATATTGTGACTATTTCAGAAATGCGAAATGACATAACAAAGTAAAATTAAGCAATAGTTATTTATCTGAATTCAATATAGTACTTTTCAAACAACCGCTCCTGACCCCACTTCCTCAACTCCTCCCCTTCCCACTTGGCAATATTAAAAACAAGAACATTATAATCTTTATTTTTCACATGCCTCGGTTTCCTTTGTTCTTTTAGGGGAATATATTCAATAGCCCCTGGCAAAACAATAGATTAATATTCCCCTCTAATATTCCCCTCCAAGGCTCTAATATTCCCCTCTACCATTCCTCACTATAATATTCTCCTCTAACCTTCCCGTCTTATGAAATCCTGTCAACCTCGCCATGTGAAAAATAAGTACGTTATTTTGAGACCCCTCGGGGATATGTCGGTTTATTCACCTCGGTGAGTAAATCACATATCCCCTCGTGGCCTCAAAATAACCTATGCTTATCTCATGATTCAGTCTGTTTCTTTGTTATTCATAGGTATTTATTTCTAATAGACACTCAAAGCTATTAAAAATTTAAGGGCAGTAGCGTAACAGACTATAGTCAGGGTTAGAGCAACTCCTATAGGCTAAGGGCTCAACCTGAAGGGACCGCTAATAATTTATTGGGTTAACTAGTGACTAAAGTATGAGGTTAAGGGGGTAGCGGCGGCTCCCAAACACAAATTTCCTATGGGCTCTGGCATTGTCGCATCAGAGTTGGACTGGCCCTATGTGCCGTTGTGCCAATGGCACATGCACCCCCTTAGGATGCCGTTACTGCGCCCCTTTCTCGTTGTATAATATTATATTTGATATGTAGTGCAATTCCTATTTAAAAACCCGATTTGGGATTTATAGTCACGGGTGGCGTGTGCTGTTAGGGCGCTGCCTCTCACCGCTGTAGTTAAGCCCAGTTGGACGGGGTTAGTACTTGGATGGGTGACCGTCTGGGAATAGCTCCGTTTTCGAACTTGAATTTCATGTGAGTAGAGTTTAGTTGGTCTCTCCTGTGCTTCGAGGGTTTTTCGCAGGGTTCTGCGGTTTTCCTCCCTCCGTAAAATCAACACTTAGGTCTTAGCTTAGTGTCGTGCACTTTTAACATGAGCCTCTGGCTCGGATGATTGGGCGACCACATCCTGTGTTTACGACGTTAAATAAATCATTACTCATAGTCGTTTTACGTTTTAATCAGTATGGTACAGCTAATAGTATATTACGATTAAATAATATTTTAGTACGCTTCACGCAGCTGACAGCCTGACGTGAAGTAGTCACCTAATTAATGGTACACATAATGTGAGTTGATTTGTCCTCATGATGTATGCCTTGCATGTTATGGTGTATTCCTATATAAAATGAGTATATTTGAGTATTTTGTTTGTACTATTTACAGAATGAGTGACCGTTCTGTATCGGGGTATACAGACACGAGGCGAAGCCGAGTGCCTGTATCCCGATACAGAACGGACACGAATTCTGTAAATGACTTCTAAAACGCCTATTAAGGTAACTAAACAAAAATAAATCATGTTAACAGCTGATAAACCTTCCAGGTAAGGTTTAATAGGCTACGAATATTAAATTAGTGATACGAGCATGCGCTTTAATTTAATATTAGTCCCACATTTTCTATTCTACGTGACGTGGCATAAATGGCCATACTGATCGTCATTTGTTATTCAACAAATGTTGTTGGGCAACAAATGTTTGCATCTTCATCTTGTATGAGGACGCTACCAGCGTACCTCACTCAAGATAGTTGAATGCAAGGTGTCTGTACACTTGCTACAGAACTGATATGATCAGTGTCTGTAAATGTGATACAGAACTGATGTTTTATTAAACAGTTCTGTATCACATTTACAGACACTGATATCAGTTCTGTACCGGGGTAAACAGACATTGATTAAACATTAATTTCTTTTGAATTTTCCTCATGAATTATTAATGAGTTTTAGAAGGTATTTTATATCCTTCAAAACTCTTTCACCCCCCCCCCCCCCCCCCCCACCCCCCACCCCGCCAAAAAAAAAAATGCATGAAATGCTATTTCATTCAGAGACTCTAAAATTCTAAATTTTCCGGGGGAGCATGCCCCTGGACCCCCTAGAAGTTCGTCGTGCCTTCGGTGCTCCACTCCCCACTCGTAGTATTGCCTGTTTTGCCCCCTTGTTAAATATTCTGAAAGAAACCCTGACGGCGCCCCTCTCCCTAATGGCACCACCCCTAATACGAAGCCAGTCCGACTCTGTGTCGCATTGAAAATAGCAGCGATGTTTTGGACGCGAAAAATTTTGACGATCTTCGTGAAGCAAAGCGTTCGGCAGGTAAACACAATTGAACAAAATAGCAGTGTCTTGACAAGTTAGTGGTTGGATCGTTAGGTAGCTTTATACTACGGTGCCCTGACAAGCCAGTCACTGCCCTGGCGACTTGTTAGGTAGCTTTAATATATTCTGGGTGCCAGTTTGATGGAATCGTTACGTTTTTTGTGCCACCCGTGAGCCACGCACACATGCAGAAACGTGGGCTCTGGGAACGAAAATGCAATGATTTGATTTGATTTGAGATTTTGAGTTTGTTAACGGTGTTGACAAAAATTCTTCGAATTCCTACGTGTTATTGATTAAAATTTTGGTCAGTTCAGCCCAGGTTGAAATTGCTCATGTAATCGCAATAAAAACCCAGCCCTCCTAACTGGGCTGATTCAGCCTGGACTGAAAATCTCCATGTAATCGGCCCTTAAATCATGAACAAAGTCAGTAAGTAACGGTCAGTATCTGGCGAAGATCCAACCTCGTCCCCAGGGCATTTTGCCTCCACGTTGGGAATCGGCGAAAATGGCCCGGCATCGGCTGGTCACGTGACACCCAGAATTTTGGGGTGTTTTGGCAAGAAAATTTATGCGGTCTTTGTGTTTCGTTTTTGTATAATACGTATACATGAATAATAAATAATAAATATTTAACGCTCTGCCGAATCACTCATGTGAACCTTTATCATAAATGCAACTGGCTAGCATTATTCATCATGATACTCCCCACGATTATCCAGGATACATTTAAATGTCGGGAAGAAACATATATCTAATGTTGTTCTTGACTTTAACCAAAGCTATCGTTATAATTCTTTGGATGAACTTCGCAGAGTGGATTTATTGCAATCCATATTTTGATGAATAAATTACACTGTATCTGAATTAATCAAGTTTTTAAACCGGCCAATCCGATTATAGAATCGACCAGCCGATGCCAGGGCCATTTTCGCCGACCTCCCAACGTGAAGATCCTCATTTCTCGTGGTAGATCTAATTTTAAGCCGGCTTTCCACTGCGAATTTTGTCGCGCGAAGCGACCTTTTCTTTTGTCTTAAGCCGGTTTTCCACTAGGCGACTTTTTTCGCGCGAAGCGACTTTTTCTTTTGTCTCATGCGCTCTGAGCTGGAACTAATCAGAAATCTATTGAATTCGAACAAAAGAAAGTCGCTTCGCGCGAAAAAAATTGCCTAGTGGAAAACCGGCTTAACGACCTCTCGACTGGAAATTATGAATCTATATTCTATTCGCCAGTGGAAAACCGGCTTAAAATTATTAAGGAACTATTGCTCAAGCCTCCTTTATGTAAGACCCATGTTACACTTGGGGACCGTACGTGCCTTCATGACATCCGCTCCAAAGCTGTGGAACGCTCTCCCTGCAGACATTCGTAACGCAAAGACTGTTGACGGTTTTAAGAGGCTTCTTAAGTCTCATTTTTTTAGATTAGCTTACGATAACTTCACTTAGTTTAGTTTTATATTCTTGTTATTACTAATATTATTTTATGTATTGTAATAGCTGTAAATAACTAAATATATTATTTTATTGTACACTATAATGCGCATTCGATCATCTCGTCATGTAGAATGGGCAATATAAGTCATTAAAGTTATTATAAAATTAATTCTTTGAACGTTTTCATGGCGATAAAGTAATATAAATAAGTTTTGTGGAAACACCACGTAAAGTATTTCTTTGCTAAGCTTTCGGCCTGTTGACTCAGGCCTTCATCAGAGCAATGAACAACAACTTGTTGTCATTGCTCTGATGAAGGCCTGAGTCAACAGGCCGAAAGCTTAGCAAAAAAATACTTTACGTGGTGTTTCCACAAAACTTATTTATATTATAAAATTATTATCTATTCAATTTTAACAATAGAAATGTCGCCTCGCACGAAAAAATTTTCCAGTGGAAAATCGGCTTTACATTGCGGCATCCTTGACAACGACGTCCTTAAAACAAAAGAATGCTTTTGACAAAACAAAGAGAATGTGTAATTTTTAGTCTCCTATTAGTGAACCTGCACAATCCAACGAGAATGGACGAACATGCAGTTATGCTAATTATATGGCAAGCAAAATCTTAGATGTTCATTGACTGACTGTTGCCGGAATGTAATCAATAGTCGTCAACATTCAGTATATAAGAACGACCAAAACGCGTATAGCCGCAAACCTTCACGCTGGAACCCGATCGAGAAACCATACATATCATGCTATTCGTAAGACCATTTGTCTGAATCATACCGGCACAGAAATCACCTGCGGTATTGCTGGTGTGCATCTTACGTCATTGCCGCCATGTTGATTGACGTTTTCAAAAGATTTTCATCATTTGCAATTATAATATCATCCAACATGGCGAAAATATCTTTGTCCTTCGAATCTCAAGGGATTGGTTGCACACCACCTATAGTGTTATGAAAATGTTCTCTTACTTGCCACAGCCACCGCTTCACAATTTATGTCATCTCCAAATTGTCATTAACCCATTGGTAGCTCTCCCCTTGACCACCTTGACAAGTATATATAAAATCGTCTGGCGTTAGCCAAAGTAAAATACTAAAGTCTGAATCAGAAGACTGATTCAACCAGCCGGTTGGAACGACAAGTTATTATCACCTGCCTCAGTACTGACGAATATCATAATAATTTGTCGTCTCAACCAATAGGAAAGCGAGTCCGTACGAGTCTGGACGACTGAGTCGTTCAGTTAATAAGGTTATTCGTTCATTCTCGTTGGATTGTGCAGGTTCACTAATACCGCCTTCGTTCTTAATACATGCAGTCTCACAATCACTTTAGCAGTATACAGAAGCGTGTTAGAAGTTACAAAACTAGCCTCAAATATCAAATATAACAGTCAGTTTATCGTGACTTACGCAAAACAGTTTATATGTTGCTTTTTAACTGGGGTTAAAAACATGGTGTAATGAACGCACAAGTAATTAAGTAAAGTGTTTAACGAAACTGACAAGTTATGAGAATCAGTGAAGGATAGGCAATAAAACAGTAATGACAGTTAATTGTCTCTTGTTCTTGGGCAATCAATTAAGGCGGCCATGTTAAAATTGTTTACTCGGAGCAAAGAATGTATTTTATATATAGGGTGAAGGAAAATTCGAGTGTAGAATATATACATTTTAAGACAAAACCGGGAGCAGTTGCGAAAAATGCAACTACACAGGCCCTCCGGCAGGAATTGAACCCACGACCTTGCGATGCTAGTGCAATGCTCTGACCACTGAGCCACGGAGGCCGTTGCCGAGAGCTTGATCGCGAGTTCTGTATATATAATAAGGTGGCAATGCCAGGAGAGAATTGGGTATATTATAAATGATATTGGGCATTTCACTCGATTTCATAGCATGTTCTAAGGATTTAGGGTGAAGGAAAATTCGAGTGTATGCTATGAAATCGAGTGAAATGCCCAATATCATTTATTTTATATATATATATATATATATATATATATATATATATATATATATATATATATATATATATATATATATATATATATATATATATATATATATATATATATATATATATATATATATATATAGTTACACAAAAAGACAAGCTTGAGTTACTTCATTTGAACTTATTCACGACAAATTTGTTTCGTATGGCAAGACTAAGCTCACCACACTCTTCAGGTGACTATCGCAATTGTCACCTGAAGAGTGTGGTGAGCTTAGTCGCTTGCCATACGAAACAAATTTGTCCTGAATAAAGTTCAAATGAAGTAACTCAAATGAAGTAAACAAGTCTCAGACCCCGTTTACACGATGCCGGTACAATTTGAAAACGGAACAAAATCATGCCGGTATGCAAATACAGCATATAACATTTCATGTTATTTTTGTGCCGGTATCGTGTAAACGCAAGGCCTAAACGGCATGATTTTGTTCCGTTTTCAAATTGTACCGGCATCGTGTAAACGGGGTCTCAGACTGATTTATAGACGGGTGTCAACGCTTCCATAAAGTCTGATTTACATAAGATCGTCCCATTGAACTTAAGTAAACTGGAACGATAACTCGATGGCGTATCATGAAGCCAAAAATGGCGGACATGGGGGCCGCCATGCACGTCAATCCCAGTCCCTTTTACTTTATAGCCGAGAAAAAATGAAGCTGAATTTGGACTTATTTAGTGAAATGGGTTGAAAAAAACCTGAACTTGTTGACCACTTTCAGGCTTAGATTAAATTCCAATATACTATAGAGTAGGTGAACACTGACACGACGAGTAAAAACAAGAAAAACAGTAAAAATATAAGGTCTCAAATGAAAGTCAACAATACCCAGTCAAAATTGGCATGGTTTGAACAAATATAAAGAAAATACATAAGCATCCCATGTTTAAAATGAAGAGTTTGTTTATAAAGACAGTTGGCTTTTAAATTTCTCAATTTTCAATAGAAAAACCCCAACAAAATTCACTTTACCGGGTGTTATTACAGCTCTGGAGTTACTCTTTGTGTCGAAAAACGTCAGATTTAGCATTTCCACAACTGAAACTTGAGTTAAAGCTATACTTTAACCTCAATCTTTTACTAATTCTTGGCATGCCAACTTTCAAACTTTGAGATAACAAAGAAAAATAAGAAAAACCTGGCAGATATTTCGTCGTTCAATCCATTTTCGTGGCCAGAAATAGTTCAGGTACAAGGCCGATAAGCCCAATACGTACTAGCTTCTTCGGTATCATCTCTAAAAACCTTTAGGCATAAAAAATTATGAGTTTTCTGGTTGATTTTTGCAGCGAGTTTTCAGATTTTCATTGTGCCACTTCATAACGTTCTGGTGACGTGTGACGTGCATGGCTGCCCCCAGCGGCCGGAAGTTTGACTTCACCCAATCATAGGGCCAGTCTTGTGGAGTTATCGTTCCAGTTTACTTAGAGTTCAATGGATCGTCCCAATTGCCGAAATCTCTCCAATCACACTAGAGATATCTCAAATCGCCCAATCGGATTAGATATAGAATCAGGCGATCGGGGCGATCTAGACGATCTTATGAAAACAAGGCTTAATTAAACGGAACCTGGATTAAATCTCTCTTTGTAGTTCTAAAGAGTAGATATGCAATAACCACTTAAGTTTGGCAAAAACAAGATATGAAAACCAATGACGGATAGACAATAAAACATTCCGACACTATACTGTCCCCTTGTTCTTGGGGCAGTCAATATTGAAAGCAGCTGAGCCACTGATTAAAGCCTGATTCACACTTGTGAAATAAGCACAAGACGACGACGCATAGGCAAGCGCAGTTGGCACTTCATGGTAGGTTACACCTTTTGTACTTGCAAAGTACAGTTTAGTTGATATCAAAGTTCTCACTGCAGACTTTCGTACGGTGTTGCGTATATTTCACAAATTTTAATCAGGCTTTAGGCCAAAGAAAACAAGGCACATGTGACGGTGACGCGGTTTGTTTTTTTGTTTTTTCCCTAAGGCAAACCTTGATTGAACAGACATCTGAAACATGTTGAGTATTCTTATAATATACTTGTCACATGGGATACTGAACATGTAGCATGAACACATGTATGATTGAAATATGAAGCCTTCAATCAGTGCCCACAAACATACCAGCGGTATTCATAAGAAACATTGGTTGAGAATAGACCGATCAAATATTTAATATCCGCTGGTGTCATTTGTAGTCAATTAATATTAAAAATGTTAAAAAAAAGTATCGACGCGCAAGAAAAATGATGACGCGAGCGCTGGTTTTGATTTTACTGTGGTTACATGGACCGGGTTGGACCGGTTAACCGAACTAGCTAGGTTAACTGGACTAGCACGCCTTATATATAAAACGCAAGTTGTTTTAACTTTTCGAATACATGGCAAGCGGGAAAGCCTGGTTTGCCGGGCTAGCCCGGATGAAAATGTCGATGTAATCGTTTTCATCCGCTTCGATACGCGTTCATTTACTTGACTGTATGAATGAATAGTGCTGAAAGGAACTGAAATAGAACATCAACGTTTTTTGTGTGTTTCGTGATCAAAGCGAAGATTAGTCTTCATGAAGACGCTTTCTTGGGTTAGTTTACAGAATAAATAATAGACTAATTAGTGTAAAACTGAAGTAAAACTAACGTAACTTTGCCCTGCGAAATTTGCACAATACTTCCCGTCAGCCTTTGCGAAACTGTGAAGCATGTAATGTAGCCATTGTAAGCGTCGTCAAATTCCGAGTTCTTTCTTTTGAGCAGCTTTACCTTTGCATGAAGTGTTTTCGAATTGATCTCGAACGGTGTTGGATGCAAGGGAACGAGTTATAGTTGATCAGTAACACGCCTGGCAATCGTCTCCATCATAAATAGGCTTACAAAAGGCCCTGTTACACAGTCCAATTTTTCATGCAACTTGTCTCGCAACGCCGTTGTGAGACAAGTTGCATGAACCATTGCACCGTGTAACATGCTGTGCAATGGTCAAAATCGTTGTGAGACAAGTTGCATGAACCATTGCACCGTGTAACATGCTGTGTAATGGTCAAAATCATTGTGAGACAAGTTGCATGAACCATTGCACCATGTAACATGCTGTACAATGGTCAAAATTGTTGCGAGACAAGTTGCATGAACCATTGCACCGTGTAACATGCTGTGCAATGGTCAAAATCGTTGTGAGACAAGTTGCATGAACAATTGCACCGTGTAACATGCTGTACAATGGTCAAAATCGTTGTGAGACAAGTTGCATGAACCATTGCACCGTGTAACATGCTGTGCAATGGTCAAAATCGTTGTGAGACAAGTTGTATGAACCATTGCACCGTGTAACATGCTGTGTAATGGTCAAAATCATTGTGAGACAAGTTGCATGAACCATTGCACCGTGTAACATGCTGTGCAATGGTCAAAATCATTGTGAGACAAGTTGCATGAACCATTGCACCGTGTAACATGCTGTGCAATGGTCAAAATCATTGTGAGACAAGTTACATGAACCATTGCACCGTGTAACATGCTGTACAATGGTCAAAATCGTTGCGAGATAAGTTACATGAACAATTGCACCGTGTAACATGCTGTACAATGGTCAAAATCGTTGTGAGACAAGTTGCATGAACAATTGCACCGTGTAACATGCTGTACAATGGTCAAAATCGTTGTGAGACAAGTTGCATGAACAATTGCACCGTGTAACATGCTGTACAATGGTCAAAATCGTTGTGAGACAAGTTGCATGAACCATTGCACCGTGTAACATGCTGTGCAATGGTCAAAATCATTGTGAGACAAGTTGCATGAACCATTGCACCGTGTAACATGCTGTGTAATGGTCAAAATCGTTGTGAGACAAGTTGCATGGACCATTGCACCGTGTAACATGCTGTGCAATGGTCAAAATCGTTGTGAGACAAGTTGCATGAACCATTGCACCGTGTAACATGCTGTGCAATGGTCAAAATGGTTGTGAGACAAGTTGCAACAATCGTTGCACAAAGTAGAATCAGGTTCTACTTTCTGCAACGATTGCAGCAATTTGTTTCAGTGTTGCACCGTGTAACACACCTCCAGCAACTTGTCTCACAATATTTTGTTATGATTTGGCTCTCAATCGAGCCTCTCCCCAGTCTACGCGCTTTTATCAAAATCCAAATCATTGGAAAATTGCATAAACGCGTTGCAGCTAGCGTGTAACACCCCCTGTCTTGCAACTGCAATGCTACATGAGTCACCAATTTGCGAGACGAGTTGCATGAAAAATTGCACCGAGCAACAGGGCGTTTATATAAGGAAAGAAAAAAAGTATTCTGTTTCTGGTCAGGGCACATATCCAAAATCGACGCGGTGACGCGTCCCCCCCCCCCCCCCCCCCCAGGCAAACCTTGATTGAACAGACACCTGAAACATGGTGAGTATTCTTATAATATACTTGTCACATGGTATACTGAACATGTAGCATGGTATATGTATCAACATGCATGCTTCCTGCATGAACACATGATTGAAATATGAAGCCTTTAATCAGTGCCCGCAAACATACCAGCGGTTTTCATAGGAAACATTTGTTGAGAATAGAACGATCAAATATTTAATATCCGCTGGTGTCATTTGTAGTCAATTAATATTAAAAATGTTAAAAAAAAGTACCGACGCGCAAGGAAAAAGATGACGCGCGCGCTGATCAGAAACAGAAGACTTTTTTTTTGCCTAAAGCTTACAATGTTTACAACTGCAAACGAATCGCGGTAGGCCTAGTACGTAAAAGATGATGAGTTATTTCGGAACAGGTTAGCTCTGGCCTTACTGCTTAGTCCAACAACTACAAAATGCAAGTATAAAATAACTAAATAAGCACCGAACAGAGCAAATAAGTTATCAATATGTTGAACTGTTTGCATGTCTAGGTATCGTGTGGGTCTCCGTGTCGTATTACATTTGGAAACGTGTTTTAAAACAATGTTTAAATATTTTCTGTTTGTCCGAATTTAAATAAATTCTATATCAAAATGATCGCTTGAATCTGCCGAATCCGACAGACTATAGATCATTTTCACTCACGTGATCGGTGGCTCCATTGGGGCAGTGAAACAATACAAAATATTTGAATAAGAATAGAGCTAAATTCCCAGGATAAAGATGGTACATTTAAGGCTAGTTTCCACTCAGGAAAATCTTCCGCAGGACAGACAGGAATGGACAGGAAAGTTTCCTTTGTGTTAAAGTCATTAGTTCCGACCGAGAGCTCACAAGACAAAGAAAACTTTTCTGTCCGTTCCGGTCTTGCGAAGATTTTCCTGAGTGGAAACTAGCCTTAAGGCCCATTTCCACTCAGGAGAATTTTCCTCGGACAGGAAATTTCCCTTTGTCTTGTGAACGCTTGGGCAGAACTAATGAGTTTGAGACAAAAGAAAATGTCCTGTCCGAGGAAAATTTTCCTGAGTCCTTCGTCAGGAGAAATTAGTTTACATTTACAGTTGTTTACATTTACAGTAATAAAAGTAAAATATTAGCAAACCTTCGGCGCTTCCTGCACCGCTGCAGTTCATATAAGACCATTAGGGACAGTTTATTAGTGTCAGAGGGGGGGGGGGGGGGGGGGATGGGTGAGAAAATGGGGGACCTGAAATTTTTGCTACTTCTTTTGGGGGGACCCTGAAATAATTTATAAATTCTTAAGGGGGGCATGAAGTTTTTATATTAAACAAGGATAAGAGTCTTTGATAATCAACATTATTATACAAAAAGCCTTTAATTCGAATTATTTTGTGTTGTTTTGTAAAATGTAAAATAAAAGTAAACCATAAGGCTCCGGTATTTAGTTCCTGATTGTGACTTACCATCCTTGGTATTGTGTTGGTTGAATAGTAGTGGCGAATGGTTTATAATTTGAGGTTTAAGGTGTTAGGGTAATAATTATGATTGAGATTAAGGAGAAGGTTAAGGTGACAATTGGTTTAATGTGCGGGTCGGGTGGGAATTAAGGTTGGGGTTAAGGTTATTTTTAGGGTTAAGGTTATATTTAGGGTTAGGTTTAGGGTTAATGGGGTTGAATTTTGAGGTTTTATAGGTAGGGTGAGTGGGGTTAGGTTTTAAGATTAATGTCAGGATTTGAAGGGTTGGGGGGGGGGGGGGGCACTGAAATTATGTCAAATAAAAACGGGGGGGCTACCAAATTTTTGAACTTTGCTTGGGGGGTACCTGAAAAAAAAGAGAAAGTTTGGCAATTTCTCACCCATCCCCCCCCCCGAATGGTCCCTTATTGGGGGGAAATCAAGACTGACAGATCAAGAAAAAGCCGTAATGCCTTCTTGGTCAGCTCTCATATAAACAAATAAACACAAGATGAAAATTAACAAGAAATATTACAAGCACAAGCACGATCTCGGGCCCTAGGCAAAGTGGGCTAGCTTGGGTAACCCTCTCCTCCATATTAACACCCCCTACAGCGCTCGAAATCTTTCACGATTTGACCCCCCAAAATCCCGCTCAAATTGACCGCTCAGGTTTTAACGAAATAAGGTTTATGTCATCACTTTTCCTGCACTCTTTTATAGTTCAAACACAGGGGGTAACATAAACCATTCCAGCTGAAATCTTCAAATGCATTTAGGACTCAAGGTTGGTTTTAAGCCAATTTACTAATGCTTGCGTAAAGTTTGCTGAACTTGTGCGGTGCCGCTTTGTCGCTTGTCGAAAAACAGAGATATAGACCTGACCGTATAGCGATATGTGTATTTTCCGCAAGTTTATAAAGTGACGACACCTGTATAATGTATGTGTCTACGATTGAGATTCTCTGCCTGTATTAAAGCTAAGTGGAAAATTAAACTTCATTTACATTTCACAGTGCTAACTAGTTACTACGCATTTAAGGCCGTCATACGGTTCGACTTCCCCCAAATCTCACCAAAAAAGCGTTCAAATATTTTTTGTTTCACTTTCTGTGTAAATCAAGAAATGAACGCTTTTGTGTATAATGTACAAATTAAGAGGGGAAAATGGTTGAACCTCCCAAATTGTGTATCTGACCTCCCAAGTTCACGCTTGAGCGGTGACAGACCCCCCAACTTCCCAGCGTTATTTCAAGCGCTGCCCATATTAACGCCAGACGATTTTATTCGTCAACGGGAGACCGTCTTGCCACAAAGAATGTAATAGAATAAGCTTCACATATTTTCGTTTAGTGCTTTCCATAAAACACTCAGTACTGTTTGTGTCTTAAACTAACATTATTTGAAGCTCTCCTTAAACGCGTTCTTTCTTACCTTGCATTCTTTACTTTTATTAAGAAATGGCTTTTGGCAAGCTCCATACTTTCTTCCATACATCGTAATTTTATTCTCATTTATACGATGAAATAAATATTACACATAAAAAGCCCAGTCGTTGTAGCACAATTGGTTTACAATTTCAAAGGCGTACAGACTTTTAATAATTGTAATTTGTCTTCAGAGTGCTCGATAACATATAGTTAGAGCAAATATAGGTGAAGATTCTGAAGATTCTTTTTTAGATGAAACAGCCTGTTGCAGACTTTTGAGGTAAGCGAAAATATATATATATATATATATATATACGTGTGGGTTTTTGGTCTACGAAACGCAAAGAGTGCTCGATAACATATAGTTAGAGCAAATATAGATTTTCGCTTACCTCAAAAGTCTGCTACAGGCTGTTTCATCAGGGCCGTAGCTAGCATATGAAAGTTGGGGGGGTGTAAGTCCAAAATTTCCGAATTTCAGATGGTTTTTCCGAATATGAATCGGCACGCGCCGTAAGGCGGGTCAATCTAGGGGGATCCGGGGGCATGCTCACCCCGGAAAATTTTTAGTTCTAGGGTCTCGGAAAATGCATTGCATTTCCAGAATTCTGGGAGCAGTTCTGAGAGATTTCCTAGGACAGTTTACAGATCTGGGAATTTAGTTTTCAACAATAAAAAAGAAGCCAAAAATAAACAATTAAATTCTATGATAAGGTATCATAATTTATTTGCACTAATCAGGGATTGTTGCACAAAATACAGCTATAATATCCCAACAAGAAAGACGTTTCTCATATTTACATGGTTACTTATGCAGTTCAGTCGTCATCACAAGCTTTGCAATTTAGAAGTTTATTCGTCTGCTGGTTTCCTTGGACCAGTTGTCAACCAAGTGGTCTACAATCAGTGACAAAATACCTTGGGACACTTCGTGTTTGTAGGTTAACTTAATACATTTTATAGTTTTTTTTCTCTTGATAGAGTTTATCCCTCCCTCCCCCTCCCTTTACAATGTTGACTTGGAAATAAGGGACGCTGTGAACGTGAAAATGAGTGCTTAAATAGTCACCAACATTGAACATGGGGGCCGGGGAACATAAAACGGAAAATGTTGCTTTTTAAGTTGAAGTGTCCCAACACTTTTGTCACTGATTGTAAGTCTATACCGTCTGTAATATCTTTTAATTTCGCAATTAAGCAAAATTAAGTTGCGCAATCTATTATCTGTCATAGAATTGCGCAAAGCGGTTTTCACTGTCTTTAACTTGCTGAAAGTTCTCTCGTTCTCAGCCACAGTCACAGGAGCAGTCAACGCAAGTCTGTAAACTCGACTGCCGACTGGTCAAAATCCGGAAATGAGAAATCTTATTATGTATCCGTGTATGCAAAGCAAAAGGTGTCATGTATCTAATGTGTGCAGTAAATCGACAAAAAAGATTTATTATGCATGTGAATATTATTGTTTTGTAAGTTCTATAAACTCAACATGAGTTTTTTTGCTGTTCACTGACTGAAATCTCGCTTAACCTATGTTGCCGTAGTTTTCCGAACGAGTAATTCGATTTTCCGAATATCTCAGTTTCGAAAAAGTTGGGGGGGTGAAACACCCCCCCCAATACCCCCCCTCGCTACGGCCCTGTGTTTCATCTAAAAAAGAATCTTCAGGCAGATGACAATTTTCGAAAACAGGTGGTGCTTATATCCTTCTTGTCGGGACGTGGGAGTGTGGGGGCGAAACAATACATGCATTCATGGCTTTGTTGCGCTGTTTGCGCGGAATTTGTGTCGATGACGACATTGACTGATAATTTCTGCTCTTTTGTTGAGTAAACAATTCTTGTTTTTATCTTTCAAAATATAAAATTTTTCTTCTAAACATAAATTACATCGTTTTGAACCTCCCGTGTACGAAATAAAATGTTTTAAAATTTGCCAATTAATACTAAAATCCTTATTGTTTTCTTTCAATGCCCAAATATATTTCGAAAGTTCGGTGTCGTTTGCATGCTTTTTATGCTGAAATGATTTAGTGTGGTTGGCCAATCGCTCTTTGAATGTGGTTGAAGTCATGCCAATGTAATTCTTGATCGTGTTTGTGTTGTTTACTGTGACTGTTGCTTTGTATACTATGTCCCTAGTCATGCATTGTTTTCTAAGTGGACAATTCGTGTTTTTCTTACAATTGCAACTGCTAGTGTCCTTATCCTGTGGCATGTTATTCCTAGATATGTGTGCATTGTGTTTAGTGATTATTGACTTAACATTGTTCATGCAGCTGTAACTTACTTTGACTGTGTTTCTGTTAAAAATCTTATGGAGCTTGTGGTGTGGTGGGAAGTGCTTGTCAATTAGGTTTAGGAAATTACGTCCTATATTTGTGCTTACACTCTTGCTAAAAGGTGGGTTGAACCAAGTGATGTTGCGTTGCCTATTCCTGCGTGGTTGCTGTCCTGTGTGTTGAGTGTAGCTAAGGTCATGATCAAAGTTGCTGTGCCTAAGTGCGTTCTGATATATGGGTGCAGATTCCTGAAAAACTTGTTCATCTGACGAGAGAAGTGCAATGCGCTTGTTGATTGATGCAGGTAACTCTCTTGTGATGCTTGGTGGGTGGTTAGAGTGCTTATTTATGTAAAGCGGATCGTCATTGGGCTTCCTATAGGGCCTATAATTTCCATTGTTAAGGTATTATAATTTCCATTGTTAAGGTATTCCTAGATATGCACACATATCTAGGAATAACATGCCACAGGATAAGGACACTAGCAGTTGCAATTGTAAGAAAAACACGAATTGTCCACTTAGAAAACAATGCATGACTAGGGACATAGTATACAAAGCAACAGTCACAGTAAACAACACAAACACGATCAAGAATTACATTGGCATGACTTCAACCACATTCAAAGAGCGATTGGCCAACCACACTAAATCTTTTCAGCATAAAAAGCATGCAAACGACACCGAACTTTCGAAATATATTTGGGCATTGAAAGAAAACAATAAGGATTTTAGTATTAATTGGCAAATTTTAAAACATTCTATTTCGTACACGGGAGGTTCAAAACGATGTAATTTATGTTTAGAAGAAAAATTTTATATTTTGAAAGATAAAAACAAGAATTGTTTACTCAACAAAAGAGCAGAAATTATCAGTCAATGTCGTCATCGACACAAATTCCGCGCAAACAGCGCAACAAAGCCATGAATGCATGTATTGTTTCGCCCCCACACTCCCACGTCCCGACAAGAAGGATATAAGCACCACCTGTTTTCGAAAATTGTCATCTGCCTGAAGATTCTTTTTTAGATGAAACAGCCTGTAGCAGACTTTTGAGGTAAGCGAAAATCTATATATATATATATACACATATATATGGAACACTACAGTACACAATCTGTTTTTCATGTTTTAAAACAATGCAAGAATTACACTTATTTAGCATTACTTTCAGGGCTGAAAATAACGTTTCATGTTACGCCGGTCATGGTGACTGGTCAGTTCCAGTTGTGACTGGTCAAAGGCAATTTTTGACTGGTCAAATTTCACGATGCTCCCCCCCACAAAAAAAACAACCAAACAAACCCCCAACAAAAAACAACCAAACACAACACAACACAACACAACACAACACAACACAACACAACACAACACAACAAACACAACACAACACAACACAACACAACAAAAAACATGTAAAGTATATTCTACGCTATACTAGTACTGATATGAACGTTGGTCATAAAGAGGAAATGCATGCGTACTTCACTTCAATATATATCAGACATTATGAAACAGGTCTACAACAGCACAACAACAATCATTTTAAGTTCCTTCAAATGGAAGTTAATAAAAATAATTGCAAGTAATATGACCAGTCAAAATGACCAGCGTTATACAAATTTGACCGGTCACATTAAAAATTTGGCTGGTCATTGACCAGAAAATATTTTTTTATAATTATTATATTATAACAGCTACTAAATGCTGATGATGGACAACATGGTGACATACTCATGGATGACAGGATTTTTCCAATCCTGGAAGACATTGGCTACCATGGAGTTCCTCAACGTGAAACAAAGCAGTCTACTGCCAATCTTATAAGGTCAGTTGGTTAATAAAATCTAGATGTATTAATTCAATGAACTCAGTATCATACATTTTATATATTGAAATAATATATAATAACAATGATTTGAAATGCACTAACTTTAGGCCAATCTGTTGTGATTATAGTGTACCACATTCTTGTATGTATTAACTAGTATAATTATTGTGTGTTTAATTTCTGTAGATCAATATGTATGAAGGAGCAGTTGGAAAATGTTCTTCCACAACTAGGGCATATTGAGGAAGGTCTAAATATTTATGGCTTGATTGATTCTATTAAGGATTCTAAAGATTTATGGGAGCCTGTGCTTGTTCCAGAGAAGGGAAGCTGTGTAAATGCAACTATGCTTATGGACAGTATTGTGGCAGTTTACAGTTTGAGCCAGCAGAAAAGAGAAATCGAAGGCGATGTCTATACATACTTTTGTGACTTTTTACACAGCATTGATGGAAACAGTAAGTGCATTACGTTCATAAATTCAAATTCTCCACATTCAAAAATTACATCATTTTTCTTCATATGCTTTGACTGTATGAGAAAGCACAATACATGGGTGTTGGAAGTGGGGGGCACTCCCCCCAATAATTTTGTTGGGGGGGAGGCCCAATAATATTTGTCTTATTTCAAAAAGTGTTCTATTTTAATTTCCGAGGTATTGTATGTCCAAACAAATGAATTAAAGGAATATATTTGTACACCCCCCCCCCCCCCCCACACACACACATTACCTCTGCACCGTCTAAAACTCCCACCAAACAACCCTGAAAATAACTTTTCCAAGGGTGCCTGACCAACTGGTTGGTGCCTGACACTGGACACTTTGTGCCTGACATGAGAATTACCATAATATTAATAAATAATAATATATAATTTATATTAATATTTAATAATTAATATACTTATATACGACTACATCATTACAGTACTCATATACATGATTACATCACAATATCACATACAATCAAGAGTTACAGCAATTCCTAGAAAGTGAAACCATAAAAATCTTCCGAATCTGAATCAGAAGAAATTCCATTGTCATTAGCCATTGGTAACTGCAAGTGTAATTCTGGGATCCAATGATCCAGGCATTAGAGAAATCTTTCATGGTGCATAGTTGCTGCTTGTACTTTTGGCATAACTTGCAGAACAGCTTCTCAACATGTTCCTGCTTTATAGCTTCGTAATGTAGCCAAATACTAGCATTATCTTTTGCCAGATCTTCGTTGATCCACTTCTCGACAGTCGCTACTTTCAATACACGTTTCTTCTTGCTCATGTCATCCTGATCTGGTATGGCGGCAGAACTACTAGATGGTCCAGGACCAGAACTTAGAGAGTTATCATTCTTCTTGAAAAAGTCAGTGATGCGGGAAGCCATTACTCAAAATTTCCATGTGGTCAGGCGCGGACAAACATGGAAGGACTGGGACGAATTTTGAACATCCTCATTTCCGGAAAGGCGGAAAGTTTTCGGACGAAATCACGAAACATGTCCTACGCCGGTAGGACCTCTGGGACCAGGGTACGAAACATGCGGATCTAGTTGCGAACTTACCGAAGCATGCAGCTTTGATTTCGTTGATTTCGTTCTAGTAAATTTGTTTACCAATAATATTCAAATGTTCTTGCAAATGTCAGTTTCGTTTATATGCATATTACACTGCCGGACAAACTGTGTGTCCGACACAAAAGCAGTTGTGCTGGACAGTCACCCTTTTCGTGCCGGACAATGTCCGTGTCCGGCCGCTTATTTTCAGGCTTGCCACCAAAGGTACTCAGGAAGACCCACTTTGCCATACGTAAATGCCCCCCCCCCCCCCCCCCCAATAATTTCTAGCTTCCCCTGCCCTTTAAAAACGCGAGCATCGGTAGTACCTGACCATGCATAGATCTGAGTAGGCCTGTGCCTACCCTAGACGATAATGCTGATAGTTAGTTGAAATATCTATGGTAACTAATAACTACTCTGTTGCATTTTTTTAACCAGGAATTGAAGGTATTTGTATTCAAGACTTTTTGCAGTGGCTAACTGGCTCAAGGAATATGCCTCCTTTGGGTTTTTCACGCAAAATAAAATGCCAGTTTTTACATGGTTGTAAGGAAAAATGCCAATGTAGACCAACAACCTCTACATGTGATTTGGTTATCACCTTACCTGTTCATCTGGAAAACCATGAGCATATGCAAGAAATCATGATTTCTGCTCTAAATGACTGCATAGGCTTTGGCTTAATTTAAACAAACTTACTGTAAAAAGATTTTTTGCTGTTCAATAGTTTTGTTTTATTGTGTTGATCCTCCTATAACTCACTGTGCAAGAAAGCACATAGTGGTTTTCATACATGTTACTATTCTATGTTAAGATAATATAATATATCTCAAGTTGTTTTTAAGTGCTGAGCAGTTCTGTGTGTGTTCATTGATGACAGATTAATAAACCAGCACTAATGTACATGTATTCAGTGGGTTAAAGGTTGAGTGTGATAAACAAGTTAAGATTGAGAGTAGAGATGCTTAAACTTAACAAATTGACTTAATAAATTGACAATCAACATTGCAATGTTGCGGTGCAATACTGCAAAGTGGCATGCAAGAGAACATCCAGTTTGACTGTGGAAGACACTGATTTACGTAGATATGATGTCATGACATGGGGGGGGGGGAGGGGGTAATGGGCCAGGGAGAAAAAGGCATTTTGGGTATAAACAGTTCCAAAAAGGGTGGAAAACACTGTTGTAGAGTATATTCTTAATTAATTTATCTTAAAATCTATAAGCTACAGAATGTATAGAGCTTGAAAAAACTATAATATATATATATATATATATATATATTTGTGAAATTCATTAATAATTCATGAGTTTTGCAGCCAATCCAATTTCAGAAATTACGTCACATGTATACCCCTGTAAACCCCATACAAACTAAAACCAAAGATGCTAATTAGTTACAACCACTAGTGGATGTATACTCTTCTGATACAACCACTAGTGCTTGTAACTAATTAGCGTCTTAATATCCCAAAGGGATTTTTACTATTCATTCATTTCACAAGTTGTTTACAACACTCGCGTCCTTGTTGTATTGAATATACAATCACTCGCCTTCGGCTCGTGATTGTATATTCAATACAACACGGCCGCTCGTGTTGTAAACATTACATATATTTATATATATATATATATATATATATATATATATACAGTATATATATACAGTATATATATATACAGTATATATATATATATATATATATATATATATATATATATATATATATATATATATATATATATATATATATATATATATATATATATATATATTATATTATATTATATTATATTATATTATATTATATTATATTATATTATATTATATTATATTATATTATATTATATAATTTTATAGGACGTAAGGATTCTAGACTAGTGTAGTTTACAGTATGTTTACTCTTAGAAAAAGCCTGATTATCCAGCTCTGGCAACTGCAACAAGGTTACAATTCAGTCTAGTCTTTTCGGATTGTTTTTCTCGTTCGCGGTTTCTTACTTTTTTCGTTGTTGACACATAAATACGACAAGGCATCATTCAGTTCTCTTCATGATCTTCATCGTTCCCTCTCGAGTTATGTAGAATATACCAGAGCAAAATTCTTTACCGGCTTTGAACAGTTTCAGGACACATCCTTCTTCTGTCAGTTACATTTCGGTCGGCATCGTTTTTGGTCTTTGTCGTATTAATTTTTAGGCTTTTTCCAGTGGTTTTGAGTCGTATTTATTGTTGTCTTTTTCTCGCTGCCACATCTCTTGTTAGCCTTCTTTCTTTGGTCTTTTTTCATAGTAATATTAATGTACATTTTAGCTCAAACCATTTTTTCTGACAAAGATTGCTTTCGTCATGATCGTTGAAAAACTATTTCGTAATCCAACCGAACTTATAAATCATAATTTGCTGACGTAAATTTAAATGATTTGAATAATTTAACAGGTTAGTTACCAGTACCCTGCTATTCGAACCGCGCAAGTTATGGATTTGATAACATATAAATATATATATATATATATATATATATATATATATATATATATATATATATATAGTACAATCTACAGACACGTGTTTCGCTGTTCCACAGCTCATCAGTGTAGCAACTTATTTATACCCAAGCGACTGTCAGTGACAACCGCTTGTGGGACAACAGCTGTCATGCGCACATCCAGAGTGCGTAAAGCGATATGGGGCCAGAGTGCTCAAACTACCACAAGGGTAGTGGGCTTTGCATTATTGCTAAAGGACACCCACACCAACCTCACAGAGTGCTCAACAACACCGAATGAAGGAGCGTAATAGTACAATCTACAGACACGTGTTTCGCTGTTCCACAGCTCATCAGTGTAGCTTGGTACAATCTGGATATGGCATGGCAACTTATTTATACCCAAGCGACTGTCAGTGACAACCGCTTGTGGGACAACAGCTGTCATGCGCACATCCAGAGTGCCTAAAGCGATATGGGGCCAGAGTGCTCAAACTACCACAAGGGTAGTGGGCTTTGCATTATATATATATATATATATATATATATATATATATATATATATATATATATATATATATATATATATATATGAAGTAATATTGGGCATTTCACTCGATTACATAGCATGTTCTAGGGATTTTAGGTGAAGGAAAATTCGAGTTTAGAATATATACATTTTAAGACCAAACCGGGACCAGTTGCGAAAAATGCAACTAAACAGGCCTTCCGGCAGGAATTGAACCCACGACCTTGCGATTCTAGTGGCCTCCGTGGCTCAGTGGTCAGAGCATTGCGTTGCCGAGAGCTTGATCGCGAGTTCTGTATACATTAAGGTGGTAATGCCAGGAGAGAATTGGGTTTATTAGAAGTAATAAGTAATATATATTATATATTATAAGTAATATACCCAATTCTCTCCTGGCATTACCACCTTATTATATATACAGAACTCACGATCAAGCTCTCGGCAACGCCCTCCGTGGCTCAGTGGTCAGAGCATTGCACTAGAATCGCAAGGTCGTGGGTTCAATTCCTGCCGGAAGGCCCGTGTAGTTCCATTTTTCGCAACTGGTCCCGGTTTGGTCTCAAAATGTATATATTCTACACTCGAATTTTCCTTCACCTAAAATCCCTAGAACATGCTATATATATATGAGCCATTGCTGCTTACGCATTGTGCGCACGCTAGCTCACTGCTTGCAATTTGAGCGCTGGCATGGTTTTGATGTCCCACAATTTGTGAGGCACCAAAGGTGACTGTAAATAGCAGTTACCTTCATCCTGCTCATCAGCACTACACTGATGAGGCCCAAAAGGCCGAAACGGTACCGTCTGTAGTTATATATATATATATATATATATATATATACAAACAGGTTTCAGAATTACTTTCAGCTTTTCATCTCGCGTGTAAAGTGGACTCCACGCACGTCGGGATTAGCACCCTCACCGGGCCTTCGGCCCTCCGCTTGTATATGCTGTTAGAAATTGAAAGTGCCATTCTATTACTAAATTCGGTAGCATATAGCAGCGTAATATGTTTTACAACTGTCTTTCTCCGGGCGTTAGGTTTCTTCAGTTAAATGGTTAATGCACCAACTCAGTCAAGCCCTATCGAGTATTTCAACGCTCTATATTCCATAGTGTTTTGATTCATCAAGACTAGTGAGCTCCAGAGTCCACTACAAAGATCTTTTGTTTTCTTTTGTCATAGCACGTGTCCGGACACTTGGATAATACGGACATTTCTGCGTCTCCCTTGGCTTTGGTATCTGTGTCAACCGGGTTTCACTATACAACCTCGTACCCAGCGCATTTTGCCTTCACGTTGGGATGTCGGCGAAAATGGCCCTGGCATCGACTGGTCACGTGGCATCTACTGGTCACGTGACACCCAGAATTTTGGGGTGTTTTGACAAGAAAATTCATGTGGTCTTTGTGTTTTGGTTTTGTATAATACGTATACATGAATAATCAATGACCAAAGCTATCCCTTCCATTCTTTGGGTAAACTTTGCAGAGTGGAACTATTGTAGTTCAATTTTTTATGAATAAATTATACTCTATCTGAACTAATCGGGTTTTTAAACCGGCCAATCAGATTATAGAATCAACCAGCTGATGCCAGGGCCATTTTCGCCGACCTCCCAACGTCGAGGCAAAATGTCCTGGGTACGAGGTTGTCCACCTCTTGAGGTCACATGTGCATAAGTTTAGGCTTCACGTTCGTACGCCGAACAACAAACGGAATGCAGGCGAAGGCAAAGGGCTTATTTAAAACAGTCACTCACAGGAAAAGACATCGCACGTTAAACTATAACGCAAAATCACTATCATGACGAAGAAATTCAAAACGTAAAGTGGCGAAAGCCAGTAGGATCTATACTAACAAAATCAATCCCACCGTTTGCCGGAGCTCTCAAACGCCATGCTTAAACTCTTTATTGAAAAAAATTTCATATCTTTGCAATTATTGAACGGAATCACTTAAAACATTGTACGCTTCGTGTTGTGGGAGATAACTCGGACAAGATTAAGTTTCAAGACATCAAGTAGTTTCGTTTGATAATTGTAAAAATATAACAATTCTCATACGTCATTACGCACGTGTGACGTCAAGGGATTAAATTTGCATTCTAAAAAAAATCTCAACATCTCTTGAAGGAACAGAAGAACTGTCAATTAATATTCTTCATTATTTTAAGAATTCTTTGAGTAAGACCAAGTATATTCTCGCTTCATATGCCCAACATCATGAATATAGAAAATGTCCAAACATGAGATAAGCACATAGCTTTAAGGGGGTGTTTATATGGAGGGCCAGCTCCCTTGGTAGGGCTACAGCCCTAGTAAGAGGTCAGCTATCCCACGACACCCGAAATCATGTTTTCGCAAACCCGATTTGAATTTATAACAAACACATGAACAAACGCAACTTTTAAAATAAAAAGTTGACCAAAAATATTAGTAAAGGCAAGCTTTACTGTGTATACGCTGAGCTTCGATTTGCTTACATGGGAAATTTTCAGCCCTCCTAGGCGAGATCTCGGGTTGTCAATAGCGATATCTCGCCTAGGGGGGCTGGTCCTCTTGTCATATGAATACAAACACATTTTTTACAAGGAATTACGCTGAGAGGCGGGATCTCGGCAGAGGGCTAGGCCTATCAAGAGGGCCGGTCCTCCTCGACGTAAACACCCCCCTAACTCTTTGCGTACGGTATGGTTCGTTTTCGAACGAAGCAGATTTTACTATTTTACTCTAACGCCAGACGATTTTACTTGTCAAGTGGGGAGCCCTTGGTCGTGAAAGAGTTAGCCACGATGCACTGACCGAAGGTATCAATTGAAAATAACAACTTTATTGAACTATTGTAATTTAATTGCAATTCGTTACAACTTACATATTCATTCAAATCTAACTTACTTACAAACTTGTGAAAAGAATTAACCATAGAACTTGCATGTCAGAGAAAACACAATAGATTAAAAATCTAATACAAGCAAGAATTTGTGAAAACATGCATCATGTTTATGATTTATTGCCAGAGGGGGCGGGCAGAGGGGCTACATCCCCCCTGTCGAGGAACCCTACCCCCCTCATCGGGGAAAATTTACAGATATGTCGGGAATGATCTGGAACAAAAATTGTATGTTTAACAATTGCAAAGAACTTTTCAACTGATTAAGCCACACAAGTCAGTAATTAATGCTTTAATAGTGAAATGAAACTCCTTTAGAAACAGGATACGCGGTGTATATCGTGTAGAAGCCAACAGTAATAATTACAACACACAAAATTCCATTTTCTGTCTGCAATATTGGACGAAAATGGCAAAGGTTAATGGGTCATTCCAGAAAAGATCCATACCTCCCCCACAGAGGAAATTTGTACCATCCGGGGAGGGGAGGGGGGTAAATCTACTTCTGATAATAGTAAAATGTACTAGGACGTCCGAAGGGGGGAGGGGGTCAACTTCACATTTCCTCCGTGGGGGAGGTGTGGATGTTTTCTGGAATGACCCAATGGCCACACTAGGTATTCAACAGATTTTTCTTATTGATTATACTTTGAAAATAAATGTTGTAACTTGTCGGTTATTGCGATAATTTCACGCCGAAAAGATGTGAAAAGCTGTTCTAGACGTTCTAATTTTGAACATTTTCTGGGCCGCTGGACCCCCCTACTAGCCCCCCTGTCGGGGACCTTAGCCCCTGCATGACGGGGAATTCTTGGCGCCACCCATGTTTATTGCTGAGCTTTCGACCGATTGAAACGTGGAACTTCTCATGTGCCGAACCTAATGCATTTTACCTTAAAATTCGGGCCGAACAAGAACTGAGCATGTGCAGAGGTACGAGAATGCGGTAGAATCATACAGTAGGACAAACGCTTTATACGAAATTTCTAACAACACGCATACACGATATCTTTAAATAATACGTTTAAGAAGTTATTAGCCATCTTCTTCCATGCCTGTCTGACAAG
Source organism: Corallium rubrum (assembly GCA_964035015.1). NCBI lineage: Eukaryota > Metazoa > Cnidaria > Anthozoa > Scleralcyonacea > Coralliidae > Corallium > Corallium rubrum. The sequence continues at coordinate 11,480,342 of OZ036002.1, forward strand.
TAGAATACATGGCGGACTTGAAATTGAAACTTGACTCAAAATCTCAAATCGAAAGATGCAGCGTCGTGTATAAATTATCGGCAGTGTGTCGTCAAAGTAAAATCAAACTAATTTTATTAAATTCGAGCAATTTGTGCTTCAAATGCGTTCGATGTAGTGTGGATTAAAGTCTATTGGGGCGATATAAACATTATTACGCGCTTAAAATAGAATTGACGTTTGTTTATGAAAAACAATTAAGAGCGACTCTGGAGGCTGGAGCGACGTTTGAATCACACGTCGCGCTTCAGTCGCTCCAGGTTCGGCGCATGAGAAGAGCGACGTTTGAACCGGGCCTCAAATAAATTATAAACGTGGTGTTATCACAAATTCTCGCTTGTATTACAAGTTGTTGCCTTGCAAACAATAAAGGAATAATCAGATTAAACTGAACCTGTTCTAGTCTTACCAGACTGTAAAGTTGGCCAACGGCGGGAGAATTTTCGATCGTCATTGCCGTTTTTGCGCGGACAGATCGCCAAAATTGCGTAAAATGCGCAGGAAAATGGAAAAAAATGGCGAAAAAGACATGTTTTCAGTCAATTTTTGGCAAAATGCGCGGTTTCGCCAAATTTGCGAAAAATTGCGGGGGGAATATATTCCGCGCAGGCAAAACTTTACAGTCTGGAAGTCTTATATTCAATTTCAAAAAGTATGCATGATGACGTTTCACAATAAGTTGTTCGAACGCATCTGGTCCAGCGCTTTTATCACAGGAAACCCTAACGTTCATTAGTAAATATCGATCTATCTGTTTATTAGTAAAATAAGTCTATTTTAAATGTGAGACAAAATCTTCCTGATTCACATCAACTTTTCGTTTATTTTTTTTTCCATGCAGCTGAATTCCTACATGCGTGCGTATTTATATTGATTCGCGTCTTAAAAATAGTCGAGAAGAAATTGCTACCTTTGTAACAACACCGGGAAAATAAGAAGACCTTCGAATCCCCAATTTCTATTCCATTCTCGAAGAAATTTTCAAAAACTCAAGAAATTAATGAGGAAAACCTGACAAAGAAAATCAGTATTACCATGTCCATTGTTATATAAAGAAATAAGTCCTGTGATTTACATAAACTTTAGCTTCAATTTTCTTGGCTTAGACAACGTTATTTTTCAAAATTACAACGCCAATGAAGTAATGAACTCACCAAATGGGTACTTTTTTTAAGGCTATTCAAAACATACGCAATATACTCGGCTATCGCCTCGTGTTTTATATGTGATAAAACTCTCCTGCTCGTTTATTAAACAGTACATAAACAAACGTCAAAATAGTCAGATTTGTCTTTAATACTAATAAACATCCTCACTGTCACTGAGCGTCAGGAATGCACAAGGACACGTACAAGATTAAATGCAAAACGTCATCATCCAAGCTAGGGTTAACAGAATAGAAGCAGAATGATCGACATTCAAATCGAAATTCTCACTCCAATTTAATTTATTGATTTACATATTTTTGGAGAAATAAAAGAAACGTTCTTTGACCAAACGATTTTATTACGAGCTTTCGGCTACCAGTCTGTAGCCTTCGACGGGTGAAATAAAAGTGGGAAAGTGACAAAACAGCGCGAACATATATACATATGATGACGTAATAGCAGCTACAATCATAGAATAATTAATTGGGACATTTTCCGCGCGAGCGCGATTTCTGACGGCATCGTAAACTCTCTGAAAAAAAAATCCGTCGCCTGCTCCAAACCACCATCACAGGTCTTCCTCTACCCTCACAAGTCTACCCTCCCCCCTTCCCCCCACCATGCAATGTTGGTCCCTGGGGGTAGGCTTTACCCGCACCTCATACCATGTTTCTGAACCAACATTGTATGGTGGGGGAGGGGGGGGGGGGGGGGGGGGGGAGGAGGAGGATAACTTAACTGTGCAAAATGCATCTTTGCTTAGAAGTGACATTGTTGCAATTGTCCCAATGTAATTATTCCATGATTGTCTGAAAATGTACGTGACGCATTTTTCGTTATTTTTATTATTTAAATTACACAACTTTCCTTAGAATATTATCGAAAATCTTTAAAAGTATCACTGCCGCACTAAATCGTTTGGTTCATTGAGTTACGAATTCATGCGGTGATAAACGGAAACGATTCTGGAACAAAGTGTTAGCAACGTAACAATAGTTAATATCTGTATTAATACATAACGCACTTCACTATATGTTATTCTAATGAGCTTTGAACCTTGACACTTCAACATAAACATAAACAAAGACGGTACTCCATGTATTTTAGTTATTTCCTACAAATTAAACATAAAATGAACGATTGTTGTCGCAGTCTCTTTTACAGCACATAAAACTTTATCTATATTTGTCACATTTGAGACAGAATCTCCCTCTAAATCTTAGTTTTCAGCGGTACTCCATCTGCGGTATAATAAAGTATTTTAATATGCCCTGTTATTGTTAATAGTACTTTCCTGGAGCACCGTTTATAACTCAAGAACAACACATCGGGAAGCAATAAACATTCGCGAGCATTAGTGTACGAATGGGGAGTTATCAATAGTTAACACTATAGGGAAATCCCAATTTGATGAAATGAGAAATCCCGGTATTTTAGGCCCGGTTTATACGCCGTGCTTTTCATGAGCCGTGCCTAATTCAGCGAATTAAGCACATGTGAAGCACGGCGTCTAAATCAAAAAGGCACTGTGCTTTTATTAAGCACGGCTAAATCTAAAAGCACGCCCGGCTTAGGCGTGTTGTACGGCTGAAGCACATGTTCATTCAGACGGCCGTGCTTCACATGAGCCGCACCAAATGCATACATTATGAAAATGTATAATATTAAATATTTCTATTGTCCTCAGTCCTCTCCGCGCAAACTTCGCGCGGGGAATTGAGCGGGAAATGCCGCGAATTTGCTATCGTTCGACAAAATGGTGGCTACATGTACCAACTGCGATAGGCAGACCAAATATGAATGCATTAAATGTCAAACGAAAATTTGCAACATATGTGCAGTTGCAGAAAATAATGAAGCAAAACCTGGTTGGGTTGCAGGGAAAGCTGTTGGATATTGTTTTTTTTGTGGCGATAAAGAATGTGAATCCAGTTCTGACGAACGAGAACCTGAACCAGCTTTTGTAAACGATTCATCAGAATCAGAGGCAGATGGATATCAAAGATCACCAAGATTGAAAAGGTAGATTTTTAGACTTGACATAATAGAATCATAGTAAACAACTATCTGGTGTTTTGAAGTAATGCAAAAACAAGAAATTTGGTACAGAGGAAGACCATGCCTTATTGACAATTGACACATTTGTACATGTAAATGCATAGCTAGCCTGGCTGAGTAAACAGCCGCCACTTCTCGCTCGCTTGGGTGTTTACTCAGACTAATGCATAGCATACTGTACTTATTATTCAATAAGTATACTATGTTATATATTTCAATTGCCAGGAATACGATTTTTTAGGAAGAACCACTGAACCAGCACTTGCGTGGCATGTGTGCCAACCAAATGAGGGGGGGTATTTAAAAGGGCTTATTAAATTTTCCAAGTAAAAATAGATAGACTGAAGCCGTGTTAAGATTAGCCTGTGGTGCCTCAAATGATGTTATATTTGAAAACCTACATGTAAAAGAGGAAAGAGGCTTATTAAATACAGTCAGTGTCGTCGTGTCGTCGGAGTGACACAAAGTGGGGGGCCCCAAAATTTTTAGGGGCTTTCCCCCCCCCCCCCCCCCCCCCCCCAGGAAATTTAGAGTCTCTGAAATGCCATTTCCTGCATTTTAGGCCAAGGATTTACAGAATTCTAAAGGTCCAAAAATGTCACAAAATACTCAAAAGACAACACTTTTCCAGACATTGAATATCTGCATTCAAATTTCTTTATTATATCTTTATTCAAGTACACAGTTAATAATATTGAAACTTTTTCTGCTGTATTTTAGAGTGAAGTTCGATTCAAATATACATAAAGAAAATATAGAAGTGGAAGGTAGTACATCATGTGAAGGAACCACAAAGCCAGAATACAAAGAATCGATAGGTAAAAAGGTTGGGAGAAGAGGTAAATGGAGCTCTGCCACTTTGGATGACTTCATTGATATAGTTGTAAATAATGAGAATTACATAGAGAAACTGATATTCAGAAATACCAAGTACCAGCAAAATGGAATTATATATGAGAAGATTCTTAATGAATTGGAAATAAGATGTTCTGCAAGGGGAGAGAAGATTGAATTCAATGTGAGCCAACTACGAAACAAATTCAAAAAATGTGTGTCAGACTGTAAAAAAGCTGCATTAATAATAAAAACTGCAACTGGAGTACAAAGATTCCAGGAGGAAAAGGGATACGGAGCATGGCGAGAAATAATGGTCACGCATGCGCGTAATGCATGCCCACTTACACAAATTTTGACTAGAAAAGTTCTGCAAGATTAATAGGACTTACATAGAGGATGAGTGAAACAATCGTCGTAGCAGTGTCAATTTTTAAATTATTTCAAATGTTTCCATCTGAATCGTATAGTGCAACACATCTGCGATATAAATATCATGAGCGATATGCCACAGATATTAAATCCGTTGCGGTTTTTGATATACTATTTTGAGCACAAGTCTAACATAAGCCAATATGGCGAATACGCAAATTGTACCAACCTTGCTGCTCACGTTATCGAAAATCAAACAGAGGTATACTATTTCCATACAAGTTTCGATCTGATTCGGCTACTATAAAGATCCGTCTTTTCGATGATATTCTTCATTTCTAGCCTGTATTTGTCGTTGTTGCGGTTTTCAATCTCAAAACTTCAGTATTTTCTGATCATCGAATGAAGATTTCATCCAACATTGCATAAATTAGTTGTTCTCTTTTCTTCTGAACCGCGGAACTGTGACGACCGCACGACATAGGTACTAGTTTAATAGGGCTTTAACTCCGCCTCTCTATGTCCACCATTTCTCGCCATGTGTGGTTCAATCAGCTTTTTGCTCTGATCAGGACAAGAGACTCGTGTAAACCAGAAAAAGCTACAGAGCCCTCAGCAAGCAACAAGGATGCAGAAGATAATGCTCCAGAGAAAGTTTATGTTCCAGTTAGATCAAGAATAAAAGACAAAAAGAAGGATCAAGAAAAAACAATATCAGAGGTTGTTGATGTGGTTAAAAGTATGATTGACAAGGATCCTATGAAAGATCTTGTCAATTTGATGCGAGAAGAAATGAGACAAAGTAGGGAGCATGAGTTAATGATGTTACAGCTTATGTTAAATGGCAGTACCAGTACAAGCAATTTCCAGGCACAAGGGCAGATTCCTGATACACCCCAATCTTTTCAGCAAAATTTATACTACCAAAGTAATGTTTCTCCCAGTGGCTTCATGAATGGAGGGAATCAACTTACTGCAGTTTCAAGACCAGAATCTTTGCATAGCCTGAGCAGTTCTGGGTCATCAGAGAGGCCAAAAAAGTATCAACAATTGTGAAACAATAAACTTCATCAAACAACTTACAAGCAAAATTTTGGCAATACTTTCAGTCTTTCACAAACTGTTCATAATTGATACCCATAACCGTTACAAGAGTTGTGTTCTAGGTTGAATTTTTTATGCAAAATACTATAAATTCAGTACGTCCTACTACTATGGTACTGTAATAAGAAACTGCTAGTATATAAGACTATACTAGAAATACATGAATGCAACAACCCCTCGCCTGCTTTATATGCATTTTTTAACCCCCCCCCCCCCCCCCCCCCCTCCCCTAATTTCTGTTTTTGTTGTATTAATGACACACAGATCATCTTTAAATTTTATATGTATTTTTGAAACACACACCCCCTGATTAAAATATTAAAGCCCTCCTGATATGCATTTATAGGGTGACTAACTGTTTACTTTCAGATTTCTGATTTGAAAATTGAACATTTGAAAGCAAAACTTAGGTTTCATTAATTGAACTATAGCTGTAAAACATATATTCATTGTTTATAGGTTTCCAAGGGAATTATTTTTAGCAAGTCTTTAAATGGCTTCCCTCTGCTGTTCTGCATACATGTTTTGCAAAGGCAGAATTAAAAGTTAACAGCTCCAAAACTACATTTATAATATAAAGTCTGAGATAAAAACAATTCAGTAGAATCGGATTCCAGAAAGAAATATTAAACAGACAACGTTTCTGGCGGAAATTTGGAAATACTGCCTAGAAAATCGGCAAAGTTGGCCCATGAGTATTATAAATAATAAGAAGTGCATATACACAGTCAATGAAAAACACCACGTCCAGATAAGTTTTACAAGTTTTTAAAATGGTAAGCACGAATATAAGTGGAGCTGTATATCATTTAGGTTTAAGCGAAAACATGAAAACAACACACAATGTATTAAACTTTATATAATAGATGCTAGATTAAGTTTAACGGACGAGTGACTATGAAAGGGCTTTTATTTAAACGTATTGCCGGTCTTGGCACTTAATACAATGAATCCAATCAGCAAAATAAATATACAAATCCCCTACCTGAGTTACCACAAACATTGCCAATTCAGATCGACTTTTTGTTTACCATAAAGCGTTTAGTGTCTTTAGTATCTTCAGGTTTTCTGGTTTCTCTTCAAGACATATTAAACCGCCGTTTGTTGTTTTAGTAGAGCGGGCTCCATTTCGTTTCTTTCGTTTCGCAAAATATAGCCATAGATTTAGTTTAAAATGTTGTGGTGCTTCTTTGTCAGTCACCAGTACAACAATTCTTACCGCACGACACCCTACGACGTATATATATATATAAACAGCTTCCAGATTTTCGTCTGCCTTGCTTTTTCTACACGCGTGTAAAATGAACTCCACGCGTGTCGAGATTAGCACCCTCACCGGGCTCCGGGCCTTCGGCCCGTCGCCCGGCTCGGGGATTAAAGTACGGTGTACATGGAACTATTCAGCACAGTTTTAAAGTTCAACAACACAACAAATTTATTTGGCAATAACAAATTTTTCTACTGGGCAGTTAGTCTTCACAAAAGTTTTAGACTTTTTTTTGGTCTTTTAGTACTGTAATTACCCTGCTGGCAGAGCCTACATTCCTTGCGGCTGCAGGGTCAGAGTTGTGAGGAAAGTTAGTAGGCTCTGTCAGCAGGGTATACTGTAATGTATTCAGCAGATAAACTAATTAGGATGATTGGATGCCAATATTCAAAAAACTTTCTAAAGAACTTAAACATTTTAGGGACACCTTTTTGTTATTAAATAAATGGATTTTTTGTTTTGTTTTATCAAACTGTCAGACAATACAATCATGTAGATAGTATCCATTTTTTTAGGGAAACCAAAGTTTGATGTACTGTGGACAGTAGTTGATTTAAGTTGCTATTACTGTTGAGTTCTATTATTATCAAGGCCATCGAGATAATATTATGGAAAGCCTAGTAAGGGCAACTGGTACAATTCTCCTTGGAGCCCTAAATGCCTAATTGTTGTACCAGTGTACCAGTGTATTCCCTGTCCCCTTCTCGGTGGCCTTGATTACAGTACGTTTACATGGACTGTTTGATGTACTGATTTTTTCTTGTTAATATATAAGTTTGAACTACAGTATGATACTATATGTTAAAATTTCAGGTTTTGATGATAAAAGAATGTCAGTGAAGAAAAGAGGCTGTCTTTTATTCATTAAGTGACTCTTTTTCCTGCCAAAACTTATCTGCCAGTAGATTGCGGATTCTGTTTGCTCCATTATCATTATCCCATGCTTTTGTAGGATTCATCATGTGGAGAATGTCTCGGATCTCTGAACTTTCTCTCCTTTGGTTTGTGTTTGGATCAATTGTGATATCTAGAGTTCTTGGCATAACATCCCCTCTAGAGATACAGATGTTGTGCAATACCATACATGCCAATGTAACTGTTTTAACTTCATCAGGAAAACTGTCACATTTGCGCATGAGTAATCGCCAACGTCCCTTGAGTTGCCCATAGGCACCTTCGGTAACCATCCTAGCCCGATTTAGCCGGTAATTAAAGTATCTTTGCTTTGGGTTTAGTTTTGCATTAGTGTAAGGCTTCATCAACCAGGGTTTAAGTTGAAAAGCAGAGTCTGCAAGTATAAGAGGAGGGACTTCAACACCATTTAGATTTCTAACAATGTTTGGGATGTACCCCCCTCCTTGTATTTGTTCCCATAAATCTGTTGACTGGAAAATCACAGAATCGTGGGAATTTCCTGGGAAACCACAACTCCCCCATGTAAATCTGTATTTTGAATCAACCATTGCCATTAATACAATTGAATAAAAGTTCTTGAAGTTATGATATTCCTTGCAAGATTCTAATCCTCCTGGTGGGCATTTGATTGGTATATGGCAACCATCAATGGCACCCCAACAACAAGGAAATTGCCACGTTTGTTCCATTTCACTTATCTTTTGTAAAAAATCAGTTTCTGATTTTGGCATATATGTTGTCACCTCAGAAACCCAAAGCACTTCCACAATAGCTTTGGAGACTTCACAAACGATGCAGCAAACAGTGGAAACTCCTAATCCTGTCATTTCAGCAATTGTATAGTGATAATCACCTCGTCCACACCTGTAAAGGAATACAGCTAACCTCTGTTCAGGGGAGACTGGCAACTCAGTAACAATTTCCTTTTCAAGCTTGTGTCGAATTTTTTCAGTCTAATAAATATATAAAGGTTGCACGAGACATTCTGAAGGTTTTTTTAAATCTAACGTCATCGTAGTTGTTCCACACAAGGTCCCACCAACCACTGTTTCGCACTAATCGACGACAAGATCGAACAACTGTCTTGTTCCCCTTCAAGTTCAGGCATAAAAGCAACATAAGTATGCATGTTTTGAAAATCATTCTTCTTGCCACCGCGAACGTCAAGATAGTTTGCAATGTCTTTCTTTGCTTTTTGTTCTTTGCAATCAATTTCCTTATCAACGTAATCCTGTTTCTTCCAGGTGCCATGTTCGCTTTGTATAGTTTATAAAAAAACTGTTCAAAAATATGAATCCAACCATAACAATTACAAATGCAAAATTCAATCTGAGCGCCATTTTTTGCCACGTTGCCATGGCTACTTGACTCGTCCCAGACTTCCAACAAAAGTAAGAGCACTAAATATGTTCGGCTCATGAAAAGCACGCCCGTATGAATCAAATATTAAATACGCCTATTTTGGTCGACTAAAATATGAATTAAGTACGGCTCATGAAAAGAACGGCGTATAAACTGGGCCTTAGTGGAGTACCGTAGTGGAGAACCGTGTCTAACTAATCAAACAGGCCTTAGCCATGACGTCGTGACATATAATATGACCAAACAGCGATATCATGTTGAGAGCATTACCACTGGTCGTTTCGCGGAGCATAAATTATAAATTACTCACTTGATCATTAATATTTTCCGCCTGACCTATTTCAGACAATCATAGAATAATTAATTGGGACATTTTCCGCGCGAGCGCGATTTCTGACGGCATCGTAAACCCTCTGAAAAAAAAATCCGTCGCCTGCTCCAAACCACCATCACAGGTCTTCCTCTACCCTCACAAGTCTACCCTCCCCCCTTCCCCCCACCATGCAATGTTGGTCCCTGGGGGTAGGCTTTACTCGCACCTCATACCATGTTTCTGAACCAACATTGTATGGTGGGGGAGGGGGGGGGGGGGGGGAGGAGGAGGATAACTTAACTGTGCAAAATACATCTTTGCTTAGAAGTGACATTGTTGCAATTGTCCCAATGTAATTATTCCATGATTGTAGCTGGCATGTATTATAATTACTTCCGCAGGAGATGCGAGTATTGTTTTGGTAATTGCTTAGAATTATTGTCAGCTCCATCAATTGCGGCAGCGTGCCAAGATTCTAATGTTTTTCTGGTACGGTTACGTCCTTTGTCGATTATTTGTGCGTTGCTAAAGTCAATTTTGTGCGAGTTTGGAATCTAATTCAGCACCCGCGCCCGAAGAACTAGTAAAGATGTTTTTTGACTTGGTGGAGCCATCCAACACACGTCAGAGCTTTGCTACACTACCATACATAAAGGGTATCACGGAACCTTTGACGAGAATTTTACGAAAACAAGACATAAAAGTCACCAATACGGACACTTCAACAACATTTTCCATCGCCGAAATACTGAGTTCCTGTTGAAAAAGAAACCAATGTCGTGTATAAGATTCCTTGCGCGGACTGCTCGTGGTGTTATATTGGGGAAACAGGAAGATCATTTGAAACTAGGAAAAAGGAACACGTTAGAAACGTCAAAAACTTTGCCGAAAATTCAAACATCGCCAACCATGCTTGGACAAACTCGCACAAAATTGACTTTAGCAACGTACAAATAATCGACAAAGGACGTAACCGTACCAGAAACACATTAGAATCTTGGCACACTGCTGCAATTGATGGAGCTGACAATAATTCTAAGCAATTACCAAAACAATACTCGCTTCTCCTGCGCAAGTAATTAATACATGCCAGATAGCTGCTATTACGTCATCATATGTATATATATTCGCGCTGTTTTGTCACTTTCCCACTTTTATTTCACCCGTCGAAGGCTACAGACTGATAGCCGAAAGCTCGTAATAAAATCGTTTGGTCAGAGAACGTTTCTTTTATTTCATTATGTCTTTACCTGGCCGCGCCTCCTCTATATATTTTTGGAGGTTCACAAAATAGGCGTCGGTCAGAATAAACGTAAAGATTATATACAATAGAACACTGTAGCTCAACAGGCGTTTTTTTTTTCAATTATGCATATACGCCGCAAACGTAGCTAAAATAGATATGTTTTCGTCTACTCGAGTGGTTAAAGATTTTATTATTATTATTATTATACAGTATTATTATATGATGATGATGATGATGATGATGATGATGATGATGATGATGATGATGATGATGATGATGATGATGATGATGATGATGATGATGATGATGATGATGATGATGATGATTAAATTAAAAATTGTTCAAATTGAAAATTTGGCAAAATCTCGTTGCTGCATCGGTAAATCAATAAATTAATTTGGAAAGGCCCAAATTTAAAAAACAGAAAACTTACATCCTATGCATTAGTGAGAACGTTTTAGCTTGTCCAACAATATATAGTATTTCGAAAAACCTTAACGTTACTGAAATTGTTAAAATGTTTGTTGTCTACATTATATACTAGTTCGAAGAATATTAAAATGCACTCCAAAACTGCCGATTAAATTTCCAACTTCAATCCATTGATACTGTCGACAATGACTAGTGATTATATGACTAATTAGACACAAATTACTACAGAGGCATATCAAAAATGACTACAAATTATACGACTAGTGTAACTATACATGGCTACAACTGTATGACTATTGGCTATTTAAGAAATGGCTCATGGTTTAGCGTGCTCCATCGAGTTATGGATGCACGCGGGAAATTGGGAGAGCACAAAAAAATCGTAAGAGTTGGTCGAGGCGTAGCCGAGACCAACTCTAGATTTTTGAGTGCTCTCCAAATTTCCCAAGTGCATCCATAACTCGATGGAGCACACTAAACCATGAGCCATTTCTTTTATAATATAGCATTAAATCCTTTCACAAGCCGGCGAATCGTTTTGGTTGTTGTGTTTTTCCACTTTCGTAGCCAAGTCTTTTTTGTTTACTAAAATCCAACCAAAAGGACAGTTTAAACTCGGTTACCCAGACCCAGTTTATATCTTCTGGGTCGTTGTTCTTTATTACTCAATAAAATTAAATGACTTGGTATTTTGATAATAGAAAAGGCCGTAAAAAGTCAATTTAAAACTCAGTTTTGCTTTGAAATTTTCCCCCGCGCTTTTTTGCCGTGCTCCATCGAGTTATGGAGCACGCACGACAGCCAATCAAAAACGTTGCTATATCAAAGCTATGTTATAAAACTGTATACTACAACTAAGGAATGTATGACTGACTACTACAGTATATAACTGTAAACTATGATAACTACGTAACCGCTAATTTTATGACAACTTACTAAATTACAATAATGACTGCTATTTGGATTATATGACTATACTAACGATATGACTATACTATATATACAACCATATGTCATGCATGGTTACATATGGCAAAACAAGAAAACTAGAAAAATTAGGGAGAAACTGCATGGATTCCATCATGGTGTCTTGATGTCCGCCAAAAGAAAGGCTTGCGCTTGGTAATGTAACCATACAAAATGTCGGAATTTTTTAAACGAATTCGTTTCTAAACAGAAGCTGTCAGAAATGAACTAATTAATTCACTATGTGTAATCACTGTGCAAAAAATGTGTAATCACTAAGCAAAAAAATGTTTAATCACTATGCAAAAATGTTTAATCACTATGCGAAAAATTCTTTAATCACTGTGCAAAAAATGTTTAACTACTGCGCAAAAAAAGTTTAATTACCGCGCAAAAATGTTTAATTACTGTGCAAAAATGTTTAATCACTGTGCAAAAAAATGTTTAATCACTGTTCAAAAAATGTTTAATCACTGTGCAAAAAATGTTTAATTACTGTGCAAAAAAATGTTTAATCACGGTTCAAAAAATGTTTAATCACTGTTCAAAAACTGTTTAATCACTGTGCCAAAACTGTTTAATCACTGTGCCAAAAATGTTTAATCACTATGCAAAAAATGTTTAATCACTGTGCGAAAAATTTTTAATCACTACTTTACTTTATTTACTATAGTTCGGGTTTGTGTGGAGGGCTCGCGTCTATCGAAAAAAATGCCAAAGATAAGCAAAACATATGAGAATGTCATGCACGCAGTCCACTGAAGACTATGACTACGTGCACACGGTAACGTTTCCAAGCGTTTTCGTATTGTTTACTGTTCTCAGGGGAATCGAGAACAATCAGCTCGTTACTTGAAACAATACGAAAACGCTCAGAAACGTTACCGTGTACACATAGTTTACATGCGTAGTCCCGAATGCAAGGCAGTTGAAACCTGGGCAAAAGGAAATAAACAACAAGTCCTACAGCAGGCTACTAAAGATCACAATAAAAAAACATGCTTGCCTACGTCTGTTTATATCTGATAAAAAAAATTCTTGTTGTTTACATATTAACTTTAGCTTTGATTTTCTTGGTTTAGGGGGTGTTTACATGAGGCCAGTCCTCGGGCCGAGCTAGCCTGCGATCAGGCTCTTGTGGAGGGAGAGAGGGAGGGGAATGCAGACAAGAGAAAAATAGAGCTTGGACGGATGCTAAGAATTTTAGATATCAGCGTTAAATCATGACGCAAAATTCTAATTGGTCGGTTTGCCTTATAACGTCAATCATAAATGCAAGGGGGATGTTGTGTACTGAAGTCTCACTAAAGGCAAAAGGTCGGATTTTGAAGTGAACTCGAAAATGCGATAAAGTATACAATCAAACCAGCATCTAGACTTGGAGTGAAACGAAAAAAAAAACAGTGTACTTACTGCAATAGATTCAAGAAGGAAGATAGAATCGTCAAGAATACCAGTATGCAAACCATATTAAGAGTAACAATGCCAAAATATTCCATGCACCTAAGATGGAAGGCTTTCGATCGATCAGTTTCTCGCAGTCTACAAAAAAGAAATGCTATTTGATTTGATTGTCTGACATGTATTTATGAGTTGATTAGTTTTATCTCAAATGGGGGCGGATGTTCAAAATTGTATAGAGTCCGTGCACTTTCTTCCATCTTGCAAGAGCCTGGAAGCAGGCTGTACTCACGTTGGACTGACTTTAGGTCGGTTGTATTTTACTGTAGATCGTTCTCATGAGTCCGGCCTGAGATTCTGTTCACGCCAGGCTAATCTCAGGTCGCCTGCTAGACAGAACTAAAATTCTGAGGCTGGCAGTAGCTTATCCTAGACATACAGGGTCGGACGTCAGGGTCGGGTGCGCACACCTGTGACGTCAGCCTGTGCACACAAAGAATGCTGACGTGATAAAAATTATGCGGTGTATATCATTAACGTATCGCGGGCTACTTTTCGACAGCTATTTCGGAACGCACTCGGGTTTCCTTCGGTCATCATCGTATTATTTCAAGATGGGTGAAGATCGATAAATAAAAACAGTATTGGAACAGTTTGGCTTGCTTTTTTTCCCTTTCTTTTTTAGTGAATATGAGGAAAAAGATGGATTTGAGACAGCGTTCAGGTTTTTCTGATTACCAAGCCATTTTAAATTTATATCTTTCTTTTTGGATTAATGATCACAGTGACAATGTGCATTAGACACTTTTATAAGTTTATGTACACTGAATTACTTAAACCGATGTTTTATAAGTTTATGTACACTGAATTATTTAGAGTGATGTTTTATAAGTCTACGTGAGAATTTTCTACCATAACTAAACACTTAATAAGTATACTGTTCAGGTTTTTACGTTGTTTGTTTATGTAAATGGTTACACGAGAAAGAAACGTCATGTGGTTATTTTCAATGGGTACCTGAACCAGCAAAGTCGTCCCGCGTTGAAGAGCCGTTCATTTTTGTGAGATGAGAAGATGAGCACATGCTCATAAGTGCTCTGAGCACTTGCTCATTGGCTCATAAGTGCTCTGAGCACTTGCTCATTGGCTCATAAGTGCTATGAGCACTTGCTCATTGGCTCATAAGTGCTCTGAGCACTTGCTCATTGGCTCAAAAGGGAGATAAAGGGGGTCAGGCGAATGCGAAAATGTATACATTGTTAGAGCAAAATATTGTTGCTAGGATACTGCTTTGCTTGGATGCATGCATAAAGTAAAACACAGATTAACGTTTTAAACAATTTAGTCCTCGTAGTATAACAATTTTACACAAATATACAGTTCTTAAACATATTGTCCAGCTTTTACAGTATTTTCCAGCTTTGATCGCTTGACTTTGTAAACTGTTCCGTCTTCCGCTAGTAGGAGTTTACGTTTTTGTCCCTTGTGTTCCACAGACTTGACATCCAAAACTTTGACTACACTTCGTTTCTTTTCTGCAGGCAATAGAGGAATTTTTTCGTAATTGAGTACACCAATTAAAATATTAACCATTTATTTTTTGTCTTTCTTCATTTCCCCAGAGTTAGAACGTTTTCGTTTACTGGTCTGTCCATGTTTTAATTTGGCGGCTCGTAAGTAAACATTAAATTTTCTTTCCATCTCTTCTTGCCGCTTTAATAAATTTTCCAGACTTTCCTCCATACTGAATTCCTTTGGTTCTTCACTCTGTCGAGGTACACATATTCCTATCTTACTCCACTTTAGCCACTTCTTGCGTTCTTCCGTGTCCATGCCATGTACTTGATCGAGATGATTAGCTAGTCTAGCAAGATTTGTACTACCGCAACCAAAAACAGGACAGTTCCTACGCGTACGACCCATTTTTAGATGTTTGCTCAATGAGTTCCTAATAATAATTGACTCATTTTTTACGTGTGTTAGATATTTTATTTGGCCCGTTTACACCCAGGTTAGGACGTCTAGTCAGCAAACGGGCCATCGGACCGTATAGTGCCTTATAGGGCCAAAACGGGTCTGATCGGGCCCATATGAGCAAATGAGCAAGTGCTCATGAGCAGTTATGAGCAAATGAGCAAGTGCTCATGAGCAAATGAGCACTTGCTCATTTGCTCATAACTGCTCATGAGCACTTGCTCATTTGCTCATATGGGCCCGATCAGGCCCGTTTTGGCCCTATAAGGCACTATACGGTCCGATGGCCCGTTTGCTGACTAGACGTCCTAACCTGGGTGTAAACGGGTCAAATAAAATATCTAACACACGTAAAAATGAGTCAATTATTATTAGGAACTCATTGAGCAAACATCTAAAAATGGGTCGTACGCGTAGGAACTGTCCTGTTTTTGGTTGCGGTAGTACAAATCTTGCTAGACTAGCTAATCATCTCGATCAAGTACATGGCATGGACACGGAAGAACGCAAGAAGTGGCTAAAGTGGAGTAAGATAGGAATATGTGTACCTCGACAGAGTGAAGAACCAAAGGAATTCAGTATGGAGGAAAGTCTGGAAAATTTATTAAAGCGGCAAGAAGAGATGGAAAGAAAATTTAATGTTTACTTACGAGCAGCCAAATTAAAACATGGACAGACCAGTAAACGAAAACGTTCTAACTCTGGGGAAATGAAGAAAGACAAAAAATAAATGGTTAATATTTTAATTGGTGTACTCGATTACGAAAAAATTCCTCTATTGCCTGCAGAAAAGAAACGAAGTGTAGTCAAAGTTTTGGATGTCAAGTCTGTGGAACACAAGGGACAAAAACGTAAACTCCTACTAGCGGAAGACGGAACAGTTTACAAAGTCAAGCGATCAAAGCTGGAAAATACTGTAAAAGCTGGACAATATGTTTAAGAACTGTATATTTGTGTAAAATTGTTATACTACGAGGAATAAATTGTTTAAAACGTTAATTTGTGTGTTACTTTATGCATGCATCCAAGCAAAGCAGTATCCTAGCAACAATATTTTGCTCTAACAATGTATACATTTTCGCATTCGCCTGACCCCCTTTATCTCCGTTTTGAAGAAAGACAAAAATAAATGGTTAACATTTTAATTGGTGTACTCGATTACGAAAAAATTCCTCTATTGCCTGCAGAAAAGAAACGAAGTGTAGTCAAAGTTTTGGATGTCAAGTCTGTGGAACACAAGGGACAAAAACGTAAACTCCTACTAGCGGAAGACGGAACAGTTTACAAAGTCAAGCGATCAAAGCTGGAAAAGACTGTAAAAGCTGGACAATATGTTTAAGTACTGTATATTTGTGTAAAATTGTTATACTACGAGGAATAAATTGTTTAAAACGTTAATCTGTGTGTTAATTTATGCATGCATCCAAGCAAAGCAGTATCCTAGCAACAACATTTTGCTCTAAAAATGTATATATTTTCGCATTCGCCTAACCCCCTTTATCTCCCTTTTGATAAATTTTTATTTCACACAAGCATTACATCACTGATCATCATCACTATCTGAAAAACGTCCTTGATCTTCTAAAAGCTGTTTCAAAAGAAACTTTCTTTTGTCAACCGCTGCAGATAAAGCTTCATCAGGATCAAACGAGTCTTCGTTCACAAGTGTCTGCTTCGTTTCCATGATCTTTCCATGCACAGGATCCTTTTTAAGTGCTTTCATCCAACGTAAATTATCCACGTAAACGTCAGCGAATTCTTTCTGAAGTTCAGGGAGAATTTTTTCAAAGGCTTTCTGCTTAGCTACACTTTCTTCTTGCCCTTCCATTTGCAACGTTTTTAATAGTTCATCATATTCTGGCCGAACCGTCACTTTTGCATCGTCAATCATGGTTGCCCAAGGATCAATCTCTTCCTTTATTTCACCATCATCTTCGGAACTCTGACTGTTTTCATCATACGACGAGCTTGACATTTCTTCATCAGATTCCATATCAGGCTCCTCAGTGTCAGTGTATTCCCTTGACGGACAATCGTTTTCGTGCCGTCTTAGATTATAGCCTTTATTAAACATTTTCCCACAATATTGGCAGTTCATTCTTTGAGCTCAGACAACCTGTAAATGACGAGTATGGACGGAAAGTCCTTATTAATAAACACCACTTGATTTTTGGACTAGGAATTTCAGATAGTGATGATGATCAGTGATGTAATGCTTATGTGAAATAAAAATTTATCAAAATTGTATTGTGTCTTGTTTCATTTTTTAAGCAATAATAAGTCCTGGAGCATGACAAGCCTGGGCTTGCCCAGGTTAGGACGTCTAGTCAGCAAACGGGCCATCGGGCCGTATAGTGCCTCATCGGGCCTGATCGGGCCATATGAGCAAGTGCTCAGAGCAGTTATGAGCCAATGAGCAAGTGCTCAGAGCACTTATGAGCCAATGAGCAAGTGCTCAGAGCACTTATGAGCCAATGAGCAAGTGCTCATGAGCACTTATGAGCCAATGAGCAAGTGCTCAGAGCACTTATGAGCCAATGAGCAAGTGCTCATGAGCACTTATGAGCCAATGAGCAAGTGCTCAGAGCACTTATGAGCCAATGAGCAAGTGCTCTGAGCACTTATGAGCCAATGAGCAAGTGCTCAGAGCACTTATGAGCATGTGCTCATCTTCTCATCTCACAAAAATGAACGGCTCTTCAACGCGGGACGACTTTGCTGCTTCAGGTACCCATTGAAAATAACCACATGACGTTTCTTTCTCGTGTAACCATTTACATAAACAAACAACGTAAAAACCTGAACAGTATACTTATTAAGTGTTTAGTTATGGTAGAAAATTCTCACGTAGACTTATAAAACATCAGTCTAAATAATTCAGTGTACATAAACTTATAAAACATCGGTTTAAGTAATTCAGTGTACATAAACTTATAAAAGTGTCTAATGCACATTGTCACTGTGATCATTAATCCAAAAAGAAAGATAATTTAAAATGGCTTGGTAATCAGAAAAACCTGAACGCTGTCTCAAATCCATCTTTTTCCTCATATTCACTAAAAAAGAAAGGGAAAAAAAGCAAGCCAAACTGTTCCAATACTGTTTTTATTTAACGATCTTCACCCATCTTGAAATAATACGATGATGACCGAAGGAAACCCGAGTGCGTTCCGAAATAGCTGTCGAAAAGTAGCCCGCGAGCATTGTGTTCTTTATTCCGAAAAAAAAAGAATTTATGGGGAATTTGATGATATCGCGTACGTACGCGTACGTACGCAAAAATGATGACGTCAGCCTGTGCGCACACCCCTGTGACGTCACTTCCGGGCCTGGATGGAAAATTACCCTGTATGTGCGGATTAAGCTACTGCTGGCCTAAAAACAGTCGCAAACAGCACGTTTTTAAACGATAAAAATTCTCAAGTTTGAGATTTAAATGATGAAACTCATCGCAATTCCGACTCGCTTTAGGAATCCTACTTTGTTGGCCTTATTCGTAGACTTTTTCGGTGTTATCTGAGCGATAATCTTCACTCTATTCTCAGCGGTCTTTCCGACTATTTAAGCTATCTCGCATATTGATTAACCTCACTTCGCACGGAGAGTCGTCCAAGTCACTTGTATCATCATGCCTAACCTTGGAAAACGCGGCACTCGACCTTCGGAACCCGCCTCTGGCTCTTCTAGCGTCTCTCTCTCTCTCTCTCTGTCTCTGTCTCTCTGTCTCTCTGTCTCTCTGTCTCTCTCTGTCTCTCTCTGTCTCTCTCTGTCTCTCTCTGTCTCTCTCTGTCTCTCTCTGTCTCTCTCTGTCTCTCTCTGTCTCTCTCTGTCTCTCTCTGTCTCTCTCTGTCTCTCTCTGTCTCTCTCTGTCTCTCTCTGTCTCTCTCTGTCTCTCTCTGTCTCTCTCTGTCTCTCTCTGTCTCTCTCTGTCTCTCTCTGTCTCTCTCTGTCTCTCTCTGTCTCTCTCTGTCTCTCTCTGTCTCTCTCTGTCTCTCTCTGTCTCTCTCTGTCTCTCTCTGTCTCTCTCTGTCTCTCTCTCTCTCTGTCTCTCTCTGTCTCTCTCTGTCTCTCTCTGTCTCTCTCTGTCTCTCTCTGTCTCTCTCTGTCTCTCTCTGTCTCTCTCTGTCTCTCTCTGTCTCTCTCTGTCTCTCTCTGTCTCTCTCTGTCTCTCTCTGTCTCTCTCTGTCTCTCTCTGTCTCTCTCTGTCTCTCTCTGTCTCTCTCTGTCTCTCTCTGTCTCTCTCTGTCTCTGTCTCTCTCTGTCTCTCTCTGTCTCTCTCTGTCTCTCTCTGTCTCTCTCTGTCTCTCTCTGTCTCTCTCTGTCTCTCTCTGTCTCTCTCTGTCTCTCTCTGTCTCTCTCTGTCTCTCTCTGTCTCTCTCTGTCTCTCTCTGTCTCTCTCTGTCTCTCTCTGTCTCTCTCTGTCTCTCTCTGTCTCTCTCTGTCTCTCTCTGTCTCTCTCTGTCTCTCTCTGTCTCTCTCTGTCTCTCTCTGTCTCTCTCTGTCTCTCTCTGTCTCTCTCTGTCTCTCTCTGTCTCTCTCTGTCTCTCTCTGTCTCTCTCTGTCTCTCTCTCTGTCTCTCTCTGTCTCTCTCTGTCTCTCTCTGTCTCTCTCTGTCTCTCTCTGTCTCTCTCTGTCTCTCTCTGTCTCTCTCTGTCTCTCTCTGTCTCTCTCTGTCTCTCTCTGTCTCTCTCTGTCTCTCTCTGTCTCTCTCTGTCTCTCTCTGTCTCTCTCTGTCTCTCTCTGTCTCTCTCTGTCTCTCTCTGTCTCTCTCTGTCTCTCTCTGTCTCTCTCTGTCTCTCTCTGTCTCTCTCTGTCTCTCTCTGTCTCTCTCTGTCTCTCTCTGTCTCTCTCTGTCTCTCTCTGTCTCTCTCTGTCTCTCTCTGTCTCTCTCTGTCTCTCTCTGTCTCTCTCTGTCTCTCTCTGCTCTCTCTCTCTCTCTCTCTCTCTCTGTCTCTCTCTGTCTCTCTCTGTCTCTCTGTCTCTCTCTGTCTCTCTCTCTCTCTCTCTGTCTCTCTCTCTCTCTCTGTCTCTCTCTGTCTCTCTCTGTCTCTCTCTGTCTCTCTCTGTCTCTCTCTGTCTCTCTCTGTCTGTCTCTCTCTGTCTCTCTCTCTCTGTCTCTCTCTGTCTCTCTCTGTCTCTCTGTCTCTCTCTGTCTCTCTCTGTCTCTCTCTGTCTCTCTCTGTCTCTCTCTGTCTCTCTCTGTCTCTCTCTGTCTCTCTCTGTCTCTCTCTGTCTCTCTCTGTCTCTCTCTGTCTCTCTCTGTCTCTCTCTGTCTCTCTCTGTCTCTCTCTGTCTCTCTCTGTCTCTCTCTGTCTCTCTCTGTCTCTCTCTGTCTCTCTCTGTCTCTCTCTGTCTCTCTCTCTCTCTCTCTCTCTCTCTCTCTCTCTCTCTCTCTCTCTCTCTCTCTCTCTCTCTCTCTCTCTCTCTCTCTCTCTCTCTCTCTGTCTGGTGATGTCGAGCATGCTCACAAGGCCTTAATTCGTGTTCCAGTACCGATGTCAACCCTTCAAGCACCGAAGCGCCAGACTCGTCGTCGGCTACTGAAGTCGTTGAACACGAGGTGAGGTTTGCTAGCTTTTGTTTCTCTTTTAGTCTAGTTTAGCTAAACCTGTTAATTTTATTCGTTTAGTTAAGTTTACTGCGATATATTTTATTTCTCTCGCCACAGGGTTGGTTTACCGTTCCGGTGTTCGAATTGCCGTATTGTTTGTTTGTCTTTTCTTTTCATATCGCGTAGGAGGCCACAGAGATGGCGCCTCCGGCCACGTGTACTGTATGTCACAGTGTTGCCGATGATTTCGCCATGTTTAGTTTGCTGTGGCTCTTTCCATTGGTTTTCCAACATGTGTGTTATAGAGATGATGTTAATTTTGCCTGTCATAGCGTTTGAGCCTTATTGTGGTTGTCAGTCGCTTGAGCTTATGTCATCATATATTTTACCAGCGCACACTTTTGCTTTCTCCTTTCTATATATATAGCTATAGTCTCAAGCGGGTATTGCTTTAATTATGTACTTAATTTTGTTTTGTTTTGTTTTGTTTTGTTTTGTTTTGTTTTGTTTTGTTTTGTTTTGTTTTGTTTTGTTTTGTTTTGTTTTGTTTTGTTTTGTTTTGTTTTGTTTTGTTTTGTTTTGTTTTGTTTTGTTTTGTTTTGTTTTGTTTTGTTTTGTTTTGTTTTGTTTTGTCTTATGCTCTACTGCCGATCTATATTTGCATTTTACTTTGCTGGCTAGTGTCGCTCGTTTTCGGATTTCACATACTCCTCCCCGTTTGCTCCGGAAATTCTTCCCGGTTTCCGCTTATAATGACTCGTTGGCATTCCCTTTTCCTTCTTGTTCGTAGGCCAGTGAGATAGAACTCCTTAAGCGATCAAGCTACTGGAAGAGAGTAATCGGCCCTGTGTTGCAGCTTTAATCACCAGACGCAACGAGTATTCTCTCCGTAAGCTCGGCGATTTTGACAAGTATCGTGTCATCTCTCTTCTCGAGGACCTGGTCACGTTAGCTCATCAGACCGGCTAATCAGAAAAAAGCTCATTATTATAAAGTTGTTCTTGAATGGTTAAGAGAACGTTTCGATAAGCCGCTGCAGTCACTCCGCTCTTATTACCAAGCTCTAGTCGGAGAACCAGCCCACGCAAAAGTAATGGAGGCTCGCGCCAAGGTGGACAAAGCAGCGATAAGACCCCCCAGGACCTCCCTCTATTCCTCAGCCCTCTTCCCGCTACACACCACCCAGGAAGTTCTTCTATTGTGGGGCTCTTGGCCATGTCGTTTCCCAATGCCGTAAACTTGCCGCGGCTCGTCGTGGTCAGCAGCCTCAACCTCCAAAACTCCCACCTTTCCGGCAAGGTTTTGGTCCGCAAAGCTTATAGACTGTAGTTTGTTCGTTGCAGAACAGTTATATTATTTACGTAAGACTGCACCGTATATAGGTGACAATAATTAAACTCTTCAGCACATTATATCAGCGTTTCCTTGTCTTTTTTCTTTTTTCTTCTTCTATATCTAGTTCTTTCCGCTATAATCGGGCTTCTCCGGGGCCTCTTATTCAGGGGGTGTTTCCCTCCATAAAAGGTTTTCCGGGGGATTCCCTTTCTTTGGGGGCTGGGGGTTCTTCCCAATTTTCTCCTTCCTTCTCATTTCCTAGTGACAGTGCTTGGAGGGGTATCTCAATGGCCCTCTCGGATTATCGGGCGCCAAGGCTGTCACCCCTTGGGCTTCTTGGTTTTGTTGTTTGTTTGTTTTCATTCTTCCTTATCGTATTTTATTTCTCCTTATTTCCACCAGTTCCATCACCCAAAGCGCCAGGACTTTCTGAACCCCAACGTGGGAACTTGACCCCACTTTTCACCCGCAGGTCGCTGTTGTTCAAGCAAAATGGGTTTCTAACGACGGCGGTCCTGAATCAGCCCAGGGGGTGGCAGCTCCAAATTCCCACATCTCGGATCAAGCCCTTGTGGATATCATAAAAGTAGTGTGCTGCGTAGGCAGTGTTGAAACAACAATCGAAATAAAGTATAGTAGGTTAATACTGCCGAAACAGAGAACGTGAGTGGTCTAACGTTTCGAGCGAAGGCCCTTCGTCAGAGAGAAACGTAAAGAGTAAAACAAACAACGAGCTTATATACGCGAGATAGGCTAATCACGTGATAAAAATTAGCCAATCAGATAAAGGTAACCAAGACAAACTAATAATGAGATTCAAAAGAATAAGCCAATCAGAGCAAAGTAACACTAACAAATAAATAATGAGATGCGAAAGCCATTTGCTACTCTCACCATCGATAAGTAAAAAAAGGAGAGTAAAAAATAGAGAGTAAAGAACGGAGAAGTAAAGTGAAAACACTGTTTATGTCTGCCCTTGCTAATACAAAAACAGCATCTTCAGAAGTGTTAAAGAAAAGAAAAACGTTCGTTGAGTCCATGAGGATGAATGGTTCCAATTTTGAAAATGAGACGCTTTTCCTGTCGTTTGCGGCTATGATTACCACCGGAAATGGGTGAGA
This sequence comes from Corallium rubrum, assembly GCA_964035015.1. Taxonomy (NCBI): domain Eukaryota; kingdom Metazoa; phylum Cnidaria; class Anthozoa; order Scleralcyonacea; family Coralliidae; genus Corallium; species Corallium rubrum. The sequence goes on from OZ036002.1 coordinate 11,503,780, forward strand.
TAGCACAAACTTTCATGTCAGAAATATGATGGTTGACACTATTAAAATGTCGGGCAACAGGCTTGTCAAAATCATTGTTCCTCACAGAACGAAGATGTTCAGCAAACCTGTCAGATAAACGTCTGCCAGTTTCACCAATGTAGAGCATGCAGCAAAGTAGTGTAACTGGCAGACGTTTATCTGACAGGTTTGCTGAACATCTTCGTTCTGTGAGGAACAATGATGTTGACAAGCCTGTTGCCCGACATTTTAATAGTGTCAACCATCATATTTCTGACATGAAAGTTTGTGCTATCTCACCCATTTCCGGTGGTAATCATAGTCGCAAACGACAGGAAAAGCGTCTCATTTTCAAAATTGGAACCATTCATCCTCATGGACTCAACGAACGTTTTTCTTTTATTTAACACTTCTGAAGATGCTGTTCTTGTATTAGCAAGGGCAGACATAAACAGTGTTTTCACTTTACTTCTCCATTCTTTACTCTCTATTTTTTACTCTCCTTTTTTTACTTATCGATGGTGAGAATAGCAAATGGCTTTCGCATCTCATTATTTATTTGTTATTGTTACTTTGCTCTGATTGGCTTATTCTTTTGAATCTCATTATTAGTTTGTCTGGGTTACTTTTATCTGATTGGCTAATTTTTTATCACGTGATTATCTCGCGTATATAAGCTCGTTGTTTGTTTTACTCTTTACGTTTCTCTCTGATGAAGGGCCTTCGCTCGAAACGTTAGACCACTCGCGTTCTTTGTGGATATCGTTGGCCTAACCTTCTGGGACCCTTCATCCTTTTCCACAGGGGAAATGCACCATCACATTGATGCTTGGAAACAACTAGTTTCTGGCCATAACGTTTTTCCCCGCGCTGCCGAAGTTCTTGACTGGATAGAGCATAGAGTTGATGTCTTCAAGTATTTCCGACATTATACAGGAAGTTACAAAGGTGTCAATCGCGACTCGGACGTCCCACCTCGTACAATCATCCATCTTGGTAAACCGTTTGCTAATTTTATTTCTCAGACCATCCTCGCCAGGTTAGCTTCAGGTGCTATCTCGCAGTACGGTAAAGTTGATCGCGTCACACACCCGCACCTTGTTTTGCCGTTAACTGTTGAACCATCGAAGCCCCGTCTCTGCAATGACGACCGGTTTCTTAACTTGTGGATGGTAGACAAGCCCTTCCACGTAGATAATCTGCTCATGTTAACGCGGGTTAGGTTAAAACGCGGATACGGACGGACGGACGGACGGACGGACGGACGGACGGACGGACGGACGGACGGACGGACGGACGGACGGATATGAGGGTAAAACGCGGATATGAGCGTTTTACCCTCATATCCGCGTTTTACCCTCACATCCGCGTTTTACCCTCAAGGGTAAAACGCGGATATGAGGGTAAAACGCGGATATGAGGGTAAAACGCGGATATGAGGGTAAAACGCGGATATGAGGGTAAAACGCGGATATGAGGGTAAAACGCGGATACGGACGGACGGACGGACGGACGGATATGAGGGTAAAACGCGGATATGAGCTTTTTACCCTCATATCCGCGTTTTACCCTCATATCCGCGTTTTACCCTCATATCCGCGTTTTACCCTCATATCCGCGTTTTACCCTCATATCCGCGTTTTACCCTCATATCCGCGTTTTACCCTCATATCCGCGTTTTACCCTCATATCCGCGTTTTACCCTCATATCCGCGTTTTACCCTCGAGGGTAAAACGCGGATATGAGGGTAAAACGCGGGATATGAGGGTAAAACGCTCATATCCGCGTTTTACCCTCATATCCGTCCGTCCGTCCGTCCGTCCGTCCGTCCGTCCGTCCGTCCGTCCGTATCCGCGTTTTAACCTAACCCATGTTAACGCGCTATGTAACTCATAATTCATTCAGTTTGTGATGATAAATCCGGATATGATCACATCCTGCTTTCTAATCGCAGCCGCATCTTCTTTGGTTTTCAATGGGCCGGTTATTTCTTCGTAAGCAACACAATTCCTTTTGGCTGGAAATTATCCGCTGTTCAAAAAAATGTTTAATTACTGCGCAAAAATGTTTAATCACTGTGTCAAAAATGTTTAATCACTATTCAAGAGGTGTTTAATCACTGTGCGAAAAATGGTTAATCACTACTTTACTTTATTTACTATAGTTCGGGTTTGTGTGGAGGGCTCGCGTCTATCGAAAGAAATGCCAAACATAAGCAAAATATACGAGAATGTCACGCACGCAGTCTACTGAAGACTATATGACTACGTGCATGCACACGGTAACGTTTCCAAGCGTTTTCGTATTGTTTACTGTTCTCAGGGGAATCGAGAACAATCAGCTCGTTACTTGAAACAATACGAAAACGCTCAGAAACGTTACCGTGTACACATGTTTTACATGCGTAGTCCCGAATGCAAGGCAGTTGAAACCTGGGCAAAAGGAAACAAACAACAAGTCCTACAGCAGGATACTAAAGATCACAATAAAAAAACATGGTGGCCTATGTCTGTAGCTCTCGCTCGACTCCAGATCGGAGCCTTGGCGTATTTAAAACATAGGTACGCACAGCGTAAATGCGTCTACAGACTTGTGAAGGTGCTGCGTGTTGCACGGTGGCCCTGGGAACGAGTTTACTAGTCGCTTGTCATATATATCACGCGCTTGGGCTTGATAAAACATAATCAGAGATAGAAACATCTGTGCTGTTGACATAGCACTATACAAAGTTGCGTAAACGGAACCTGTAGACGCAAAAAACCTGCATGTAGGATCTTACAAAACACAAAATTCTTCAATAATATTATTAAAGCATCCGCTCGACTCAATCTCGCACGCAGAGTCAGCTTATTAGGTCGGTAATTTCCGTTTAATAACAAACTAATTAGCATCAAATAATGAGAATTAGCGTAATGTGCTGATTGCCGCACATATTCGTTTTTCAATGCTATCCGTGCACCGCTCTTTTCCCGCCCCTATCTCGCACTAGCTCACGCAGGCTAAGCAATTGCTTCTCAATTTCACTGAAAATTTCTCTCTCATACCAAATTTTATTCGTATTATTCTTCTTCTACTATCTATTTACGACGCAACGCAGTTTCTCTACTAATATTTAGAAAAGTTGTTTAAGTTTTGTCAATAACAAGACGCCTGTCCAGGCGTTCACTCGGGCTACTGATTTCTTAAAGCTTCGTGTAGCCTGTGCGTATACTCTAGCAAGACTACATGGCAATGGCAATGCATAATTGCATAGATATTATCATCTTTTACGTACTAGGTCTAGAGCGATCGCCGGCGTGTGCAGTTGTAAACATCAATTGTCAGCCGCACTACTGGTCAACTATAACTCGGTCACTTGCAAAAGGTGCAGCTATTCAAACAAGGAGAAAGCCGTTACTAGGTAAACATTACGTATATGTTCTTCCCTTTCTTGTGTCTCTATACTGTAGTCTTCAAGTCAACTTTCCTAGGTACTGATGTCAACACGGCATTTTTTCGCGTCTGTAACAAATTCGTCTATTCTGTCTTCATGGTAATCATGGACAAACCTTGTCAGCAACATTACTGATCAACTATACTCATGAATTCACCAATACCGTCGGAAAACACATCAACCCAACTCGATCATGCCTTTACAGTTTCGCAAGGCCTGACGGGATGATTCAATAATGCAATTTTGTGGAACCTCCCCCCCCCCCCCCCTCCCCCCCCCCAAAAAAAAAAAAGAAAAAAAAGCCGAAACCTAGACTCGGCCTACCACAGTCGCTTGAGTAACAAGACACCTGGGTCAGGTGTGCACTTGGGCTACTGGAAAGTGCAGAGGTCTCTAAAACGCCTATCCGCATGAGCGCAGAGGTGAGAGTGGGCTGAGGAAGATCAGATCGAACGCTGAATGTGGTGCAGGACTATCCTGAATTGTCAATTTAAAGTGTCTAGAATTCAGGATGATCCTGATGCCTAGGGGACTTCTCTGTCCCACATGTGGGATATTAAACTAAAAGCATATAACAAAAGCCAGTAGGGGTGTTGTGGTCAGGGTCTGAGTGGTGGAACTTTCTCCCTGGAGGGGGGGGGGTGGTTGGGGTTGTGGTTACATTTAGGGTTACATTTAGGGTTACTGTGAGGTGGGGGTCAGGGTTGGGTTTCATTTTCATTAATATTCAGGATTATCTGGAATTCTGGACCACTTCACAATTCAGGATAATCATGCAAACAAATACAATAGATTAAGTGATTAAGGTCAGTAGCAGTAAGGTTTAGAAGAGAGTATGTTAAGGTCGGGATGAAGAACATTTTAAACATTGATTTCCAAAAACGTTATTGACGTCGCAAGCATTGACTAATAATTACAGCATTAATTAGTGATTAGAAAGTTGTTGAAATTGTTTTTGCTGAGCTATTGGTATGTGTAGACCAACAGTCCACAAACTTTTAGGCTGATGACCCACTGCACAATTTCAAGCATTGTGCCATGATTGATTTCATGATAAATTTAGTATATACATTATTTGTTGTACATATGTAACCATTTACTACAATTACATGAACTTGTGAAAGTAGCGAACAAAAAATACTTTTGCATTTGGGGATTTCATGTCTACTAACATTGGGTAACAGACAACTGGGTTAACTTGACCAATGTTTGTCGGCAAATGCTGAAAAACTAAGTCGTTCGACTTCTGACAAAATCCTGTGAAAATGTTTTGTACCCTGCTTTTGGGTTGTGACCATAGTTTGCAGACCATCAGTGTGGACAATGTTCAATGAAAGGACAGCATGATTGTTCTATAGTATTGATATACAGTACATGCATGATAACAATGTGACTCCACCAACATTCTGTGTACATGCTGACAGCTGTGACAATAAATTTAACTTCCAGGTTTTTAGATTTATCTTCCAGAAATATATCAGAAACATCAGATTTTACCAACACTGATCATGACAGGTAGTGATTGTCCAAACCTGGCTCTGGGCCTGGATCTACAGATTATAAAACAAAAATTAGCAAAAAAAGTACTGTATAAGAGAAAATAGAGCCATGGTCCAAGATTTTCATGAGTATCAGCCAAAATTGATGATGGTGGCAGATAAAAAGGGATTGACCCACTAATTCTACATATTAGGTACATAAAAGGCAAGTAATAAAGACCCTGGGTATGGGTTTGTGACAGTTACAGTAATTTAGCCCGGGGTATAAAAGTGGAATTTGAGTCAATATCAGGTGGATGAACTAAAGAGAACATGTGTTTTAAACCTTGCTCAATACTGTAGCATCACTATAGGTAAAATGAATTAGTAGATGACAGTAAACACAGGAGGCAGCTGACACTAAGCATTAAAACTTGTACCAGTAGTCATCTAGAACTGGATATACTGGAAGATCGTGATGTATGTCTGGAAGTCGTTATAACTAGGAATGGTCTTAAAATGAGGTGCCTAGGGCTCTTTCTCGATACAGTACATGCACAACCAAAATGGTTATGGGTTACGGTTTGCATTGTGCATGTTATGTATCGAGAAAGTGCTGTGCCTTGGGTCCTTGGTCTCTAGACTGGTGTCTTGTATGGGAATCCATCTTTAATATAGTTTTGTCAAAAGTTTTTTCAAGAAGACAAAGAGTGGAACTATACTTTTGCCTCACTATTATGCTCAAAACCATGTTGACATAATGTGGACAACCCTAAGGGTCCAAGGCTCAAAATCTTGAGTGATTACATGAGATGAACAAACCCATGAAGCTATACCAGTATAGTAATCACAATGTCAATTTTTAAGAGATTTGTTTACATGTATCCATGTCTATGTGACTATGGTTATCCAAATGAGCTTATAAAGTTAATTGTGTTCTACAACTTTTCAACATGTTTAATAATTCATACACGGATAAGCGATTTCAAACTGCTCAAACAAAATCGTTTAAACATGGTATAAAAACTTTGTTCTATAAACTAAATTTAGACAACGGCTATCTAAATAAGCTTACGTACTGTACCAATGGAAATAACGAAACAGCTTACCTTTACTTCGACAGATCCTGGCGAGTTTTGGTAAAAGGCCATAAGAGTATCGCCGAGAAATTGATTCCAAGGTCCGCCGTAGTCACATGCCTCAGTTTCGCAAAGCTTATTGGTCAATATCGCCAGTGACCGCCAGAGGACTAATAACGCGTCGCAAAAAAATAATAAAAAGAATCGCGAAACCTAGACTCGGCTACCACAGCTAGCCCGAGTAATAATGGAAAAACATGTAATTGGCACAAGCTGTTAACAGAAATGAAGTTAAGCCTTGTTGAATGGGGTTAGTACCCGGATAGTTGACTACATTAGCTTCATGTGCGTAGAGTTGTTGGTTCTCTCCTGCCGCCTCAAGGGTTTTTCACCGGGCTCTCCCACTTTCCTCTCTCCACAAAATGGAAACCCTGGTAAAGCGCGAGCCACGAGTTTATGAAATAACTTCTCAGTTGACAATAGTCTATTGTTGTAGAATTCCCTAATTAGATGGCGTACTATTATATAACCTAACTTAATTGGTTTCTGTGTTGAGTTTTGCATTTATAATTTAGAATTGTGGTAATAATACAGTTTTCTTTGTTTTGACTGTTTTTATAATTTAGAAATGTTGTAATGTACGCTTTTTATTGTGTAAAGCGTTTATTATCTAATTTCCTAATTATTAATTCAATTTTTCGTTTATTACCGGGGTTTCGCAACTCACGCACGTGACGAAATACGTGTTTTTGATTGGCTAATTAGCTTATGAATTATTCATGAATTTGAGAAATTTATTGAACGGCTTCGAAAACAAACCATCTCGTAAGTCCATTGGCGCAAATATTTTGAAGCATGACCTTGTGCAAGCCGCAAATTCCAGCAAAAAAGATTTTCGGTATTAAATTTCATTCACGATTTAACAACAAAAGCAAAAAAAAAACCCAAAAAACCCCCAACTAACTAGTTCCATTGGTATATGAGGGCCATTAGCTTCTCAGTATCCAAATACTGACATAGCTTATACCTTATATAGTCACTTTACTTTACACCCACACAGCCCGTCAGCCAGTAAAATAGCCAGCTATCCACCTACTTACACACATCCGGGACACATCCAACCGCCACACGCACCAACAGACATCCGCACCGCTACGCACTCACACTCTCATCCATCCATTCACCCACCCCATACTAGGACAGACGTCTGTCTCGGACAAGTGGGTCCCGGTTTTGAGTTTCGACCACTAAGTTAAGGTTTCTGCTCGGTGAATTTTATTGTCAACACTACAATGTACTTACTTTTCAAAGGCGCTGGCTGGCGATCACCACTACTGGAAACATCTGCAGCTGTAGGCAACACATAAAAGTCAAATAAAAAAATAGGATCTAAAATTTGAGGAGTGGTTAGTAAATGAGCAGAAGTGTTTTACTATTTATACATCATTCAAAAACTCTAATAATTGATGAGGAAAACACAATGGAAATCACTATATATACCATGACCGTGATTTTTTATCTGATAAAAAAATCGTCGTGGTTTACATATTAACTTTAGCTTTGATTTTCTTGGCTTAGGGGGTGTTTACATGAGGCCGGTCCTAGCCTGCTTGCAGGCTCTTGCAAGATGAAAGGAAGTAGAGAGCCTGCACGGACTCTATACAATTTTGAACATCTGTCCCCATTTGAGATAAAGCCAATCAACCCTGCATAAATACATGTCAGACGTGTGCTCGTTGGTGTGTGTAACTGAACAAAGCAAATCAAATAGCATTTCTTTCTTGTTGACTGCGAGAAACTGATCGATCGGAAGACTTCCATTGTGCGCGCTTGGAAATTACTTTCTCAAACTCATTAATAATTCATGAGCTAATTATCCAATAATAAAGACCCATCTAGTCACGGGATTGCATTTGGATAACTAAGTCAAACACGGTGTCTCAGAACACTACAATACATTTGATCGGCATACGTAATTAGGATATTTGAGGAAGATCACTAGTGATCTTCCTCAAATATCCTAATTACCTATGCAAACTATACTTGTGTTCATTTGAGAAGCTATTTAAACAACTCGAGCTCGTGTCCCACCGGGATATCCAAACACTCGAAAACAATTAACAAAAACACTCGGCCTTTGGCCTCGTGTTTTCATACATTGTTTTCTCGTGTTTGGATATCCCGGTGAAACACTCGCTCTCGTTGTTCAAATATTACTTCTCAAATTCATGAATAATTCATGAGCTAATTAACCAATAATAAAGACCCATCTAGTCACGGGATTGCATTTGGATAACTAAGTCAAACACCGTGTCTCAGAGAACACTACAATACATTTGATCGGCATACGTAATTAGGATATTTGAGGAAGATCACTAGTGATCTTCCTCAAATATCCTAATTACGCATTCAACACACAAGCTAACAGACATATCAGAATGAGAAGAGAAGACAAACATCATGACACATCGCCAGCTAAATTTCATGACATTTCGCTTTGGTTATAGTAATTTTCTTTCAAAGAACAATGGTTGAACGACAAAACGAATCGGTAAAACAGCCAAGCGAAGATAGGCTTGTGAGCTAATAAACTCTGGTCGCCTTCTCAGCTACAGACAGTCACGGTGTGTTGGTAACGATAAAATTAAGGTATTTGTCGCTCCTCTTCTGGTCGAAAACTTCGAATTTCTGGACTGAATGCTTCTCAAACTTCTTTGAGTTTTTCAACCATTTGAAAGACGACAAAGCCAAGTATATGCGGCTTCAACCATGCATCTTCTTGACAAACAACTCGGTATGAATAAATTTTGTACACCTTGGTTATCACCATCCCACGAGAGTTTATTGAACATTCATTAAAATCGTATTCATTTGAGAAGTCATATGAATAACTCGAGCTCGTGTCCCACTGGGATATCCAAACACTCGAAAACAATTAACAAAAACACTCGCGCTTCGCGCTCGTGTTTTCATACATTGTTTTCTCGTGTTTGGATATCCCGGTGAAACACTCGCTCTCGTTGTTCATATATTACGTCAAAAATTGGGCCAGGTTATGTCACTAGTGCCCAGTTCGATTTTGTCTGGAATTGCTCCGTCATTTTCTGGAAATTGATTACAACGTTTTGGCTATCATTTCGGAAGATTGAATCAAAGTCTTGCTTCTTCCCGACCATATTCAAATCTGCAATGTCTTGGCTTTCGTCTCGTATATTGGTCGCGTTATTTTATGCTTTAATTTATTCGTTATTCTCGCATTTCAAAGCCGCATATATGACGATCGTCAATACAGACAACAGTGAAGCGATTAATGTTGATCAAAACCGGAGTTAAATATATAGTCTTTCATTGACTTACTGAAGAAAGCGAAACGATAGAAACGCATTCGATGTATTGTTCTTTCATTTAAGCGCTTGTGAAGATCTTCGGTATTGTATCAGTTGGTGAAAATTTGTAACAAACTTTGTCAACTTTGCGACTCGGATGAAACGTGATGCCTCCCGCATATGACGAGACAGACAGCAACGAAGCGGTTAATGTTGGTCAAAAGCAGAGTAAATTATCATGTCATTACTTGATTTATTGAAGAAAGCGAAACGATAGAAACACAGAAGATGTGCTGTTCTTTCGTTTGAGGGCTCGCCAAGAACGTTTGGTAATACATCAATAGGTGAAAATTTGTAATTTGACAACACAGACGACTGCGAGGCAGTTCTAAGTTGGTGTAAAGAAGAGGTGTATATATTTTGTTTACTTGATTTACTGAAAAAAGCGAAACCATAGAAACATAGAAGATGTGTTGTTCTTTCGTTTGAGCGCTCGCGAACAACGTTTATTAATGTATCACTTGGTTAAAATTTCTAACAAAATTTGACAAATTTGTGACGCGGGTGAAAGGTGATGCCTCTGTTTGGCGTCTAAGAAGAAAGCCGCTACCAGAAGTACGTTTGCTAGTAGCCTGCTTCGTTGGCAACTCTGTGTCCTTCTAGCTGTGTGCGCAATCCTTTGCGCGAGTTTATACATGGCATTTAACGACATCAGTGGTCACAGACTTGCCTACAGAAGAGCATAGTGGTCGACGTTCTCTTAGTATAGCCTGTCTCTTGTTGGTCTTGGTAGAGCGCCCTAACACAACATAGAGGGAGAGAAAGGGAGAAAGAGAGAAAGGTACTGGGGTGAAAGTCTTGGAACGTATAGACAATATACAGGGCGTACTGGAGAGAGAGACGTACAGTTTTATAAAGGCCACAGGGCACGATCAAAAAAGGTAGGTGAGGCGAAGTGAGATTACACTTATCCGTAATTTCTGGAGGAGTCTAACTTCGATATAAGCTAAAAACAGTTCCAATTGAAATACCAGGCGGAAAGCGCAGTCTTGTTAGGAAAATGATAGCCCAGCAAATAACTACTTTAAGGGAAACCATAACGAATACATAATATTTCAAAAAAAAATTAATACTGACGTTTCGTTACTAACCTAGTAACATTTTCAGAGTGAATAAATTACTGACAGAGATTGATGTTAAATAGCTAACTGATACATAAATAGTCAGTGACAGAAGTGACAGGTTGAATTGGTCGAACAAGTAGGCAAAATTGAAAAATCATCCAAAGACACATCATGCATGGCCAGTTAGCACACAAAACACAAACTGGCCATGATGTATGTGTCTTTGGACGATTTTTCAATTTTGCCTTCTGATTCGACCAAATACGAGAAAGTCTTCTCATTTCTAAGATAAAACCCTCTCTTAACGGAAACATTCGATCTTTTCCTTTGACATTTTTTTATAATATTATCTTGCTCTCGGATTTTAGTTTGTTTGGTTCTTTTTTTGTCACCTCCTTCCTCTCCTTTGCATGCTCTTGAGTTCTCACTTCTTTATGCTTATTAATTACTCCTCTGTCACTTCTGCCACCGTCTACTTATGTATCAGTTAGCTATTTAATATCAATTTCTGTAAATAATTTATTCACTCTGAAGATGTTACTAGGTTAGTAACGAAACGTCAGTATTAAATTGTTTTGAAATATTATGTATTCATTATGGTTTTCCTTCAAGCTTAAAACAGGTTTAACGTAGCGTTTAAATAATCAGCGCGAAGTGCATGCATGTGTTTAGAGGCACACGAATTTGATCACTTGGTGCTAAGGTTGTTTTAAGATAACGAAAACTTTGCACAGTAATTAAACATTTTTGCACAGTGATTACACATTTTTTAGTCACCATGCCAAAAATGTTAAAATACTGTGCCAAAAATGTTTAATTGCATGTATCTGCCAATTGCGATTTTGGTCATCGAAAGTGTCTGAAGCTGTAAGCAGATATAAAAAACAAATGAGCTAACCAAAAAAAATATAATGTATATAAAACGAAATATTTTTATGATTGTATTTAAAGGGCATTGGCAATAAAAATTAAGTTTGTCTAATTCAAAAGAACAAATAAGATTGTAACAGAAGATCTTTTACAACTTTTTCGTATCTTTCTTCGTTTTCAAGATATTTCAGTTTCTTTGATATGCAAATGAGATGGGCTCTAACGTCATGAGCAGGGTAAAATATTTTCACATGTGGCAAAACCAGTTATATCTCCAAGTTTGTTCAATGAAATAATTTGAAACTGTGCACATAAAAACTCCTTGTGACGCTGAACATTTCATGTTGAGCAATTATAGATATGTAAGTGATTTTGCTTTGTATGAAAATACTGCTCATGACGTCAGAGGCTATCTTATCTGCATATTAAACAAATTAATTAAAATATTTTGAAAACGAAGAAAGATACGAAAATGTTGTAAAAGATCTTCTGTTACAATTTTACATGTTCTTTCAAATTAGCCAAACTTAATTTTTACTGCCAATCCCCTTTAAAGTGTATATGCAATAAAAATTAAGTTTGTCCCTGATTTGTCTTATTTGAAGGAACTCTTAAATTGATAAAGTAACATCTTATACACATAACTCACTACATACGTCACATTGCATGAGACTATGTGCACACGGTAACGTTTCCGAACGTTTTCGTATTGTTTCAAGTAATGAGCTGATTGTTCTCGATTCCTTTGAGAACAGTAAACAATATATACGAAAACGCTCTGAAACGATACCTTGTACACATAGTCTGAGTTTATTGTAAGCTACAAGTGTGACGTATGTAGTGGGTTATTTGCATATCAAATAAATCATATTTTCTAAGAACGAAGTGAGATATGGAAGAACTGTACAAGGTGTTACTTTATCATTTTAAGAGTTCCGCCAAATAAGACAAACATAATCTTCATTTCATAGACACTTAAAAAAACCCCACTAAAAATAATAAAAAATACTTTTTACACGGTCTTCATATCTTATCCCGTTTTCGAGTTATGAAACTTTATGTAATTTGAGCTATGACGTCAGAAGTATGACAGCAGAATAAAACTGAAACTCTTTGGGCTGGTTCTTCTATACCGGCTAAAATTTTATGGTGTTTGTCTGGAAGCTATCATTGTCGTCCTCAGAACCTTTCCTGTGTTGGGGTGCAAGAAAGGCTATGGGAAACCGGAACACCTCAATTTTTAGTGTTCCAGTGTAGCCTATCACCTATTACAATTTACAAAGTATCCAGCTTCAGAACTTAGCCTTTTATCTCTTGGCCATTATGGATCCGTGTCGGCATTTTGTTCACATTTACAGCCTCTTTTGCAAAAGTAGTTCTCTTTAATTTGCTGTTCTGATTATTTACGTATTAGACTTTTAGAGATGCCCCCAAAGCTCTTTCCATAAAAGACCGGAACGACCGACATTAGATAACAATAGCAACACATTCGTTTCCACACCCCTTCTGTTTTTATCGTAGGCAATGTTTTATGTTTTAAAGGATAAAGACTGGGAGGCTAATTCATCCTTACTTGCAGCCATTGGCTGAATTACGAAGGACGCAGATCAACGTGGCCGTGTCGAGGCATATCAAAATTAACAGACCTCGGTCAAGGTTTGAAGAGATGACACAAAGAGACCCGTCCAGTCTTTCGCGGCTTTTCCAAAATATTTTAAACCAGATTTCTTATTAGCTGATTAGGGTTAGGGTTTTTGTTGTGGTTAGGGTATCAAGAAGATTGCTAAAATCTTGAGACTCACTGAAACTTGACGACAAATTTGGAAAAAACAAATTTGACGACATATTTTGAAAAGGCCGCGAAAGGACTGGACGGGTCCCTTTGAATCATCTCTTTTAACCTCGACCGTCTTTTCGTCCAATTCCACAAAAAAGACGACAACCTGTAAAATCTGAAAACGTTGCTATATATGAGGTTGGAAACAAATAAGAAAGGCCTGGAAACTAATCTGTTACTATAGTAACCATGTAAATAGTATAGCAAAGCTTACTTTTATTTACTAAGTACGTTTGCAAAGTTTGAGTCAGTTAATTAGTCAAACTAATGTGATGGGGCTCTTGCAGGCGTCGTCAAAGTCGCCATGTTGGGTGGCAACTTCAAGGTACCGACGTTTAGTGGACTAAATAATGAAGGGTAATCTTTTTGTTTATATAGATTTACCACCCAGCTTGGGAAGATGTGCAAGAGCTCAATATGCCTGATTTTCACGCCTGTGACGTCATAGCTCACATTGAATGAAGTTTCATAACTCAAGGCATAGTAGAACACTATGCCTTGAGTTATGAAACTTCATGCAATTTGAGCTTTCTCTTAAATGCAATCAGAAAAAAACTATATTTATGTACTGTTTGATAAACGAGCCGTATTTATCAGGTGCAAGTTCATTGAACCACTTCAAAAACGATTGACTTGTACGACCTTGACTTTACCCTAACGGTAAAATCCAGCACAAAAAATACTGAACAGATAAAAGCTTATCTGCGTGCTATTGAAAGTAAAGTATCTTCATTAAAAATAATTTACAATTGTCTACTTCAAATTACAAATAGAAATATTTACGTTTAGAAGATAAGCTGGTTTCAACATTTTCCACTCTGTTGCTTCCCCGTTCCAGTGGATATGGTTCATCTGCTTGCACTACTCTCTCACCGGTCTCCGTTGAAGCAGCTCTGGTATGGCTGCCTTTAGCATCAACGTCATCCTTGTCCTTCCTTATATTAGTGTTGGCTTCTAAAAGTTAAACAAAACTCGTGATGAGACTGCACTGCCTATTATTCAGTTTCCCGAACATAAAGTCACCCGTCAACCGTGTTTTTTTGACTAAAAAATCGTCCCGCACGCAGCACTTTACAAATGTAAGCGATAAAATATTAACTCTTAATGAACGACGTTTCGAAGCCATCATAACATCATTTTCAAGTTCAAATGATACATTTACACCATACGCAGCCCAAATATAAGGGTCGTTATTATTTGTACGGTTTATTAGAGATTCAAACTTGAAAAAAAAGAAAAGAAACTGTTTTTATTTTGTTATTCGAGCTGAAGTGAAAAGTCGCCCCGCTCCCCTCATTTGCCAGCCTTGCGCGACACGCTACAAGCTATTGAAGCTGGCGACAACTTTTTAATAACAATTAAGACACCTGGGTTAAGACACCAAAGAACATGAAAGAGCAGTGTACCAAAGACAAGTTCTTGACCAATGTACTGATGGCAATTTTGGCGAGATCTAGCGGTTTTTGTGTATTTTACGGAGCTCTAAATGAGGATTGTCTGAAATATTCTCTATGAAAGTTACCAGCCATTCCTTATTTTTAGTATAAAGCCCCTATAATTGAACGTGAGTGACTCGTCGAAATATAGTTGAAACTCGACTCGAAAGCCAGAAAGACGCAAGCATCAACAAATAGAAATTAACCAGAAACAAGTTAAGAACATTTATTTCGTATTTCTATGGGTCCTGGTATATATTTCATGCATGCATTTTATAGTGACATTCGATTTAAATTTGTGCCAACGGTCAACATACGCAGCTCCCCGGAAAGTAAGTGAAATCGAAAGGAAATACTAAAGGAATACAACACTTCTCGCGTGCAAGAGGGTGTATGTTTGGGCTGCCTGTGGTTCGGCCGCGAGAAAAAGACTAAGACTGACATCCAAGATGACCGCGCAGGGGTCCAGTGATTGACTGGAGTCAGCCTTCCAGGTATAGTGGAACCTCGTTAATACGACCATTGTCGGGCCAAAAAAGTGTGGTCGTAACGGGGTGGTCGTATTAACGGGGTGGGCGTATTAACGGGGGAGTATTACGCTACTTAGAATGTATTCAGGCCAGAAAAATGTGGTCGTTAATTATTCTCAATCGATCAATCAATCAATCAATCAATCGTACCAAATATAATGAAGGCTAAATTAGTTCCAATAACACCTACAAATTGCCTAAATTTGTCTTATTTCATACAATGGCAACCACTGAATTCATCAATTTTGTGTGTCTTTTACACTGGTTTGGGTGTGATTATTCTAGTACTGAATTGGAAAATGTGCTTACTTTTGAGACGCGATGATTCGGGGTGTTTCCGCTGCCCATGCATCTGCCGATTGCCATCTTGGTCATCGAAAGTGTCTGAAGCTGTAAGCAGTATATAAAAAACAAATGAGCAAATCTAAATCTATAATGTATATAAAACGAAATATTTTTATGATTGTATTTAAAATGTATATGAAATAAAAATTAAGTTTGTCCCTGATTTGTCTTATTTGAAGGAAGTCTTAAAATGATATATAAAGTAACACCTTACAGTTTTTCCATGTCTCACTTCGTTCTTAAAATATATGTTTGATTTGCACATAACCCACTGTATACGTCACATTGCATGGGACTACGTATACACGGTAACGTTTCCGAACGTTTTCGTATTGTTTCAAGTAATGAGCTGATTGTTCTCGATTCCTTTGAGAACAGTAAACAACATATACGAAAACGCTCTGAAACGTTACCTTGTACACCTATTCTGAGTTTATTGTAAACTGTGACGTATGCAGTGGGTTATTTGCATATCAAATAAATCATATTTTCTAAGAACGAAGTGAGATCTGGAAGAAATGTATAAGGTGTTACTTTATCATTTTAAGAGTTCCGCCAAACAAGACAAACATAATCTTCATTTCATAGACACTTAAAAAAACACAAAAAAATAATTTAAAAATACTTTTTACACGCCCTTCATATGTAATTTGAGCTATGACGTCACAAGTATGACAGCAGAATAAAACTGAAACTCTTTGGGCTGGTTTTTCTATACCGGCTAAAATGTTACAGACATATACAGAACTCATTGAGCAAAACCAAGCATTGTTGTGGTGTTTGTCTGGAAGCTACCTTTCTCGACCTCAGAGCCTTTCCTGTGTTGGGGTGCAAGAAAGGCTATGGGAAACCGGAACACCTCAATTTTTAGTGTTCCAGTGTAGCCTATTACCCATTAAAATTTACAAAGTATCCAGCTTCATAGCTTAGCCTTTTTTCTCTTGGCCATTATGGATCCGTGTCGGAATTTTGTTCACATTTACAGCCTCTTTTGCAAAAGTAGTTTTCTTTAATTTGCTGTTCTGATTATTTACGTATTAGACTTTTAGAGATGCCCCAAAGCTCTTTCCATAAAAGACCGGAACGACCGACATTAGATAACCATAGCAACACATTCATTTCCACGCCCCTTCTGTTTTTATCGTACAATATTTTATGTTTTTAACAGGTCAAGGTTTGAAGAGATGACTCAAAGAGACCCGTCCAGTCTTTCGCGGCTTTTCCAAAATATTTTAAACCAGATTTCTGATTAGTTGATTAGGGTTAGGGTTTCTGTTGTGGTTAAGGTATCAAGAAGATTGCTAAAATCTCGAGACTCACGGAAACTTGACGACAAATTTGGAAAAAACAAATTTGACGACATATTTTGAAAAGGCCGCGAAAGGACTGGACGGGTCCCTTTGAATCATCTCTTTTAACCTCGACCGTCTTTTCGTCCAATTCCACAAAAAAGACGACAACCCGTAAAATCTGAAAACGTTGCTATACATGAGGTTGGAAACAAATAAGAAAGGCCTGGAAAATAATCTGTTAATATAGTAACCATGTAAATAGTATAGCAAAGCTTACTTTTATTTACTAAGTACGTTTGCAAAGTTTGAGTCAGTTAGTTAGTCAAACTAATGTGATGGGGCTCTTGCAGGCGACGTCAAAGTCGCCATGTTGGGTGGCAACTTCAAGGTACCGACGTTTAGTGGCCTAAATAATGAAGGGTAATCTTTTTGTTTATATAGATTTGCCACCCAGCTTGGGAAGATGTGCAAGAGCTCAATATGCCCGATTTTCACGCCTGTGACGTCATAGCTCACATTGAATGAAGTTTCATAACTCAAGGCATAGTAGAACACTATGCCTTGAGTTATGAAACTTCATGCAATTTGAGCTTTCTCTTAAATGCAATCAGAAAAAAAAAAATTTTATGTACTGTTTGATAAACGAGCCGGAGTATTTTATCAGGCGCAAGTTTATTGAACCACTTCAAAAACGATTGACTTTACGACCTTGATTTTACCTAACCGTAAAATCCAGCACCACAAAAAATTATCGAAAACGGCAAGGGTGTCTCCAGCTAGCAGCCTAGCACATATTAAGGCCCCGTTCACACTAAGATCGATCTCAGATCGATCTCTTTGGATCGATCTGAAACCGAGCTGAGATCGATCTGAGACTGGTGAACGTGAGTGTTCACACTGCCGCGAACTTTTTAATAAAAAGCCTGAAGCTGAGTCTTGGAGAGTGGAGACTGGTAACGAAATTAAATATCGACTTCAAGATTTGCTTCAAGATGGCGGATGCCGTTTTATCAGTGATAAACGAGTATCGAAAAAAAATAAAAACGCGACAACAGGCCTGGTTAATAAACGCTCTAAAGCAAATTAACCTCATGCTAAAGAGAAAGAGAAAGAAGAATTTCGCACTTGTTTGCATGAATAATCTGTTTGCAAGTCAACCTGACATTGAGCGAAGGTTTTGGGTTCAACCAACTAAGGATATCGGTTTATTTTTGGAAAGAACCGTTCAGCTTTGGACGGATCAAAGACTTTGGTTAGAGAACTTTCGAATGTCCAAGGGTACCTTCAATTTCGTGTGTCAGGAACTATCTCCTTATCTTTGCCGACGAGACACCAATTTTAGAAAGGCCATAAAACTGGAGAAGCGAGTGGCGATGTGCATTTGGCACTTAGCAACAGGAGAAGATCTTCGTTCTCTTGGATGGCGCTTTGGTGTCGGGAAAAGTACAGCCTGTCAGATTATCAACGAGGTTTGCCAGGCAATTGTTGATATTCTGTTGCCACAAATAATGGAAGATTTGATCAATCCATAATATGTACATAAATTGAACTAACTTTTTCATTCTGTGAGTGTTTGTAATTCATGTGGATTTTTATTCACAAACTAGACGAATGGGGCTAATTTATGTGCCTGTTTAAATTGGACCTAGCTCTGCACTACCATCTGACTGGGCTTAAAAATTTGACAGACTGAAATGATCGATGTGTACTAAGGCTGTGTGAAAATATTTTACCCATCAACTTTTGAATAAATTTGTTTTATACCTTCTTCAGTATAATTACAGTTGGGACACACAAGTTTCTCATCGTCACTGTATACTGCAATGCAGTTGTTTTCACCAAAGTGAACACCTGCTGTTCGCACTTCTACTTTTTCATTGCACTTGCGACACTGTTTTTCAACACTGATTCCACTTCCATACTTTTCAACAAGGCTAGTATCTCAATAGAATAAAAATAGCTATCAGATAGTAATGATGCCTACATACATATTTAGTGGTTTAAAATAAACTTACCTGAATCAGAATCAATGCTTGCAATAGTACTATCTTCTTCTGGTGCTGTACTTGTGTCAACGCTTTTTTCCAGGCCAAGGGCTTCAGGTTTATCACCCAGAAAATAATCCATTTACCCAAAAAACTTTGGTTCTTTTCCCCTACCAGCTCCAGACCGGAGTCTTTGTGCTTCTTATATTCTGTTTTCAAATGCTTTATCTTTGTTCTACATTGCTTCCAGTCACGATCGAAGTCGCCGGATTCTTTCATCATTCTGCTTATTTTTTTGTACACATCAGCATTCTTGTGGGTTCCACTAAGTTTTCTCTGTATCTCTTCGTCTCCCCACGCATAGATAAGAGCGAGACACTCTTCTTCTGACCAAATCTCCCCCTTTTTAGACATTTTATCATGCAATATACTATATAAACTGAAAATACCACACCACAAAAAAAATATGCCTTCGATTTTCGAATGGCGCAAAACAAAGCCTGGTAGCTAAGCGCAGAGGTGGAGATCGCTCCCAAGTACGCTTTGTGTTCACACTCTGCACCGATCTGACTCAGATCGATCCGAGACCACCTCTGGAAGTGGACTGCTTCAGATCGATCTGAGATCGATCTCAAATTTTATTCGACCGTTCACATTAAGCTCACTTCGTCTCAGATCGGTCTCGGATCGATCTCAAAGTGCAGTGTGAACGGGGCCTAAAACACCGGCATGAAACTGACTTCCTTTGTGTTTTCCTCATGAAATATAAATGATTTTTTAAATTACACTTTTATAAGGGTATTTTAAAGGCGCATTTCTAAAGTACATAAAAGTTTCTCTTCTTGGAAAATAAATAAAATAATTAGAAAAAGTGGATGATGGACAAAACTCATCGCTGTTAGGCTCTCAAAACATTTTTGTTTAGGTTTTGCTATGCATGGTGACTACCTTATTACATTCTAAAGGAGTACAAAGGCCACGTTTTTTCAAACACAATTTACTCTTTTCTGGCCGCATAGGTATATATACCTAGTATGTTTTTCTGACTAATATGTCTACCTTCTCTTTGTTATATACAGGTCAGTGGTCTATACGCGTTTAAAAAATGTCCTTGGAAAAAGAGTAGCAACCGACCCAAAGGCAGGGCTTTTTTGGTATTTTAACCATAATACTGAACAGATAAAAGCTTATCTGCGTGTTATTGAAAGTAAAGTATCTTCATTAAAACTATTTTGCAATTGTCTACTTCAAATTACAAATAGAAATATTTACGTTTAGAAGATAAGCTGGTTTCAACATTTTCCACTCTGTTGCTTCCCGGTTCCAGTGGACATGGTTCATCTGCTTGCAGTACTCTCTCACCGGTCTCCATTGAAGCAGCTCTGGAATGGCTGCCTTTAGCATCAACGTCATAGTTGACCTTCCTTATATTAGTGTTGGCTTCTAAAAGTTAACGAAAACTCGTGATGAGACTTCACTGCCTATTATTCAGTTTCCCGAACATAAAGTCACCCGTCAACCGTGTTTTTTGACTAAAACATCGTCTTGCACGCAGAACTTTACAAATGTAAGCGATAAAATATTAATTTTTAATGAACGACGTTTCGAAGCCATCATAACATCATTTTCTAGTCCAAATGATACATTTACACCATACGCAGCCCAAATATAAGGGTCGTTATTATTGGTACGGTTTATTAAAGATTCAAACTTGAAAGAAAAAAAGAAACTGTTTTTATCTTGTTACTCGAGCTGAAGTGAAAAGTCGCCCCGCTCCCCTCATTTGCCAGCCTTACGCGACACGCTACAAGCTATTGAAGCTGGCGACAACTTTTTAATAACAATTAAGACACCTGGGTTAAGACACCAAAGAACATGAAAGAGCAGTGTACCAAAGACAAGTTCTTGACCAATGTACTGATGGCAATTTTGGCGAGACCGAGCGGTTTTTGTGTATTTTACAGAGCTCTAAATGAGGATCGTCTGAAATATTCTCTATGAAAGTTACCAGCCATTCCTTATTTTTAGTATAAAGCCCTTATAATTGAACGTGAGTGACTCGTCGAAATACAGTTGAAACTCGACTCGAAAGCCAGAAAGACGCAAGCATCAACAAATAGAAATTAACCAGAAACAAGTTAAGAACATTTATTTCGTATTTCTATGGGTCCTGGAATATATTTCATGCATGCATTTCATAGTGGCATTCGATTTAAATTTGTGCCAACGGTCAACATACGCAGCTCCCCGGAAAGTAAATGAAATCGAAAGGAAATACTAAAGAAATACAACACTTCTCGCGTGCAAGAGGGTGTATGTTTGGGCTGCCTGTGGTTCGGCCGCGAGAAAAAAGACTAAGACTGACATCCAAGATGACCGCGCAGGGGTTCAGTGATTGACTGGAGTCAGCCTTTCAGGTGTAGTGGAACCTCGTTAATACGACCATTGTCGGGCCAAAAAAGTGTGGTCGTAATAACGGGGTGGTCGTATTAACGGGGTGGGCGTATTAACGGGGGAGTATTACGCTACTTAGAATGTATTCAGGCCAGAAAAATGTGGTCGTAATAACGGGGTTCCACTGTATACATAGAGTTCTCTGCAGGGAAATCTGTTACCGCTATCAAAAATACCGCGGGCTCATCGTGTTATGAGAACCGTCTGTGGCGAAATTTTGAAAAAGTGGTGAAGGTATGACGACCAAGATATCTTTAAGATTTGTTGCTAACAATCTGTCGGTCAACCAAAGTTTTAAAGTACAGTAGAACCTCGTTAATACGACCATCGTCGGACCAAAAACGTGTGGTCGTAATAACGGGGGAGTACTACACTTCTTAGAATATATTCAGGCAAGAAAAATGTGGTCGTAATAACGGGGTGGTCGTATTAAGGTGCAATGGTACCCAGAAGGAATTTTTTTTTTAAAATTGGTGTGAACAAATTGCTTTTTATGCCATATTATTACACTCAGTAAGGGAAATTGTTTAGACAAAACTTTTAACAAAATGGTTACCATGGCAACCAGGCCACACCCATAAACACTGTTTTATGACCCTTGCGCCAACACTTATATATCTGTCTTGAAGCAACATTTGATTCTAAAATTTTGGTAGCATGTTTTATTCATGCATATCTGTGATACAAGCCTAAAACAATAACAATCCATATTTAACTTGCTCCTAAATTCCATGGTGAATTATAAGTAATTAATTTCCGGCCAAACTCATCCATAAATGAAGCAAAAATTAGTTGAAAAATTTAAATACACAACTTTCTTTAGGTTCATATCATAGAACTATTATTGATTAAAAAGTGTACCAAAATTCATTGAAGTACATAAAATATTTAGCACAGGGGAAGCGTTGAGCTATGAAGCATGCTGTGAAATTTGATCTTTCAGAAAAAGGACGTTAAAGAGATGAGGGTTCACCCAAACTATTACGATATACTATAATTACTGTAAAATGTTTGGTTTTATTCTAAACCATATCAAATCTAATAGCAATAGAAAGCTTATGAAGCATAGATTCTCAAAATTTAATCTATATAATCAATAACTACATTGTAATCTGACACCAGATACCACATACTGTGACAGCATTGTTTGTCTTTGAGAAATATTTTAGCTACTAGCCGGCTATTGCATAAAATCGTTTGTTTAGTTTAGTGTCAAATGAAAGAATACAGTTACTTTTCTTAATTGTTGGATAATATAACTTTTTGTACTTCAAAAAACATATTAGCGACGATTACTTTTGTCTACGTATGTTTCCGACAGTCGTCTGACGATCATTATGACGGTAATTTTGTTCAGGAAAAATAAATATGTATCAGACTGTATCCTGGAATAAAAATGGCATGAGCCGTAGCCCAATTTTAAAAACGAGGAAACTAAAACCGGAAGTCCAAAAGGGAAACCGAAACAACACCTAAGCGAGAGATTATGCAGTCAGACTTATCTTTCTAAGTTTTAAAAATCGGTTGTCTTCGACACTTTTTGAGCTAGGGACAAATTTGTATTTTACAACATGGCGGACGCTCCTAGTTTCCTGCTGTGTCAGCCTCCCCCGTTAGCTCGAAGCCAGTGGATCTGTATATTCTTCTACAAGATCAGGAGATCGGTATCATAGGACTTTATGATGTCCTCGCCAGCTAGAACACGACAATGTGGAAACTGAGAAGTACTCGGAAGTAGTTCCACGAGAACCGTGAAACACGTCCACTCGTTGCAAAACTCTCTCGCTGATCAACCCGAGTAAACAAACATATTCAAATATTCCCGCCCGCAAGCTGTGCATCACCTGATATACGTTATGTAAGGGTAATAAAGCTTCATTTTAGACCAAAAACAATTGTTTCTAAGGGCGTAGCTCAGGCCAACATGGTAAACGTTCACGAATGTGCTTGATTTCTTGGATTTCAATTTATTTGTAAACGATAAAAATCTATAGAGATGATTAAGATCGGTTTAAAGAATGTATTTTTTCGTTTTCTTGAAATTGATGGATTTCACTAAATTTATATATTTTTGGTACCATTCCACCTTAACGGGATGGTCGTATGGCGGGATTCCACTGCATGTTAATCAATTAGGGGAAACACTGACGTTGTTCTGATAGATGAAAGGAGACATTTCAACCAGGAAGATGTATAAATATTGCGCCTATATTGGAAGATGAAGTGGTGGTACGAAGAAGCCGCATTAGAGCCAAATCGGTAGGAAACGTTTGATCGACTATAACTCGAAACATTTCCGTTTCCACCAAAATTTATATACTCGTTTTATTTTTTCCATTACTGCTATTGATATCTGAGGGGTATTTAGCAACGGGAAATTGCCGTTGGTAGGTAAATTATGTATTCATTCTTTTCATTCGACGACTTGTTTACTAGTTAGTGCTGTCGGTAAAACGCACTCAGATTCTGTCTTATTTCGAGCAAGACCAATCGCTACAATGTTGTGCTAAATTTATGTATAATCCCGTTTTTACGTAAAAATATATACTTAGTTTTTTTGTCTTACTCAGATCTCACAATAAAATAAAGTTCAATTTGTCATTGCTACTGATTTCAGTGTGACGACGACATGCAAATATTGTCAATTTCTGCAAAGTTTGCCTTCTTCTCCAAAACGAAAATGATGTGATTTCTTTTTCTGGTCGTACATGAACACATTGTTGGTGGATGACTGCTGCTAAAAATTCCGCTAAGTCCCTTACTTCGTCTTTAAAAGCACGTGTGTGTCGCTGTTATCAGTCAGCTGTTATTCTAATATATTAGTCGGTTTTCTTCATTTCCAGAGTTTCTTCTTCAATTTAATTTGCGATTTCAGTCTGGCAAACAATACATGTCGTTTTTGTTGAAGCACTCGTACAATTCGAAATGCAGAAAAATAACGATCATAAATAGAAACGTTTTCCCTAAGCATGGATTGACCGCCATATTTGTTTATATTTGAATTCTCTTTGGAAAACACGCAAAAGCTCTACTTCCGGCAGACCGCTGAGGCATGTGCAGATATAGATTTCCCTGTTGGCGTGAACTGAATCTCAGGCAGGACTCATGAAAACGATCTACAGTAAAAACACTACAACCGACCTAAAGTCAGTCCGGCCTGAGTTCGGGCAACTCGTGTAAATACACCCTAAGCCAAAGAAAATCAGAGCTAAAGTTAATAGGTAAATCACGAGGATTTTTTTATCAGATAGCACAGAAATTTTGAGGCCGGCCTAAAAACAGTCGCAAATAGCTTGTTTTTAAACGGTAAAAATTCTCAACACTATAATGTACTTACTTTTTCCCGGTCTTTTCTCTGACTGGCGATGACTATTGGGAACACCTGCAGCTGTAGGCAATACATGAAAGTCAAATAAGAAAATAGGATTCAAAATTTGAGGACTGGTTAATAAATGAGCAGAACTGTTTTACCGTTTATGCCTTATTCAAAAACTCATTAATAATTGATGAGGAAAACACAATGGAAATCAGTGCTTTGATTTTCTTGGCTTAGACAACGTTGTTTTTCCAAAATTACTACCCTAATGAACAGGTCGTTTTTGAAGCTATTTCGCAGTGTTTTGATAAAACAATGTGGCTTATGTTTTATAGATTACTTTAAAATGCGAGAACTGTAAGTTTATTGAACAGCTGCAAAAACAAAGCATCTCGTGGGTGTCTCGTAAGTCAATTGACGCAAACCGGCATTTTGAAGATTCACCTTGCATGTGAAAGACGTAAAATCCAGCAATCAAATCAAATTGATCAAAAAATTATCAAATTTTTGGGTATTAAATTTTATTCACGATTTAACAACTAATGCAAAAGGGAAAAAAAGACATGAAAAATAAAAAAATAAAAGAAAGTCATGACAAAGTGCACGGTCTTTTAAGAAAGCCATCACGGCTATAAGTGGTAATTAACATATATAAGTAGATATCCCCCCCCCCCCCATATACCGACGGAAGTAATTAATATTCAGCGTGAGTCACGCATGACTCACGCATGACGAACGGAGTAACAGAATAATAGGACCGACATGTTTGGACAAGACTGGGATAATTAGTGCGCATTAGGCTATATAAGCTCGGACATTGCGATGTTAGGATTACACCTGGTCTGGTCGGCTAAATTCGTTGGACGAATCTATACTTGTTCGAGACTTTAGAGAAGGATTGGAACGTTTGTTGAAAGCATTAGAAAATCTACCGTCGGATTAGAATACCACTACAATGGAATGTTTACACGGTGAACCTGCATCTTCGACAACTACACAGAAGGGTACGTTTTAGTTCTGTGGACAGAAACTTAGTTGCGAGTTCTTTTGCCCAGAAGAAGACTGCTACATGTATATGTTTGGAAAAGCCGTAGCCTCCTTCCATGAAAGTGGATGTATACATCCAACGTGCTATGCCCATGGAAAACTAGCATAGATGCGAATGGTTGAAGATAAGATGAAGGGAAGTTACGGGAGACCATACTTTGTTTGCTCTGAACGAGAAAATCCCTGTTCGTTTTGGCAATGGGCTGATGTCTTCGAGGGTATCAAACTGATGTGTCGACATGGTCTGGTTTGTCGTACTAGCAAAGTCAGGAAAGAGGGTGAGTCAAGAAAGAGCTGTTCTGTTTAGTATGCCACCATCCTACCGATATACAGTCAAAAAGACTGGAGAGACATTCACGAGCCATGAAACTGATCATAAGAAAGCTAACGAAGAATACCTTTTTCATTCATTTTATTTTTGAAAATTGTCATGTAATCGACAAGAAATTTCAGCCCGGGCTGAAAAAACAATCTTGAAGATACTTTTGTTTTTATTTATTTCATCTTTATATGCAACCACAGTCTCATAAAAGTCAAAAGTTGACATGATCATCGTTTCAAATTGTTTAAAGAATCGGAATAGCCATTTCACGAGTCTTTATCATTTCAGCCCGGGCTGAAATTCTTCATTACGTCATGAGAATATTTTAGCTCGGCTAACGAAAATATGAATTTCAGCCCGGGCTAAAAATCTCCATGTAATCAGCCCCTAATAAATATATGCTTATACTGGACTTTTTTGTGATTCATTGATCTCCAACTTTGGTCGTGCGAACACGAATTGTTATAGACCAATTTTTGATGTTTTAAAACAACATAACATTGATATCGATAAAGATACGTTATCATATTATATTCAGACATGTCTTGACGATCATCGACACATGTTTGATAGTTTTAGTGATCAATTAGATCGTGTGAACCTTCATCACCTCTATGAAGAAAATGGATCTAAATATTTTTGGAAGAATAGTCGCTTATCTCGCTTTCGTGTACAGAGTTAGCGATTCTTACGATAACCAAACGGTTCGAGAGGCCGTTCGGCGAACGGTGAACGATTTCCACAACGTTGATTTATCACAATACAAGAGGCGTAAGAATTCTTCGTTCCTAATGCGGGGTCAACTGTTCCTGAAATTAATATATGCATATATCGCCTGACTGTATATATGTTGCGTCGTTGCCCTTTTTCATTCATTTACCTCTAACCTTAAACCTTAATTGTGTGAACATGACTTGCTGTGGAGGTTTACCACAAATAGCCCTTCGTGATATTTTTCGAACAAAAATTGTATCCATAGCCATGCGCGCTGTATTGGTCTATAACAAGTCGTGTTCACACGACCAAAGTTGGAGATAAATGAATCACAATAAAGTCAGGTATAAACATATATTTATTAGATAGATAATTAGAATACTTTATACATGTTCAACAAATGTTCAGTTTTTCCAAGTCTATTGCATGTCAAGTCATTTACCGACTTTTGAAAAAGGTACTCTTCGTGGGCTCTTATGATCAGTTCATGGCTCGTGAATGTCTCTCCAGTCTTTTTGACTGTATATTGGGAGGGTGGTGGCATAGTAAACAGAGCGGTGCAAAAGGGTTCAAGGGGATCTTCTTGCGGTTTCCATTCGAAAAAGTCATAGCAGTTTTCTCTCGTTGGGACACGAGTAAAACAGACGACCTTGGTTATCACCTTCTTTCCTGACTTCACACGAACGACAAACCAGACCATGTCGACGCATTGGTTTGATACCCTCGAAGACATCAGCCCATTGCCAAAACGAACAGGGATTTCCTCGTTCGGAGCAAACAAAGTATGGTCTCCTGTAACTTTCCTTCATCTTATCTTTAACCATTCGTATCTGTGCTAGTTTTCCATGGGCATAGCATGTTGGATGTATACATCCACTTTCATGGAAGGAGGCTACGGCTTTTCCAAACATATAGCAGCCTTCTTCTGGGAAAAAGAACTCGCAACTAAGTTTCTGTCCACAGAACTAAAACGTACCCTTCTGTGTAGTTGTCGATCAGGTTCACCGTGTAAACATTCCATTGTAGTGGTATTCTAATCCGACGGTAGATTTTCTAATGCTTTCAACAAACGTTCTAATCTTTCTCTAAAGTCTCGAACAAGTATAGATTCGTCCAACGAACTTAGCCGACCAGACCAGGTGTAATCCTAACATCGTAATGTCCGAGCTTATATAGCCTCATGCGCACTAATTATCAGTTTTGTAAAAACATGTCCTATTATTCTGTTACTCCGTTCGTCATGCGAATATTAATTACTTCCGTAGGTATATTGGGGGAAGGGGGATATCTACTGAACTAGTTCCACTGGTATATGAGGGTCATTAGTGTCTCAGTATCCAAATACTGACATAACTTATACCTTATATAGTCACTTTACTTTGCACACACAGCCCATCAACCAGTAAATAGTCAGCTATCCACACACTTACACACATCCGGGACACACCCAACCGCCACACGCACCAACAGACATCCGCACCGCTACGCACGTATTCACACTCCCATCCATTCACCCACCCCATACTACGACAAACATCTGTCCCCGACCAGGGGGTCCCTGCACGGACTCCATACAATTTTGAACATCCGCCCCCATTTGAGGTAAAGCCAATCAACCCATAAATACATGTCAGACGTGTGCTCGTTCGTGTACATGAACAAAGCAAATCAAATAGCATTTCTTTCTTGTCGACTGCGAGAAACTGATCGATCGGAAGACTTCCATTGTGAGTGCATTATTGAATATTTTGTCATTGTTATTCTTAATTTGGCTGGCATACTGGTATTTTTGACGATCCTCTCTTCCTTCTCGAATCTATTGCAGCAAGTACACTGTTTTTTCGTTTCTTTTCACACCAAATTTAGATGATGGTTTGATTGTATACTTTTTCGATTACCTTTTGTATACCTGCGATTCAGTTCACGCCAGGCTAATCTCAGGTCGCCTGCTAGACAGAACTAAAATTTTGAGGCTGGTCTAAAAACAGTCGCAAACAGCTCGTTTTTAAACGGTAAAAATTCTCAACACTATAATGTACTTACTTTCCAATGACAATGCCCTAACATCATTCCCCTGTCTTTCCTCTGGCTGGGGATCCCCATTCGGAACATCTACAGCTGGAGGCAAAATACATAAAAGTCAAATAAGAAAATAGGATCTAAAATTTGAGGACTGGTTAATAAATGAGCAGAAGTGTTTTACCATTTATACCTTACTGAAAATCTCATTATTACAATAAATGAGAAAAAAGCAATGGAAGTCAATACAATGTCCGTGGTTTTTGATAAAAAATCCTCCTGACTTACGTAATATGTAAGGTTGTCAAAAACTACGGACATTGTACTGTCTTCCATTGCTTTTTTCTCATTTATCATTATTATTACTCGGGCTACCTGTGGTAGGGCGAGTCTAGGTTTCGGCTCGGTTTTTCCCCCTTCTGTGTCACGCTCTTAGCCTACTCCGCAGGCATCTCTAATCAGAAAGCGCAGACTCAAGTCATGTGCGCATTTCACTTATTCCGCCGTCTCGATCAAGACAAACATAATAAGACTTTGCGAAACTGATGCGTGCATGCCAGATGCTTTCTTTCTTTGCTTTCCTGATGTCTGATCAAGTCTTTCTCCTCTCGGATGTGTTTTGTGTTTTCACAGACATAGTTATTGGTCAGTAATGTCGCTGGCAAGTATCTTGATATTATATACGCTTACGATCTCACACGCCGTATACATGAAGCTGTGTTGATATTTAATACCCGAAGAGACTTGACATAGGAACGCTGTACATGTGTGGAAATAATGCTTTCTTTCTTAGTTTTCCTACTGTCGGGTGATCAGAGTCTGATCAGGTCTTTCTCGTCTCGGATGTGTTTTGCGTGTTCACAGACATAGTTTGATATTGGTCAGTAATGTCGCTAGCTGTGTTGATATTTAATACCCGAAGAGACTCGACATATGAACGCTGTGTACATGTGTGGAAATATGTTACAGGCAATCGTGTTTTGTGTATTGCAAATTGCGTTTTCTATCGGAGATTGGATTGTGTTTTGACTTTTGTCTGTGACCTGAATGTGTTTAGACGGCGGCTTTAGATCGTAACACTGCATGTGACAACCTGCGCGTGATTTTGCAGTAGCCCAAGTGAACGCCTGACCAGGCGTCTTGATAACTTTAGCTTTGACTTTCTTGGCTAAGACAACGTTGTTTTTCAAAAATTACTACGCCATGCAATGAATGTACCAAATAGGTCGTTTCTGAAGCTATTTCGCAGTGTTTTGATAAAACACTGTGGCTCATGTTTTAAATATTACTTCAAAATGCAAGAAATGTAAATTTATTGAACGGCTAGTCGAAAACGAACCATCTCCCAAGTCCATTGGCGCAAATATTTTGAAGCATGACCTTTTGCAAGCTGTAAAATCCAGCAAAAAATTATAAATTTTTCAGTATTAAATTCCATTAACGATTTAACAACAAAAGAAAAAATTACAAAAGAAACTCATGAATGACACGAGCGCAGTGTAGCTGTTAGACAGACCTTACACAAAAGTTGGCCGAGAGGTTTCCTTCAATTTTTCTCTTGTTTTCGTGGGCCGGTGTAAGTGTCTTTTCTAGATATGGTGTTTTCTGGACTACAAGAATCGATCTAGTATTCCTTTTTTCAATATTGCAATTAAAAATTGTGCTAATTACCGGTATTACTGCAGTGTGGTGTTGTTACGTCGTTTCCCAGTCTATTTGCAGCTGTAGGTACTACATAAATGTCAAATGAGAAAGGGGAATTTAAACATTAAGGTGGATTGATAGGAAAAACTATATATATATATACCAAAGACAGTATATGACATAAAGGTCACTAAGTTGGCGTAAGGTTCAAGAGCGCTCAATACCATTATATATTAATGCTGAGTCACTACTCTGAGTTTCACGCTTACGCGATCTTCAGGCAACAAGATCGTGTAAGATCTGAAGATCGCGTAAGCGTGAAACTCAAAGTAGTGATTCAGCATTAAACTCACTCTCACTCTCGCGCGCACTCGCGCTCTCTCGCGCGCACTCGCCCCCACTCGCGCGCACTCGCGCGAAATCTGCTGCGATCTCTGCTGCGCACTCTGCTGCGATCACTTCAACAGTTTATGGCGACGTCGACGACGTTTTACAGTTTCTTGGCCTAACTTCATTCCTTACTAGGAGTGTTTATATTCGCGCTTAAAATGGAAAAATGAATATCCAGAAGTCATCAACACATCGGTAATATAGAATTTCACTATAACGCTAAAATAAAGTTGTTTTATTCAGAACCATAGCATGCATGCACCCCAATTTGCTCAAAAACGGCTAATAATAGCTACCTGTTATTTTGTTTAGTCGGCTTGAGATGTGTCCACACGCCTACGTTCTCCCCGTTTCTCTCTGACGAAGGGCCTTCGCTCGAAACGTTAGACTCATACGTTCTCTGTTTCGGCAGTATATCTATATAACCTTACTATATTTCGATTGTTGTTTCTACACTGCCTACGCAGCACGCTACTTTTATTACGTCATAGGTAACCAGATAACCGGTCTGACCGCGCGATGGAATTTCGCACTCTTCGAGTCGTTTTAGGTGAACTTCGAAGAGTCGTAGTTCGGAAAATATGCGACGAAATGATGCCAAACGTCGTGAGATTACCTTTCACAAGTGTATCTTTCACTTAGTACAAAAAAATCGTATACCATTTTTTCATGTCATAGACACTTTAAAACTTAA
This sequence comes from Corallium rubrum, assembly GCA_964035015.1. Taxonomy (NCBI): domain Eukaryota; kingdom Metazoa; phylum Cnidaria; class Anthozoa; order Scleralcyonacea; family Coralliidae; genus Corallium; species Corallium rubrum. The sequence goes on from OZ036002.1 coordinate 11,535,116, forward strand.
TCTTAGATTGCTTCTGATCGGGTACTATTCTACGGATACATACACGGTGCGGGTTGAAGCTTCATGTCAGTTGTGGAAGCAAGATGGCTAGTAATTTCAGAACTACGCATCGTTGAAGTATGTTGTGTACGTATAGATGGTGTTAGATGTTGAATGATCTTTCGTTTGATGTATATAGTTCAAGATCCTGCGACTTATAAAACTCGTTAAAATATCCAAAATGTGCGAATTGCTGCTGCTCGAAATAATACTACAAATAGACAGGAAATTGACTTGTTACAATTGCAAGTGTTATAGAATTTTAGTTTTCTTTTGAAATATACTTAACGCACAACAGTTAGGACCTGTTTACATGAGCCGGGCTAGCCCGGTTGACCGGGCTCACGCGATTGATTAGGATCTCACTGTGGTTTGGAAACTCGCATAAACTAAATTTAGAAAGAAGTATTGGTTTATTTTAGATGTAAATGAACCCTAACGTATATTAAAATCTCCTTTTGTGGCCGAGGAAATATCAAACAGAAGCTATTGAAAAGTGCTATTTGGGGTAGAAATTTTAAGTTTCTAGCTAAAGAGGAAATAAGTTAAAAATGAGAATGCATGAATGTGTTACCTCTTTTTGACTTTGATTCCGTCTTAAATAAATACTAATTTAAATGTAAAGGCAGCTCTTGAAATTCTTGTCCTTTGACTAGAAAGCTGAAAACGTTTCAAAAGCTTAATATTTGAATTGGCTTTCACATGTAAGATATATCCGAAGTTTATACCTAAAGTATTTCACCAAAGTTCTAGTCTTCTAGCCTTGTAGATATAGAGTATAGTATATAGCGGACATCTAACACCAAGACAAATATTCAAGCAGTGAACCAAAATGACAATGAAATCCCATTGAGCAATATACGTCAATAAAGCTACAATATAAAATATAAAAAGGTTAGCAAGCAAGTAGGTGTATGATGCGTTTAAGAAATCTTATTCCAGAAGAAGCTAAACTTCAAATTTATCAGACTGTTCTAACGTATTGCCATTTAGCATGGCACTTTTGTCGAGCTTCGGATAGGCGTAAGATAGAAAGAGTGCAAGAGCGGGGCTTTACGTGCAATTTTTAACACTAAGAGGGACACGTATGAACAATTACTGACTAAAGCTAACATTCCTTCATTATATAATAGACGTTTGCAAGGCATTGCTATATTAATGTTTAAAGTGAAAAATAATCTTGTACCACCATACATTCGAGACTTATTTTCTAATAATTCCGAGACTAAAACATATAATTTGAGAAATTCTGCTTTGAGAATACCTCGTTTTAATACTCTAAAATATGAAAAACATTCAATTCGATATGAAGGACCATTTTTATGGTCAAAGCATAGTAGCCCAAGCACACTGTGTGAGTATATATAGTAACGTTAATACTGTATTCTATTTTATAATTTATTTATTTTATATGGCATAGAAATGCATACTGTTTAATACCATTTAACTGTTCATATCCTCTTTCATAAGATCAATATATATCTATATGACTTTCATTGACCAGTTCATTGACCATAAAATTGAGCAGTAATAAATACAGCTACTCTACATTAACCCCTGCTGTGTAACCTCGCTTAACCATCGGATAAACATTGTTATATTACTATTTTTACCGTAAAATATACAGGAAAATCAAATTTACTGTTCAGACTAACTGCTTACTCAATATACCATGTAAGAGGAAAAATTCACACATGATTTAAAGTCGTCTACTTGTAAGTATATGTGTGAATTTTCCCTCTTACATGGTATATTAAGTCAGCAGTTAGTCTGAACAGTAAATTTGATTTTCCTGTATATTTTACGGTAAAAATAGTAATATAACAATGTTTATCCGATGGTTAAGCGAGGTGAACACAGCAAGGGGTAATGCAGAGTAGCTGTATTTATTTATATTAATGATTCAAGCGGTTCTTTAAAAGGAGAGGCCGAACAATCAAGCAAAACTAATGGCACACACACCAAGTTTTGTGGGAGAAGGGGTTTGGGGTGAAGTACTCCGATTGTCTAAAATTGTGGTCAAACATCATCCCAACGACTCATTATTACATGGCCTTAGATTGTTGTCCTGGGGTATATAATCCCCATTAGGACTCTGCTTATGCCCTAGGGGTAATAATCCCCGAGTAGGACATATTCTGCCAAAGGGATAGCGATCCCCTAAGACATCGACCTGAACCAAGGGGTCATAATCCCCTTGGACAGTTCTTACGATTCGACTGATCATTATATTTACATAAAATAACCTGAGTCTATGGGCTTGAAGGTGACCATTGGGAGCACTTCATCCCCAAACCAGAACTTTATTTTTTACAGCAGGAACATAAAACCATCAAGAATATATTACACCAATGAATTATTTACAAAAATAGTTGCAAGTTCTTCAAACTATCTGTTCGTTCGTGGAGAAACATTACCACATGCTTCCCGGTGTCCATTGTTCAACACAACATAAAGGAAACTAGGCTAAAGATCTGCTATCAAATGATATTGGCAGATTATTTTCCACGTATATATCAATATTTTTCATTTCGAAAATATTTGCGTAAGTGCAACTTTGAAGCGGTGGGTGGGTGGTAAAAAATTCCTGTGTAGAGCTTACAAGTAGCTTTCAATGTAGAGCTCTTGGATAAAGTGATTGATTTTGGCGCGTTTTGAGTTTATATGTGACTCTTGCGCGAATTGTAATTGGTTAGTTTTCCCGCCGAAGAGAGAAGTAATGTTCTAATTGGTTAGCAAGTGCCGTATCACTTGTCTTTCACGTGCACTGGCAAGCTGGAAGAAAACGACCTTTAGAACTATCTGGCATATATATCGGTTGTTGATAGGTGGGAGTAACACCTTTGCCAACCTTCCTGTTCAAGGTTTTGGCACAGCTTGTAGTGAACGTAGTCTCATTGATCTTATGAAAGAGGATATGAGCAGTTAAATGCTATTAAACAGTGTGCATTTCTATGCCATATAAAATAAATCAATTATAAAATAGAATATAGTATTAACGTTACTATATATATACACTCACAGTGTGCTTGGGCTACCTATGCTTTGACCATAAAAATGGTCCTACTCACACAGTGTGCTTGGGCTACTATGGTCAAAGTTAGATAAAGATATACGAAATGGAAATAGTTTGAATGAATTTAAGAATGTAGTTAGGAATATAGATTTTAGTTTTCTAAAGGTTTAGTAGACTGGTAGTTGTCAAAGCTGCTATTGATGTAATAGTTAACATACGTAGATTGTTATTTGTAATAGTACAAACATCTTTATTTATTTATTTTTTAATAGGTTAATTTTTATTATTTTTTTGTGTGTCCCTAATCAGCATGTATAATGCTAGAATTATGTTGACACATAAACAGAGTTTCTATTCTATTCTACATTCTATTCTATTCCTCGTTTAGCTTGGAACTTAAAATTTCTACCCCGAATAGCACTTTTCAATAGCTTCGGTTTGTTATATATCTCAATGTTGTGCGTTGAGTATTTCAAAATGAAACTAAAATTCTATAACATTTGTGACAAGTCAATTTCCTGACATTTGTAATATTATTTCGAACAGCGGTTCGCACATTTTGGACATTTTAACAAGTTTTACAAAACGCAGGATCTTGAACTATATATGCATCAAACGAAAGCTCATTCAACATCTAACACCATACGTACACAACATACTTCAACAATGCGTAGTTCTTCTATGTCTGCGGCGCAGGCTATGCTAAGGTTGTTTTAAGATAACGAAAGGCTTACATAATGACTTTGATGTAATGGCGGCATCCACGTTTGTACCCTCCAACGAGTTTACACCAAGTCCATCAGGATCTGTCAAATCAGCCTTATCCACGAGGCAGTAAATAACCTTGGCATTCGTCCAATCGCATCTTGGGGCGTTCGCGTTTCTCAAATCGCAGTGGGAAAGATAGCTTTGTTTAAAATGGCCGTCACTGAAATTCGCTCCTTTGAGCACACCACACAATATGGTACAACAGGTTAGAATACACTTCTCCAGGGAGGTGTTGGGGAAATGAACGCGAGTAAAATCTGATCCAGTGAGGTCGGTGTTGTTTAACGTACGCACTATTCTGGGAGAATGTGCTCGGTAAACAGGTCTTACAGGTAGGTTTCTTAAGTAGTACATTCTACTAACATACGCTTTCAACGACGGGTGTCTTTGATTGGCTGCAAGAGACGCAAATCTTTCCAAAACGTTCGGGCATTGGACTAGACAGTGGAAAGGCTGGTATTGTTCGGCTTTAGGGCAAGTTTCAGAGTAGATTTTGTCAATCTCGGACTCTTCAAAGAATCCAACTTCCTCATCAAAGTTCAGAGAGTTATCCGCATCATCAACTGAAAAGCATGAGCACGTACATCTGTCACGAGAGCACTCTGGTTCTTTGCAGTCACCGTCCCGTTCCTCTGATTCAACCGATCTGTAAGTGTTCTTTGTGGTTTTCGTTTCTAAAATATTCCCTCGGTAGCCATACGTTTCAGGATCAGAGGCGTCGTTAGGTTTCCGGAAATATTTGAACCGAATTGTGTCGTTTGACTGTAAGGGAGATGAAACTTCTTTACGTAAACCAGGTTTCTGAAACACATCCGGAATTTTCAACTTGTTCCGCCCGATTTTGGTCATCAGATCGGAACTGCTGCGTGTTGCTCCTACAATTACGTTTCTTAATAACGTATTTCTGCCGAATTTATCGTCCGGTTTAAACTTCAACATCAAATTCACAGCGCAGCCTGCCATCGTAGTTACATCATCGTCATTTTTCAATCTAAACAATTGCTCTTCAAAGATGCGGCTCAACTCTTTGCCAACTTCTTGCACAATGCATTTCACGGTAGCCACCCCAACCTGGTACAGATCTTTCACATCACTGGCAGCCTTCTCGTTTTTATAATCATCCATCTTCTTTACAGCAAAGCCAATTCCTGCTACAGCAGCGCCAGCGAACGCCGATCCAATTCCTAAAAGTGGTGACGCCCAAAGCAATAGCCAGGCTGCCTCCAATACCAATCAGAATAGTTATTACCGGACATACATCACCTGCCAATTTAGCTGCTTTGCTTTCTTTTCTCCGACCATCGTTTTCCAGCCTTGTCTTAAAAAGACGTTTCACTTCTTCCTCGAAAAGTTTACAACGTTTAGTCATGATATTTAAATCCTTAAAAAAAGAATGACAGTATATTTTATGACATGAAAAGAAATCAAAAACAAAAGTTACTAAACGTATATAGTTAAACCACCGTATTTTATCTATCTATATATATATATATATATATATATATATATATATATATATATATATATATATATATATATATATATATATATATATATATATATATATATATATATGTATGTATATATATATATATATATATATATATATATATATATATATATATGTATATGTATATGTATATATGTATATATATATATATATTAATAGATAAAAAAGATTGAAACTGATCTATGTAAAACTTTATTGAGAGCTAAATTTTCGATCACTAACTGTGATCTTTATCTGAACATTTTTTTAGTTCTGATGAAAATTTACCTCTTAATAAAGTTTTACATCAGTTTCAATCTTTTTATCTATTAATGTCTACTGATCGCTTCTACTACACACACCCAAACACTCACACATATATTCATTCATTCATTCATTCATTCATTCATTCATTCATTCATTCATTCATTCATTCATTCATTCATTCATTCATTCATTCATTCATTCATTCATTCATTCATTCATTCATTCATACCTCGAGTATTTGGACGTCAGGATTGGAACCAGATGACGAAGGAAGACCGCGTGCAATCAGATCTAAGATATATAATATCAAGTTGCAAAGTCAAAAATAAAACTATACAAAGCCTTCCACATTTATATAAGATAAAAGATAGCAGTATGGGGTTATCCAGTATCACCTCGTAAAGAGCTTGCATCACGCCCCTCGACTAACAATGTATTATATATACTAATTTAACAAAAGCAACCAGTAAAGAATCAGTTTAACGCTACTCTGGCTTTAAAGTATTTTAAACGTAACATAAAAAGTTACTGTTCATGAGCAAAAACCTTTCGACACCTCGATATCCATTAAACTAAGATTACGAGGGTCTGTTATCAGAAGCCTATTTGCATATTACTGATAACGTCATCATTAGTTCTATTTAGGGTTTTATTATTTGTTTTTTTGGGGGTTTTCAGGAGTGTCGAAAGTTTGGATATTAAATAAACAGTAACTTCTTAAGTTAAGTTAAAGAAAAAGTTAAAATTGGATCCCAATCTATTTTCCCCAAGCCGGGCGTAGGGTCGGAACCCGGTGAGGGTGCGAGAACACCAACGCGAAATCACACGCGAGGCGAAAGCCTGAAAGTAATACTGCAACCTGTATGTATGTATGCATATATATGTATATATATGTATGCATATATATATATATATATATATATATATATATGTATATGTATATGTATATGCATATGCATATGCATATGCATATGCATATGCATATGCATATGCATATGCATATGCATATGTATATGTATATGTATATGTATATGTATATGTATATGTATATGTATATGTATATGTATATGTATATGTATATGTATATGTATATGTATATGTATATGTATATGTATATGTATATGAGTAGTAATAGACCCCACTCTGGAGACCAAAGGGTGCCGCCTCATTAAATATTCAACTTATTATTTATTCATTTTATGGCGTCGCGTTACGTCACTAAGTTCTAACCCTAGTCCCGGCACCCCCGTACCCCCCGCTTTTAGCCAACCCCCCGGGATTTTTACTACGTCATTCATTCTCATGCTCCTTCAGGACCCCCTAGCCCTAACTTTCTCCCAATCCCCTAGCCCTAGCTTTCATTCATTCAACCCTCCGTGCAATTTATTATTTATTCATTCTCATGCTCCTTTGGGACCCCTCTAACCCTAACCTTTGACTCCCTATGAGCCGCTCAGGCAAATGCTAGAGTTGATTCTGTTATAAGTACTAAAGTACGGCGTTGTGTATATACATTTTACCGCAACAATGGGTACGGTAAATGTTTGACAAGATGGATATTATTTACGATGAGTTAAAGAAAAATAACATTGATATCGACAGAGACACTTTGTCGTATTACCTTAAACATTTTCTAGAAGAACATAGAGTACTATTCGACAGCATCACTAACCAATTACCAAGAATATGTCTTCAACACGTTTATGAAGAGATGAACCCTAACAATTTCGGTCGAATTATCGCATATCTAACCCTGGTGTATAGAGTAAACGAATCCTTGGATGAAGAATCAATTCGAGAAGCCGTAAGAAGAACGATCGACGATTTGAGATGTATTGACTTGACAACATATGAAATAAAACTCTCTTGGGTTAAACGGCTGACTCGACTATTTTATTAACGTTGTCAAGCATAGTCGCTTATTTGGCTTTAGTTTATAAAGTAAACGATGCCTTGAATGAACAAACCGTTCGGCAAGCTGTTCGAAAGACATTGAATCATTTTCTTCAGAGGGGTTTGCCAGAATATAAACTGTCAAGGGTTAAACGGCTGACTCGGCTATTTTATTAACGTCGTCAAGCATCTTGTTAATGTTGCTACGGCTGATATTTGTGTATTTATGCTCAGTGCACGTGCAGGAGACAAAAGAGAAAACTCATTAAAGTTACTAATGACCAAAACTTAACCGGATTTGCATATAAGTAGAATATTTAATTCATTTTAGGGATGATCATGAGTTTTTTGGGGATAATAAGGGGCATGAAGAGGTGTTAATGCATGGGCAAGTTCAGGCGAGAAAGTCATTAGGACAGGTTCTGAAATTACGAAAATAAAGAGACCGGCTTACGAGGAGTACCTTGTTGAAAAATATGGAAACGTTACGAACAAAAGCAATTTGAACTAATGTTGTATGTCTTATGAGGACATAATCGAGTTAATCCGAAATAAACGTGTAGATTGAACTTGCTCATTTTTAATACATATTAATATCCTTTTGCGGGACATATGTGTCCCGGAAGGACTTTTATTTGATAATAAAGATACCCCTATCAACCCTGGGGCACCCCTTTGATCGATCGTGAATTCGACGGTTGCTAACAATTATTTCACAAACGTTGTTTTTCAACTAAAGAAACCTATAGAAAATATATTCTTGAACAGTCTGAGAACTTAATCATTACAAGAGAGAATATATACCGAAATGGCCATTCAGTCAAACGTATTAATTTACGAGTATATTAGTTTAGGAGTATATTTCGTTTGTTTTCGTGTATGTGTATGCAAAATATTACATTGTATAATATATATTACTGGGATTGTATTTCGTTAGGAGTATATTAGTTTAGGAGTATATTTCGTTTGTTTTCTTTCAATGATTTGGTGGCTCTTAAAAGAGCCGGGTTTTTTGTTTTTGTTTTGGGTTATATTGCAACCCAGAGACAGCCACATGTTGTTGACTGCCCGCAAAACATTGCAGCATTCACATTCAAACCATGCATTAACTATCCTCCTTGACTCCGTCACACACGCTTGTGGACCGTAGACTGACAGCAGGATGTCTTTAACAGGTTCTCTTGTCCCTCAGTTTGGGCTAAGCACAAGAAACAAAACTTGGAAACATCATACTTCCTTCGGCAACAGGCACACCGAACTTCTTCACCTTGGGATGAAGAAGTAGTTATCCACGTTTGCAAACATCTTGCATGTGTAAAATGTTTACAACAGTTCACTTTACTTATCGTTAATCATTTCATGTCAAACTGAAAGTTTTGATGTTGTATTTTTTTTAAACGTCTTTGTCAATTATGAAGATAATGGCTATTGTCCACTTCGGAGGGTATATACATCAACTCTAGCAATTAAGCCCACACGATCAAACATTTATTCGCACCCTAAATCTAGGCGATGTTTTTCATAACGATGCCTATATTTGTGGAAACTTATCAAAATACTATAATTCTAATACTAAACTTATAATTTAGAGCTTGCATTACCCCACACCGACTCCTCACTCTTTTATGCATTGTGTGTGTGTGTGTGTGTGTGTGTGTGTGTGTGTGTGTGTGTGTGTGTGTGTGTGTGTGTTTCAGAACGTATACGCCAACTCTTTCGCTTAAGCCCACGCGACCAAACAATTATGCACGCCCTAAATCTATGAATGTTTTTCTTATTGATGTCAATATTTGTAGAAACTTATCAAAATACTATATTTTTAATACTAAACTTGTAATTTAGAGCTTGCACTACCCCATATTCCTCACTCTTTTTATACAATGCATGCGTGTTCCAGAACGTATACGCCAACTCTATCGATTAAACCCACGCGGCCAAACAATTATTCACGCCCTAAATCTATGAATGTTTTTCCTAATGATGCCAATATTTGTAGAAACTTATCAAAATACTATATTTTAATACTAAACATATAATTTAGAGCTTGCATTACCACACATCGACTCCTCACTCTTTTTAGGCAATATTTTGCTATAATATAACTCAACAACACCTTTTGTACGAGAGTTGACAAACGGCGGCTAACACATTTAACCTGTACCAAAGGAATATCAGAAAGACATACACATTATTTGTAAATACTTTATTGAACTTCAGCATAGTACAGAAGATGATGTTTCAACGATTCAACAGTAATTTTAATTCTTATAATTGGCGTCATTCCAATACTATGGCGTTTAGATTGATTGTAGGAGTACATTAGTTTTAATACTGGTTCCTTTCGTTTGATGAAATCTAAACATATATTCAAAATGCACCATCCTATATGGCCTTTAATAAACCATTATCAGTATGTCTCAATGTCGCTTTTCTCAGGTATTGAGCACTTATCTTTATACTCTGGGCTGGTACACGTAGTGGGTGTCAGTCGGAAAGATCCCGGATCTTACTCGGATTTCATCGGGACATGTCGGCGTGAGATCGACAAACAAGTAGGAATACGGCTCTTTAGTCGCCATCTGATAGGCTTGCTGAAAAAAATTGGTGTTGCTTGGATACAGTTGCTTAGCCAGATGAGTCACTTGACTTGCATCTCGAACGTTTTTCGTCAGACATAAATAACTGGCGTCAAGGGAAATGGTACGATGATCTTTACTTTGATGGAACAGGTTTTGTACAATGTAAACGACACTGAGATTCCCATGGTGCGATTTTTTCGTAAATAGCTTAGCAATTTCTGCATCTTTTTCTCCCATCATATCATCAATTATAAATAGATTTCTTGTTTGGGGGTTAATGCTATCCAACATCGATTGGGGCAAACCTTGGACAAACTGAATACCCGGAATTAGGGTTTCTATTTCGCCAAACGTATCTTGATACTCTGAATAAAAATACACGATGTTTTCCGGAGGTGGGTCGATCATAATGCTAGCATAAACCAATAACTGTTTGACAAAAGTTGTTTTCCCACTTTTGGTGCCTCCAGAGACCAAGAGTCCAAACGGATGTGTCAGTTGTATCGAGTAGGTTTTTTGACTCCCAGGGGTGAATGTAGCTGTCATAGCAGTAAATGGGGCAGATGTTGTTACCCTATCACTGAGAGACCTTTTGTGATGAAAAGATCTTATATGGCGTAGACGATTACTTGATGTAGTGAATGATTTTTCGCAGACTTCACAAACGTAAGACATGTTCACCCAGTGACTGTCACGCGAATGCTTTTTATAAGATTGAATCATTGAATCCTAGGATTGAATCATCGAATCATTGAATCATTGAATCCTAAGATTGAATCATTGAATCCTAAGATTGAATCATTGAATCCTAAGATTGAATCATTGAATCCTAAGATTGAATCATTGAATCCTAAGATTGAATCATTGAATCCTAAGATTGAATCATTGAATCCTAAGATTGAATCATTGAATCATTGAATCCTAAGATTGAATCATTGAATCCTAAGATTGAATCATTGAATCCTAAGATTGAATCATCCTCATCAGAGCAAAGATCACCGTACCATTTCCCTTACCGCGGGGGTTAAGGGAAATGGTACGGTGATCTTTGCTTTGATGAGGATGATTCAATGATGATAGTTTCGTAATTTCAGAACCTGTCCTAATGACTTTCTCGCCTGAACTTGCCCATGCATTAACACCTCTTCATGCCCCTTATATTATCCCCAAAAAACTCATGATCATCCCTAAAATGAATTAAATATTCTACTTATATGCAAATCCGGTTAAGTTTTGGTCATTAGTAACTTTAATGAGTTTTCTCTTTTGTCTCCTGCACGTGCACTGAGCATAAATACGCAAATATCAGATGCTTGACGACGTTAATAAAATAGCCGAGTCAGCCGTTTAACCCTTGACAGTTTATATTCTGGCAAACCCCTCTGAAGAAAATGATTCAATGTCTTTCGAACAGCTTGCCGAACGGTTTGTTCATTCAAGGCATCGTTTACTTTATAAACTAAAGCCAAATAAGCGACTATGCTTGACAACGTTAATAAAATAGTCGAGTCAGCCGTTTAACCCGAGAGAGGTTTATTTCATATGTTGTCAAGTCAATACATCTCAAATCGTCGATCGTTCTTCCTACGGCTTCTCGAATTGATTCTTCATCCAAGGATTCGTTTACTCTATACACCAGGGTTAGATATGCGATAATTCGACCGAAATTGTTAGGGTTCATCTCTTCATAAACGTGTTGAAGACATATTCTTGGTAATTGGTTAGTGATGCTGTCGAATAGTACTCTATGTTCTTCTAGAAAATGTTTAAGGTAATACGACAAAGTGTCTCTGTCGATCTCAATGTTATTTTTCTTTAACTCATCGTAAATAATATCCATCTTGTCAAACGTTTACCGTACCCATTGTTCAGGTAAAGTATACAGGGGCGGATCTAGAATTTTTTTCACCTTAGTCAAACCATTCCTAGGGGGGTCCGGGGGCATGCCTCCCCGGAAATTTTTTGAAATTTGGACCTCCGAAATGGTATTTCCTGCATTCTGACGGTACTTTGGGGAAAGATTTAAAAGTTTTAAACCGTGTTTTCAAGAGCGCATTTTATCAAACCTGGAAGGTGTCAAATAAATTTAGGGATAAAGTGGACGTTTTATTATGCAAATACATTTAAAATTATAGAAAATAACGGGGGGAAATCCAATAAATCGAATCTTAGGTCAGCTACGTATGCACCCCCGACGGAAATCCTGAATAACATCAGAACGTACACATAAACACATTCATATGACAAGATCAAAGAATCATGTTACCAAAATCATTAAACACTTTTAGATATTTTGAATGATATTCCAGGCCACTGAGGTCTGAGGGTAGGATCTAGTCGTGTGAGAAACATCAAGAGGTACACAAGGCAGCATGAGAATGAATAAATAAAAAATCGCACGGAGGGTTGAATGAAAGCTAGGGCTAGGGGATTGGTGGAAAGTTAGGGCTAGGGGGTCCTGAAGGAGCATGAGAATGAATGACGTAGTAAAAATCCCGGGGGGTTGGCTAAAAGCGGGGGTACGGGGGTGCCGGGACTAGGGTTAGAACTTAGTGACGTAACGCGACGCTATAAAATGAATAAATAATAAGTTGAATATTTAATGAGGCGGCACCCTTTGGTCTCCAGAGTGGGGTCTATTACCACTTATATGTATATGTATATGTGAATATGTGTATATGTGTATATGTGTATATGTGTACATGTGCATATGTGTACATGTGTACATGTGTACATGTGTACATGTGTACATGTGTACATGTGTACATGTGTACATGTGTACATGTGTACATGTGTACATGTGTACATGTGTACATGTGTACATGTGTACATGTGTACATGTGTACATGTGTACATGTGTACATGTGTACATGTGTACATGTGTACATGTGTACATGTGTACATGTGTACATGTGTACATGTGTACATGTGTACATGTGTACATGTGTACATGTGTACATGTGTACATGTGTACATGTGTACATGTGTACATGTGTACATGTGTACATGTGTACATGTGTACATGTGTACATGTGTACATGTGTACATGTGTACATGTGTACATGTGTACATGTGTACATGTGTACATGTGTACATGTGTACATGTGTACATGTGTACATGTGTACATGTGTACATGTGTACATGTGTACATGTGTACATGTGTACATGTGTACATGTGTACATGTGTACATGTGTACATGTGTACATGTGTACATGTGTACATGTGTACATGTGTACATGTGTACATGTGTACATGTGTACATGTGTACATGTGTACATGTGTACATGTGTACATGTGTACATGTGTACATGTGTACATGTGTACATGTGTACATGTGTACATGTGTACATGTGTACATGTGTACATGTGTACATGTGTACATGTGTACATGTGTACATGTGTACATGTGTACATGTGTACATGTGTACATGTGTACATGTGTCACATGTGTACATGTGTACATGTGTACATGTGTACATGTGTACATGTGTACATGTGTACATGTGTACATGCGTACATGCGTACATGTGTACATGTGTACATGTGTACATGTGTACATGTGTACATGTGTACATGTGTACATGTGTACATGTGTACATGTGTACATGTGTACATGTGTACATGTGTACATGTGTACATGTGTACATGTGTACATGTGTACATGTGTACATGTGTACATGTGTACATGTGTATATGTGTATATGTGTATATGTGTATATGTGTGTGTATATGTGTGTGTATATGTGTGTGTCTATGTGTGTGTCTATGTGTGTGTCTATGTGTGTGTCTATGTGTGTGTCTATGTGTGTGTCTATGTGTGTGTCTGTGTGTCTGTGTGTCTGTGTGTCTGTGTGTCTGTGTGTCTGTGTGTCTGAGACTGAGAAGACGTGTCTTTTACCGCTCTCGAAAAATTTTATATTTCTCGCTATTTTCACTCATTTTCAATGAATCACTATCTTGATTTTGAAGAAGATAACGATACCTTTCGATGGGGAGGATCACTTGAAGATTTGAAGAAGTTAATTGATGAAGTACTAAGTGTTAGCGAACAAGATGTTGCCGAAGCCGAAGTGAAAGAAGACAAGACACACAAGGCTGTTACGTACAAAGTAAAGAACTGTTCTATTCGCCTATACACTACAAATGGTACTCTCACGGTACATGGCGCTGATCAATCAATTTTAAAAGAAAAGTTGCACAATATTTGCGATAAAAACAAAAATCCGAACAACGCCCTAATGGGAAGCACTGACGCCATTGTTGAAGTCATTGACGAAGCACCGAATGCGTATTCAAGTAATTTGGCTTCAATGTCACTATGTACAACAACTGATGATCAAATAAAAGATCAAGACGAAGTTATTCTGTTAAGTGAAGGCACAATCCTAGAAGAAAATACCTTGGGTTCTGTACAGACGAATAGCGATCTTACATTTGACTTCGAAGAGATAACTCAATTAAAGGAGATAAAACATATCAAAGAATGCTATTTGGCTGGGACAAACGCGCCTTCGGATGTCGTCGTCGAACAACCACCAATTCTTGAACTACAACAATGTCGACAAGAGATTAAAATCCTAAAAACTCGACTGAAAAACCAAGAAGTTTTTATAAATCGTCTTGAAGAAGAAAAAGCAAGTTTAATTACTGCCATGAAATTAATGAGTCAAGACACTGAAAATCTGAATCACAATGTCAACGAGAAGTCCTTGGCGTCTGGATCAGATAAACGGAAGTCTCAAGAGACCCTGAAAGAAACGAAGGAGAAGAAAAAACATAAAAAGAAACCAAACCGCAAGAATAATGACGACCAGAATTCACCTACGACAAGTTCTGGCGAAGCCGCAGATCAATCTAAAGAGCAAAAGAACGAGCGCATGCAAGACCACGGTTATTATTGGGGATTCAATAATATCCAAGTTATCTGGGTGGAAAATGTCTGATAAGGCAAATCGTATAACAATAAGAGCATTCCCTGGTTCAAAAATTGAAGACATGAAAGACTACATAAAGCCAACCCTAAGATCGCCGCCTGATAATTTAATTTTACATATCGGCAGCAACAACTTGAGGTCTGATGATTCGCGCTCGGTTGCTGAAGAAATTGTAAAAACCTGTGAAGAAATTCAGCATACATCTCCTGGAACGAAGATAGCAATATCAGAGCTAACGACTCGACAAGATTCGAATGAGCTTGAACAAAAGCGTATCGACGTAAACAAGATTTTACGATCGTTTGCTAAAACAAGAGACTGGAAAGTTACTGCTCATAACAATATTGATCCAAGCTGTCTTAACAAGAGAAAACTGCATATGAACGTTCGTGGAACAATTAATTTAGCAAAAAACTTTAAAAATTACTTAACTAATCAGCATTGACCAACTTACGGAAGCAATGGTGAGACAAAAATTAGCCTAAAAATTCCAGAGGTAAGAGGTTTTAAAATGGTCTCATTAAATATTGCAAGCCTGTTACTACACATAGATGAAATTAGAGCATGGTTGCACAATGAAAATGTTGATTTTATCGCCCTTAATGAAACGAGGCTAGACAGTACTATTGCCGATAATCAAGTAAAACTTGAAAACTATGACATAATCAGAAATGACCGTAATCGAAACGGTGGAGGCGTTTGTGTTTACCTAAAAAATCACATTAATTACCGGGTGCGAACTGATTTAATGCCAAAAGAGACTGAAGCTATTGTAATTGAAATTCTAAAACCAAATAGTAAACCGTTTATTGTGATTTCGGCATATCGACCACCGTGCCTTAATCCGGACATTTTCTTTGAGAAAATATCAAACACTATAAAAACATTAGATCTAAAAGATATGGAAATCTTTCTATTAGGAGACTTAAATTGTGATTTACTTTGCACGCGAAATTACCGTGCAACTTCACTCTTAAAATCATTCTCCGAGGTATACCAACTAGAACAACTTATTAACGAGCCAACTCGGTGTACCCAAAATACTAAGACTTTGATTGATGTCATTTATACCAACCGTCCAAATAGAGTTGTTGCATCGGGAGTGTTACACTTGGGTATAAGTGACCATAGTCTGATATACACAATAAGAAAGATATCTATTCCGAATAAGACTTCACACAAACGTATTAACATTCGAAACTTTAAGAAATTTAATGCTAATCTCTTTAGAAACGACTTACGTAATATTCCATGGGAAAATATTGATGAAATAGAAGATATTAACGACCGATGGGATTTATGGAAAGGAATGTTTTTATCAGTAGTTGATAAACATGCCCCGTACAAAACTAAACGGATAAGAAACAAAAAGAGTCCTTGGATGACTCCTGACATTAAGAAACTTTTAATAGAACGGGACAAACTAAAACATTTAGCTGTTAAAACAAATAACAATGAAGACTGGAGAAGTTATAAAAAAGCAAGAAATGATTGTAATGCTAAGATAAAGAAAATTAAAACCAATTATTATCAACATCTTTTCAAAACGATTTCGGGAAACTCAAAAGAAACTTGGAACTCGATAAATGAATTGATGTCTCGAAAATCAAAATCCGACACCATTTCCTGCCTAAAATATGAAACTAAGACTATTTCTAATCCAGCGGAAATATCTGAAATTTTTAATAAGCACTTTTCAGAAATTGGTAGAAAACTATCAGAAATACAAACACCAGCAGAAAAATCTTACCAGGATTATTTACAACCAGTTTCATCAACGTTTAATCTAAGTCCAACGACACCGAGTACGATTTTTAAACTATTAACCTTAGTACCAATAAATAAAGGAGCTAGCTGGCCTCGATAAAATTCCTGGTAAATTATTAAAAGAAGCTGCATATATCATTTCAGGATCACTCTGTAATTTATTTAATTATTCTATACATACTAGTGTGTTTCCTGATGATTGGAAATTAGCAAGGGTCACACCAATTTATAAAAATGAAACCAAAGAAAATGTAAATAATTATAGACCAATTTCTGTTTTAAGTTGCATATCAAAAATTTTTGAACGCATTATTTACGACCAACTGCACACATACTTAAACGAGAATAACTTACTCTCCAGTTGTCAATCGGGCTTTAGGCCACTTCATTCCACGAGTGTGGCTCTCCTAGATGCGACAACTGAATGGCTTAAAAATATGGACCAAGGACGTCTTAACTCGGTAGTATTTTTAGACTTAGCCAAAGCATTTGATACCGTAAACCATGATATTCTGCTTGATAAATTACGGTATTATGGAATAAGTCCACAGTCTTTGACTTGGTTTAAATAATATCTGTGCAATCGTTTTCAAATATGTAAAGTTAATGGCTGTCTATCAAGCAGTCGCGTAATTAAGTGTGGCGTTCCACAAGGCTCTATCCTTGGTCCATTAATGTTTCTTGTATATATTAATGATCTACCGCGTTGTATGCAACATTCCACTGTTCGAATGTATGCTGATGATACAAATATCACAACAACCGGAGCATCACTACAAGAAATAGCTTATCTTGCCAACCAAGATCTAAAAAATGTTAATGAATGGTTGAAGGCAAACAAGCTTAATATTAATGCCACAAAAACAGAGCACATGTTTATTGGATCTGACCATAGTCTTGCCAAAATTAGAAATATTCCTTATTTATTTTTGGATGGAAAACCTATAAACCGAGTTAGGGTTACCAAATCGTTAGGAGTATATATAGACGAAAGGTTATCATGGATAGATCATATTGATCACCTTTCTAAAAAAATATGTGCTGCTATCTCTGGCCTTCGCCAAGTAAAACAGTTTGTTCCACTGGAAACATCGCAGACAATATATAAGTCGTTAATTCAACCATTATTTGACTATTGCGATGTAGTATGGGACAACATGCGAATTACAACTGCTACTAGATTACAAAAGTTGCAAAATCGGGCAGCACGAGTAATTACAAGCCAGGGCTATGAGGTCAGATCTAGTGAACTAATAGATCAACTGCACTGGAAAAGGCTATGCCATTCACGTGCTGAACACATGACAATAATGATGTATAAGGTATTAAATAATATGGCACCCTCTTACCTACGAGACCATTTTAAAATCTATACCTTAGATAATACTTATGCATTACGAAATAAAGAAATGTCACTCGTCTTACCAAAACCACTCACTGAGTATTTGAAAAAGACGTTTATTTATAGAGGCGAACAAATCTGGAACGAATTACCAAGTCAAATGAGATGTGAAATTAGTCTTAATAATTTTAAGAAATCTCTCTCATCACTTGCTTCCTCAAATTAACTTTTTAAAAACTTTTTAAATATCTTCGGCTTTCTTGGAAAGCAGCTTTGTAAAAAACTGAAGAAACTCCGAATGCAAATAAATATTTCTCTCTCTGTCTCTCTGTCTCTCTCTCTCTGTCTCTCTCTCGCTCTCTGTCTCTGTCTCTGTCTCTGTCTCTGTCTCTGTCTCTGTCTCTGTCTCTGTCTCTGTCTCTGTCTTCTCCCTGTTGTGGCTAAAGTATTTGAAAAACTTGTGTTTGACCAACTCTATTCATACTTTACTCAAAATGACATTTTAAGTAAGTTTCAGTCAGGGTTTCGATCGGGTCACTCTACTGTAACAGCTCTACTACAAGCAACTGAAAAATGGTTCAAAAATATTGATAATGGCTTTATTAATGGGGTAGTTCTTGTAGATCTGAGTAAAGCCTTTGACACTGTTGACCATGCAATCCTTCTTAAAAAGCTAGGTCTGTACGGAGTCAAAGATATTCCACTAAATTGGTTCTCCTCATACTTAGCCGATAGATCGCAATGTTGCATGGTCAATGGTGTTGAGTCTGAATTAAAACCTCTGACTACAGGTGTGCCTCAGGGATCCACCTTAGGCCCACTTTTATTCTTAACTTATATTAATGACCTCCCAAACTGTTTGGACTTCACTACACC
Source organism: Corallium rubrum (assembly GCA_964035015.1). Classification (NCBI taxonomy): domain Eukaryota; kingdom Metazoa; phylum Cnidaria; class Anthozoa; order Scleralcyonacea; family Coralliidae; genus Corallium; species Corallium rubrum. The sequence continues at coordinate 11,554,088 of OZ036002.1, forward strand.
TGGTATGTACGCTGATGATACACAAATTACTGCTTCAGCAGAAACAGTAGATGAACTTGAGGATATTTTAAATTCGGATGTTAAGAATTTACATACCTGGCTTTGTGCAAACAAACTCACCGCTAATGCAACCAAAACTGAGTTTATTACTATAGCTTCTAGTTATAGACTAAAACAATTTGTAGCTGTCCCAAAGATAAGACTTGGGAACAAACCTATTAAACAAGTGACGAAGGCTAAATTACTAGGCGTAATAGTGGACGAAAAACTAAGCTGGGATGACCATGTTCATGAAAAGGTCATTCCTAAAGTTTTAAGAGGCCTACGAATGCTACGAGTGCTAAGGGACTTATTATCTCTACCACAACTTATATCTGTGTACAATGCTCTCGTAATTCCTTATTTTGATTACTGTAGTACGGTTTGGGGAAATTGTGGTACTGTTCTACGAAATAAGCTACAAAAATTACAAAATAAAGCCGCTCGTATAATAACTAGGTCTGGATATGAAATTAGATCTACGGAAATATTGACTGCATTAAATTGGTGTAATTTGGAAACAAGGAGAAACCAACAAAAGGGTACCTTAATGTACAAAATTGTTAATGGAATGTCTCCCAGATATTTAAATGAAATGTTCGTTCCTCTAAATGAAACACACAGTCACAATTTAAGAAACTCGGAGGTAGATGTTAAAATACCATTGCCTAAATCCGAGTACTTAAAACGTAGTTTGACATATAGTGGTGCCGTTTTGTGGAATAGACTGCCATCAATGATTAAAACTGCTAACTCTGTAAATATTTTCAAAAAACTTATTCATGGTCACAAATTTTAATCTGTAAATACTGTATATATAATAGTTTCTATGTATATTTCTGTTCGTTTTATTATGTAACTAACGGCTTTTATGAAAAACAATGTAATATTGATAGAATTACCGTTAATAAATAAAAAAATAAAAGTTGTCTCTCTCTCTCTGTCTCTGTCTCTCTCTCTCTCTCTCTCTCTCTCTCTCTCTCTCTCTCTCTCTCTCTCTCTCTCTCTCTCTCTCTCTCTCTCTCTCTCTCCTCCCTCCCTCCCTCCCTCTCCCTCTCCCTCTCCCTCTCCCTCTCCCTCTCCCTCTCCCTCTCCCTCTCCCTCTCCCTCTCCCTCTCTATTCTCTCTGAGAACAGACGTGTCTTCTCGAGCTCCCGAATATTTTCAAAGATAATATACATCCTTGTCAATTTATATCGCTGTTATGGATAATAATATATCCAGAAATGCTTTATCTTACAATGAAGACTCCAACTACTTCGAATGGTCTGAGGATATCCATTCTTTACAGAAATTCATCGTAAATATCCTTCAGAATGACCAAGGGCATGAACCAGAATATGCCGCCATCAACGAAGACAAACATCACAACATGTTTTCCTTTAAAGCGAACGACTGTACAGTCAAACACTATTTAACTACGCAAAAGATTATTATTCAAGGCCCTGGTAGTTCCAACCTATCAGAAAAACTATCTCAGTTTATCGAAGACGGCGAGGAAACCCTTCAGGAAAGTTTAAGCAACACCATCAGCACGAGTCTTGGAATCAACGAAGCGTCTCTTGGCGAATGTCAACTAAATTCAACTGAGTTTGATTCAACCTGTGTCGCTTCCCAAGATTTTACGTTAAATCAACCTAATTGTGATTGTTTCCTTCTAAAAGCTGATTTAAAAAAAGTTCAACTAGATATTATTCTGTTGAAAAAAGCCGTTGATTCTAAATCGAACTCTCATATGCAAATTGGGGAAGACGATGAGACGAAAATTAAGCTGCGTGACGAAAATGAATTACTTCGTAAAGAGGTCGATCTACTCAAGACAGAGAACAAGAATCAATCGAATTTGATTCATAAGCTTGAATCCGAAAAAGCCAGCTTAATTACTTCTCTAAGAATCCTGCATACCGACTTGAGAACAGGCGACGAAGCTGTATCTCAGGCTGCTCAACATGGTAGTGTTAACCAACAAAATAATAACACTCAGAAGCCTAAATCTAAATCGAAGAAGAACAAAGAAAAGAAGAAGAATGCTCAAGGTCAAGAAGTCCCAAGAGACAACGCCGTTGATAAGTCTCCTAATCAAACGAATGATGATGATTCTGCATTAAACCAAAACCATGCCTCAACTAAATCTGTCATAATTCTTAGGATTCGACTATCAAAGGCATAAAATGGTGGAAATTGCCGAAAAATTATAAAGGACCTCGAATCAACATAAAATCCTTTCCTGGCTGTACTGTTGATGATATGGAAAGCTATATGCTACCATCATTACGTAAAGATCCTGACGAAATAATTCTACATGTCGGAACTAATGACCTTAAATCAATGAATCCCCAACAAGTGGCTGAAAGTGTGGTGAACCTAGCTGACAACATTGTGCAGAATTCCAAAGCGAAGGTGTCGCTATCTGCTATTCTCCGAAGGTCAGATGATCCTGTACTGTCAGACAAGGTACCAAAAGTAAACAAGGTATTAAAAACTTTTAGCACTAATAGGGGATGGTCTTTTATTGACCACAATAACATTGACCATAAGTCCTTAAATAATAGAGGTCTTCATCTGAACCAACAGGGTTCATCTACCTTATCCAAAAACTTTATGGCGCACATAAATAAGTCGTTTTGATTAGATGATGTTGGCAATTTCAGTGATTATGCAAATCGGAATTGTGGAGTCAGCTCTGATATACCTTTGTTACTACCTAAAGTGAGAGGCTTTAAAATGGCCAGTTTAAATATTGCAAGCTTAGTCTTGCATATTGACGAATTAAGAATCATGATGGTAGATCAAACTTTGGATATATTAGCGTTAAATGAAACTAGACTTGACTCCACAATATCCGATAATTTAGTTCATATTGAGGGATACATAATAATTAGGCGAGATCGAAATCGCAGTGGAGGTGGAGTCTGTATATATCTTCGCTCGAATATAAATTATAGACTCAGAGCTGATTTAAATATCGAGCCTTTTGAAATACTTAGTATCGATATCTTTAAACCAAATAGTGTACCCTTTAATATCACAGCTCTCTATAGGCCTCCTTCTTGCAATGTCGGGTTTTTCTCCAGTTTAGAGAAAATAGTTCAAACTCTAGACGTGGAATCTAAAGAGTTTATTCTTCTTGGTGATCTTAATTGCAATTATATTACTGAAAATTATGATAACCAATTGATCCATCTAAAACAGATCAGTGAAACTTTTCAACTAACCCAAATGATTAAAGAACCAACTAGGATAACACCTTCGTCAAAAACACTGATTGATGTGATTTTTTCAAATGATCCTTCACGAATCATACTCACAGGAGTTGCTCACATTGGAATAAGTGACCACAGTTTGGTATATGCGGTTCGAAAAATTGCAATTCCAACAAAAAATACACATAAGTATGTAACAACAAGATCATTCAAAAATTTTAATGCCGAATCTTTCATTTCTGATCTTAAAGAAGTACCTTGGAATAACTTAAGCCATTGTAATACTTCGGATGAAATGCTAGAGACCTGGCAGGAATTGTTTACATCTATTGCTGACGTGCATGCCCCAACAAGAAGCAGGATAGTTAGAAATAAACAATCACCTTGGATTACATCACAAATAAGAAAAATGATTATTGATCGTGATAAATTGAAAAAGCGGGCAATCATAACGAACGATACTAATCTATGGGCTAGTTTTAAGAAAATGAGAAATTTAGTTACAAATAAAATTAAGGAGGCCAAATCAAGATTCTATCACTCACAAATTGAGAAAAATGTGGGTGACTCCAGAGCAATATGGAAAACCGTCAATCAGTTGTCACATCGTAAACAGACTAGTAATAGTACTATTAACGAGTTGGTTGTCAATGAAGTATCTTACACTGAACCTTCCGCTCTCTGTGAGATCTTCAATGACCATTTTAGTAATATTGGACCTAAATTGGCAGTGTCTATGACGGATAGTGAAAAAAGTTTTGATTTCTATATTAAGCCTACCAAGTATTCCTTTAATTTACAGCCAATTACGCCTGAGTTTGTTTTAAGTATTCTCCTTAAGATGCCAACTCATAAATGTACAGGTCTAGACAACATATCCTGTAGGCTTCTTAAGGCAGCTGCTCCAGTTATTTGCTTTTCACTGTCAACTATTATTAACAAATCTATAGAGTGGTATTTTTCCTTCGGGTTGGAAGAACGCGAAAGTCTTCCCTCTCTTTAAGGCTAATGATCGAACGGACCCAAATAATTATAGACCAATTTCGGTATTGCCGGTAATGTCTAAGATCTGTGAAAAAGCTGTATATGGCCAACTTTATGGTTATTTAACTGAACATAAATTATTGGCAAAATATCAGTCAGGTTTTCGTTCATTACACTCTACGGTTACAGCTCTGTTGGATGCTACCAATGAGTGGTATTTAAATATGGATGAAGGCCTGATGAATCTTGTCGTATTTCTCGATTTGGCAAAGGCATTCGATACTGTTTCTCATAATATCTTATTACAAAAACTAAAATACTATGGTGTCGATGGCCTTACTCTCAATTGGTTTGAGTCATATTTAACAAATAGGCAGCAGCAATGTGTTGTGGGGAACTGCACGTCAAAACCTAGAAAATTGACCTGTGGTGTACCACAAGGATCTATATTAGGACCACTACTATTTTTGATATACATCAATGATCTCCCTGCGTGTCTTCAGTGTACAACATCGCGCATGTATGCTGACGATACCACTTTGAGTGCTGCTTCAAAATCAACAATTGACCTTCAACAAAAAGTTAATTGTGACCTAAATAATGTCAAAACATGGTTGCTATCTAATAAACTTAGTTTGAATGTATTGAAAACAGAATACATGTTCATTGGTTCAGAATTTAGATTGTCTAATTTAGGTCGTGTTTCATCTCTAATATTTGACAATCAACCAATAAAGAGAGTAACGACTGCCAAGCACTTGGGGGTAGTTTTAGATGATAATTTAGCCTGGCATGAACAAGTTTATCATATCTGTAAAAGAGTAGGTCGCTCGATAAACTGCATCAAGCAAGCACGAAAATTTGTTCCGAAGAACATATTGTTAGTCATCTACAGCTCACTTATCCTGCCATTATTTGATTATTGTGATGCCGTATGGGCAAATTTGAATAAGGGCCTTTCTAGCAAATTACAAAAACTGCAAAATCGTGCGGCTCGCATTATTACTTTTCAAGGATATGATATCAGGTCAAGCGATATTTTAAATCAATTAAACTGGGATCAGCTGTCTGTTAGAAGAAGTAAACGGATATGTGTTATAATGAATAATATCATTAGTGGCACTGTACCGGACTATCTTAGCCAAATGTTTATGAAAAGTGATGAAATCAACTCATACAGGCAAAGGTTAAGAGAAAGTGAAAATAATTTAATTATTACTCGTATCCCAAAAACAGAATATTGTAAGAAAAGTTTTTCCTATAGAGGTGCAAAACTCTGAAATTCACTGCCAAATGAGCTTAAAGTCTTGCGGAATAAATATCAGTTCAAAAATAAACTATCTGCATACACGGAAATAGCCAACTAAATCAATTCTTTATTTTTAAATTTTTTATTTTTTTATTTTTCTCAAGAAATTCAAAATTGTAAAAATATTTACTATGTTGTATTTAGTTAGGTTAAATAATTACTGTTAGATAGTAATTTTTATATTTTTAATAATACGGCTTTCATGGAAAGAAGTTTAATATGTAACTTATCGAAATTACAGTATTCAAATAAAGGTGAATCTAATCTAATCTAATCCCTCTCCCTCTCCCTCTCCCTCTCCCTCTCCCTCTCCCTCTCCCTCTCCCTCTCCCTCTCCCTCTCCCTCTCCCTCTCCCTCTCCCTCTCCCTCTCCCTCTCCCTCTCCCTCTCCCTCTCCCTCTCCCTCTCCCTCTCCCTCTCCCTCTCCCTCTCCCTCTCCCTCTCCCTCTCCCTCTCCCTCTCTCTCTCTCTCTCTCTCTCTCTCTCTCTCTCTGTCTCTCTCTCTATCTATCTATCTCTCTCTCTCTCTATGTATCTATCTATCTATCTATCTATCTATCTATCTATCTATCTATCTATCTATCTATCTCTCTCTCTCTCTCTCTCTCTCTCTCTCTCTCTCTCTCTCTCTCTCTCTCTCTCTCTCTCTCTGTCTGTCTGTCTGTCTGTCTGTCTGTCTGTCTGTCTGTCTGTCTGTCTGTCTGTCTGTCTGTCTGTCTGTCCGTCTGTCCGTCTGTCCGTCTGTCCGTCCGTCGGTCCGTCGGTCCGTCGGTCCGTCGGTCCGTCGGTCCGTCGGTCCGTCTATCCGCCTATCCGGCTATCCGGCTATCCGGCTATCCGGCTATCCGGCTATCCGGCTCTCCGGCTATCCGGCTATCCGGCTCTCCGGCTCTCCGGCTGGCCGGCTGGCCGTCTGTCTGTCTGTCTGTCTGTCTGTCTGTCTGTCTGTCTGTCTGTCTGTCTGTCTGTCTGTCTGTCTGTCTGTCTGTCTGTCTGTCTGTCTGTCTGTCTGTCTGTCTATCTGTCTATCTATCTATCTAGCTATCTAGCTAGCGATCTAGCGATCTATCGATCTATCGATCTATCGATCTATCGATCTATCTATCTATCTATCTATCTATCTATATATATATATATATATATATATATATATATATATATATATATATATATATATATATTAGTGTTAACAAATCCACAACTTGCGCAGTTCAGATAACAAGGTATTGGTAACTAAGCTGTTAAATTATTCAAATTATTTAAATTTACGTCAGCAAATTATAATTTATAAGTTTGGTTGGATTACGAAATATTTTTTCAAGGATCATGACGAAAGAAATCTTTGCCAGAAAAAACGGTTTCAGCTAAAATGTACATAATCAATATTACTATGGAAAAAGGAAAAAGACCAAAGAAAGAAGGCTAAGAAGAGATGTGATAGCGAGAAGTGGCAACAATAAATACGACTTAAAACCACTGAAAAAAAGCCTAAAAATTACGGTACAAAGACCAAAAACGATGCCGGCCGAAATGTATAACTGAAAGAACAAAGGATGTGTCCTGAAACTGTCAAAGCCGGTAAAGAATTCTGCTTTGGTGTGTTCTACTTAACTCGAGAGAGAACGCATTCTCGTTCCCATATCCCCTACTTTTCTTAGCGCGGACGCACGAAAATTCTTGGGGCTCTGGAGACATGGATTCTGGATGTCCTAGATTTTAGGACATCCGGTTTTGCAGAGTCAAAGTTATCTATACCTTGTCCCTTTGCGCGCTTGGGTACGTCAAAAACAGTTCAATGGTGTGATTATAGATAATTTTATTGATTTTTCGTCGTCTTGTGCCTAAAACATAAACATTATGGTACGAAATGAACGCTTTTGTAACAAAGCTTTTTGGGAAGGAGTGTAAAAGCTGCAGGATGCCAAGATCATGTTCAAACTTATGTATAAGACGGTATTATATGATGCACGTCGAGCTGTAGCTCCATGAACTGAGGAGTGAAATTTTGATAAACCCTCTTTTGTTTATTGCGGTTGCTAATTTAATTAACCAACCACACATTACGCAATATCCATGTCTCCAGAGCCCCTAGAATTTTCGTGCGGCCGCGCTAAGAAAAGTAAGGGATCTGGGAACGAGAATGGAGAGAACGATGAAGAAATTTTAAAATAAACGGCTTTTTAGATCTTGAAGAGAACTGAATGATGCCTTGTCATATTTATTTGTCAACAACTCAAAAAAAGAGCCGTAAGAAACCGACCGAGAAAAAACAATCTGAAAAGAGTAAACTGAATTGGCAGTGTTTGTGGTGACAAAAGCAGAAGAAAGTTTTACGGCAGGAGATTTGTATTTACCAGTCTAGCTAATTTATATAAAACGGAAGAAATCTTGAAAATGAAAATCATTATAAATAATAATCGAAATGTAATAAGGTTAGATATACTGCCGAAACAGAGAACGTAGGAGTCTAACGTTTCGAGCGAAGGCCCTTCGCTCGAAACGTTAGACTCCTACGTTCTCTGTTTCGGCAGTATATCTTACGTTACTATATTTCGATTGTTGTTTCTACACTGCCTACGCAGCACGCTACTTTTATTACACTATTTGGATTATAAATAATATCTTGTCTAGAGTGGTCTTTGGACGCTACTCACTAGGACGTTGGCATTATGTCTTTTCTTGGCCACTATTTGTATCTATTTTTGAATGAAAATTTGTCATTGGTTCATCTCGTTGGTTTGTTTTTTTAATATTGACTTTGCATGTTCCTTCGGTGTGTCAATACATGACTACAGATGAACTTTGCTAATTAATTTTCTGGGGTGTTTTCTGTGGGTACAAAAATGCATATAAAGCGAGCGAGGGGTTGTTGCGTTCATGTATTTCCAGTACAAATAGATTCGATTTTGTTGTTGTCTGTTCAGTTATTTAGATGCACAAATGACGTGACTACGTGGTGTAACTGAACAGGCAACGGCAAACGAAAATCTATTTGTTTTATACAACAAGAAATAGAACAAAAGATCCGCTATGCATGTGTACATGTATCTGCGCCAAACCCACCACTGTGAGAATCTTGTCAAGATCTTGTAAGATCTTGCGTGATGTTGGAAAATCTTGTAAGATTTTTACACGTAGATCTTATAAGATTTTAGCGAGATCTTATAAGATAATTAAAGAGAAAGTACACGTTCTCTGACCAAAATAATTTTTTATCATGACTCACTCACAAAAATTGTGGTAAATCACACTCACAAGTTTACTATAAGTCGCGTTAAAAATACTTACCAGTTTTATCAGCAATATCCCCTGTCTCCGAAATGTTTTAGTGCAAAACTTTGTCGGAAATATAGAATTTAACGGCTAACTGCAGGAAGATATATCCCAAATGGCCAATACGGCTGTTGAGCCGGATACTGCAGGTCTAAAGTATACCCCTGAATCGTCTGTAGGTTTGTGCCATTTTGAAAACTTATACCGTTAGATAGAGCGTTAAATTCTGTTCCACAAATGCGCATTAAAAAAAATCGTAGAATAGCAACGGAGAAAAATCTATTTGAACTGAGATGAGCGCCAAATATCAAATGGCAATTATCGGGTCAAACGCAATCATATTTAAAGTATCCGCCAGCTGATTCCCTGAATCGTCTGTAGGTTTGTGCCATTCACGAAACTTGTACAGTTAGATAGATCGTTAAATATTCTACATCATATGTGAATTAGAAAAAATCGTATAGAATATAACCCTGAAAAATCATAGTGTTTTAGTCAAAAACTTTGTCGGAAGTATAGAATTTAACGACTAACAGCCGCCACTGGATACCGCGTGTTTAAAGTATACCCCTGAATCGTTTGTGTGTTTGTGCCATTCACAAAACTTCTACAGTTAGATAGAGCGTTAAATTCTGTACAACATATGTGAATTAGAAAACATGGTATAGAATAGCAACGGAGAAAAGGCTATTTGAACTGACATGAGCGCAAATATCAGATTGCATTATTACGCTATTTACTTGGCCTACGGTCAAACGCGGTCATATTTAAAGTAAATCAATCGTCTGTAGGTTTGTGCCATTTGGCAAACTTGCACGGTTAGATAGAGCGTTAAATTCTGTATAACATATGTGAATTATAACAAATCGTATAGCAACGGAGAAAAATATATTTGAACTGAGATGAGCGCAAATATCAAATTGCATTATTACGCTATCACTTGGCGTACGGTCAATCATTTTAAAGTATCCCTGAATCATACTACTCCAATCATACAGCATTGCAACTGACTTTCTTCGAAAATAATGTTGTTCTTCCTCTCACTCCGTAGTTCATAAAACATGGCGAGGAAATATAAACAGTCACACTACTGCACACATTACAGGTCAGCGGTTACAGCAAACAGTTAACACACAACACGATAGCAATATATCTGCGCGTTGCGCAGATACAAAAACTACATTTCAAAAGATTTACTGAATTTTCCTGGCGAATTTTCGGGGCATTGAAGATGAATCGCGTCAACTGACGTGATCCACGATCTATAATAATATTACAAATCAAGCAACGTCATAATTGTCTTGCAATATTGCTGTGAGATCTGTGATTGGTTTACATAAATCAGACAACGTAATTCGTGCATCTGTTCTCTAATAGATCGTGATTAACAACCAATGAAAATGCGCACAGAAGTCACGTTAATGTATAAAATAGGACTAAAATAGGACTATCTCATGGGAAAACAACTCACAGAGTACGATTTCGAAAAATACTAGAGCCCACTTAAACCAGATATCTACCGAAAGTTTGAGGTTTCCGTTAATTTTCAGCTTGTTTTCGCTTCCGCTCACAAACATATTCGTCAACGGTTTCTAATAGAAACCTCTGCGAAAGAGGATTTTTGACAAGTCCGATATTGTGTGCTTTGTTTGAGCCAGATCTCTACGCGAAGACAAGATGAGTCCGCCGAAAACTCAGAACAATAAACAAACAATCGCTCACAATATTGTCATGCAAAACGTCAAGCAATATATACATAAACTAAACTAAACTAAACTAATATATATATATATTTACACTGGATAACTCTATCAGTTATATCGAAACTGTTATCCCTACAGGTCCAGAAAGGGCCATCCCTCATTGGTCCAGTGTTACGACAGGAGGAAACTGCATGGAGTACCCGTGGGAAACCTGTGGTGTTCAGTAGAGTCAAACTGGAAGCACTCTTCTCACATGCGGCCAATCGATCAGATAACTGCTGAGAGCAGGAATCCTGGAACCAGGCTCGCAGAGGTGAAAGGCACGTGCGCTAACCATTGTGCCACCAAACACTCCAGTGGTTTAAGCAATCGAACAAAAGCAAAATAAAGCAGATATACACAACAGCTAACTGCCAAAGCTCACCTGTCACTGAGGGCATCGCCGACGATGACTGAGATGATTCAAGAGTATTGCCAGAACATCTTTTAGCAGCAACCTGTCCCTGATTGAAGATATATTACGTTACTTACCAAACTAGAGATCAGTAGTGGCTGTACTATGCATATCATGTATATCATACATACCATGCGTATCATGCATATCACGTGTATTATGTATATCATGCATATCCTGTATATCATGCATATCCTGTACATCATGCATGCATATCCTGTATATAGAGGATATTACATGGTGGTGCGAAGATATGGATTTTATCTTCGAGTGGTGAAAACAATATTTTACGAATGAGCGTAGCGAATGTGTAAAATATCGTTTTTACCACGAGAAGATAATTCATATCTTCAAGCCAGCGTGTAATTTTCTTTTTATTGTATAGATTCAATGCAAAAAAGGTAAAATTCTTAATGACGTCATCGACATCTTCACTAGTGAGGATATGGAAAATACGAAACTGCATATTTTCTAATAAAACACTCGCATCTATATAATAAATCATGTTTATCACATGTATCACGTGTATCATGTATATCGTGTATATTGTGTATTTATGTATATCATGCATATTATGTTTATCACGTGGATCACGTGTATTATGTATATTATATGTATATCATGTATATCATGCATATCATATATATCCTGTATATCATGTTTATCACTTGTATCATGTATATCGTGTATCTTGTGTATCCTGTGTATTTATGTATTTATCAATTTATTTATTTATTTATTTACGCTAAGCGACGTACCTCTGCTGTTGTCCGTTCAATAACTGGATGTTTACCAAAACAATCTGAGCCAAAATGCTTGTTCTCAACACATTTCTCAAATAGAAAGCGCATGTCTTTTCCCAAAACATTTCTGTCAGAGTTATCAATCATGTTGTATCGGACGTTCACCTCATCCCCATGCAACCTAATCAAAAATATAGAAAGTTACAAAATGCTATTATATAAGACTGAGCTCGTTTTCAGATCATTGCGCACGCTGATTGGTTGCTAAGAAATCTAGAAAAAAGTGTATTGCCCTTCCTAGGTTTTTCCCGGACTGCTTAAAAAAAATCTACGTCCAAACGAAAACATCCTTATCAAAAGTGTCTAAAATTTCTGCTTTCAATCACCATTTTATCGTTTACGCGTGTGGCCGGAAAGTCCCCCCCCCCCCCCCCCCAAAAAAAAAAAAAAAGAAAAAAGAAAAACATTCCAAAAATCAGAATACGTAAGAGGATTCCTCAGTTTTGCTTTGCGCACCTTTTCAGCAGGTATAAATTCTTTAATACTAATTCAAGATGTAACCAAGTGTTAGTGAGGAAAACATATAAAAATGTCGATAGGAAAGTTAAATCTGCTACTAAGAACTTAACAAGAAGATACTAACACTCAGTGGCCCCATTTTTTTCAATTATCAATTTTCTCCACTACCTCTACAGCATATATGAAAGAATAGAGAAAAAAATCATCTCGAGAATTTAAAATACCGGACGTTTTTTTTCTCGCGACTTGCGGCTTTAAAAAACAAAAGATCCGCTATGCATGTGTACATGTATCTGCGCCAAACCCACCACTGTGAGAATCTTGTCAAGATCTTGTAAGATCATGTGTGATCTTGGAAAATCTTGTAAGATCTTAAGAAAATCTTATAAGACTTTTACACGTAGATCTTATAAGATTTTAGCGAGATCTATTAATTAAAGAGAAAGTACACGTTCTCTGACCAAAATAATTTTGTATTATGACTCACAAAAACTGTGGTAAATCACACTCACAAGTTTACTATAATCTCGTTAAAAATACTTACCAGTTTTATCAGCAATACCCCCTGTCTCCGAAATGTTTTAGTGCAAAGCTTTGTCGGAAATATAGAATTTAACGGTTAACTGCATGAAGGTACATGCCAATACGGCTGTTGAGCCGGACACCGCGGGTCTAAAGATTACCCCTGAATCGTCTGTAGGTTTGTGCCATTTTGGAAACTTATACCGTTAGATAGAGCGTTAATTCTGTACAACACATATGAATTAGGAAAAATCATGGAATAGCAACGGAGAAAAATCTATTTGAACTGAGATGAGCGCCAAATATCAAATGGCAATTATCGGGTCAAACGCAATCATATTTAAAGTATCCCTGAATCGTCTGTAGGTTTGTGCCATTCACGAAACTTGTACAGTTAGATAGAGCGTTAAATACTCTACAACATATGTGAATTAGAAAAAATCGTATAAAATAGAACCCTGAAAAATCGTAGTGTTTCAGTCAAAAACTTTGTCGGAAATATAGAATTTAACGGCTATAAACATTGCAGTTGAGCCACCGGATACCGCGTGTTTAAAGTATACCCCTGAATCGTCTGTAGGTTTGTGCCATTTACGAAACTTCTACAGTAAGATAGAGCGTTAAATTCTGTACAACATATATGAATTAGAAAACATGGTATAGAATAGCAACGGAGAAAAGGCTATTTGAACTGACATGAGCGCAAATATCAGATTGCATTATTATACGCTATTTACTTGGCGTACGGTCAAACGCGGTCATATTTAAAGTAAATCCCTGAATCGTCTGTAGGTTTGTGCCATTTGGGAAACTTGCCTGTAACTTAGTATATCAAAAAACTAAGCCTGGGAAGTTTCGGCAAATTTTAATTTCAGGAAGAATTACCAAGGTAAGGTAAACAGAAACATATTAACACGAACGCGGCGGTAAAAACAACTAGATCCCAAGGATAGTGCAAAGTTTCTAGTCAAAGATAATAACAATTTCTGCCACGTGTACAGACAGAGCTGCCAGCCCCGCAACCTGCCAGACCATTTTACTAAAGCAAAGCTCAATAATAAAATAATACAAGCCAAAACTCAGACAAACAACCCAAAATAGAATCTTGAGGGATTCTTAAAGTGCCTATATGAAACGAAAATTAAGTTTGTCTTATTTGAAAGAACACTTAAAATGATAGAGTAACATATTTTGCAGTTTTTCGTTTCCTTGCTTCCTTCTTGAGATATTTCAGTTTGTTTGATGTAAATGTTGCATGTTACGACGTCACACATGCATAATGATTATCGAAAAACGTTATATATCTTTGCTATTGTCAAATATAATCACTTGAAAATCTACATGTTAATGTTCTGGGTGAAACACATGCACATGATTCCCTCGAATTATTTTGGTCTGGTAAGATATAACTCATTACGTAAATGTGACGTCACGATGTTTAATTTGCATATCAAACAAACTGAAATATATAAATAAGTTTTGTGGAAACACCACGTAAAATATTTCTTTGCTAAGCTTTCGGCCTGTTGACTCAGGCCTTCATCAGAGCAATGTCATTGCTCTGATGAAGGCCTGAGTCAACAGGCCGAAAGCTTAGCAAAGAAATATTTTACGTGGTGTTTCCACAAAACTTATTTATATTACTTTATCGCCATGAAAACGTTCAAAGAATTAAACTGAAATATCTCAAGAACAAAGCAAGGAAATAAAAAACTTCAAAAGATGTTACTCTATCATTTTAAGTGTTCTTTCAAATAAAAAAAACTTAATTTTCGTTTCATCAAGAACGCAAAAAAAAATTTAAAAAGAATACAGACGTATTTTGTGCCCTTCGCTATTGCATTCCGGTCTGTTTAATAACATCAAGATCTTTTTGAACTCCTCGAAATTTTTGCATAAAAAGCTTGGCGCATCACAAAAATTCCGATACTAATACGTATCATGTGACGTCCAGTCGATCCAGATAAAAATTGACTAAAATCGGCCAAGTATATGTAAAGATGCATAAGTTTTTGTTGCCTTTACAAATTACGACCGTCTGATGATTATGTCGCTAGCTTCACGTTATGTAGCCTTGCGAATCGTCTGCCCAATCACGCGCTAAGTTCACGCAGGTACAGATACATGTACGAAGAACCCTGGCCATATATTAAGTTCTACAGCTGTTTATTGAACGCCAAATCAAAATGCGAAGACAGTCTACAATCGCCAGTATACAGAATTGTTATTGAGCTGACGTGCAAAACTGCTCGAGCGCCACTCGTGTAAAATAACAGACACGAACCAACAACACTCTACAAACCGACTTCACAACATCGTCAACATGCCAGACCATATTAAAGTTGAATATAAAGCTTTTAATATTTATTCGCACCTTCCGCTAGGCAGACAATAAATCCTTTCGTCCAAACCATTATTTAATTAGCCATGCAGCTAAGCCTAGAAAGTCGTTGTTTCGAGAAGAATATTGATCTCTCCGCCATTGATGTATTCGCCAATCGCAAACAAAACCGCGCGTGCGCAGTGCTATTCTAATGTATTCCGGGGGGAAACCTCTTTCATTCTCGATATATTAAGATATATTAATATAAATGCACCAGGATTTTACACGTCTTTCAAGAAATACACATAGATAAGGTACAAACCTCCCGTCTGTTATCGCTCTTTAGGACTTGCGAGCTTTAAGCGACACAAATATTTGTTGTATATATAAAAGACTGATACTAGTGTTTCACATTTTCACTGGTTTTAGCCTTTCAATTACAAGTATGTATGTCGTTAAACCTGGTAAGTTTACCCCCCCCGGAAAGTTTACACTATCTATATATCTATGTTCGTGTGAATTTTCGCCACTCATCACAATACTGCAAAGTTTCTGTGAAACTTTGCACTAAAAAGAGAAATTTGGTCCGTACGGAAAGTATTTACCCAGAAGTATTTGCCTTTGTTCTACGTACAGAGCTTCGTCGCTCGATCTGTACAAAAACATCAGGCAAATAAGATACATACGTAGCTTGAAATACCCCAATCATATATATGGTAATTTCATTATTACGCTTAAAATTAAGAATTTATGAAGAAAGACCAAAGAAATGACAGGCTAATTAACAGTTGTAAATCAGATAGAGCACCGCCTTGGTTTGCATAAACTATGGCTTCGATTTTCTCGGCTAAAATATAGTCTGCATCACAAAAACAATCAGTGAGCATGGTTATGTATGACACGGTTCATGCTGTATATATACATGGATCGCGAATCTCAACTGCGCATCAGAATGACGCGTTCTGAGACGGGATAAAACTTAATTAACTTTATCAAATAAGGCTAAAGCTACAGTTTTCATTTGCATTTTCATTTACATTTCTGAACTCATTGTACTGAATTCCTCAGCCTAATGTTATAAATTGAAATAAGTTTTATCCCGACTCAGAACGCGTCATTCTGATGCGCAGTCGAGATTCGCGATCCATGTATTATAATTATCAAATCATTAATAATTCATGAAGAAAAATAAAAAAAAGTTTTTAATCAATATTTGTAAATTGTAAAAGACTCGTGGTTTACTTATCCGATCATCAATAATTTACGAAGAAAATTTAGAAGAAATTTCGTGCTGATTTACTTAAACTTTCCGCTCGAAAGCTTACATATCTTAAAGATTTTTGATAAACCTGAACTATTAGATATGTTAATTAGTGATAAGACTCGCGTCCAAACTGTATGATATTTACAAGAACTTCATTGTTGATAATTCTAGCAAGAACAATCAATACACAGTAGGAAATAGTCGTTTGTATTGTAAACAAAGGAAAGTTTGAGTGTGCTGTGAAGAGTTTATGTCAGCTGGAGAAAGCTGTAGATAATGTCGATATTCTACGATTTTATTCACTTATTGTAATGTATCATACATATATGCACTCACTCACTCACTCACTCACTCACTCACTCACTCACTCACTCACTCACTCACTCACTCACTCACTCACTCACTCACTCACTCACTCACTCACTCACTCACTCACTCACTCACTCACTCACTCACTCACTCACTCACTCACTCACTCACTCACTCACTCACTCACTCACTCACTCACTCACTCACTCACTCACTCACTCACTCACTCACTCACTCACTCACTCACTCAATCGCTCAAACGTCGCTCGTTCTTCTAATACATAACTCGTGACTAAAAATCGTACGCAGCATTTATACCATTAAGTAACCTCGCTTTAACAAGCACTTACCAGATATCGTTGTCGGGAAGGTTAATGTGACTGCTATCCGACTCAGGTAAACAAAAATAGAACATTTTACTGTATTCAAGAAGACGGTTGCACAGATCTCCCGTGGAACCCCACTTTTCGTTTACTTGTGCTTTCTTTCCCTTGGGAGCCAGCACAGCATTCAGCTTCAAGTTATCCACTGATTCACCCATCTCAAGCACTGCCAAACAAACTGCTTGAATACCCAGTACTGGTGATTGGTTGTCTCCACCAGTTGCAACGTCAGCGTCTTTGTCCTTCTTCACAGCTATTTTACTTCTACAAAAGCAAGTGTTTTTGTTTGAAAAATCTCACGTAAACTGAAGGGCTGTTCACATGAAACGAGCTAGCCCAGTAATGGGCTAATTTTATGTCACGAAAATCTTTCTGACTGCAAAAAAGAATTAAAATACCCTGTGTGCTATATATAATTAGAACAACGAAGCCAATTTTGTTATATCACTATGCACTTCTTAAATAGTCGTAATAAGGTTTTCGTGATATAAGATCATCCCGGTGGCCTCATATGAACGGCCCCTTAGGTACTTTTTTGACAAAATATACAAATACCTATACATGCACACATCATAGTCATTGAAAATATGGTCTGGAAACTCAGTTCTCACACATCATTAGATATTCATAGCATTTCGGCCAATCCGGTTGCTTGATTTACGTCACATGTACTTACCTAGAAACCCAGTCTAAACCAGAGACCAATTAATTCAAGTGCGAGAACAATACATATGTTAATTTAAAATTTCAATACTGTATTTAGAAAACATTTCTAAATACAGTACGCTGTATTTAGAAATCATTTCAATACAATTTTCTGTCGCTATAGAAACCAATTCCAAATACAACAGATTTTTTTGCCTAACAGCCTTCACAATATAAGCGACTACATGCGATACATATATTGCAAGTAAAATAGACTAACAAGAAACCAAACTTACGTTGGTGCAATTTAAGTTATTCGACGACAGACAGAAACCTACGAAAAGCACTAAAACAGTGATGTTGCTTGCAGACTGATTGAAGTAATGATGTTTAAACATCCATCTACCTTTCATCCCCGAGCCCGGGCGTAGGGCCGAAGGCCCGGAGCCCGGGTGAGGGTGCTAATCTCGACATGCGTGGAGTCCATTTTACACGCGTGTAGAAAAAGCAAGGAGGGGATTTTGAGTAGTTTGAATATTTATATATTTAGTCCTTGGTAGGATGTTCAAGTTGCGCCGTAAAAATTTGGGGGGACTGGTAACAATATGAAGCCGGAAATTGATTGGCTGACGTCAGCATTTAAAATCATTTAGTGATCACGATTAGCAAAATAAACCGTCTTTTACTATTGCGAAATCATTTATTGTTGACGAGAGTCTCTGGACGAGAATAAAGAAAGTCACTTTTTGGAGCAGTTAGTACATCTCTTTCGAAGGAACAGAAAGAAAAACTGAGGAAAAACTGTTTACTGTGAGTAAAATGGAAACTAAAAGATGGCAGCAAGAATAAACTCGAAGGTATAAAACTTCCGTGCTAAGACTAAGTCACTATTAAAAGGTAAGCTTAAAGTTTTTCATATTTACTCGACCATTGAAAATATATTTTCGAATGAAAGTTTCCCTTTTGTTTCATCTTGAGAGATATCAATTTTATTACGTTGATGGTTTTTGCTGTGTTTTGCTGAAGATGCCAATCTTTTAGGACGTGGTATATATGTTTTCCATATTTTTCTTGACCACTGATATCTCTTTTTGAATGAAAATTTGCCGTTTGATTAATCAAAAACAGTCTATTTATACTGCCATATTTTTGTTTTCTCTTATTTCTGGTATTCAATCTCTTAAATAGATTCGCTAATTTGTTTTCTGTGGTGTTTTTCGACGTGTTTTCTAGTGTTTTTGATTTTGACGTTTAATATTAACAACATACTCTTTTGATTGATATGAACTTTGTCAATTTTCTCCGCTGTTTTTTCATATTTTTGACTGAAACCTTGCCTGTTACTTTTTCATGGCAATCTGATTGTACTGGTTTGTTTTTAGTTCTATTGTACTTATAGTTTTCGAGGTATTAATTTTAATACGTTGGTTTCTCTGTCATTGTGAAACAGACAAGGAAGCCATTTAAACGCTTCCAAAATCTAAATAAAGATCACTTTGGCAACGTCCATGTAATTTGATGTAAACAGAATATTATTTTAGATTCATACAAAGCGTAAACTAAGTTTTCCTTTTTGGTTCAACTTTGCAATTCATGTAGTTGAAACAATTAGTCACTTTAGTCTTTGTGTATCGTTTGCTTTTGCCGTGTCTCGCTGAGAATGCCATGCAGTGGGTCGGACGACTAGAACGTGACACATTTTTTTATCGTTTGTATATTTTCGAATAAAGATTTGGGTTTTTTTTTGCTTCATCTTGACAGTCCGATTTTACTGTACTATATTTACTTCGGTTCGATGACAGGTGCTATTGTAAGAACTGCATGAGACAGGGGTGTGTTACAATATATTAAGAAAAACTAATTGGATGCTTACTTGAAGAAAATTATGTATTAAAAGCGGGCGAGGGGTTGTTGCGTTTATGTATTTCTAGTACAGTAATATTATGAAGTACATATAAAAGTATACAAGACAGTCACCTCACGCTTTGTTTTCTCCGGTATCGACCATTAACATTTTCTGTCTTCTTTAGTTTGTAAAGTTTTACATTATTCCAATGGGCCAATTGCAGAACTGCAAAGCATCATGGTAGTTTAGTTACACGGCAGAATTTTTCAACATGGCGATTGTATTTTTCGAACGAGGGAAGGTGCTAAACACACGAAAATTGGAAGAACAGTTTTATCATTTTCGCTTCGATTAAAGTTTATATCAAATCTGTACGTCTTGTTTTATATTTCTACCGAATCTTGGGTTTCTACGAGCGAGTGTAGTTGAAGTATTCAACACGGCGTACAGAGTCGCTGAAGCGAGGAATGGCTTCGATTCGAGGTGGTCAGACACAAATTTTGGAATATTTCACAATATAAAGGTAAGTACTGCCTTAAATTATTTTCAAGATAAGGAACACGTTGTGACTCATTGTTTGCCTGAAAAATTCGGCGATCGATTTAATTCTAGAGACTTGAGAGACAAAAATGTTTGCACACTTGACCGTCCCGAAACACATCTTTTTGATCAAACGTTCTTTTCACAAACCAAAACATTGAGGTTGTTTGGCGCGAAAAATAAAAACAGTTGCTGTTTGAAATACCGAGATTTCACATTTCAAAGGTTTTCGCTGTTACAAAAAAGATTTAAAAAGTACTTTTAAGTACTATTCACTGCTGTTCAAGTGTCTTACTGGAGATTTTTAACTACAACATATTTACGCGAGTCTAATTTAAAGCAACCTCGCTTGTTTCGAGTATATTTTGGAAAGTTTCGAGCCGTTTGGTTTACGGTTTATAAATATGGAGGAAGGAATACAGTGGACAAGAAACCTCAGTGGTATTCCCCCATTTACCCATGCATTATTAAAGCAACATTTGATAACTGACGACTCAAGTAAACTTGGAAAACCACCAAATGCTCACAAGCATAAAAAGTACGGGTATCAACTTTTCAAAGACAAAATGGTTACCCAGGTTGTAGTCAAGGCTAATGTTTTGAAAGGCACAGAAAGGTTTTTCCTGTTTAAAAGTGTTGTGCATGCCTCCATGAAAAAGGCACACTATGCAGTCTATGTTCACCTACACCAGGACACTGGTAAAATATCTCGTGCAAGTTGCACTTGTACAGCAGGACAAGGTGGTTGCTGTAAACATGTAGCCACCCTGCTATTTCAAATTTTGGACTATATTCAACTCGAGTTAACAGAAGTCCCAGATGATTTAACATGCACACAACTGTTACAACAGTGGCATGTTCCTAATACTAGTGAGAAACTTACTGCATTGCTTTTTGATCAAGTTAAAATAAGCAAGGCAACTGCCAAGACAGAAAAACATTACACAGCAGACTACAACAACCCAGCACCTGCTTTTGCTAAACATGTAAATGTTGATGACTTAAGAAAACTTGAGGGTGGTTTGAAAACTGTTGGAACTTGTGATTATTTACAGGGCCTTTTAGCATCCAATAGTTGTGAACCATTTCAATACCAAGAATTTCTTGAGGAATTGCCTTCAAAAAAGGCATTCAATGATGCAAACCTATTTGCAAATCAAATGTACAATACTGAAATAAGGGAATCTATACTGGAACAAATTACTGTTCCTAACTTTGCAGAAGTGTGCAAACATTTACCTTCTCCAGAGTATACACCATATACTGAAAACATTCTTTTTACAACCAAAGAACAAATGGTTGACATTGAATGTAGTACAAGAGATCAGTCACAGAGCAAACTTTGGTTTCATGAACAAAGAGGTCGTTTAACTGCCTCACATTTTGGTACAGTAATGAAACGAAGAGAAAATGTTTTCCCCACATCACTACTTAGCAAAATCCTATTACCAGCAAGTAATGTTACAAAGCCCCCAGAAGCATGTCAGTGGGGCAACAGTAATGAGCAGACTGCCATTGAAAAACATTTGGAACAAAGGAATTTTAATGAACTAATAATGCCTGCTTATGTTCAGTGTGGGTTAATTATTAACACAGAAGCTCCATGGCTTGGTGCAAGTCCAGACTGCTTGTTATATGATTCTGCAGAGCCAACATCATTTGGGATAGGTGAGGTGAAGTGCCCCTTCTCAAAAAAAGAAATGACAATTAAAGAAGCCTGTGAGGTTGACTCATTTTATTTACATGAACTGAATGGAAAACCACAACTAAAGCGAAACCATCATCATTTTTACCAAATGCAAGGTGTTATGTCTGCATGCAAAGTTAATTGGGGAGACATTATTGTTTATACAAACAAAGAAGTATTTAGTGAGAGAATTTACTTTGACCATGAATTATGGTACAAAACAATGTTACCAAAACTTACTTTATTTTATTTCACATACATTTATCCTAAACTAGTCACTTAAGAAAACATTTAAAAACAATTGTTTGATATTTCATTCTGATTCACACTTATCGTTTATTAAAGGTGGGTAAAATAGAGTGAGGTAAGAACAAATTACCCATACTTTGTTCAAGTCTGATGACATCTTCAGTGGAAAGACATTTTTTATAATTCTAAAACTCTTTATGCGTTGTATTGCTCTTTCCACGTGCACTCTCAGAGCTGCAATCTTTCGTGTATCATTTTCAGCACTGAGTGAAAGTTGACTTGCACCATTCAGAAAAGGTATGTTGAGCCCAACACCAGCAGGCATATCATCTGCTATATCAAAACTCCTGTCTGCCATTATGTCATCTCCTGACTCAAGCAAAGTGAGAATGCCACAATCTTTGGTCACTTGTTTATCGGAAGCCATCCCAGCATACAATTCTGATACAAACATTGGGTACCCAGCAGGAGAAATCCCTAGCAACCCCTTAGTAGTATTGTGATTTTTATATAACGAAAATGTTGCAGACTGACTTCTAAATGATGTTGGCATTTCAATAAGTAGTTCTGTACAATCAATAATTACACGGGTATTTGGGTAGGTTTCTTTGAAAGGCTGTGGCATAGTTTGTTGTATATAATCACGTGATGCCCAAATGGGTAGGGCTTTTAACTTGTGATAGAGAAACTCTAACCAAGTAGCCCAGGTACGGGAAACATGTGCTTCTGAAATGCCAAATCGGTGAGCAATGTCAACCCCCATAAGACCACAACGTAGGCGAACCAGAACCATAAACAACTCTTGCTCTGGCGACATTGACCTTTTTCACCCCAGCTTTTCTTCTGATTCTGCCGAATATTCTACCTTGTTACTCGAACCAGCATAACTTAAGAAATTACATGCTGGTTGCAGAAAGTCAAAGAAAACTTTAAATGTTGCATAATTTTGAAAACCGGTGTAGAATTTAAAATTTGTGTCACTGGCAAGTACATGCTCTATTCGCAGTACACACTGACAGTTCGTATTTAGATGATAACTCATCATATTTTCTTTTTAAAGCTGCATGTTCAGTTTTTAATTTTTCATTGATTAACTCTTGTGCCTCTATGCCAGTTGTTTGTTGTTCAACTTGTTCAGACTGGGTTGTTTCAGTAGTAGTGTCATTGTCTAAAATATGTTCCCTCCCTTGGCTACTGTTTACAGTTTGTCTACCAGATATTTTAAGGACAGTTGGCAATGCACCAAAGGATTTCTTTCCACCGGGAAAGTGTAAGGAACACACTTTGTGGCTTTTTAATGGTTGTCTTTGTATTCCCAATAAATTCAGCCATATTTCCTTTAAGCTCGAATCCAGAGGAAATTTATGGAAGGATAATTCCGGATTTTTTGTTGCTTCGACAAAGTGGCACACAACAGGTAGTTCCCCCGCACTTTTTACCTTTAGGCACTTTTTCCGTTTCACTTGCCATATTTATCAAAACAGACCGTAAACCAAACGGCTCGAAACTTTCCAAAATATATTCGAAACAAGCGAGGTTGCTTTAAATTAGACTCGCGTAAATATGTTGTAGTTAAAAATCTCCAGTAAGACACTTGAACAGCAGTGAATAGTACTTAAAAGTACTTTTTAAATCTTTTTTGTAACAGCGAAAACCTTTGAAATGTGAAATCTCGGTATTTCAAACAGCAACTGTTTTTATTTTTCGCGCCAAACAACCTCAATGTTTTGGTTTGTGAAAAGAACGTTTGATCAAAAAGATGTGTTTCGGGACGGTCAAGTGTGCAAACATTTTTGTCTCTCAAGTCTCTAGAATTAAATCGATCGCCGAATTTTTCAGGCAAACAATGAGTCACAACGTGTTCCTTATCTTGAAAATAATTTAATGCAGTACTTACCTTTATATTGTGAAATATTCCAAAATTTGTGTCTGACTACCTCGAATCGAAGCCATTCCCCGCTTCAGCGACTCTGTACGCCGTGTTGAATATTTCAACTACACTCGCTCGTAGAAACCCAAGATTCGGTAGAAATATAAAACAAGACGTACAGATTTGATATAAACTTTAATCGAAGCGAAAATGATAAAACTTTTCTTCCAATTCTCGTGTGTTTAGCACCTTCCCTCGTTCGAAAAATACAATCGCCATGTTGAAAAATTCTGCCGTGTAACTAAACTACCATGATGCTTTGCAGTTCTGCAATTGGCCCATTGTCATCTATATTTTCTCTGCTCAATATCAGTCCTGGCTAAATTGATCCTGCTATTCAACATAATCTAATGTATGTTATCCAATACATCCAACGTCTTGCGAACCAAAACTCCTGGCTGTTTTAAAACAAAATTTCCCCTTGTCTCTGCCGACTAGTCCGTTGTGATTGCCCTCATTGCAATGAATATCTAATGATGTGTGAGAAGCTATTTCAAATCCTCGTTAGTGTTCTAGACTTGGTTACCAAATCCCATGTGCCGTCAACAATAGCTCGGCTGCGCCTCGCTATTGTTAACGGCACATAGGATTTACAAACCACGTCTAGAACACTAACTCGGATTTGAAATATTACCTAAAGTCTTTGTTCTATCTTTTTGTTCGCCTTTATGCATTTCTGCGAACGGTGCACGATGGTCATTGACTCATTGAACCATTGTATTTTACTATAATGAACGAATTATCCAATAGCAACTTTTCAGTTCAATCACTCAACCGTATTATTTAAATATTAATAAACCTAAAACAAAGGATGTGCACGGAGATAAGATAAGATACAGTTCAACATAAAATCACAGCTCATTATATAGGCACTTTGAAGTTTGCCAAGTTTCCAGACCACACCTCTATTAACTATTCACACATGCATGGAACAACGAAGAAAAGAAACGAAAAACTGCAAAAAATGTTACTCTGTTATTATAACAGTTCATTTTTGTTATTATAACATTTAATTTTCGTTTTATGGGCTATCATATGCATGGTACTGGGATTGGCGAAAACCGATATGACGACGTCTGAAAATCAACAAATATTTTTAATGACATAAATATTTCAAAGCCTACTCTCGCAAAGATGTTACTTTCTCACTTTAAGTGTTTTTCCAAATAAGACAGACTTAATTTTACTTCAATTAAATTAAATTAAACTGTTAAAAAATGTTGTTCGGAAAGCCAAATGAACTGTATATACTTACTTGCAAAAATGTCGGACAGAAAAGCTTATTTTTAGTCTATTCTCTTGGGTTCGTTTAATCGTTGCATCTGTTGGCATACGTTTCCACTGTGTTTCAACACAATTAGGATCCTCATCATTCTGCAGCAACACTCCAAATTCCGGACAGAGGAGTCGCCTTTCGCCAATAGGAAGAAATTCAACATCAATATCGGCAACACCAGCAGTGCAGTAAGAAAGCTCAACTTTGACAGGTTTGAGAAAATCCTCTTTCTGTCCAGAAACTTGAAGTACTGGTAAATGTATCAGATTATCGGTTACTTTTTTGTTTGGCGGAAGCAACTAAGAAAAAGAAAGAAATCCATTACACGGTTTTCCTTTCAATAAACTTGAATCGATGTTCATTTAAAGACTTAAAGCACTTTATAAATCCAATACAATTTTTCAAATTTGTATAGGTAATCGCATGGAGCCAAGGAAAATTAAGGTTTAATTTCACGAGTGTTTTCAAAATTTTACAAAACTGCCCGAGTCGCGAAGCGACGAGGGTAATTTGTGAGATTTTGAAAACACGAGTGAAATTAAACCTTAATATTACGAGAACTCATGCGATTAGGTGTTAATAATATAGCGGGCAAAATTGTTCAAGAGCTACAGTAGAAAATGTCGAAGTACATGTACCTTATCACGGTCGGTGCTCGGCAACATTCCTATTTTCCTTGCTCTATCGCTGTGCCCGTTGCTTTCTTTTTGCAAACACGGGCAAAAATTCGTAAATTTTCTAGTGTATTCATTTTCACTAATAGTTTACCTTAATAGTTTTCCTCTGAGGTTCACTGTTGCTAAGTAACAAAGCGACCAATCACATGCAAATACTGTTGATCAAGGAACCAATCAAGTGCAAGTAATTTTGCCCTGAATTAGCCAATCATGAAATAGCTCAGGTATTTACCCTATAACAAAGACTAGGTAGACCATAAATAATTATAAAACTGAACATTTTCTCAGAGTCATCTCCACAGCAGAGTTTACATTTCGCAATGATATAAAGTTTTGTAGTCACGCGCTTGGCTCGTGATATTCACTCCACGGGATATCGCTTGATGAAGTCTCACTATTCAGCGTGATGAACGGCATCGCTAACCCGTGGAGAACGGCTTACTCTATCATTACAATATTAGTTCGTACAAGTTTGGGTAAAGTACCGATCAGTGACGTATCTAGCATAAAACATAGAATACGTAGTTCAGAGCAACTGGTTTAAAATAACTCAGAGCTATAGTAGTAGTCCTATGACATAGTCCTAATGATTATAGTCATAACTAAGACTATATTCCTTATCTCCCTTTTATCTTCTTTATCTTCTTATTATCTTCCTTATCCTCTTTTTATATTTCCCTTATCTTCCTTATCTTCATCATCTTCTTCCTCCTCCTCTTTCTCCTTCTCTTTCGCCTCCTCCTCCTCCCCCTCTTTCTCCTCCTTCTTCTCTTCTTTCTCCTCCTCCTCTCCCCTCCTTCTCCTCCTGTTTCTCCTTCTCCTCCTCTTGCCCTCCCTCTTTCTCCTCCTCTTTCTGTTTCTCTTTCTCCTCCACCTTTTTCTCTTCCTCCTCCTCCTCCCCTTTCTTCTCTTTAAAATACGCGTTTTGGTAGCTTCTGCCAGATTTATTCATAGATGCTACCAAAACACAAGGAAGGGAAAGAGAAGGAGGAGAAAAGGGAGAAGGAGGAGAAAGGGGAGAAGGAGGAGAAAGGGGAGAAGGAGGAGAAAGGGGAGGAGGAGGAGAAAGGGGAGGAGGAGGAGAAAGGGGAGGAGGGGAAAGATGAGGAGAAAGAGGGGGAGAAAGAAGAGCAGAAATAGAGAAAGAGAAAGAGGAGGAAGAGAAAGAGGAGAAAGGGGAAGAGAAGAAAGGGGAGGAGAAGAAAGGGGAGGGGGAGGAGAAAGAGGAGAGGAGGTGGAAGAGGACGAGGAAGAGGAGAAAGAGGAGAGGAGGAGAAAGAGAAGAAAGAGGAGGAGAAAGATGAGGAGGCGGAGAAAGAGCGGGAGGAGGAAAGAGGAGAAGCAGGAGGAGAAAAAGGAGGATAAGGAGAAAGAGGAGGAGAAAGAGGGGGGAGGGGATGGGGAAGAGAAGGAGAAAGGGAGGGGGGGGGGGGGGGGAGAAGGGGAGGAGAAAGAGGAGGAGAAGGAGAAAGAGGAGGAAGATAAGGAAAATAAAAGGAAGATAAGGGAAAGATAAAAAGAGGATAAGAAAGATTAGAAGATGATAAAGAAGATAAAAGGGAGATGACTATGACTATATCTTAGGATTATGACTACATGACTATGACTAGGACTATATGGCTAGGACTATAATCATCAGGACTATGTCATATGACTACGAGTATATGATAAGGCCTACAGTCTTAGGACTACGTACTATGACTATATGACTATATGATAGGGGGAGTTTAGGGCATCCCCGGGTGAGTTTATAGGGGGTGCCCTGGGGGTGATAGGAAATCCTTGGGGTTGTTTGGAGGTACCCTGGGGGTGATGGGGTGCCCTGGGCACCCCCAACGGTACTCCAATCATCCCCGGGGGTAATTGGGGTACCATTGGGGTGTTTGGGGGTACCCTAAATAAACGTAAGATCTAGCAGCCGAGCCTGGCTCCTAGCTCTGAGTTATTTTAAACCAGTTGCTCTGAACTACGTATTCTATGTTTTATGCTAGATACGTCACTGATCGGTACTTTGCCCAAACTTGTACGAACTAATATTGTAATGATAGAGTAAGCCGTTCCCCACGCGTTAGCGATGCCGTTCATCACGCTGAATAGTGAGACGGCATCAAGCGACATCCCGTGGAGTGGATATCACGAGCCAAACGCGTGACTACAAAACTTTATATCACTGCGAAATGTAAACTCTGCTATGGGGATGACTCTGAGAAAATGTTCAGTTTTATAATTATTTATGGTCTACCTAGTCTTTGTTATAGGGTAAATAACTGCGTTATTTCAGTTATGTTTTCTATCGTATAGTGAGCCAGTTATTTATTGGTAATAAAGTGATTTTGAGAGAACAATCTAGACACCGCGTACAAGCGAACTGTTAGACAATAAGTGTTTATTTATTACGCATAATAGGTGCTCTCCAATTTCCTTCGCCTTTGCTACTTATTATCTTTAGGTAGACAGTGGTTTAGTATCACGTAAATAGTATATTCAACGGCGATAAACAACGACACAGTAAGGCAGTAAGGCATAGATTTAGTACTCTGTATCTATTCGCCTTTACCGCACTGACGCATTTATACAAACATTCAGGTTTAGCGCTCAGATGTAGTGGCTCAGATGTAGTGGCAATAATTCTTCTGTGAATCGGTTAATTGTAAAATAATTTAAGGTTAGAATGGGATTTCTGGTGTTATACAGAGGTCAACAGGAGATAAAGCGTGTATAAACTAGACACTCGTAGGTTTCATATTCCAATATGATAGCCCAGTCTTGCCCAATCATATCATTCCGGTTGACACGCCTTACGCCATGCGTGACGCTATGCATGACGCTATAGAGCGTTTTCATCTGACGTCACGGCGGCCATATTGGTGTACCAAAACAATGAAATGGCGGCCATGTTGGTGTACCATCTTGATCCTATGGGAATTTAGATCTATTCTTATTCAAATATTTCGTATTGTTTCACTGTCCAAATGGGGCCACCGATCACGTGAGTGAAAACGGTCTATACCTGACGCACACTGAATATTAAAGAGGCGGCATCCCTTTGGACACCATATGGGGTGGGTGGGGAGGGGGGGGTTATCTACAAACCGCTAAGATGCATAAATTAATATAAGACCATAAATAGCGATGTCATTGATGGTGCACTTTGACCCCCCTTCTGAAAACTACTAACGAACATTTGTGTAACATTTTATTAACCAATCGAATCTTTTACCTCCAAGTATTTTGCGATTCTCCTATGGACTGTGATAGTATGGACGAAAGTTTCAGCAGCTGTGTTGTGACGTGCTTGAGTGTTGCGTACTTGCGTTCGATATTAGTCATTTGGTCAAAAATTAGATAGCTTGAAATCGGTAGGCGTATCTATTTCGCGCCGCGCAAACTGAATCATAATTAAGAAACCAGATAAGAAACGGCACAAAGAACCGTTCTTAATTATAAATTCTACATAAGACAGACCTAAAGACATATTCTGATCTCACCATTGTTTGATCTAATATGCACCAATTCCCTCACGAATTCGACCATAACAGATGATTGAGAAGCTACTTCATAAACGAGTGGGAGTGTTTTACCGGGGGTTACAAATACGAGATAACAATGAACATCACGAGGCCGTTAACCGAGTAATTTTCATTGTTTTCTTGCGTTTGTAACCCCTGGTAAAATACTCACTTGTTTATGAAATATTACTACAAAACGAGGAGGTTTTATGTGGCAAAATTATTCTGCATCCTCGCGGCATTTCAAAACAGTTTCCATGCGAAAACATTAGAGCAGGGTAATTTTTGGAGTAAAGGCCAACCAAACGAAGTTAATAAGGGTTTTATCATATGGCCCAGGTTTCTTCAACAAAAACCGTAAACAAGAAAAACACTTTCAGTTACTGTAAACGGTCGTGATTAAAGTTTCGTCGCAGTAAATTCATTTTCACGATTTCGGAATAATAATCAGATTGCAAAAATATCACAAAACATACAGCGCACGTGACAGAACCAAATAATAAGTATAGGTATTCATATGATAGCGAGTGCAATTAATGATTTTACACTACGAGTGATATTTGAAAATTGATCCAAAATTGCACGAGCCGTAGGCGAGTGCAATTTGGCTCAATTTTCAAATATCACGAGTAGTGTAAAATCATTAATTGCATGAGCAAAATCATGATTACTTGTTTATTATATGCATGACAAAATTACGATACTATCTTAATTACAGTCAAGAAATTTTGTCTTAATTTGAATGTTTATTGGCCATACAACCACAGACAATCTTAAAACGTTATTCAAAGCAGTGAATTAATTTTTCTTTCTGGCAACTAACTATAAGTAATCACAAACTTCAAAACCAATTTACAATTACCTGAAGTGTCAATCCTTGTCGTACGCTTCGTAGTAATTCGCGCGTTTGAAAACATCTTGTTTCGTTACAACTGGACAACAAACAGTTTCACTTATGGTGAGCAGATGTTACCTGTATTAATCTTCAAATATTTACATGAAATTTTCAGTTGAAAGTGTTCCACAAGTCGTTGGAAAAGTCAAATCTTTCAATTTGAAAATACGCCCCCATTTTGAATTTTATTTTTTACCACTGTTACCATGGTAACATTAATTTGCACTCCGGAGAGTGCAATTAATGAGCCAAAATCATATGAGTGATTACAAAATCGACCGACCGCAAAGCGGGAGGTTGATTTGTTAATCACGAGTATGATTTGGCATTAATAGCACGACTCAATTCGTTCTATTACCCATTAATTATATATCCTTCTGTAATCAGACTATTTAATATTGACGTTTTTAATAAAGTTTAAAGACAAACAAAACACAAAGCATTTCAGTGAATTGAATTTACTGGATTTCTGCCAACAATTTTGAACAAACGACAATTAAAAACAACGATTTTACAATAATTTAATCAAGTGTAACAACAATGTTCAAACCATTTCCGGTATATGAAAAAATAAATCACATGACCAGAGTCGCGTGACAATATGCTGTCCAGCCAAGTTGAAAGTTCACTAGTTCAGTCCAGTCTATTCTGAGTCTGAGACTGCGTTCACACGAGTCCGGTGTAGAAGATAAACGGTAAAATGTGGTTACGTTCACACGAATCCGTCATAATTTAACGACGCTTTGAAGGCGTTCACACGACACCGGAACCTTCTGGTGTATATCCAGTATTTCAATGCTGTGCACTGTTTAAATAGCCATATCTCGTCAAAAGCAAATGGAAACGAGAAGCAATTCAAAGAATATTATCCCCCAAGGTGTATAGTGCATTCTAGGTTTACAATTTTAGTCTTTCCGTTAGGAACTCACCTTATTGACTTCATCTTCTCCTATTTACACTGCCTAGTCATTGTTGTAATAATGTTATAATTGTTCAAACAGCAGCACAAGTTCATAGCAGAAGCTTTCCGAAGTCGAGAAGACAAATAAAGTTTTCCATCGCTGAAAAATACGCCAGCCATTTGGTTTGGAGCCGAAAATTTAGGAACTGGGTACTAAAGCGGAGCGAAAAAGTGCCGGATCTTGTGTTCACACGACACCGCCAAGGGTTCCGTTTTCATTTCGCTCCGTCTAGAAATCGTTTTCAAAACGCTCCGGTTAGAGCGCCGTTTTCACACAATTTCGATCCGGTGCCGTGTGAACGCAACGGCGTTTTGTGAGTTTTTAGCGCCGTTTTCAACTCGCTCCGGACTCGTGTGAACGGGGTCTGAATCAAAGATAATTGTTCGACGTCGGTTTATTGGAGCCGATTGATCTGTGTTTGCCGAATGATTTGAAATGTTGAACACACAGTTGTTGTAGGCGATCGTGACAGGAGCCAGCGACGATGAAACTGGGTTTTTAGCTGTTAGAACGTCACTGCCGACAATGGACGAAATCACTGACTGAACACCTTGAGGAACACCTGGTTGAAGAGGAGCACTGAATGTAGTGGATCTGGCGATTTGTTGGGCAACTTGAGCTGGGACAATTGATGTGTCACTTTGGATGTGTCCAGGAGCTGTGAACGACGATGCAGATGTCGATGAAACGGCGGTTGCTGTTGTTTTCGAAGCGGCGTAACCACTGATGATATGGGACAGCTCTCTGCGTTCTTCTTCACTGATTACATCGTAATCGTTTAGGGATGCCTCTGAAGCATGACCAGTGATTTCTTTGATTTTGTAGCGAGGTTGTCCAGCTGATTTTAACTTTTGAACGACAGTTTTCCTCGTGCTGTGGTTTGTCAGCTTTTTTGCCGTCGAGCTTTCTAGCGACGAAGTCATCCTTGGCATTATTTTCCCAATTGTATTCTGGCCCATTCGTATTTTTGTGTACCAAACATCGCGATTTTTTGGACGTTGGATTATGGACAGATAGAGTGGCCCTTGGTTTTGCATTGGTGCAGGGCGTTTGCAGAGACATAACTTGAAAAGCCGCACTGGATCTCGAGGACCACCATCAGTGCTCCACATAACTTGGTTGGTGCTTCTTCTGGCGACTTGAAGTCCACCGCTTCTTGTTTTGGTTGGATTTTCAGAAAATATGACGGATTCTGATCCATCGTCGTGCTTACGAAGGGTAAAATCTTCGACGTATGCATCGTAGTGGTCTTGTCTGCCTCGTAAGCCCATTTGCTCCGATAAACACTTGAAATTCGCATTTGTCAATGACACAGCCGAATGATCTCCAAGCGAACCATTTTTCCAAAGCATTTCTTTCTCACTTCGGGTAAGAGCTTCTGCTTTGTTTGGACGTTTACCCATGCCTTGGTGTCGTAGATTTGCTGCTTTGGCGTTGAGTGTCTGAATTGACTGGTAAAAATGCCTTGACGTGATAATATTTTCGCCATAGCCTTTGTCTTTGAGGTAGCGGTCAATGGCAGCCTGCATCACGCGAAGACTTTCTGGCTCGTAATCCCTTCCATTCACTGTTTTCACCTCGGCATAAAATTTGGCAAGGATCTTATCCAATTGAGCGTAAGGAAAAAGTTCAATTGCCTGACTTATTCCTCGAGATAAAGACCATTTTGACCATACATTCATCCATGTTTTTGTGGACCGCTCTGTGTTTATTTTGACATTCGAGCTTTTTATCTCTTCAATGTCGACCTCAGATAAGTTGGGAAACCTGCTCGTATTTGGTTCAGCAACATTAGACTGAACTTGTGCACTTTCTTCTCCAAGGAGTGGTAAATTTTCTTATTTAAATCACATATATAATTCAATAAGTCAAAATTTGGCGATTCAAATTCCTCCATTTTGATATTTAAAAAAAAAACCAGGAAAACAAAATTCATACTTTGTATCCTTAACTGTGATTGGCCAGTTGTGAAAGTTGACTGATTTTTATTGGCTAAAACAAGGGTGCGATTACAGCTCTGAAAGAGTGCGATTAATGCTCAAATCGCACTCCTGTAAACCAATGAAATTGCAGCATTTGGGTCTGATTACAGAAGGATATATAATTAACGATATAATTGCACTCCTCTTAGCCAATCAGATTGCAGTAATTTTGTCATGCAGATAATAATAGGGTTTATAAAATTTCATTCACGCGAATAGCAACTTCATTAACAACACAAAATTGATTAATCTGTACAAAAAACAATAGCATTAGAAAATGATTACATACACCGTATTATATCTTTTATGTAGTAGTTAAAATATGAGCGGCCGATCTTTATGGGCATTTACAATGGCGAGCCAAAATTAACTTACTTATCAAATTCTAAGTGTACATGATGATTACTTTGGTTAAGAGTTGTAAGACACGTTAGATAAAATCATTTTAACTCAGAAAAACTGAATTTGAGCCGCTAGTGTCTAATAACTTTGATAAAACATTGATGTTTTATTAATCAATGTTTTAACAGTATTTACAAACACCTGGTTAAACATTCATTTCTTTTGAATTTATCAGACACGAACTGCGAGTTTATTGAACGGCTTCAAAAACCAACCACTTGGTAAGTTCATTGGCGTAGTAAGTTTGAAAAATAACCTTGTCTAAGCCGAGAAAATCAAATCTAAAGTTTATGTAAATTAGGAAGTATCTTTATCAAATATAAAGACACTGATTAAACATTAATTTCTTTTGAATTTTCCTCATGAATTATTAATGAGTTTTTGAAATGCATTTAAATTAGCCTTTCAAACCTCGTCGTTGTGTCTAAAATTGAAAGAACCTTTACACAAGAACGAAGCTAGAAAAGCTAATTTTAATGCATATAAAAGAATATAGATTGGCGGCCATCATCGTTCAAAATACGGTGCATTTACCAAACAGTCATTAGCGTAGAGCAAACTGTGTTACACTGAACCAAAGCGCATGCTCATATCACCATAACCTTTCACGCTCGGTAAATGTTTTGCTGGACAAGCTCTTGAATCAAAAATTAATGCGCGCCTTGGGAATTAAGCGACGTAGTTACATGCAGCTTTTGGTATGCGCTCTTGTTCGCGCATAAATCTCAATACTTACGTAATAGAAATAATTTATTATATCTCCGTCTCGTTTTAAGTCTACACCTATAGTCGAGGAGGAGAAGCGAGAAAACGTCGACCAACGTAGCAGCCCCACTACACAATAGTTTTGACTCCAGATTATAATAGGCTGATACCCATAGAACATTGCTAGGTCAGTCGTACTCACAAATTGTGGGGTCAGTGGCCTGCTACATGGCGGGCGTGGGTGGTCCTTACATTGACAGACTTGAAGTGCACATGAAACGAAAATTTGAGAGAACACTTTAGGGTGTTCAGACATATTTATTTGCCAGGGAAAACTTGATTTGACCACAGAGCTTCTAGAGTTTTAAAAACTTGATCTCCATGCTAGAAATGCTATATATTCTGCACGTAGTATATATGAATGAAGTTATTTCGTTTGATGACGTCATACCGTGACGTCATTGTGACGTTATTGAGATAAGAAAAAAACCTATAATTTCCGCCAACTTAAAAGTTTTGCTAACTAAAGAAGTTTCACTAGAACCAGAATTGTTATGTGCAAAAAAGTACGCATGCGTTTCTCAATTGAGCAAATCTTAATGACTTTATGAAATAAAGAAATGTAATGAAATTTTAAGGGATATTTTAAACAAAAAATAGAATATCTTTGTCATTTTTGGTTTAATCATAAAATCCATGCGTACTTTTTGGGAGACATGTTTCCCTTAGGTGTAAACGAAAGAAAAGTAACGATTCGATAAATACTCGCGGGAATTATAGGAATCTTGTGAGCTCATGTTTTTGCGATTCAATGCCACTCAACCTAGCCTGAAAGAATCAGGCGCGAGCCCTCCTCCTGCCTCCTGCCTGATCGGATCTTGCCAACTAAATTGCGAGTTCAGCCGTAGTTCCAAGCCAAAAATGCTCGAAAAGTCGTCTTGTTCTACATACAAAGTTAAAAGTTGATGTCCACTGCCTTTGGAATGTTGATTTATGGTTCATCAGCTCTGCCGGTTTCTAAATTCCGGCATTCAATCCAAATATCTCGACGCTCGATGTGACGACGCCCTTCGTTTATTTTTCCATCTATCGCCGTCTGTGTACAGAAGTTCTTCAACTCTTCAAGTGTTATTGTCAGCGACATTCTACAGCAAAGGAATAGTTTTCTTTTGTTTTGGCACTTTTTCTCACAAACTTGCCCGGCTCTTTTCGGGTTTTTTGTTATCATTTTATACCTTTTTGCAGTGTATAAGTACAAAAATATGTTTTTGTGAAACGATTTCTCCGACCGGAAGTAATGTCCTTAGCAACCGGTTGCCTAGCAACGGAATACGTCCGAACACCCTTAAAATGATAGAGTAACATCTTTGCAATTTTTTGTTTCCTTGCTTGCTTGTTGTGATATTTCAGTTTGTTTGAAATGTAAATTAAACAACTTGACGTCACATGTGCATAATGAGTTATCAGAGAAGGTTATCTTTGCTATTATCAAATATAATCACATGAAAATTCTACAGTTTGGCGTTGTGAGAGAAACACACGAACATACTTCCTTCGAATTAAGTTTGGTTTGATAATAGCAGAGATATATAACCTTCTCTGATAACTCATTATGCACGTGTGACGTCAAGTTGTTTAATTTACATTTCAAACAAACTGAAATATCTCAACAACGAAACAAGGAAACGAAAAACTAAAACTGCAAAAGATGTTACTCTATCATTTTAAGTGTTCTTTCAAATAAGACAAACTTCATTTTCGTTTCATGTGCACTGTCAATGTAAGGACCACCTACCCCCTCTATGTAGCAGGCCACTGACCCCACAATTTGTGAGTACGACTGACCTAGCAATGTTCTATGGGTATCAGCTTATTATAATCTGGAGTCAAAAATATTGTGTAATGGGGGTGCTACGTGGTCGACGTTTACTCGCTTCTCCTCCTCGACTACTAACTTCGCACAAAAAAAACAATCAAATTTTACTTAAATACCTGCACAATTAAACGACATTCTGTTTCCACTGCACCAACAGGAAAAAGTATTTCCAGCTTGCTCTCCTTTCCATAAGATTTTGGGTACACAAAATGTTCGTCAGGCTGCAGAACAATCTCTTCAGATCTTATCCTGGTAACCGCGACCAATGTACATGGCTCTACTATGGTAGACTGTACAACTGGTAAATATTCGGCTATGTCGCTGAAAGTCGATACAGTTTGATTAGACAGATCTAAAGACAATTTAGAAAAAGAACTTATTGTCATTTTCTCCCCAAATCAGTGCACCCTAGTAGATAACCCCCCCCCCCCCCCCCATATACCGTCCAAAGGGATGCCGCCTCATTAAATATTCAGCGTGACTCACGCATGACTCACGCACCATGACTCACGCATGACTCACGCATGACTCACGCCTGTGACATGTTTGGACAAGACTGGAATATAGTTAGTGCGCATGAAGTTATAAAAATTGAATAATATGGGGACTTTGAATATTATATTAACCTAAATGATCAAACAGTCTTATACACGTTTTGTGGCAATAAGTGTTAACAATTTTAGAGAGTTATCGTTTACTTTGGCCTAGTTTGTAGAGGAACGAAACAGAAATGGATAGAGACACTTTATATTTTTTATCTGAAACCTTGTTTGGAGGAATATAGAGAGTTTTGAACAGCCTAAAGTGTCTGAATTAGCAGAGATAACGTATAGACTTGAATTAATAGCATATCATAAATATTAGGACCTAAATATTCAAACAGAGTAAATCATCCTAGACTTATTGCTAACTAAACCCTAGTTTAAGAGCGAGGAAATTGTAGGAAGATAGAATGAGGAATCACTTCGAGAAGTCATGAAAAGAACGATTTTAAATGTCGAAATATAAAGGCAAAGCGATTTATTACTTTGAAAGCGTTGTTAGGTTAACTGGAGTACAAACAGAGTAAGTCATCCTAAAATCACTGCTAACTAAACCCTCGTTTATAAGCGAGGAAATCGTAGGAAGATAGAATGAAGAATCAATTCGAGAAGCCGTAAGAAGAACGATCAATGATTTCATGAGAAAATATAAACGGAATAACTCTTTAAGCTGGTTGCTACGCTTTCTGTTACTAAGTGTGATATTTGCATATTTATCCTCAGTGCACGTGCAGGAGACAAAAGAGAAACTCATTAGGGGCAATTAAGAGGATTAAGCGCTTAGGCAAGTCTAGGCGAGAAAGTCATTAGCAACACGCGTACATGTAATATAGAATTTAAAATATTTTATTGAGAAATATATCTTTATACACACACAAAAAAACCAACTCTTGACTATTATTGACTGTTGTTTCATGTGAATCTTCGTATAATCTTAGTCTTAGGACTATAGTCTTAGTCTTAGGACTATATAGTCTTAGTCTTAGGACTACATAGCCTTAGTCTTAGGACTATAGTCTTACTCTTGGAACTATATAGTCTTAGTCTTAGGACTATAGTCTTAGTCTTAGGACTATATAGTCTTAGTCTTATAATCTCACCTAAAATAACCCCAAATAGCCCCGGGGTACCCCCAAACGCCCAGGGGTAACCCCCAAACACCCCAGGGGGTAACCCCAAACACCCCCGAGATACCCCAATCACCCCTGGAGTAACCCCTAAACACCCCCGGGATACCCCAATCACCCCTGGGTAACCCCCAATCACCCCTGGGGAACCCGCATCTCCCCGGGATACCCCCAAACACCCCCGGGGTACCCCAAACACCCCATGGGATAACCCCCAAACACCCCTGGGTTTAATTCATTTTAGGGGTGATCATGAGTTTTTGGAGGATAATAAGGGGCATGAAGAGGTATTAATGCATGGATCCGGGGGCTCGAAGCCAGGTGCCAAGGGCTCGGAGCTAGGAGCCAAGGGCTCGGAGCCAGGGGCTCGGAGTTAGGAGCCAAGGGCTCGGAGACAGGAGCCAAGAGCCCGGAGCTAAAAGCTCGGAGCTAGGAGCCAAGGGCTCGGAGCCAGGAGCCAAGAGCTCGGAGCCAAGAGCTCGGAGCCAAAAGCTCGGAGCTAGGAGCCAGGAGCTCGGAGCCAGGAGCCGGGGGCTCGGAGCCAGGAGCCGGTGGCTCGGAGCCAGGAGCCGGAGGCTCGGAGCCAGGAGCCGGGGGCTCGGAGCCAGGAGCCAGGGGCTCGGAGCCAGGGGCTCGGAGCCAGGGGCTCGGAGCCAGGGGCTCGGAGCCAGGAGCTACAATCATTGACAAAATTGTTGTAACAAAAGCAACATTAACATGTTTTGCATCACTCCGCCTACATTCCTCGACCCCCCCCCCCTCCCCCCTAAACAATGTTGTATCACCACAAAACATTCGTGATTTGTTCTCTATAGGTTCTCATCACATTTCCGTTGATAGGAAGCCAACATTGAATAGGGGGGATGGGGGGATATAAAAACATTGTGAAATGTCTTACTTTGGTGCACATGTTCCAACTCATTTTGTCAATGATTGTAGCTCCGAGCCCTTGGCACCTGGCTCCGAGCCCCCGGATCCATGCATTAATACCTCTTCATGCCCCTTATTATCCTCCAAAAACTCATGATCACCCCTAAAATGAATTAAACCCAGGGGTGTTTGGGGGTTATCCCATGAGGTGTTTGGGGTACCCCGGGGGTGTTTGGGGGTATCCCGGGGAGATGCGGGTTCCCCAGGGGTGATTGGGGGTTACCCCAGGGGTGATTGGGGTATCCCGGGGGTGTTTAGGGGTTACTCCAGGGGTGATTGGGGTATCTCGGGGGTGTTTGGGGTTACCCCTGGGGTGTTTGGGGGTTACCCCTGGGCGTTTGGGGGTACCTCGGGGCTATTTGGGGTTATTTTAAGTGAGATTATAAGACTAAGACTATATAGTCCTAAGACTAAGACTATAGTCCTAAGACTAAGACTATATAGTTCTAAGAGTAAGACTATAGTCCTAAGACTAAGACTATGTAGTCCTAAGACTAAGACTATATAGTCCTAAGACTAAGACTATAGTCCTAAGACTAAGATTATACGAAGATTCACATGAAACAACAGTCAATAATAGTCAAGAGTTGTTTTTTTTTTTGTGTGTGTAAAGATGTATTTCTCAATAAAATATTTTAAACTCTATATTACATGTACGCGTGTTGCTAATGACTTTCTCGCCTAGACTTGCCTAAGCGCTTAATCCTCTTAATTGCCCCTAATGAGTTTCTCTTTTGTCTCCTGCACGTGCACTGAGGATAAATATGCAAATATCACACTTAGCAACAGAAAGCGTAGCAACCAGCTTAAAGAGTTATTCCGTTTATATTTTCTCATGAAATCATTGATCGTTCTTCTTACGGCTTCTCGAATTGATTCTTCAGTCTATCTTCCTACGATTTCCTCGCTTATAAACGAGGGTTTAGTTAGCAGTGATTTTAGGATGACTTACTCTGTTTGTACTCCAGTTAACCTAACAACGCTTTCAAAGTAATAAATCGCTTTGCCTTTATATTTCGACATTTAAAATCGTTCTTTTCATGACTTCTCGTGATTCCTCATTCTGTCTTCCTACAATTTCCTCGCTCTTAAACTAGGGTTTAGTTAGCAATAATTCTAGGATGATTTACTCTGTTTGAATATTTAGGTCCTAATATTTATGATATGCTATTAATTCAAGTCTATACGTTATCTCTGCTAATTCAGACACTTTAGCCTGTTCAAAACTCTCTATATTCCTCCAAACAAGGTTTCAGATAAAAAAATATAAAGTGTCTCTATCCATTTCTGTTTCGTTCCTCTACAAACTAGGCCAAAGTAAACGATAACTCTCTAAAATTGTTAACACTTATTGCCACAAAACGTGTATAAGACTGTTTGATCATTTAGGTTAATATAATATTCAAAGTCCCCATATTATTCAATTTTTATAACTTCATGCGCACTAACTATATTCCAGTCTTGTCCAAACATGTCACAGGCGTGAGTCATGCGTGAGTCATGCGTGAGTCATGGTGCGTGAGTCATGCGTGAGTCACGCTGAATATTTAATGAGGCGGCATCCCTTTGGACGGTATAGGGGGGGGGGGGGGGGGTTATCTACTCACCCTAAATTAGGGTAAGAAGACAAACTAAATACAGTCAACTCAACCTTTTACCTTTGGATTTACTGATTCTTTCAGTTTCCAGATCTTCCCAATCATCTTTTACTAACTGCTGCACAGCTACATCAAAGTAGTCAATATAAGCTCCACTTTCAAACGCAGAGTGAGACAGTAGAACTGTAATTGGCTTGTGAAAAGTCTCTTCTTCTGCTCCTATTTTAATGATGCTGCTACAGAAGACATCCCCATTTTTCGGCTTTTTAGGACATTTGTCGTAACTTACACGTCTGCATGTAATGCTAACCGGCTTCGAGACCGCTTCGCTCGGAAATTGGAAAAAGGCATTTGCAGCAGGAAAAAAAACATCTCCACCTTGAACATCAATCATGAAACTAGAAAACGAAAACAAAAAAGAAATATAATCCGTTATAATTCTTAAAAAATCTTGAACAACAACAAAAAGCAACAAACAACCACCAACTAACAAACATCTACTATATCCACCAACAACCAATCAAGAACAACCAACAGCCACCGACGACCAACAGCAACCAGGGAGTGGATCGTACCGAAAAGGCAATAGATTGTACTGGTAAGGCAATGAATCGTACCAAAAGGCAATATATAGTACTGCCCAGCCAATAGATTGCATGGAAGACTGAGGCAATGGGTCGTATACCAACACGGTACAAAACGCAATGAGTGATAGTAGCGATAGTTACAATATCTGTAATAATAACAATAACTACAAAAACGACCAGAACAACAAAAAGGCAAGGTACACGTAGAAAAACACAGATAATGAGCCACTAACTTTAAAGAATCTCCGCTCTTGCCGTCAGGCATGGGCTCGGGGATTGGCGGTTGGATAGGGGTCGTCTTCTCTGAAACAATAAATATATTACAAAAAAGTTAACGACTAAACAAAATTTAATAATCTTAAATTGAGCTGTATTACACATGCACCTCCCGTCTTACAAAAGAAGTCCTCGCTCAAAACATTAGACCTCCTACAATCGTTATTTCGACACTAGACCAACTTCCATAATTTCAATGTGTAGGTGAACGGGGATCAAATGATTATCTTGGAGCAGTTGGGGGCAAAGTCCTTGATGACATACTAAAGACCTGTTCACAGGAGGCAGGCTAACCTGGGTACTGAGCTGATTTTAGGTCACAAAAATCTTTGACTGCAAAATTGTGTGCTGCGCCTATAGTTTTTACAAAGCCAATTTTGCTGTTATATGTTATTTTGCATTTCTTAAATAGTCGTAATAAGATATTCGTGACATTAAACCATTCCGGTAACCGGACTAGCACGCCTCGTATGAACGGCTTTTAAGGCCAACAAATATATATATATATATATATATATATATATTCCAAACGCAACCAGGTGAAGAATCAGACATAGTTTAACGTAGGACAGACTGTCTAATTAGGGAGGTTGGCTTTTAGAGGAAGGAAGACAGTTTGAATGTGGAAATTCATTTAAAAATACATTCAATAGTCCGTGTGGCGGGTTAATTTTCTGCTTGGCTTATAACGCGTTTCTGCTACTTCCGCTTCTATTATGATTGGCCATGCACGGTTAATAACAATCTTATTCTTTCACTTTACTTGAAATAATATTTTCGCCTGTGTTGAGACAAAACCGTTTAGTTAACTTTTAAATAATTACGGTCATTTGCTGAAGCCGGGACGTTTTGCTCAGCTTTCAACGGGTCCAGTCTCCTGGGTTCAGTTTAGCACAAAAATCCTAAGTGAAATCAGCGTCAGCTTCTGCAAAAGGCGGCCATGCAGTGAAAGAATTGGCAAATCAACTGCCTTGAAGTGAAGTGAAGTGAAGTGAAGTGAAGTTTCCTTTTATTGTAGAGCAATGGCAGTCAACAATATAGTCCGTAAGTAGACATTTATATCATCGGTGTATAGATTCGTTGAAGGCGATTCGCCCTGTAGTTTGTTTACATGCCATGCAGGTGTCAAGGGGGGAAAGCCAATTACAAGATTTGACAGC
This sequence comes from Corallium rubrum, assembly GCA_964035015.1. Classification (NCBI taxonomy): domain Eukaryota; kingdom Metazoa; phylum Cnidaria; class Anthozoa; order Scleralcyonacea; family Coralliidae; genus Corallium; species Corallium rubrum. Next base: position 11,596,517 of record OZ036002.1, read on the forward strand.
AGACGTTCTTTCTCGCCAATGCTATCTAAACTCACAGAACGTCTGCTCGCAGGCTATGTTTAACGCTACTCTACTAAGTTTAACGCTATTAAAAAGTTTTTAAGTAGCTTAAAAGACATTGGCAATAAAAATGAAGTTAATCAAATTTGAAAGAACTCGTTAAACTGTAACAGAAGGTCTTTTGCAACTTTTTTGTATCTTCCTTCGTTTTTAAAATATTTCAGTTTGTTTAATATGTAAATTAAATGATTTCTGACGTCAGGAGCAGGGTACAGTATTATCATACATTACAAAATCATTTACACCTCTGATTGCATGCTCAACATAAAATGTTTAGTGTCATGATATGTTTATGTGCGCAGTTTAAAGTTATTTCGTTAAACAAACATAGAGATATAACTGATTTTGCTACGCGTGAAAATACTGTACCCTGCTCCTGACGTCATAGATCATCCAATTTGCATATCAAAAAATGAATAATTTTAAACACGAAGAAAAATACAAAAAAGTTGCAAAAGATCTTCTATTATAATTTTACGAGTTCTTTCAAAATAGACAAACTTAATTTTTATTGCCAATGTCCTTTAAAAACCTAGTGTCAAAACGTTAACTCCAACTTCGTTCAGAAACTTTCAACCAGACTACATCAAGATTTTTCTGATTGGGGTATCACTACTAAGTCACTTCCTGTTTTTCATTGTTTCTCAAAGTTGTTATTTACAGTGGAGATATACTAGAAAAATCACTGAGCCATGTTATACGCCGCTTCTCCGCAGAATATGTGCAAATAATTCACTCTCGACTTTTCAAATCTTCTTCTAAACACAATTTGAAGATGCTTCGACTAGGGAATTACTTTTTGTGTACAATTTGAATTATCTACGAAAGTATATATAATGTTTTCAGATCGTAGTTGTTAAACTTTCAGTTGTTTTTGCTGCACAATTTAATTTGAATTTTGCCATGCGTTATGTGCCGCTGATAACACCGAGAGCCCAAAGTTCTGTAGGACGCCTGCACAGTTGTATTCTTCAACATTCGGTGTATTCAACATTTCGAGGGGAGGGGGGGGGGGGGGAGTGATTTTTATATTGTGTTTTCTGTATAATGAAGCAATCAACCAATAGCAACGTTAGGGTTCAATCACTCAACCGTACTGTTTAAATATTAATAAACCTAAAACAAAGAATTTGGCACCTTCCTGTACCTTTCAACATGAATCGTAGCTTGGTTGAATGATTGTTAAAAGTTTTAAGTTTACCGGGTTTCCAAATCATGTATATTTTCTCTATTAACTGTGAATAGATCAAACACTGGAAGTATATCCAAACCCGAGAAGTGGGTTGAAAAACGAGGGCGTTGGCCGAATTTTTCAACCAACTTCGACGTGTTTGGATATCGGACGAAACACTCTTTCGAGTGTTTGATATTGCTTCTCAAACGAATCAGTGTTTAAAGAGAAAATCAAGGTGAAAGTTGGCTTAATTTATGTAATTTCTTCCTCGGATATCCAAACCTCCGTCTCGGTACGAATTTCCTTTGTTTTTATCTTATGAATTATTAATAGGTTTGAGAAGACAGTATCGGGAATTCGGAAAACCATTTGCTATTTACTCGGGGTACTGTGGTAAGCCGAGTCTAACGTTTCGGATCGGTTTCTATGTTTTTTAAGTTTTTTTGTCGGGTCACGATCGAATTTGCATTTTTGCACATTTTACTTCCGGTAAGGCTTTGCGGCCGTGAGGCCATGAAGCGTGCTCGTTAGCCGAGTTCTTTCTTTTCGAGGGCAGCTTGGCGTTGGTGCATTGTTCTTGAAGATTTCAAGCCGAATACTGTTGATAGCTGATGTGGCTGGCAACTGTGTTGACCGTAATTATGCTCACTATGCTTACATGGACTGCACACGCTGATCGCAGGCAACCTACACTAAAAGATGACGAGCAATTTCGAAATGGGTTATTAGGCCGCGATCTCATTCATCTTAAAGAAAAACGTAAAATGCCCAACATCAGCAAAATGCTAGATATTGATATTACCTTACGGCTAACAACTCGACCAACTAGACCTAAAGCCTTATGACTGTGATCTTAATCATTCGATTTTGTTGGTAGTCCATACACAGGTAACCCACGCCACAAAATTGGACGAGCAGGAGTCTAGGTATGAGATCGAATTCAAGGAAGAGGGATATGAGAAGGGAAGAAACAATATTTTAAGAACCGAAAGATTTGGTTCGTATTTTGCTGGGACGTTTGTTCGAGAGCGATTTATATGGCTCTGGGCAATCAAGGATAAATAAAATTTTAGGTATTGTTAAATTTTTTTTGTTTCTGAAACAAACAACTCGAAATATTAGAGATTTATTTCACGACAGCTAATGGTAAAATGTGTGCCGCATTGTGCTAGGACACTTGAGAGTTCGCAGTCCATCGGTATTTACTCGTACAATTCCGAAAGATCTTCGGAACAAGATCGCATAACTGCTTGTATTGCCTGATAACTTTTGTGTTTAATATTATAAACCTTTTGACAAACCTCAAATCTCTTAATCGACGACTACAGGAAGGCTGACGTTGCAGCGAACATAAAAATAATGAACAACTGGACAAGTAGAAGTAATTCATCAATCGGTCAGTATATTCTGCAAACTGCAGACTGGGTATAAAATGCAGATTAATTGCAGAAATTGATGACATACTGGCCGCCGCATAAGGGTTAATTTACATATAGCCTTCATAAAAGGGCATCTAATTTTGAACAGTAAATATATACAGCGTTTTCATCTTATGTCACGGCGGCCATATTGGTGTACCAAAACAATGAAATGGCGGCCATATTGGTGTATGGTATGGGAATTAGCTCTTTCTTATTCAAATATTTCGTATTGTTTCACCACCCCAATGGGCCACCGATCACGTGAGTGAAAACCCTCTATAGAGGGGAAATATTAAAATGAAAATTCTGCTAATTGAGTATCTCGTCTATTATTTGCCGACCTCGCTATTTAAGCAACAGCGACTTTCAAACTATTTACTTCCTTATATGTTTAAATAAGGTATACATACGATCTGCAAATGACTATATATCTCGAGCTATCGTTTGTCAATGTTTGAGCCTCCATCAATCATGATGATTTAAAAATGCATATTGTCTTGCTGTCATTGCAAGTTGGGTAGTTGTTGAATTGGAGATATACAACTTCAGCCAATTTGGTCAATATGTAATCTATTCCATGCAAGATAAGACAGATAAGGGTTCCTCTACCAACTCTCGAACATGTGACCAAAGGCGATTTTGAATCAACACAATTTGGCGGATCGTAGATATGACTGAATGATTGGATAATAGTTGTTTAGATCAGGAGGTCGGCAAATAGTTGGCAAGCTATACTCGGTAAGCAGAATTCTCACTTTAATATATTCGCCTTATATATTTACTGTTCAAAATGGGACGCCATCCTCTAAGGAATATATACAAATTGGCTTTCACGCGGTGGCCATTTGTCATTAATTTCTGGTAATGTTTTATAGCAAACGTCTTCTCGACATAATATCACAAATATTAAAAAAGATTACTCAAGCGATTCATCAATCTATATATACCAGTAATAATCTGCCTTTATTACTCTCAAAGTTTATATCAGTCATCAGTGTCTTATTAGTTTATCATGGTGACACAGGCAGTTCCTCAGCATTGTTTTCGAAAAAGTGTCCCAGCACAATACGGCGCATATCAACCGGTGTTTGAGTCTTGTTTCTCCCCTTTTCATTCTTTGCTTTTGCCAACAATCTCCATATGCCAGCGACCCTTTTGACCACTGCATTGTCTCTATATCGTTTCCAGACTTCCGCACGTCCAATATTCTTATAAATGGTGGCGTGGGCTCCCTATGATCTATATGGTTATATTCATCAATATCATTCACTTGAAATGTTAGCGTTAGATCTTAACGACCGCAAGAAGTAAACTATACAGTCACTGTATAAAGAAAAGAAATTATGTGTGGAGCCATTTTAATTTACGATCGTCGATCGAAGAGAGAAATAATTGTGTTGGTCAACGTCATGACATGAGGGCCAATAAAAGTGAGGAGAGATTTCTGAGATAAATTGCCAGTATTAAACATTTCCTAGAATTGCTATACTCGAGCAAAACAAAATTATAAAAAAGGTACGTTTCGACCCCGTTTCCACGATGCCGGTACAATTTGAAAACGGAACAAAATCATGCCGTTTAGGCCTTGCGTTTACACGATACCCGCACAAAAATAACATGAAATGTTATATGCTGCATTTGCATACCGGAATGATTTGTTCCGTTTTCAAATTGTACCGGCATCGTGTAAACGGGGTCTAAGATGCTAGGACGACGACGGCGGTTAAAAAGCAAGATAAGTTTTACAATTTAAAGGAAGTCACGGTTAACTGACTATTATATATTTGATATTTGAAGCTAGTTTAATGACTTCCAAAACGCCCCACTATTGCTAAAATGATTGTAGTGTCCGTATTGAACTCTATCTCAACCAACAGTTCTCATCTTTTGGCCGTTGACGTTGTCCCGAAGACGTGAAAATGCTCGAAGTGGCGTTGTATAAAGAACTAGGACGGTGTGGAGATTACTCTTGGGACTAAAAATTATTCACTTTCTTTGTGATTACTTTCGAATAGTTTCGTCCGCAAGATTCTTGACTACTTAATAAATGAACACGATTCAGCGACATTCACTGAGAAAGAAATCACAGAAAAATCTCTTTCTGGAAAAGATATACATATCATATAAAAGTATGCGTCAGCCGTCAGGCTCTTTGCAACCCGCTCCGGTTCGGTTTTAAACACATAATTTCAATCATATATAGTTTCAACAGTACACTCGCAATTTTATAGCAAGTCTACATCAGAATTCAGATGCGTTTTAAATCAGTTGCGGAAGAATCAGTAGTTATAAACACTTCAACCCTCTAGACTCTATAGTCTTCTTGAATTATATTGTCAAGCTCAGTATCCCGAGTTAACGCCTGATCAGGCGTCTTGTTACTCGGGCTACCTATGGTAGGCCGAGTCTAAGGTTTCAGTGGCTTTCCTGTATTTCTTTTTCGGGTGACAAATTGCAATTATTGCATCATCCCGATAGGCTTTGCGAAACCACACGGTGCGCCCATCTTCTCTGGTCGCTATATTGCTCGAAAAATATAGTAAATTTGTGATAAGATTAATAAGGAATGTGGTTGGCAAGTATCTTAAACATAAGCACGCTCAGAATGCTTACAATCGCACACGTCGATCGCGGTGGACCTACACTAAAAGATGACGTCGGATTTCGGAACAGGTTGGTGCGCGATCTCGTCATCTCGATATGTACTCGATCAAATCCATGTTTAGATGTTTTATGGAATCGATCAAACTTATGTTTAAATGTGTTATTGAATTGTACTGAAAATGTTGCTCAAATGCTGTAAGTCCAAGAACGAAGAACATTGATGAAGTGAACTTTTTGAAGTGACAGATAAACAAGTTGTTTTGTATAATCTATTGATTTCGGAACAATCATGAAAGAATTTTGGAACTTTCGCTTTTCGTATTTTAATATTTTATTTTATAATTCTTGCAATCTTTTCTATAAAGCTGTTGCTTTTTTCATTCTTTCTTCTTTTTTCGATAATCTCGATTTCTTATCAATTCTTTAAGATTTGGCATAATCCAGGAAACGGAGTTCCCAGCCCTTTGTCGTTTGTGTCTTTCGCGCCGTCAGAGTGAATTAAGATCTGGTATGGAAACCCGTCAATCTTCAAAGCGCCTATGAGCTGTGAATTTATGTGGAGACGGTCCTCACCGTGGACTAACCTTTTGTTTTTCGCTTTTTAATATCCAAATAACCCAGTTGAGCGATTGAATTTAAACGCTGCTAGATAATTGCTTTACTATACCAAAAATACATTGTTTTCACCGTGCACAAGTTTACATATGGGAAAAAATACAACAAAGACTTTTGCCGAGTTTCCATGCAGACCATCTCCAATATATAGACTATAACACTTCGATGTTTCCCATTAGATATTGGTACAAGCAGCAAAGACCGAATTAAGTCGGTTTACAACAAAACCTGTAAGCAACCAAAACACTTTCAGTCACCGTAAACACAGTCGTATCTGAAGTTTTGTCGCGGTAAATCCATTTTTCCAATTTTTAGCTTGACTTTCTTAATTTTCTTATCTTCCTTTTCAATCTTTGTAATGACTGGTCTTTAGCGGTTTGTAAAAACCACTTCGAAACCAACCAGATTGCAGGAAAGTCGTGTTAAGACCGATCTGGGGACAGCTCATATAATAAAGTCTTGCATTCTAATATTAGTATATCTGCCATATCCTATAACCTTCTATACATATATACATATATACATATATAGTAATAAATATGCCTTGCCAATCGTCCATTTTTAATTTGTTATTACTCTGATCATGCATTTAACTGTCTAGATTAGCCTTGTGGTTGTAATACAGTTAGTTTGCTACTTCAATTACATGGTTTCTTTTTTATTCATGTTCTATATGTATATTTTCTTAAAAATATCAAAGCCCATAACACTGAAGAAATGGAAAACGAAAATATTTATTGAACTAACTGCATTGAAATACAATACGATACAATACAATACAATACAATACAATACAATACAATACAATACAATACAATACAATACAATACAATACAATACAATACAATACAATACAATACAATACAATACAATACAATACAATACAATACAATACAATACAATAAAATAAAATAAAATAAAAGGCAATGGCTGATAAAGCACAATAAAAAGTGCAAATAAAACGCACCACACAACACAACACAACACAACACAACACAACACAACACAACACAACACAACACAACACAACACAACACAACACAACACAACACAACACAACACAACACAACACAACACAACACAACACAACACAACACAACACAACACAACACAACACAACACAACACAACACAACACAACACAACACAACACAACACAACACAACACAACACAACACAACACAATACAATACAATACAATACAATACAATACAATACAATACAATACAATACAATACAATACAATACAATACAATACAATACAATACAATACAATAAAATAAAAGGCAATGGCTGATAAAGCACAATAAAAAGTGCAAACAAAACGCAGTGGCAAATGATTGATGAATGGAAAAACGCGGATGGGGAATAAAACGTGGGTGGGAAATGTGGATTGGAGATAAAATGTAGATGAAAAAAGACAGATAAAATATCAACTCAAAATAATATCGTATAAACATCACATGCCACATCATCGTGTGTAAACATTACATTTATCGGTTGACTTTGTCGGTGTATATAAGCAAATCATAAAATGTTCTTCTTATTAGCACTTACCATCATCTGATGGGATTTCATGATTTTCCGACATGTCGGAAAGAGAAGATTCTTCGGAAGAGTTTGATTCATGTTGACTTTCCTAGAATTAGAACATGAAGAATTACGTTAAATAAAAACTCGTGATTGCATCTGACGATGACCGCCATTGCGTATTAGTATCAGTCACCATACACAAGGCGTCGGCAACATTTTTACTGAGTGGCCCACAAAACCCATCGACATAATATCAATCCAAAATAATAGAAGACGCAAGGCCAAAACGTTTTACCGACAATTTCTGACAAGTACTAAAACATATAGGAATCTAAGCACAAAACAGGATAGAATAGGTCAGAACGATATGAGATGACAAGCGAGATAACACAAGACATTTTACTCTGACAAAAGGCTCCACAGATATTATAAACTTATTGGATTCGTGATTCGTCTAAGCCCGGCATGGAAAGATATTTAAGTCAAGAATTCAATATTGGGCGAGACTTAAATATTTTCCATAACGGGCGAAGATGAATCCAATAGGTGTTTTATTATATCGAACAAATAATCGTGCAATTGACAAGTAAATATATCTTGTGCGACCTGTCCAAAGGTTGCTGCCCAATATGTAGTTGCCTCACATCGTAAAATATTGGGCTGGCACGTGACGCTAATGTAGACATATAATTGGACGACTCTTTGCAAGGGTATAAAGCCCTAGAACGCAAGTCATCGCAAGTTGGCTATCTCAGCCAGCCGCTCTGAATGATTTCCCGAAAATATCATTACCGTGACAAAATTAAAACTTTTTAAAACACTCATGAAACTTTATTTTGTTAATTTGGGAGTTCGACGACCCACAGAAATTCGTGACTGTAAATATACATATATATATATATATATATATATATATATATATATATATATATATATATATATATTATCATTAGTGACAATTTGGTGATGTCGAACGTTAAGAACAGGGTATGAAGAAATGTGGTAAGATTATATAGATGTCAGATATGTAAATACTGGATAAATTATTATTTTGATTGTGACTGCTACAATCGATACTTTTGCATAATAACCACAAAAGCAGTATGTTAGAAGACATGAGAAGAGCCAAAGAAGTATACCAGGAGAGAAACTATGCTTGTTTTGGGGAAGGGTATGTATAAATGCTTATTCGATGTAAGAGTTAGGATAATTGAAAAAAACTGTTAATAGGCCTACAGAAAAATAGGGTTTGGGGGCATATACCTTAGACACGTTTATCCCAAAGGGTTTGAACTTAAGAGACTTTTTGCAAATTTGATATTCTAATGATATCTAGAACGTATATAAAAGACGCTGTTTAACCACATGTAATTTTAAATAATAAAAGTTTTTTTAAAAGGAAGTTTTGTAATCGAATTATAGATGTTTAACTTCAGAAGAGAAGAAAGGTTGGTAGCCGCCAGTGGCTTCAAAACGTTTACTGACGAGTATATATATATATAATGGGATGAACAACCCAGATGTATTAAGATCAGCGGAGCAACCATGCACTTCCTAGAAACACTTATCAATACTGCTAAGTTCATATAGACCACTCTTCACTGTTATAATGATTCAAAGTTCTTACCACTTCAACTTCCAGTTCTTCATCCATGATTACAGAGTCACGATACCCACTATCTTCTGGTGGTGGAAGTAATGAAAGAGGAGGAGGAAGCAAAGAAGGAGGACGAAGAAGGAAAGAAGAACGAGAAAGATGGAGAGAAACAGAAATAGATATTCAATGAATAATCTCATAAAGTCATTTGTACTCATTAACATAACTCTCTCCTCCGCAGAGGCTTCTATTAATTATTCTGGTTAGTCGCAGGCGCGCGGGCAAGCGCTCAGCTCTCGCCCGCACGCCTTCGAGCCTTTGCGGATGAAAGAGTTAACATAATATAGAAAAGAATTACAAAACAAACAAAATAATTAATTAGGCCCTCTCCACAAGTAGACGTTCTCGTGCAAAAACGCTTTGTCGAAAGACGGTTTATTCAGTTTTACCTTTCCGCCCAGATTTTCCTTTAACCTTTCCAGATGCTCCTCCACCAAAGCCAATTCCGAATTTCGGACCTTTGAATTTCCTCTTTATTCTTCCTTCTTGATCATCAGATGTTTCACTACCACTGTCATCGTCTCCTTTAACCTTTCCAGATGCTCCTCCACCAATGCCAATTCCGAATTTCGGACCTTTGAATTTCCTCTTTATTCTTCCTTCTTGATCATCAGATGTTTCACTACCACTGTCATCGTCTCCTTTAACCTTTCCAGATGCTCCTCCACCAATACCAATTCCAAATTTGGGCATTTTGAGCTTCCTCTTGATCCGTCCTCCTTCACCATCCGATGTTTCACTACCACTTCCCTCGACAGATGGTGGTCCAGTTTTCAATTTCGCATCAATTATTGGCTTTTGAATTCCACCTGTTACTTCACCGGTTGGTATTTCAAATATCATGTTGGTCATGAAATCATCAGATGTGTCGCTGGTACTTCCTTCACTTTTCTTCGACTTCTTTCCTTTCGATTTCTTGCTAACCAATCCAAATTTCGGTAAATAGAATTTGCTCTTTTTCTTGTGTTTATCGCCATCAGAACTTTCACTGCTGCTGCTGCCATCGCCTTTGGATTTCGATAGTTTAAGTTTAGCATCAGGCCCTTCGATTCCAACTGAAGGTATTTTCAACTTCCTCTTGATTCTCCCACCTTTACCGTCTGATGTGTCACTGTCGCTACCATCATCTCCTTTAACCTTTCCCGACGTTCCTCCACCAACGCCAATTCCGAATTTCGGTCCTTTGAATTTTCTCTTAATTCTTCCTCCCTGACCGTCCGATGTTTCACTGCCACTGTCATCATCTCCTTTAATCTTTCTAGAAGCTCCTCCAACAATGCCAATTCCAAACTTCGGTCCTTTGAATTTTCTCTTTATTCTTCCTCCTTGACCATCAGATGTTTCGCTACCACTGTCATCGTCTCCTTTAACTTTAGATATTCAATGAATAATCTCATAAAGTCATTTGTACTCATTAACATATCTCTCTCCTCCGCAGAGGCTTCTATTAATTATTCTGGTTAGTCGCAGGCGCGCGGGCAAGCGCTCGGCTCTCGCCCGCACGCCTTCGAGCCTCTGCGGATGAAAGAGTTAACATAATATAGAAAAGAATTACAAAACAAACAAAATAATTAATTAATTAGGCCCTCTCCACAAGCAGAAGTTCTCGTGCAAAAACGCTTTGTTGAAAGACAGTTTATTCAGTTTTACCTTTCCCCCACATACATTTCGAAAGTCTCAATTTCCACCAAACTGAACGGGTGTATAAATAGCAAAAAATGATTTTCTTATTAAGAATTTTTTTTCTTATTTTAAGAACATTTTTCTTAAAACAAGAAAATCATTTTCTTAGAAATAAATAAATTCTTAAAATAAGAAAATAATTTTCATCATTTTCCTAGTAAGAAAAAACATTCTTAAAATTAATTAGAAAATCATTTTCTTAGGGACGAACCATTATTTTTCTGGAGGGGTGGGGGATGAAAACTTTTTCAAGACAAACAATTTTTTTCAGTGCTTGTACCTCCGCAAACTATTTTTTATTCAGCAGTCTTCATTTGCAAACTATTTTTTTTAACTACAAGAGATACATGTAAATTATTTCATCACTATTTTTAGAGAATATATCAAGTATATATAGTGATTGTTTAATCATCTTTAACAAGGTTTCCTGACCAGTACAGTACAGTACAAGACACCGACAGTACGTGACTTGCTACCACAGGGTCTTATGTTGAGTTGGGGGGGGGGGGGGGAGAAGAAGCTCGATCTCCTAGGGGGGTCCGGAAAATTTTGGATTTCTAGGGTCTCTGAAACGCTATTTCCTACATTTCGAGGCAAGTATTTTAGAGTAATCCAAAAGCCATAAATTACATAATTTTGTTGAAATCAAACGAGAACATAGCATACACGTCAGAATGTCTTTAGATTTATTTATAAACAAGTCGTAAATGTAAAAACAAGTTGGAGGCATTTTGTATAGACCTTAGTATTGTAATTTATAGCATATGCATGCCTGCTAAATATATAACGCATTACACTTGGCCTTAAAACAATGTAACCTCCCCACTACAAGTTTACGGATTTAAACTTTTCTCGAGAACGGTCTTGGGGACCATTGGGGGGCGACCACCCCCTCTCCCTTGGCTACCCTACTGACGAACGGAGATAAGTTGGTAACAAATATTAAATCATGGGGCTTTTGTTTTTTACTTATTATGTTTGCAAACAATTTATTTGATCTTATCAGCATCTGCAAACAATTTTTTTCAATATTTTTCATCCCCCCCTCCAGAAAAATAATGGTTCGTCCCTTAGTAAGAAAAAAAATTCTTAAAATGAGAAAAAAACTTTCTTGTAAGGATCGAGATTTACTATTATCTTAAAACAAGAAAATATTTTATAGGAATGAGAAAACCAGTTTCTTAAAATGAGAAATATTTTCTAGCACATGTTGAACATTTTTCATTTTCTCAAAACAAGAAAATATTTTCTTAAAATGAGAAAACCAATTTTTTACAATAAGAAATATATTTTCTTAGAACATGCCGAACATTTTTTATTTTCTTAAAACAAGAAAACCAGTTTCTCTAAATAAGAATATTTTCTAGCACATGCATGCGCATATATGTGCCACTAGAATATTCTATAGAATATTCTATTCGATTTTTTATTCATCTCTAAGTTATAACATTAGCTTCAAATGCTTTTCCACGTTTACCATTTGCAATACTTTGTTTATAAGTGTTTCACCAATATTTCCACTATATACGTTTCTGTGCTAACAGATATTTAGTGCAGCATGCTACACACTATTTGATTAGACACAAAACTTGTCAAATGACCTAAATATATTAGCCCATAAAGTTGAATTAAATAGTAGAAACATTAATTTGTAAAACTCAATATGTACGGCTTTCGACTTTCGAATGACTATGGGCGAATTTATATTAACCGTGTATAAACGTTTGTGCTACCTTAAGACAACGCGAGGCTAACGCGGGACTATTACCCTTTTTCCCCGCCCCTATCTCGCACTGGGTCACGCAGGCTAAGCAATTGCTTCTCGTTTTCACTGAAAATTTCCGTTTCCTATTTCTATTCTTCTTTTACTATCTATTCACGATGCAACAGTTTTTCTACTCATATCCGGAAAATTTGTTTATGTTTTGTCAACAAGGAAAAATACAACATGTAATTTAACCTGGTCTAGAATTCAAAATGATTGAAAGTTTAAGACTATTTCGTTGGGACAATGTTCTCAATCATGTTTGACAAAACAGGCCCCAAAGCGTAGGGTTTTTGGACAAGTATACACAGCCTTCTTGTATCACACCTAGCACCGTTTCGTCGCCCACTGCATATATCCGCCCTTCTACATACCTACGTACCTACTTAAATTATTACCTACCTATGTACTTACTTACATACACATGTCCACACACATACAGAGGGTGAGAGGCACAAGACGCACACGCTGTAAGCGCGCTGCCTCTCACCACTAAAGTTAAGCCTAATTGAATCAGGCTAGTACTCGGATGGTTGACTACATTAGCTTCATGTAAATAGAGTTGTTGGTTCTCTTTTGTGCCTAGAGGGATTTTCACCAGTTTTCCTCTTTCCAGAAGATCAACGCAATTTGTTTCCACAATAGTTTTCACATTAGTTCTGCGAACTAGTTCCATTGGTATATGACGGTCATTAGTGTCTCAGTATCCAAATACTGACATAGCTTATACCTTATATAGTCACTTTACTTCAAAAACTCATTAATAATTCATGAGGAAAATTCAACAGAAATTAAAGTTTAATCAGTGTCTTTATGTGTGATAAAGATACCTCCTGATTTACATAAACTTTAGCTTTGATTTTCTCGGCTTAGACAAGGTTATTTTTCAAACTTACTACGCCAATGAACTTACCAAGTGGTTCGTTTTTGAAGCCGTTCAATAAATTCGCAGTTCTTATTTTATCAGATATAAAAACACTCGGCTTCGCCTCGTGTCTTCATATCTGATAAAACACTCCTGCTCGTTTATTAAACAGTACTTTACACACACAGCCCATCAGCCAGTAAAATAGCCAGCTATCCACCCACTTACACACATCCAGGACACACCCAACCGCCACACGCACCAACAGACACCCGCACCGCTACGCACTCACACTCCCATCCATTCACCCACCCACCCACCCACCCCATACTACGACAAACATCTGTCTCGAACCAGTGGGCCCCGGTTTTGATTTTCGACCACTAAGTTAAGGTTTCTTCCTCGGTGAATTTTAATTTTCAACACTACAATGTACTTACTTTCCAAAGGCAATGTCTGAGTATCGTTCCCCTGTCCTTCCTTTGGCTGGCGATCACCACTGGAAACATTTGCAGCTATAGGCAACACATAAAAGTCAAATAAAAAATAGGATCTAAAATTTGGGGAGTGGTTAACAAATGAGCAGAAGTGTTTTACCATTTATACCTTATTAAAAAACTCTAATAATTGATGAGGAAAACACAATGGAAATCAGTACCATGACCGTTGCAGGCTCTTGCAAGATGGAAGTAAGTAGAGAACCTGCACGGACTCTATACAATTTTGAACATCTGCCCCCATTTGAGATAAAGCCAATCAACCCATAAATACATGTCAGACATGTAGACAGACAAATAGCATTTCTTTCTTGTCGACTGTGAGAAACTGATCGATCGGAAAATTTCCATTGTGCGTGTATTATTGGCAAATGAGTAGAGATAGTACTTAGCATAGACAATTTTGTCAAAAATCTTGCTCAGCTTTAGATCTGAATACAAAGTTGTTACAAGTATATAATTCATCAGCTATTGATTGACCAGGCGGGAAGCGTAATCTAATTATGAATATCAAAGCCCAGCATATTATTTTCATAAGAGCCATTGAGTCGGACACGAGAGTAAAATCATAATATTTAATAAAGTTCTAACGTTTCGTTGTTATTATCACAACATCTTCAGAGGATAGTTTACATGAGTGTAATGAGACTAAATATATATTATATATATTTAGTCTCATTACACTCATGTAAACTATCCTCTGAAGATGTTGTGATAATAACAACGAAACGTTAGAACTTTATTAAATATTATGATTTTACTCTCGTGTCCGACTCAATGGCTCTTATGAAAATAATATGCTGGGCTTTGATATTCATAATTAGATTAAGTATATAATTCCATCAATTTTGTCACAAATAGGCATTAACGCAGTAGATACATGCACGTCTGGGCGTGCCTATTTTTCTATTTTTGAAACAGAGCTTCGGAGAAAAACCCGTGCCGAAATAGTGCCTTTCTCAGAGTATGCATGCCAGACCCCGGAAACCGAGGTTTATTTCAACGCTTCGAAACATCAGCTCAACGATGTTACAATGTTACAAACTAATCATTGCTCATGCCTAGAAGTGGATAAACAACCGGGGGGGGGGGAGTTTCAAAGTTTAGAGAATAGATATGTACACAATGTGTAAAGACTATATTTTTGTAAACTGCAAACTTCTGTACATGTTCTGAGTATATGTGGAACATGTGTGGAAACTGTCTATTTCAGAGAATCCTGTTTGTACTTCATCCAGTAGCCTTGATTGTTTAAATCATTACCAGAAATTAATGACAAAATGTCAATTTACATATACTCCTTAGAAAATGGTGTCCCATTTTGAGCAGTAAATATGTAAGGCGAATATATATTAAAGTGCATGAGAATTCTGCGGATTGAGTGACTTGCCAAATATTTGCCGACCTCCTGATCTAAACAACCACCATTATCCAATCATTCAGTCACCTATTTATTTGCATCAGGTATATCTACGATTTGCCAAATAGTGTTGAAAATAGTAAAAAAATAAGCAGGTCATGCACCACTGGATTGCGGTAGGATTTTGTTTGATACTTTCAAAATCGTCTTTGGTCATGCAAGTGTTCAAGAATCAGTAGAGGAACCTTTATCTTGCATGTAATATATTACATATATTGACCAAATCGGCTGAAGTTGTATACCTCTAATTCAACAACTAACCGACTTGTACTGACAACAAGACAATATGCATCTTGAACTCACCATGATTGATGGAGGATCAAACACTGACAAACGATAGCTCAAGATCGTAGGTATACCGGATTGTGAATAAATTTGAAAATCGCTGTTGCTTAAATAGCGAGGTCGGCAAATAGTGTGAAAGATACTCAATTAGCAGAATTTTCCCCTCTATATCTTTACTGTTCAAAATTGGATGCCCTTAAGCGGCGGCCATTTTGTCATCAATTTCTGGTAATGGTTTGTCAAAGGAAAAATATATTTGTGACACTCGTACGGTTTGATTCGTTCCATGCAAGTATAAATATCGTAAACAACCTCAGTCTAGCATCTGAGCCCATGCAGTGGCTCGATCAATGATTAGAGCGTCCGAATAGCATTCGGAAGGTTCTGGATTTGGTCTATTGCACCATGATCGTTCCATGCCAGTCCTGGTCGTTCCATCGTTCCATGCTACTCCAAGTGACGAAGCATACCAGGCGAGCAGAGTTTTTCTCTACCCTCCCGGTATGGTTCGTTACTCGTAGTTGCACCAACAATATCAGCAGTTGTTTTTTTGTAAAAATAGGGGAGGGGGGGGGATCTACATTAAAACGACATGTTATTTTTGTTCGTTTGAAATTGGTATATTTCTGGTTTTATAGCGTTGTTGAAAGTTACTGGTGGTTTTGTATAAGGCAGGCAATAGTACCCTGGTTTCATAGGTGATATATGCTGCCCGCAGCCCCCCCCCCCCCCGATATGCTGAAAGCGGCGAGAGAATCCTCTGGTCGAAAACGCTGTTTCTTTGATCGCTCTAAACCAATGAAGTCAGTAGTAATACCCCCCACTATAGACCCCAAAGGGATGCCGCCTCATTAAATATTCAATTTTTAATTATTCATTCTCATGCTCCTTTGGGACCCTCTAACCCTAATCTCGTTACGTCATTATGTCTTATGCTCCTATAGGACCTCCTAACCCTAACTTCCCCCCTAACCCTAGCTGTCACTCAACCCCCCGGTTTTCACTACGTCATACCGATTTATTATTTATTCATTCTCAGACTCCTTTGGGACGTAGTAACCCTAACTTCCCCCCTAACCTTAGATGTTACTTAACCCCCCCGTCGTAACCGATTGGTCTCCGACTGATTTCCGAAGTTACGTAAAAGGCACGGAACTTATCTCTTTATAAGTAATAGAAACCAACTTTTATTTTAACCCTTAACCCTACTTATAGCCAACACTTGTGGGACACGTAAACGCATGGAGCATGCGTACAGTAAACTTTAACAAAATAGACGTTCTTCACAAGGAACTAAAGAGAAATTGATAGAGGCACTTTATATTTTTTATCTGAAACCTTGTCTGGAGGATTATAGAGAGTTCTGAACAGCGTAAGTGTCTGAATTGGCAGAGATAACTACTCTGGTCAAGCCTGAATATTATTTGAATAATATGGAGACTTTGAATATTATATTAGTCAGAACCTAAATGACCAAAAAGTCTTATACACGTTTGGTGGCAATAAGTGTTAACAATTTTAGAGAGTTATCGTTTACTTTGGCCTAGTTTGTAGAGGAACGAAACAGAAATGGATAGAGGCACTTTATATTTTTTATCTGAAACCTTGTCTGGAGGATTATAGAGAGTTCTGAACAGCGTAAGTGTCTGAATTGGCAGAGATAACTGCTCTGGTCAAACCTGAATATTATTTGAATAATATGGAGACTTTGAATATTATATTAGTCAGAACCTAAATGACCAAACAGTCTTATACACGTTTGGTGGCAATAAGTGTTAACAATTTTAGAGAGTTATCGTTTACTTTGGCCTAGTTTGTAGAGGAACGAAACAGAAATGGATAGAGGCGCTTTATATTTTTTATCTTAAACTTGGTTTGGAGGAATATAGCGGGTTTTTTGTTCAGTAATCCGAGTGTTATTTTCGAAGAGATGAATGTTGACAGTTTTGGTCGAATTATTGCCTATCTAACCTTAGTCTATAACCTACTAGTGATTCCTTGGATGAAGAAACAGTTCGAGAAGTCGTAAGAAGACACAAATCAATTCGAAAAGCGAAGAGCAAAGACTTGTCCATATATAACTGAGATACATCATGGTTACTAGGCTTTCTGTTAATAAGAACGATATAAACAAGATTCTCGCACGTGCAGGAGACAAAAGAGAAAACTCGTTAAAGTTACTAATGACCAAAACATAACAGGATTTGCATATAAGTAGAATATTTAATTCATTTTGGGGGTGATCATGAGTTTTGGGGGGATAATAAGGGGCATGAAGAGGTATTAATGCATGGGCAAGTTCAGGCGAGAAAGGCATTAGGACAGGTTCTGAAATTACGAAACTAAAGAGACCGGCTTACGAGGAGTACCTTGTTGAAAAATATGGAAACGTTACGAACAAAAGAAATTTGAACTAATGTTGTATGTGTTATGAGGACATAATCGAGTTAATCCGAAATAAACGTGTAGATTGAACTTGCTCGTTTTTAATACATAAGTGAGGAAACTGTAGGAAGATAAAATGTGGAATCACTTCGAGAAGCCGTAAGAACGATTTTAAATGTCGAAATATAAAGGTTAAGCGAATTATTACTTTGATATATAACTGAGATTCATCATGGTTACTAGGGATCGATATTAGAATATTCAAATTCGTTTGCAAGGCCACGTGCAGGAGACAAAAGAAAAACTCACTAAGGGTCATTAAGAGGATTAGGCAAGTCTAAGCGGGAAGATAATTAACATTGCTACCATAGCGAAACCGCGTCGCATCCTTCATTCGTCTCAGGCTCCTTGGGGACCCTCTACTGCTACTCAGCCCCCCGTGTAATACGTCATAATCGATACTCTCCGACTAATTCCTGAAGTTCCAAATGTTTAACAAACGGTGTCTTTCACGTGTATACACCTCCTATTTTAAGTCTTTAGGCATTATGATAATATTTCGTTTGTATTCTTTCAGTGATTTGGTGGCTTTTAAAAGATTGTAATTTTTAAATGTGATTTGTTTAAAGAAACGTTTTTATAATAAGACTAAATAACGAAATAAAGTTTCAAAAATATGTAATTTCATATTTACCATCACACAAAGCTCCTAATATTTACAAACACGCAAAACGTAAAATCCATAAGTATCACAGATAAACTTCTGCGTTAGCCCAGAAAAGGTACACAAAACACAAAACCGCTAAATTACTATTTTACAAACATATATAACCAAAGTTTACTATTCTTATTCTTCGTCTTCTTCTTCTCGTTTACTCTGTAACCATGCTCCATAGGCCTCGACTTCTACTTTTGCACAGTGATGATACGCATTAGGAACTATGTGGTTACCGCATGTCTCTAACCATGTTAGTCTATCAAAGAGATAGCGAAGCCTTTGGACAGTTATAGCTTTCCAAGTTTACCCAAGGGATATTGAGTCTGCTCAAGAGATCACGCTCGATATGTTCACCTTTGTATGCCATTGTAGACTTTTCGTTGATTTTTACGGTACTAAGAAATTCTGTGACGATTCGATCAAGAGCTGTGATAGGTATAGCCTTCGCGGTCCGGGGTACGTCGAAAGGAAGTTTATGTATATGATTCTTCACATATGCACAGCTTCGTCTATCGTGTTCAGTTAAATCGTGCCAATTAATACCAATGTCGAAAAAATATGAAGTAGCTTCGTTGTTCCCCACGGTTAACAGTCCGAGTTCTTTACAAAGGAATTTTTTATTTTTAGTAAATCCATCCATGTCTATAATTCCTACTATGTTTTCCATCTTATCCGCTAGCAATGTGATACGAGTGGGAACGTAATGAGTACTCTCTTACATACCCTTTAGCCTAGGGTTTTGAAAGCCTGGCCAATGGTAAAAAACAAAGAAAACAATTTGAGATGTTCCGACACATAATAAGGTATTCTCTCATTGTATAAGGAGTTTCGGCGAATGATTCAAATTTGCCGCTCTTTTAAAATAAATGAATTCGGTAATTGATCAAGCCTTAAGAACACGCCGCACCCCAAATAAATATGAAATAGCTTCGTTGTTCCCCACGGTTAACAGTCCGAGTTCTTTACAAAGGAATTTTTTATTTTTAGTAAATCCATCCATGTCTATAATTCCTACTATGTTTTCCATCTTATCCGCTAGCAATGTGATACGAGTGGGAACGTAATGAGTACTCTCTTACACACTCTGTTTAATTGAACGTCTATTATTAAAAATTGTCAAGACTCCCGTATATAAAATCCCCACAAATTAGAGTTCTGAAAGTAAAGTTTAACCCGTAATTATAGACCTAAGACTAAACTTTTAACTCGTATCCTTAGTCATAAGACTAAAGTTATACGCAAGTCCTGCTATCCTATAACCCCCATTCAGATGATTTTAACTCGACTAGCGATCGTTAGTCTTCCACTAACGTAATTAAGCAATTATTACCCCTTTCGGCCATCACCCTCGGGCACCCCCAAAGATACTACCAGTACCCCTGGGGTACCCTCAAAGATATCCCCATCAGCCCCTGTAGCAAAGGAATGTCAGAAATACATATACATTATTTGTAAATACTTTATTGAACTTCAGCATAGTACAGAAGATAATGTTTCAACGATTCAACAGTAACTTTAATTCTTATAATTGGTGTCATTCAAGTACTATGGCGTTTAGATTGATTGTAGCATAGTTTGTTTTTTTTGTAATACAGTTTCTTTCGTTTGATGAAATCTAAACATATATTCAAAATGCACCATCCTAAATTAGCCTTTAATAAACCATTATCAGTATGTCTTAATGTCGCTTTTCTCAGGTATTGAAGACTTATCTTTATACCCGGGGTTGATATACATAATGTGTATCAGTCGGAAATATTCCGGATCTTACTCGGATTTCATCGGGACATGTCGGCGTGAGATCGACAAACAGGTAAGAATACGGCTCTTTGGTTGCCATCTGGTAGGCTTGCTGGAAAAACTTTGTGTTGTCTGGATACAACTGTTTAGCAAGATGAGTCACTTGACTTGCATCACGAACATTTTTTGTTAGGACAAAGTAACTAGCGTTGAGAGAGATCGTACGATGGTCTTTGCTTTGATGAAATAAGTTTTGCACAATATAAATCACGCTGAGATTACCATGGTGCGATTTCTTAGTGAACAGTTTGGCAATAATCGTATCTTTTTCTCCCATCATGTCATCAATGATAAATAGATTTCTTATTTGGGGATTAATACTATCCAATATAGATTCGGATAAACCTTGCACAAACTGAATCCCAGGAATAAGAAGTTCCATTTTAGCAAACGTGTCTTGGTACTCAGAATAAAAATAAATTATATTTTCTGGGACAGGGTCGATCATGATTTGGGCGTTGGCTAACAATTCCTTGACAAAGGTTGTCTTCCCAGTCTTGGTCCCCCCAGAGACCAAGAGCCCAAAGGGATGTGTTAATTGTATGGAGTATGTCTTTTTGTTGTCCTGGTAATTCGATGCGGTTCCATCAAATGGCGAATGCTTAAATGTAGAATCAGTAGACATCGTTTGTACTGGCCGATCTCCCCCATGCAGGACCTTTATGTGGCGTTGTAAATTAAGTTGTCTTGAAAAGCTCTTTCCGCAAATATTACAAGCGCTAGCCATGTTCACACAACAACTCTCAAATTACTTGTGAAAATGTCTGGGAGAAAAGTAAGATTATATCCTTGAGTTTCTTCTCTGTTGCATGTGGGATACCAAAACGAACCAATGCGCAGCTGAACGTTACTTGGACGTTACCTAGACCCCGCCTCTAAGGGATTAACCCATGAGTAAATGAGTAACTGACGAGTTACTCATGAGTAAATAAGTAACTCATGAGTTACTCATGAGTAAATGAGTAACTCGTGAGTAAATGAGTAACTCGTGAGTAAATGAGTAACTCGTGAGTAAATGAGTAACTCGTGAGTAAATGAGTAACTCGTGAGTTACTCATGAGTAAATGAGTAACTCGTGAGTAAATGAGTAACTCATGAGTAACTCATGAGTAAATGAGTAACTCGTGAGTAAATGAGTAACTCGTGAGTTACTCATGAGTAAATGAGTAACTCGTGAGTAAATGAGTAACTCATGAGTAACTCATGAGTAAATGAGTAACTCGTGAGTAAATGAGTAACTCGTTACTCATTTACTCATGAGTTACTCATGAGTTACTCATTTACTCACGAGTTACTCATTTACTCATGAGTAACTCACGAGTTACTCATTTACTCACGAGTTACTCATTTACTCACGAGTTACTCATTTACTCACGAGTTACTCATTTACTCACGAGTTACTCATTTACTCATGAGTAACTCATGAGTTACTCATTTACTCATGAGTAACTCGTCAGTTACTCATTTACTCATGGGTTAATCCCTTAGAGGCGGGGTCTAGGTAACGTCCAAGTAACGTTCAGCTGCGCATTGGTTCGTTTTGGTATCCCACATGCAACAGAGAAGAAACTCAAGGATATAATCTTACTTTTCTCCCAGACATTTTCACAAGTAATTTGAGAGTTGTTGTGTGAACATGGCTAGCGCTTGTAATATTTGCGGAAAGAGCTTTTCAAGACAACTTAATTTACAACGCCACATAAAGGTCCTGCATGGGGGAGATCGGCCAGTACAAACGATGTCTACTGATTCTACATTTAAGCATTCGCCATTTGATGGAACCGCATCGAATTACCAGGACAACAAAAAGACATACTCCATACAATTAACACATCCCTTTGGGCTCTTGGTCTCTGGGGGGACCAAGACTGGGAAGACAACCTTTGTCAAGGAATTGTTAGCCAACGCCCAAATCATGATCGACCCTGTCCCAGAAAATATAATTTATTTTTATTCTGAGTACCAAGACACGTTTGCTAAAATGGAACTTCTTATTCCTGGGATTCAGTTTGTGCAAGGTTTATCCGAATCTATATTGGATAGTATTAATCCCCAAATAAGAAATCTATTTATCATTGATGACATGATGGGAGAAAAAGATACGATTATTGCCAAACTGTTCACTAAGAAATCGCACCATGGTAATCTCAGCGTGATTTATATTGTGCAAAACTTATTTCATCAAAGCAAAGACCATCGTACGATCTCTCTCAACGCTAGTTACTTTGTCCTAACAAAAAATGTTCGTGATGCAAGTCAAGTGACTCATCTTGCTAAACAGTTGTATCCAGACAACACAAAGTTTTTCCAGCAAGCCTACCAGATGGCAACCAAAGAGCCGTATTCTTACCTGTTTGTCGATCTCACGCCGACATGTCCCGATGAAATCCGAGTAAGATCCGGAATATTTCCGACTGATACACATTATGTATATCAACCCCGGGTATAAAGATAAGTCTTCAATACCTGAGAAAAGCGACATTAAGACATACTGATAATGGTTTATCAAAGGCTAATTTAGGATGGTGCATTTTGAATATATGTTTAGATTTCATCAAACGAAAGAAACCTGTATTACAAAAAAACAAACTATGCTACAATCAATCTAAACGCCATAGTACTTGAATGACACCAATTATAAGAATTAAAGTTACTGTTGAATCGTTGAAACATTATCTTCTGTACTATGCTGAAGTTCAATAAAGTATTTACAAATAATGTATATGTATTTCTGACATTCCTTTGCTACAGGGGCTGATGGGGATATCTTTGAGGGTACCCCAGGGGTACTGGTAGTATCTTTGGGGGTGCCCGAGGGTGATGGCCGAAAGGGGTAATAATTGCTTAATTACGTTAGTGGAAGACTAACGATCGCTAGTCGAGTTAAAATCATCTGAATGGGGGTTATAGGATAGCAGGACTTGCGTATAACTTTAGTCTTATGACTAAGGATACGAGTTAAAAGTTTAGTCTTAGGTCTATAATTACGGGTTAAACTTTACTTTCAGAACTCTAATTTGTGGGGATTTTATATACGGGAGTCTTGACAATTTTTAATAATAGACGTTCAATTAAACAGAGTGTGTAAGAGAGTACTCATTACGTTCCCACTCGTATCACATTGCTAGCGGATAAGATGGAAAACATAGTAGGAATTATAGACATGGATGGATTTACTAAAAATAAAAAATTCCTTTGTAAAGAACTCGGACTGTTAACCGTGGGGAACAACGAAGCTATTTCATATTTATTTGGGGTGCGGCGTGTTCTTAAGGCTTGATCAATTACCGAATTCATTTATTTTAAAAGAGCGGCAAATTTGAATCATTCGCCGAAACTCCTTATACAATGAGAGAATACCTTATTATGTGTCGGAACATCTCAAATTGTTTTCTTTGTTTTTTACCATTGGCCAGGCTTTCAAAACCCTAGGCTAAAGGGTATGTAAGAGAGTACTCATTACGTTCCCACTCGTATCACATTGCTAGCGGATAAGATGGAAAACATAGTAGGAATTATAGACATGGATGGATTTACTAAAAATAAAAAATTCCTTTGTAAAGAACTCGGACTGTTAACCGTGGGGAACAACGAAGCTACTTCATATTTTTTCGACATTGGTATTAATTGGCACGATTTAACTGAACACGATAGACGAAGCTGTGCATATGTGAAGAATCATATACATAAACTTCCTTTCGACGTACCCCGGACCGCGAAGGCTATACCTATCACAGCTCTTGATCGAATCGTCACAGAATTTCTTAGTACCGTAAAAATCAACGAAAAGTCTACAATGGCATACAAAGGTGGACATATCGAGCGTGATCTCTTGAGCAGACTCAATATCCCTTGGGTAAACTTGGAAAGCTATAACTGTCCAAAGGCTTGCTATCTCTTTGATAGACTAACATGGTTAGAGACATGCGGTAACCACATAGTTCCTAATGCGTATCATCACTGTGCAAAAGTAGAAGTCGAGGCCTATGGAGCATGGTTACAGAGTAAACGAGAAGAAGACGAAGAATAAGAATAGTAAACTTTGGTTATATATGTTTGTAAAATAGTAATTTAGCGGTTTTGTGTTTTGTGTACCTTTTCTGGGCTAACGCAGAAGTTTATCTGTGATACTTATGGATTTTACGTTTTGCGTGTTTGTAAATATTAGGAGCTTTGTGTGATGGTAAATATGAAATTACATATTTTTGAAACTTTATTTCGTTATTTAGTCTTATTATAAAAACGTTTCTTTAAACAAATCACATTTAAAAATTACAATCTTTTAAAAGCCACCAAATCACTGAAAGAATACAAACGAAATATTATCATAATGCCTAAAGACTTAAAATAGGAGGTGTATACACGTGAAAGACACCGTTTGTTAAACATTTGGAACTTCAGGAATTAGTCGGAGAGTATCGATTATGACGTATTACACGGGGGGCTGAGTAGCAGTAGAGGGTCCCCAAGGAGCCTGAGACGAATGAAGGATGCGACGCGGTTTCGCTATGGTAGCAATGTTAATTATCTTCCCGCTTAGACTTGCCTAATCCTCTTAATGACCCTTAATGAGTTTTTCTTTTGTCTCCTGCACGTGGCCTTGCAAACGAATTTGAATATTCTAATATCGATCCCTAGTAACCATGATGAATCTCAGTTATATATCAAAGTAATAATTCGCTTAACCTTTATATTTCGACATTTAAAATCGTTCTTACGGCTTCTCGAAGTGATTCCACATTTTATCTTCCTACAGTTTCCTCACTTATGTATTAAAAACGAGCAAGTTCAATCTACACGTTTATTTCGGATTAACTCGATTATGTCCTCATAACACATACAACATTAGTTCAAATTTCTTTTGTTCGTAACGTTTCCATATTTTTCAACAAGGTACTCCTCGTAAGCCGGTCTCTTTAGTTTCGTAATTTCAGAACCTGTCCTAATGCCTTTCTCGCCTGAACTTGCCCATGCATTAATACCTCTTCATGCCCCTTATTATCCCCCCAAAACTCATGATCACCCCAAAATGAATTAAATATTCTACTTATATGCAAATCCTGTTATGTTTTGGTCATTAGTAACTTTAACGAGTTTTCTCTTTTGTCTCCTGCACGTGCGAGAATCTTGTTTATATCGTTCTTATTAACAGAAAGCCTAGTAACCATGATGTATCTCAGTTATATATGGACAAGTCTTTGCTCTTCGCTTTTCGAATTGATTTGTGTCTTCTTACGACTTCTCGAACTGTTTCTTCATCCAAGGAATCACTAGTAGGTTATAGACTAAGGTTAGATAGGCAATAATTCGACCAAAACTGTCAACATTCATCTCTTCGAAAATAACACTCGGATTACTGAACAAAAAACCCGCTATATTCCTCCAAACCAAGTTTAAGATAAAAAATATAAAGCGCCTCTATCCATTTCTGTTTCGTTCCTCTACAAACTAGGCCAAAGTAAACGATAACTCTCTAAAATTGTTAACACTTATTGCCACCAAACGTGTATAAGACTGTTTGGTCATTTAGGTTCTGACTAATATAATATTCAAAGTCTCCATATTATTCAAATAATATTCAGGTTTGACCAGAGCAGTTATCTCTGCCAATTCAGACACTTACGCTGTTCAGAACTCTCTATAATCCTCCAGACAAGGTTTCAGATAAAAAATATAAAGTGCCTCTATCCATTTCTGTTTCGTTCCTCTACAAACTAGGCCAAAGTAAACGATAACTCTCTAAAATTGTTAACACTTATTGCCACCAAACGTGTATAAGACTTTTTGGTCATTTAGGTTCTGACTAATATAATATTCAAAGTCTCCATATTATTCAAATAATATTCAGGTTTGACCAGAGTAGTTATCTCTGCCAATTCAGACACTTACGCTGTTCAGAACTCTCTATAATCCTCCAGACAAGGTTTCAGATAAAAAATATAAAGTGCCTCTATCAATTTCTCTTTAGTTCCTTGTGAAGAACGTCTATTTTGTTAAAGTTTACTGTACGCATGCTCCATGCGTTTACGTGTCCCACAAGTGTTGGCTATAAGTAGGGTTAAGGGTTTAAATGAAAGTTGGTTTCTATTACTTATAAAGAGATAAGTTCCGTGCCTTTTACGTAACTTCGGAAATCAGTCGGAGACCAATCGGTTACGACGGGGGTTAAGTAACATCTAAGGTTAGGGGGGAAGTTAGGGTTACTACGTCCCAAAGGAGTCTGAGAATGAATAAATAATAAATCGGTATGACGTAGTGAAAACCGGGGGGTTGAGTGACAGCTAGGGTTAGGGGGGAAGTTAGGGTTAGGAGGTCCTATAGGAGCATGAGACATAATGACGTAACGAGATTAGGGTTAGAGGGTCCCAAAGGAGCATGAGAATGAATAATTAAAAATTGAATATTTAATGAGGCGGCATCCTTTGGGGTCTATAGTGGGGGGTATTACTACTACTGAAGTCGTTAGGATCAGATGTTGACCCAATTTTCTGATTGGCTCAGGAATCTGTTAGGGGGGAAGTCTGTTAGGCGACTGGATTTATTGGTCAGGCTTTAATTAGATTATTGCTACATGAAATCGAGATTGGGGGCGTCTCCGACCAGACGTTCTCTCGCCGCTTTCAGCATTTCGGGATGAGCGGGTGGCGTAGAGCCTCTGGGACTAGGGTCTATCTTTCATTTAGTGTACAAATCTGCGTGTGATATGTGTCGAGAGTACGCCTCGCCCACTGAAAGCACCCGCAACACAAAGTTTTCTCTGTTTTAACTTACGACAGCTTGTACAGAAAAAAACAATTGAAACTTTAAAAAATAACTATTTGTCAAAAAAGAAAGAATACCTTGCAAACTTGATTTCGCTTCACTTGGTTTGCTTGCTTTACTTAACTCGTCTGGAACTTTTATATCAAGATGTTTCAGACAATCAACAAGTTCAGTCGCGTCAAATTTTGAATCCTCCTTGTACTTTTCAAGCACTTTTACTGCTTTGGAACGAGCATCTGGATACAATGCGTAATTGTAACGAATGTCGTGAATAAAAGCGTCTTCCATGTTCAGTTTCCTAGCTAGTCCCTCCCATTTTGTTGTAGTGTTACTTCCGATGAGCTCAACCAACCTTGGTGTAATACGCAGTCGTCCAGAAGCTGCAAATAAGTCAATAAACATATATACATACATATTATAAAATCCTTATTTGAACAGGGTAATTCCTTCAGAAAGTAACTATAACAAGGAAGTCTGTTCTCATTATAGAAGCTCTGATATCATAAAGAACAAAAAAACTTTAAAAAGACACTAATAAAATTAAATAATTACAAATTGTACTAAATTGTTTATAAGAATAAGAAAAATATCACAGCTGGGATAATTAATGTAGGACAGCGAACTCAGGTGGAGAATAATGATATTAAGTGCTACTCCAAGCGGTGCAAAATTTTGCCTGTAGAATAATAATACAAACAAGGAAGTTCGACCACATAACTCCAGCACTTCGTGAACTTAATTGGCTACCGATGAAGCAGCAATTGTTCATCAGGGATGCAGTTATGATGTTTAAGTGCATCAATAATCTTGCTCCACCATACCTGTGCGACAAGTTTAAGAAACGCTCTGATGTTCACCAACGTAGCACTCGTAAACATAATTCTTTACAAATACCACTTTTTAAAACTACCTCAGGCCAAAGAACCTTCCATTACAGGAGTTAAATTATGGAATAACCTAGATATTGACCTGAAACATGAACTGACAATTACTAGTTTTAAGAAAATGTTGAAGAGTTTCATGCTTGACAATTTTTATAACACTTAGTTCTATAATAACGCATTTTATTTGTAATATAATACCAAGCGAGAAATTTTTATAATTAGTCGTAGAATTAGGGTTTGTTTTTGTTGGTTTTTTTTTTGGTTTTTTTAGCTATCAAATTTTAACTGCTGTAACTAGTTGTTGAAAAATCCATGAGGGGAACGAAATTAAATTTGTATTGTATTGTATTGTACTCCGAGTGACGAAGCATACCGGGTGAGTAGAGTTTTTCTCTACCCACCCGGTATGGTTCGTTATACTCGGAGTTGCACCAACAATATCATCAGTTGTTTTTTTGTAGTTTGTCATTACATGAGAAAAAATAGGGGGGGGGGGATCTACATTAAAACGACATGCCAATGTTATTTTTTGTAAATTAAAGTTTAAAGGTGGTCTACAATCCGTTCTGCGTATGTGCCAAGTGTGGGCTCCAAAACATGACATTCGTAGATAATTACATGGAGAAAATTACATGTAGAGAAGTACTCAGCTCAATGTAAACCGTTGGGAACAAGGCAGGAAACCAAGCGATTCGGCGAGGATATCTCTTCGGATTTAAGATATCTGCCTTTAAGATATCTGCATGGTACAGAAAAACATAAATTAGGCTTAACATCATTACATCTGTAATAAAATGTAAACGTCTTTTTTATCAGTGCTATAGTTTTCTATCCAAAAGAACTAAAACACAAAATAACTAGGATTAACAATGTTATAAATAATTCTTATGTTCCCAACAAATCATTTTCTTCTAAAAGACATTCTTAATTCAAAAAAGGTTTCTTAAAATTTTAAAAAATAATTTTCTTAAAAAGCAAAAAAAATAAAAAAACAAACAAAAAACACATTAGAGAAATATATTTCTTCTCCGTCTTTTGTATTTTTTGTCTGCTATACTTATTCCTACTTCACCTACCGTCTATTTATTTATTATACAGTAAACACCAGCTATATGAAGAATCTACATATTTAATAATTGCTAAAACTTTGTAAACTTACTCTAAGCCTTAGAGTAAACTAAACCTACACCGACAGCCAGCCAGCCAGCCAGCCAGCCAGCCAGACACAGACAGAGGTGAAAACATAATCTCCTGGCGGAAGTAAAAATTCAGCGGTATATATAGTAATATACACGTATAGAAAAAATTACCAATATTTTTTTACTCAGCGTTTTGAAAAACAATTAGGCTTCATTTAGTCGAGAATTCTTGGGCTTGCTTGAAGAAAGTCTGCTTCTCAATGACCAAACACATAAATTCTTCCCAGTGGTGTTCGCCAGCTTTAGAAAACACTCTGAATTGTCGTCCCATGGACTTTGTTGTATGGCAGGGCACAGAGACAACACGACCCATCATTATACGACGTTTTTCCGGGTGTTTCGCCAGCTTTTCTCACATTTTCATTCATTTTGAAGTTGTGTTTTAACACGACCAGATGCCCCCTTGTGAAATCCTTTAAAACACTTCTTGAACCAAGTTCGAAATGTATTTAAACTTGTTTCGAAACTAAAAATGAAACTCTTAGATGGTTAAATGAGTTCGCAAGCGTTCGATAGACGTTGAAATGTCTCCCAAAACGCCATTGAAATGTTAATTGCGGTCGGCAATGATTAATGATTGTTTTTCTATTTTTTAAACGGTGCTTCGGAGAAAAACCCGTTCCGAAATAGTGCCTTTTTCAGAGTATATCAGACCCGAAAACAGAGGCCTATTTCAACGCTTCGGAACATCAGCTCAACGATGTTACAATCAATAAAAAACGAAACTCGAACATCTATTTAATAAATTGGAAATTCGGCATGACCATGACCACTGACAAAATTGAAATTCTACTGCACTTCCGCATGCTGGCTTTCGGACTTTCTCTTTTATTATTTCGACACATAACTATCGAATAACGTGGAGTAGTCTGAAAGCCATATGCACTCAGTAACAGAAAATATCAGACGTGTGCGAAATCGGACTTCGCAAAAATAGAGGCGTATGAAAAAGAAGAGGCCAACCAATCATCCTTACTTGCAGCCAACGGCTAAATTGCGAAGGACGCAGATCAACGTGGCCGTGTCGAGGCATATCACTCAGTGAAGGCGCTCTAGGCAGCCGCCATACGACACAGTTCAGACCACGGATCACAGCTAAGATGTTAGCTGTTGATTTTAATTAAAATTCGAAAGCCAGCACCCGGAAGTGCATTAGAATTTGCCGAATTTCCAATTTTTTACATAGATGTTCAAGTTTCGTTTTTTATTGATTGTAACAACGTTGAGCTGATGTTTCGAAGCGTTGAAATAGACCTCGGTTTTCGGATCTGGCATACCCTGAAAAACGCACTATTTCGGCACGAGTTTTTCTCCGAAGCACTGTTTCAAAAATAGAAAAACCACCATTGATCTTTGCCAACCGCGATTAATATTTCAGTGGCGCTTTGGGAGACATTTCAACCTCTATCAAACGCTTGCGAACTCATTCAACCATCTAAGAGTTTTATTGTTAGTTTCGAAACAAGTTTCAATACATTACGAACTTGGTTTAAGAAGTATTTTAAAGGATTTCACAAGGGGGGCATCTGGTCCTAAAGGGGGGCATCTGTGCCCCAGGGGCATTCTGAAGGGGGCCATCTGGTCCTATTACAGGCTCGTAACCAAACGTCGTCTTGTCGATGAGAAAATATCTTACACCAGTTTTATAGCCTGCTTGCAGCCCGAAATTTCTTCTAAACCCGGAAATTACGTAATTACCGGGTTCAAAAGACATTTCGGGCTGCAAGCAGGCTAACAGTTTTAAAGATTCAACGACAAACGTAATAAACGGCTGTCGAGATTTATAGCAACGAAATATGGACGTATAGAAGAAAACCCTTCAACGAAATAAAACGTCAAATTATTAAATGACGTCTTAAATTATTGAAATAAAATATTGCCGTTTCCAGCGGCGCCCTTCAATTCTTCACTGATCAGAATAAAAGCTCGAGTACAAGGACTACTCTGGAGATATATCCACAACTGAAACACTGCCAGAGTCAAGACAGATCGAACGTCTGTGACCATGATGAATGATTCGTTATTCTGATTTTAATATAACGACTAAAAAATCAACAAGAGTAGCAAGCCGAGACAGTTATCCCCGCGACTATTGTTACTCCAGGTAAAGTCAAACAATGACGAAACTCTTATACAATGCCGTCAATACACCATAAACATTTCTCAACTCTCATTAAAATTAGAAACTTTTCTTATCCAACGCGCCGTTTAGGTAGCAATCGACTTCTGAACACAAAGCTAAACCAACATGCTGCGAATTATCTTCTCTTATGGAGTTAAACTCAGCTCCATCATTCAAGATTAGCCTGAACTCCATTATTTAGAGTAATTTTTAACTCCATCAGATCAGGAGTTAAATTTAACTCCATTATGCAGGAGTTAAAACAACTCCTGGAGTAGAACGTGGGTCAAAATAACTCCACTATATAATCTTACTCTAATGTTGGAGTTATTTCAACTCCCTTGATGGAGTTAAAATAACTCCTTGAAATTTGGGGGTGTTTGAAAAAAGCATGTAAAAGCGGGCGAGGGGTTGTTGCGTTCATGTATTTCTAGTAGCCTGCGTAGCTGGCGGTATTGGGGGTTCGGCCGCGGGCGGTAGGCGGGCAACGCGAAATACCATGCACCTGCCTAAAAACCATGTGTTTTTGAATAGTCCGTCCGCTGGGTGACGGAGAATTCTGATTGGTCAGAATATTGATTTTTGATTTCAGGCGTTATCATATTACAGACATTAAGCGAATGTATCGAGGAAGTATTGAATTATATAAGCGCTATCGGTCGCCACGTCGTTTTGAAGAGTGAACAACGAATTCCAATTGAATATCTATTGCTTGGTAGAGATGTGATTGCAATTTTGCCAACTGGATTTAGTAAAAGTATGATATTTGCCGTGTATGCTATGGCGAAGCAAATAGAGAATGTTAGGAGTCTAACGTTCCGAGCGAAGGCCCTTCGTCAGAGAAAAAGAGAGAAGGGCCTTCGCTCGAAACGTTACACTCCCACGTTCTCCGTTTCGGCAGTATATCTAACCTTGCCATATTTCGATTATTGTTGCAACATTGCCTCCGCAGCACGCTACTTTTATTTCACTATTTGGAATTATTTATAATGATGGCTGTTCTGAACTCGTAGTCTCTCCCTTGAGTATTTATAAACGATCAAATCTCTTCTCTTGAATCGCTTAATTACACAGCACAGGGGCGGATCTAGGAATTTTGATACCTTGGTCAACTTCGATTTCTAGGGGGGTCCGGGGGCATGCCCCCCCGGAAATTTTTGAAATTTGGATCTCTGAAATGGCATTTCCTGCATTCTGACAGCACTCTTGAGCAAAATTTTAAACGTTTTAAAACATGTTTTTAATGGGACATTTTATCATTTTCAAATTTGTCCAAATTGGATTTTGATATTTTCTTGTTGTCTTAGAACCCTTGTGACAGTTTGCAAGTGTGTATGACTAAGTTTCTCCAGGAATGGGGGTGGGGATCGAAGTCCAATAAACAGTAGAGAGATGTGTGGTCACATTCTTATATGAAAAAGTTGTCTGTTTCACTCAGATAAGTTCATCAGCATGCCAAGGAAACACCAGCCACATTGTTGCAGTCACTGAATCCGACATGGACAGCCCAACCAACACACAAGTGAAGGTCTAACTGAATTTACTGCTCTGTAACCCAGAGCAAGGGGTTTGAAATCAGAGTTTTCCTTCTCTTGGGTGGGCTGCCTTCCATAGCTGTTGAGCCCCACCTACCTGGAGCTGTCTGGTTTTCAGACACCTGATACTTGCCTTTTACACCTCAATCCAAGCAGACAATGTCTGGTTAGGAGTCAGGAGAAGCTGTTGTTAATGACCATAATGGGCCATTTCATCGACATAGAGGAGCTCAACTCTCTACATCATCCTGGTCATTCTACCCATCCCCCTACTAACCTATGTTACTATGAGCTGTCTGGTTTTCAGGCACCAGCACCCAAACCCAAGTTCAATTCCTGTCCAGTGCAATTATCCGATTAAAATTTCATCTTAGCCACATGTGAGAAGAATGTTTACTTGATGGATAACGATAATACATGGAAATTTGTAGGAACGTCAAGTAGATATTTATTGCTAGCTTTCAATCTGTTTCCCCAGAACTTATTACTTATATGTTTAAAAGTTATATGTTGTTATATACTTATAATATGGTTATATACTGTTACTGTATAGACAATTAACTGATTCGTAATATGAACTGAGGAAGAATGTATTATGAAAACTGTACTGTGAA
Source organism: Corallium rubrum (assembly GCA_964035015.1). Lineage (NCBI taxonomy): Eukaryota > Metazoa > Cnidaria > Anthozoa > Scleralcyonacea > Coralliidae > Corallium > Corallium rubrum. The sequence goes on from OZ036002.1 coordinate 11,630,114, forward strand.
AAGGCAATCTGACTCTGCATCGTGATTATGACATATTAGTGGGTATCTAGAATTGAAACACTACTAAGTAGTGTTTATAGTACTACATGAAGCATGATAATAGCGTTGGTTATAACCAGTGTGCTCAACGCAGATTATGCTAATATGGAACGAATATCAACAAAGGTTAGGGAAGTAACATGACAACAGATTAACATCAATATATTATTGAACGCATATTGATAAACTACTGTGCCTATAAGCTTACCTTAGAGCGACATATGGCTTGCTCTTGTCCGCCTTCATGTGCTGTGGTAAATAGGCCGTCTTAGCACCGATATCTCGGTATATAAATGCCTTCCCAATCTTGGGGAAATGCTCTCCCGCCGTCAGTACTCGACAAGCACTGATTCTCGCAGACAAATCAACATACATTTTCCGCAAAGGGACATCATCGTTGCTTTTTAAAGCACACAACGCACGATCTAACAAGTGTAGAAGCCATGAATCGATCGAACAGAATTAGCAGACCGCATTTTGCAGGCTTCCGGTACAGCATACTTTCGGCAAAGCAATCAACCAATCAGATTCAACGATTCGTCTCGTTTTGGCCAATCACAATGGCTAAATCGGCCTAAATCCTGCAAAAATCTAAACCAGTCAGCGCTCGAGTTTTGGCTGTTTTGGACCAATGAGAATGGCTAAATCGGCCTAAATCCTGCAAAAATCTAAACCAGTCAGCGCTCGCGATTTGGTTGTTTTGGACCAATGAGAATGGCTAAATCGGCCTAAATCCTGCAAGAATCGGCCTAAATCCTGCAAAATCTAAACCACTCAGCGCTCGCGTTTTGATTGTGTTGGCCCAATGAGAATGGCTAAATCGGCCTAAATCCTGCAACACGTAACGTTACGTAATGTTACTTCACTTCTAAGCATAAATATAATATCAAATACAATTTTCGCTTAACAATTTTCACGTTAGTCATCTGACTTATTTGACTAACGCTAAATCCGCCCCTGCAGCAGTTGAACTCTCCGATGAAACGTTATATTATCTTAGCATAGCGACCAACCAGTCTGCCCCAACCAAAGATAATTGTGAACTTTTCTCAGAAAAAACGTTGAATGGTAGGGTGGAAGGCAACTCGCTCCTCTTTCTGTCAGTTACGACACTCCCTAAGACCTTACCCCAGGGTAGACACTCACATTACCCAACATTGCTACTTAACTGATCTCTCACTTACCACGTTTCAGTTCTTCATAATCCTTCTTGAGACGTTTGTACCTCCGGTGTACTTCTTTAAAGAAATTAAAAAACTGATTTTAATATCATAAAAACATTCCTTCTCTGAAGACGCAGCTGGAAAAAAACATGCATTATACAACCTTCAGTTATAAGAAGTACAATACAATTCCAACGTGAAACTAAATATGGGTAAAAATTACACAATGCCTCCTCACACCCAAACCCGTCCCAGGTGTCCATAATAGCCAGAGTATGAAATTATAAGACGCCATACCAACAGACGAATATAGCCTCCTCCGCAGGCAACTCTGTGTCTTCCCACTTTGCGAGTATAGTGGCAACTGTGTACACTTCCCACTTTGCGAGCAAACCAGATTACCAGAGAAAGACTCTTATTTCTTTCTTTGGTAATCTAGCCTGCGTGCAGACGCTTGTATTTCCGGTGATTAATTGGTACACAGTTGCCACTATACTCGCAAAGTGGGAAGACACAGTTGCCATTATTGCTCGCAAAGTGGGAAGACACAGAGTTGCCTGCGGAGGAGACGAATAGTTAATCTCAGAAGTTTACCTTCTTCATAATCCCTATTGAGATATGTGTATCTCCAGGGTAAGTCTTTAAAGAAATTAAAAAACTGATTTTAATATCATAAAAGCATTCCTTCTCTGAAGACGCAGCTGGAAAAAAAACATGCATTATACAACCTTCAGTTATAAGAAGTACAATATAATTCCAGCGTGAAACAAAATATAGGTCAAGATCACACAATCCCTCTACACGTAAAATCGTCTGAAATTATAAGACGCCATACCAACAGACGAATATAGTTAATCTCAATATATCTATTACTTTACAGGTATAGTCAGTTATACAATAGATAGCCTGTAGTAAACAGGTTTTGTGGGCAACCAGGTAAAGGATAAGCCATAGTGTATAGTGCTAGCCTAGTTTTAAAGTAAAAACCGGTCAAGTTTTCTATTACAAAGTAAGGTTACGAAACACTTGTAGATATCTTTTAAAAGAAGGTTTATTGGAACTATAAAAAAATTAGTTCACCCCCTAATGTGCAAAAATCTCAAAACACACACACACACACACACACACACACACACACACACACACAAATCGAAGAATGAATCCAAAGAAAACGATTTCCGAAAAGCAAAATAGATTTCTTGACTAGTATATCAGTAAATAATCTATATTACATTATCGCCATGAAAACTTTCAAAGAAATAAATCTATAGTACATCTACCATATCTAATATTCTATATACTATACATATAAATATGTATATTTTGCCACAACTGTAAATTGTCCAGTCAAAAATCTTGATTTATACCACGTGATCAGTCAATTAAACATCGAATTACTCCTCACTTCATAGTATTAAAGTGATTTACCTCGCCACAGCGAGGAATATAGTTCGTGTACCACGCGTAAATGCCACGCACGATTCACGAAGCTGTCAACAATGGCCGAGTTTGGCGGGACAAGAAGACGTTTCGCCTGAACATTCAGATGTTGACAAGATTGTTCCGTTACAAGAAAATAAGAATTCAGGAAATACAATCATCCAGAAGCCTTGAGACGACACTTAATATCAACAGAATGGAAACGGACAATAAAAAGCTGACAAAAGTTAAGCTAAATTTATTAACATTATTTAAACTTTTTTTTAAATTCTTTTATAATTCTAATTTCGGGAGATACTCGCTCAGTCAGGGGCGAAACTTAAGGGGGGGGGGGGTGACACCCCCAAAATACTACAAACCCCGATTTGCAGGGCAATCGGAGTAGAAACCCCGATTGGCAGGGCAATCAGAGTAAAATTTAGAAAATGGGCAAAAAGGTTATGATTACATTTACGTCTAGAAAAAATAATGCATGACGATTTTTATGCACGATCACCATCAAGAATTCTGTATATTATTACGAATTAGTAATAAGTGACCTTAGTCCGTGCACGTACCGGTAGTCCAGCTGTGCATGCAGTGGCGGATTAAGGGGGGGGGGCTGACTGGGCTACAGCCAGGGGCCCGCGGCCTCACGGATCCTAGGGGGGCCTTCCCCAGGCCCCTACGTGCAGTGCAAGAAGGGGCCTGGGGGGCCCAATCAGAAATATAGCCAGGGGCATCAGGTACCCTTAATCCGCCTCTGTGTGCATGCGTACTAGTATATTTTTTAGGAAACGCGTGCGCTGTAGCTATAGTGTTTGAGATTTGCAGATTCATGGAGACGGCTGAATGCTTATTACCCAGTGAACTCTATATGTTATTACCTGCTTGCAAAGTTGAACCTGAAGTACTCCTGTCTGAGCTAGACATTTTTATTACCATAGTTTCATCGGAACAACCCAGCTCCGTGCAGGAGGCTGCCAAGTACGTCCATCAAAATAAAAGGACATTTCCAACCGTATGCAAAGCCTATCAGCCTTTGCTTCAGTAATGCACCAGTTTCTGTTGCAAAGGATGAGCGAACTTTCAAGGTGCTGTTACACGATGCGATTTTTCTTGCAACTTGCAACAAATCACTGAATGTTGTAAGTTGCATAAAAAATCGCACCGTGTAACACCCTGTAGCAACTTGCGATTTTGTCATTTTTGCCATGTTGGAAGTTGCAAGAAAAGTTGGATGGGCTCTACTTTTTGCTACAACTTACAACAAAAATCGCAAGTTGCTGAACGTGTAACACCCTTCCTGCAACTTGCGATTTTTTTTCCATATGTATCGTGTAACAGCACCTTCAGTAAGCTCAAAATTGTTAAGAACTGCCTAAGATCAACAATGAAAGACAAACGTTTGAACGACTTGATATGTTCTTGCTTGTCAAAAGGATCTCACTGACAACATCGATTAAAAGTTGTTCTGAATACTTGGTCGAAAATTAAAATGCGCAAATTTCCAATAAAACCGATTAAATAAGTATTGCCGCAATATGCTTTTCTGTATTATAGCTACGTAAATTCAATTCAACAATTTTTTTCATGATCTTGTTAATTAATATTTATTTTGGACTATGTATTGCCAATTGCCATCATACACCAGACAATAGGAATTTAGTCCAAATGCATGTAGATTAAGGCAGGCTTCCATATATGGGAAGCACGGTTGGTGTGTGCTGTTAGGGCGCTGCCTCTCACCAATAGTTAATTCCGATATGTGTCGTAAGGTGGCTGCCTGAAGTGCCTTTGATATGCCTTCGACTCGGCCATGTTAAAATTTCAATGTGTAAATTGCTTATGAAAAGCCCCTTGTACGTACAGTATACATTTCGATAAATTTTACATACGGAGCTGTAGGGCACCATAGATTTTAACAGGGCAGTATTACCCTACACCCCCCCCCCCAACGGAAAACGGCTAGTTTCGCCCCTGCTCGCTCTGTGTGGTGACTCTATTTTAGTTCTTTCCGGTTTCTTTTAAGATATATCCACAAGTGTTGTGGTAAAGTTTAAAATATAGAACTTGACCGCTTTTTACTTTAAACCAGACTACAATTAGTATAGTACTCATATGATAACGAGTACAATTAGCCGTTAGGCGAGTGCAATTTGGCATAATTTTCAAATATCACGAGTAGTTAATTGTACGAGCAAAATCATATTACTCATTATATGCATGACAAAATTACGACACGTACGCTTGGTACTCACTCGCGCCTTTAAAAACATCTTGTTTCATTACTTGACAAGAAACATTTTCACTCTGGGTGTTCTCTGTACTCGTTTCAAAATATTTACATGGAATTTTTAGTTCATAGTGTACCACAAGTTGTTGGAAATGTGAAAACGTTCCATTGCAGAATTGGCCGCCATTTTGAATTTTATTGTCAACATCGTTCCCAGGGCCTTCTCTATTTTTATTAATTGTACTGCAGTACAAGTAAAATAATTGCACTCCTCTCAACCAATCAGAATGGAGTAATTTTGTCATGCATATAATAATAAGTAATACCATGCATCAGGGATATTATGATTAAATGTCCCGAAAGCCGGGGGGGGGGGGGGGGTGGACGTCACGAAGGCCGCAGGCCTGAAGGACTTTAACACAGCTTCACGAAACCCAAGGTTTTAGGGGAATTTAATCACTAATATCCCGACATGTTATAGTATTAGTCTGTAATACCATGATTGACGAGGTAATATAATTAATTAGCATTGTTTGGAATTCTTTTAGGAACTAGAACGTGTAATACAAATATAGCTGATAGATTTTGTGTGAACAAACTGAACATATTAACGTGACAAATTTACTCAAGCTTAATGTCCCATATGGGTAGTGAAATTCAATGGTCTTTTGATGTTCGCTCATGCATCTTAATGAGGGAAAAATTAGAAATTTTCTTAAAACAAAAGAAACCGAAATAATCATGGTTGTATATACCCCCTCCGTCTTAAATTTAGTTGGTTACTGTAAAAAATAAAACAAATTCCAAAGAATAACATCAGAATTTGTTTTATTTTTTACTTTTTGAAATTGTCGGGTGGTAACGATAATTACTGTAACCACTTAACTTTCTAGATTAATCTTATTAGAATTATAGAAGAATTGCTTCACCCTACTGATCATCATCTCTATACAACTGGATTGCTCATCCTTTATGGGATGTAACCAGCAGTAACCATTTTGAAGCCACTGGTGGCCATATTGGTACTCAAGGTCCAGTGTACGCCGCAGGCCTGAAGGACTTTAACACAGCTTCACGAAAACCGAGGTTTTAGGGGAATTTAATCACTAATATCCCGACATGTCATGATATTAGTTTGTAATACCATGATTGACGAGGTAATATAATTAGCATTGTTTGGAAAATATAGCTGAAGAAATTTGTTTAAAACTATGTGCCTATGCAACGAAGTTTTCAAGTTGGGGAAAATAACATTAAAGTAAAGTTTGAGATGACTTCTTTCAATTGTGAAAGTTTCAGGGTGAAACATTGAAGGAAAGTATGTTGTATTAACGTTTGAAAAATAGGCTTTTGTCGCAGAAAGTTGAGACATATTTTATTCCACAACTAATGACATCACCAGGGCCAACATGAATTCTTATTGTCATCAAACAAACTGTTCAAAACACTCTTTAGAAAATTAAATTCTCAGGGAAAAGTGTTCACAAAGATGTGTAAAATTTATTCATACCGACTTATTTTTTTTAAATATACATAGTCGATGCCGTATCAAACTTGGTCATCTTAACAGTGATTAGGAATATACTGTCAATTTTTGACAACTTATACATGTTCGTGGATAGTTCACTTATGAAACTCTGCATTTTTCTGTTCATGTACACGGCATTGTGCCAAGAGCTTAGAATGCAAAAAAACCTGAGATCTGGGTCGAGTGACGCCATTAGTTGTGCATGCAGCTATGCCAACTATTTTAATGATATCTCAAATTTTAGGAGGAAAAGCATGGTTTTCAAACGCTAAATAAACATACTTCCATTTAATTGTTTGTCCTAAAACTCTTACAGTCAAAAGAAGCGATATCAAACAATACTTTGATGTTGTTGTGTCCAACTTGAAAATTTCGTTGCATAACTTTAACTGTGATAGATTTTGTGTGAACATTATTAACGTAACAAATTTACTCAAGTTTAATGTCCCATATGGGTGGTAAAATTAAATGGTCTTTAAATGCTCGCTCATGCATCTTAATGAGGAAAAAATGAGAAATTTTCCTCCAAACCAGGAAAATTAGAGATTAAATCGCTCCGTAAAAACAAAAGAAACCGAAATAATCATGATATTAGTATGTATATACCCCCCTCGGTTTTGAATTTAGATGGTTACTGTAAAAAATAAAACAAATACCAAAGAATAACATTGGAATTTGTTTTATTTTTTACTTTTTGAAATTGTCGGCTGGTAATGAGAATTACTGTAACCACTTAACTTTCTAGATTAATCTTATAGTTATTACAGATAGCTTTCTGCGTGAATAACATGGGTTTAATTTCTACACTGTATTAAATATAGGTGCTAACGAAATAAAATACACTGAATTAAATCGAAATTGAGTGAAATGAAATAGCTGATAAAGCTCCATAAAGAGTAACTACAAAACGCAGATGGTAGATGCAAATGAATGCAGATGAGGGATAAAACGTGGATGAAAAATGTAGTTTATAGAATAAAATGTAGATGACTTAAAAAACACGAATGATAAATAAATGCGGCTAAAAAATCAACCCAAAATAAAATCTTAAAACATCGGCGTGTATATAACCATCACACTTTTTGGTTGACTTCGTCAGTGGATATACAAAATCATGAAATGTTCCCTAATTAGTACTTACCATAATCAACATCGAAATAAGGCATAGAGAAAGAGAATCCCTTCATGTCGAATTCTTTAAACTCCTTCTCGAATACTTCAAACTCTTTCAAGAATTCTTCAATCTTCGTCTCACGTCTTCCGCCCTCTACATATAAACAAAATTATTATATATACCGTTGGGCATTGTTGTGATACTGATGCATCTGAAAACTCTAATGATGATGATGAAGTGTCAACAAATTCAGCTTTTAAAACTAATTGACAACGCTATTCATGTAAGAACGGCCATAAAGTCATTAAGATTTGCTCAATTGAGAAACGCATGCGCACTTTTTTGCACATAACAATTCTGGTTCTAGTGAAACTTCTTTAGTTAGCGAAACTTTTAAGTTGGTGGAAATTATAGGTTTTTTCTATCTCAATGACGTCACAATGACGTCACTGTATGACGTCATCAGATGAAAGAACTTCATTCATATATACTACGTGCAGAATATCTAGCATGGGGATCAAATTTGTAAAGCTCTAGAAGCTCTGTGGTCAAGTCAAGTTTTCCCTAGCAACGGGTCAAAATAAATATGTCTGAACACCCTTAACAACATCATGCGATCATGCGATCTCAACAACATGGAAATTCAGTTTTTTACGTAAAAAAGGCTACGCAAACGTCCTCCTAAGCTGCAAATGCAGCCGCATACTGTGGCTCGGTCTTCAAAAGCAACGTCCGCGTCCCACTGCAAAAATTCCATACTTATGACGTCATATGTCAGAATACATGCATCGTGTCTGATCGGCTATTCTGTGATCATACAAATTTATAAAATTTAACATCAATGCGAAGAAAAACCTTCGATTTCAATGGGAATCTAACAATTTATCGCAAATCGAACTCGTTCTGGAAAGAAGAACTATTTGTTTTTTTTAATGACAAAAACTAGGCATTCGCCTTGAAATTTAACAAAGAAACGGCGTTGGCGTTAATTTGGGTCTGGTCTAAGCCGTGCACCAGTGATTATATTTATTCGCGTATGATCACAGAATAATCAACCAATCAGAAGCGATGCTTGCATTCTGGGAAAATTAACGTCATCAAGTATTGAATTTTTACAGTTAAGAGACAGACGTTATTTCGGAGAAAGAACGAGCACACAGTACGGGGCTGCTACCACAGGCTAACGACATCCAGGTTGAAAACTAAAACCGAAAAGGCAGAGTATAATTTCATTATTTGTGTTCGGATTCCAACAAGTTTGTATTTCACTCGGTCTCGGAAGATGTTGCGCGTAATTAACGTAACATTATTTAATATCTATTACAATATTCTAATTTGCTTCTTGTCGTTATGGTTCTTCACTTTTAAGCAAGACTCGTATTTATCATGTTAACAATTTCAAAATGCCTTACCCGAAAATCCACGTTTAAGATAATCACGTTTAAGATAATGCATCTTTTCCTCAAGGCTTTTTAAAGTAAGTACTAAAAATGGATTGATATTACAAGTGTTAATTGTATGAGTGAATCTAACACTAACATGCATGCTTGGTTTAAAAAGCATATGCATAATATAAACTCACACAAAAACAAGTTTATATAAGAACCTTAAACCTGTGGTTTCGCTACCCAACTTCAGTACAAGGACAACAATATGCCGGTTAAAAAACGACTCATTTAAACCGAAATGAAAAGTACAACGTAAAGAACCCTTAAGCAATAAGCAGACTGCAACAAAGACTGCAACCGCAAAGAGATTTTTATGGTTTTTCAACAATTCCAACAGACAATGGAAAAAACACCACAGCCAGTAGACGGCAAACCAGAAAATTTTATAATTTTTATAAATCGCCAATTGTACGTATTTCCATTACCAAAGCTGGAACTAATCAGCTTTGTAAAGGGATGAGACTGGACAATTTGACACATCGCGGGTAGAGGCCACTGCATCAATTTCAAATTCTTCATCTTAGAACAACGTTAAGTAATAAAAACTACCTTGGCTACAGTACAACAGACCACGGGAAAAACACCACAGCCAGTAGACGGCAAAGCAGAAAATTTTATAATTTTTATAAATCGCCAATTTGTCTTGTCATTGCCAAAGCTTGAACTAATTAGCTACAAACTTAAAGGGATAAGACCGGACAATTAGAGATATCGCAGGTAGACTGAGGCCACTGCATGAGACGCAACGAAGTCCTCATGTCCGCTTGTTAGGGAAGAAAATGACAGCATGCCTCAGTTTATTGCTGCAACAGAACATGGCATGTATGCAAATTACGCCTACTTTGTTTGACGTCATCTTATCAACATTTTAGAAATACAAACTTCAATATTTTATATATTTAAATATTTTAACATTTAATTATACACTTTACATAGAATCAATCAGTAATATCGTATTTGGGGAAATTGGAACTTTAGGTAACAAAGAAATTATGGGTTGGCTAAAATGGTGCGGAGTTCCAATTTACAAAAAAAAAGAGAAAAATTGCAAGCAACATGCAGACATTTGAGCAGGACTCCGTAGTTTTGTACGTATATTATCTTAGCATAGCGACCAACCAGTCTGCCCCAACCAAAGATAATTGTGAACTTTTCTCAGAAAAAACGTTCAGTGGTAGGGTGGAAGGCAACTCGCTCCTCTTTCTGTCAGTTACGACACTCCCTAAGACCTTACCCCAGGGTACACACTCACATTACCCAACATTGCTACTCAACTGATCTCTCACTTACCACATTTCAGTTCTTCATAATCCTTCTTGAGACGTTTGTACCTCCGGGGTACTTCATTAAAGAAATTAAAAAACTGATTTTAATATCATAAAAACATTCCTTCTCTGAAGACGCAGCTGGAAAAAAAACATGCATTATACAACCTTCAGTTATAAGAAGTACAATCAATTCCAACTTGAAACGAAATATAGGTAAAAATTACACAATGCCTCCTCACACCCAAACCCGTCCCAGGTGTCCATAATAGCCAGAGTATGAAATTATAAGACGCCATACCAACAGACGAATATAGCCTCCTCCGCAGGCAACTCTGCGTCTTCCCACTTTGCGAGCAATAGTGGCAACTGTGTCTTCCCACTTTGCGAGTATAGTGGCAACTGTGTACACTTCCCACTTTGCGAGCAAACCAGATTACCAGAGAAAGACTCTTACTTCTTTCTTTAGTAATCTAGCCTGCGTGCAGACGCTTGTATTTCCGGTGATTAATTGGTACACAGTTGCCACTATACTTGCAAAGTGGGAAGACACAGTTGCCATTATTGCTCGCAAAGTGGGAAGACACAGAGTTGCCTGCGGAGGAGACGAATAGTTAATCTCAGAAGTTTACCTTCTTCATAATCCCTCTTGAAATGTTCGTATCTCCAGCATAAGTCTTTAAAGAAATTAAAAAACTGATTTTAATATCATAAAAGCATTCCTTCTCTGAAGACGCAGCTGGAAAAAAAACATGCATTATACAACCTTCAGTTATAAGAAGTACAATATAATTCCAACGTGAAACAAAATATAGGTCAAGATCACACAATCCCTCTACACGTAAAATCGTCTGAAATTATAAGACGCCATACCAACAGACGAATATAGTTAATCTCAATATATCTATTACTTTACAGGTATAGTCTGTTATACAATAGATAGCCTGTAGTAAACAGGTTTTGTGGGCAACCAGGTAAAGGATAAGCCATAGTGTATAGTGCTAGCCTAGTTTTAAAGTAAAAACCGGTCAAGTTTTCTATTACAAAGTAAGGTTACGAAACACTTGTAGATATCATTTAAAAGAAGGTTTACTGGAACTATAAAAAAATTAGTTCACCCCCTAATGTGCAAAAATCTCAAAACACACACACACACACACACACACACACACACACACACACACACACACACACACACAAAACGAAGAATGAATCCAAAGAAAACGATTTCCGAAAAGCAAAATAGATTTCTTGACTAGTATATCAGTAAATAATCTATATTACATTATCGCCATGAAAACATTCAAAGAAATAAATCTATAGTACATCTACCATATCTAATATTCTATATACTATACATATAAATATGTATATTTTGCCACAACTGTAAATTGTCCAGTCAAAAATCTTGATTTATACCACGTGATCAGTCAATTAAACATCGAATTACTCCTCACTTCATAGTATTAAAGTGATTTACCTCGCCACAGCGAGGAATATAGTTCGTGTACCACGCGTAAATGCCACGCACGATTCACGAAGCTGTCAACAATGGCCGAGTTTGGCGGGACAAGAAGACGTTTCGCCTGAACATTCAGATGTTGACAAGATTGTTCCGTTACAAGAAAATAAGAATTCAGGAAATACAATCATCCAGAAGCCTTGAGACGACACTTAATATCAACAGAATGGAAACGGACAATAAAAAGCTGACAAAAGTTAAGCTAAATTTATTAACATTATTTAAACTTTTTTTTAAATTCTTTTATAATTCTAATTTCGGGAGATACCCGCTCAGTCAGGGGCGAAACTTAAGGGGGGGGGGGGGGGTGACACCCCCAAAAAATACTACAAACCCCGATTTGCAGGGCAATCGGAGTAGAAACCCCGATTGGCAGGGCAATCAGAGTAAAATTTAGAAAATGGGCAAAAAGGTTATGATTACATTTACGTCTAGAAAAAATAATGCATGACGATTTTATGCACGATCACCATCAAGAATTCTGTATATTATTACGAATTAGTAATAAGTGACCTTAGTCCGTGCACGTACCGGTAGTCCAGCTGTGCATGCAGTGGCGGATTAAGGGGGGGGGGGGGGGGCTGACTGGGCTACAGCCAGGGGCCCGCGGCCTCACGGATCCTAGGGGGGCCTTCCCCAGGCCCCTACGTGCAGTGCAAGAAGGGGCCTGGGGGGCCCAATCAGAAATATAGCCAGGGGCATCAGGTACCCTTAATCCGCCTCGGTGTGCATGCGTACTAGTATATTTTTTAGGAAACGCGTGCGCTGTAGCTATAGTGTTTGAGATTTGCAGATTCATGGAGACGGCTGAATGCTTATTACCCAGTGAACTCTATATTTTATTACCTGCTTGCAAAGTTGAACCTGAAGTACTCCTGTCTGAGCTAGACATTTTTATTACCATAGTTTCATCGAAACAACCCAGCTCCGTGCAGGAGGCTGCCAAGTACGTCCATCAAAATAAAAGGACATTTCCAACCGTATGCAAAGCCTATCAGCCTTTGCTTCAGTAATGCACCAGTTTCTGTTGCAAAGGATGAGCGAACTTTCAAGGTGCTGTTACACGATGCGATTTTTCTTGCAACTTGCAACAAATCACTGAATGTTGTAAGTTGCATAAAAAATCGCACCGTGTAACACCCTGTAGCAACTTGCGATTTTGTCATTTTTGCCATGTTGGAAGTTGCAAGAAAAGTTGGATGGGCTCTACTTTTTGCTGCAACTTACAACAAAAATCGCAAGTTGCTGAACGTGTAACACCTTTCCTGCAACTTGCGATTTTTTTTCCATATGTATCGTGTAACAGCACCTTCAGTAAGCTCAAAATTGTTAAGAACTGCCTAAGATCAACAATGAAAGACAAACGTTTGAACGACTTGATATGTTCTTGCTTGTGAAAGGATCTCACCGACAACATCGATTAAAAGTTGTTCTGAATACTTGGTCGAAAAGTAAAATGCGCAAATTTCCAATAAAACCGATTAAATAAGTACTGCCGCAATATGCTTTTCTGTATTATAGCTACGTAAATTCAATTCAACAATTTTTTTCATGATCTTGTTAATTAATATTTATTTTGAACTCTATGTATTGCCAATTGCCATCATACACCAGACAATAGGAATTTAGTCCAAATGCATGTAGATTGAGGCAGGCTTCCATATATGGGAAGCACGGTTGGTGTGTGCTGTTAGGGCGCTGCCTCTCACCAATAGTTAATTCCGATATGTGTCGTATAAAGCATGTAGATTGAGGCAGGCTTCCATATATGGGGAGCACGGGTGGCGTGTGCTGTTAGGGCGCTGCCCTCTCACCGATAGTTAAGCCCGGTCGGACGGGGTTAGTACTTGGATGGGTGACCGTTTGGGAATAGCCCCGTCCTCCGCCAGCTTGGTACTTATGTGAGTAGAGTTTAGTTGGTCTCTCCTGTGCTCCGAAGGTTTTTCGCCGGGTTCTCCGGTTTTCCTCCCTCCGTAAAATCAACACCTAGGTCTTAGTTGTCTACACATAGGAGTTTGGTGTCAATTGGGACGAAAGTTCTGTTCCTCTCTCCTGCCACACGTTAAAGTGGAAATTCAATAAATTTGATATGCCTTCGACTCGGCCATGTTAAAATTTCAATGTGTAAATTGCTTATGAAAAGCCCCTTGTACGTACAGTATACATTTCGATAAATTTTACATACAATTAGTATAGTACTCATATGATAACGAGTACAATTAGCCGTTAGGCGAGTGCAATTTGGCATAATTTTCAAATATCACGAGTAGTTAATTGTACGAGCAAAATCATATTACTCATTATATGCATGCATGACAAAATTACGACACGTACGCTTGGTACTCACTCACGCCTTTAAAAACATCTTGTTTCATTACTTGACAAGAAACATTTTCACTCTGGGTGTTCTCTGTACTCGTTTCAAAATATTTACATGGAATTTTTAGTTCATAGTGTACCACAAGTTGTTGGAAATGTGAAAACGTTCCATTGCAGAATTGGCCGCCATTTTGAATTTTATAGTCAACATCGTTCCCAGGGCCTTTTCTATTTTTATTAATTGTACTGCAGTACAAGTAAAATAATTGCACTCCTCTCAACCAATCAGAATGTAGTAATTTTGTCATGCATATAATAATAAGTAATACCATGCATCAGGGATATTATGATTAAATGTCCCGAAAGCCGGGGGGGGGGGGGGGGTGTGGACGTCACGAAGGCCGCAGGCCTGAAGGACTTTAACACAGCTTCACGAAACCCAAGGTTTTAGGGGAATTTAATCACTGATATCCCGACATGTTATAGTATTAGTTTGTAATACCATGATTGACGAGGTAATATAATTAATTAGCATTGTTTGGAATTCTTTTAGGAACTAGAACGTGTAATACAAATATAGCTGATAGATTTTGTGTGAACAAACTGAACATATTAACGTGACAAATTTACTCAAGCTTAATGTCCCATATGGGTAGTGAAATTCAATGGTCTTTTGATGTTCGCTCATGCATCTTAATGAGGGAAAAATTAGAAATTTTCTTCCAAACCAGGAAAACCCCGAAAATTAGTAAAAACAAAAGAAACCGAAATAATCATGGTATTAGTATGTATATACCCCCTCCATCTTAAATTTAGTTGGTTACTGTAAAAAATAAAACAAATTCCAAAGAATAACATCAGAATTTGTTTTATTTTTTACTTTTTGAAATTGTCGGGTGGTAACGATAATTACTGTAACCACTTAACTTTCTAGATTAATCTTATTAGAATTATAGAAGAATTGCTTCACCCTACTGATCATCATCTCTATACAACTGGATTGCTCATCCTTTATGGGATGTAACCAGCAGTAACCATTTTGAAGCCACTGGTGGCCATATTGGTACTCAAGGTCCAGTGTACGCCGCAGGCCTGAAGGACTTTAACACAGCTTCACGAAAACCGAGGTTTTAGGGGAATTTAATCACTAATATCCCGACATGTCATGATATTAGTTTGTAATACCATGATTGACGAGGTAACATAATTAGCATTGTTTGGAAAATATAGCTGAAGAAATTTGTTTAAAACTATGTGCCTATGCAACGAAGTTTTCAAGTTGGGGAAAATAACATTAAAGTAAAGTTTGAGATGACTTCTTTCAATTGTGAAAGTTTCAGGGTGAAACATTGAAGGAAAGTATGTTGTATTAACGTTTGAAAAATAGGCTTTTGTCGCAGAAAGTTGAGACATATTTTATTCCACAACTAATGACATCACCAGGGCCTACATGAATTCTTATTGTCATCAAACAAACTGTTCAAAACACTCTTTAGAAAATTAAATTCTCAGGGAAAAGTGTTCACAAAGACGTGTAAAATTTATTCATACCGACTTATTTTTTTTTAAATATACATAGTCGACGCCGTATCAAACTTGGGCATCTTAACAGTGATTAGGAATATACTGTCAATTTTTGACAACTTATACATGTTCGTGGATAGTTCACTTATGAAACTCAGAATTTCTGACTACAAAATGACAAAATGACTGCATTTTTCTGTTCATGTACACGGCATTGTGCCAAGAGCTTAGAATGCAAAAAAACGTGAGATCTGGGTCGAGTGACGCCATTAGTTGTCCATGCAGCTATGCCAACTATTTTAATGATATCTCAAATTTTAGGAGGAAAAGCATGGTTTTCAAACGCGAAATAAACATACTTCCATTTAATTGTTTGTCCTAAAACTCTTACAGTCAAAAGAAGCGATATCAAACAATACTTTGATGTTGTTATGTCCAACTTGAAAATTTCGTTGCATAACTTTAACTGTGATAGATTTTGTGTGAACATTATTAAGGTAACAAATTTACTCAAGTTTAATGTCCCACATGGGTGGTAAAATTAAATGGTCTTTAAATGCTCGCTCATGCATCTTAATGAGGAAAAAATTAGAAATTTTCCTCCAAACCAGGAAAATTAGAGATTAAATCGCTCCGTAAAAACAAAAGAAACCGAAATAATCATGATATTAGTATGTATATACCCCCCTCGGTTTTGAATTTAGATGGTTACTGTAAAAAATAAAACAAATACCAAAGAATAACATTGGAATTTGTTTTATTTTTTACTTTTTGAAATTGTCGGCCGGTAATGATAATTACTGTAACCACTTAACTTTCTAGATTAATCTTATAGTTATTACAGATGGCTTTCTGCGTGAATAACATGGGCTTAATTTCTACACTGTATTAAATATAGGTGCTAACGAAATAAAATACACTGAATTAAATCGAAATTGAGTGAAATGAAATAGCTGATAAAGCTCCATAAAGAGTAACTACAAAACGCAGATGGTAGATGCAAATGAATGCAGATGAGGGATAAAACGTGGATGAAAAATGTAGTTTATAGAATAAAATGTAGATGACTTAAAAAACACGAATGTTAAATAAATGCGGCTAAAAAATCAACCCAAAATAAGATCTTAAAACATCGGACTTAACCTTCACACTTTTCGGTTGACTTCGTCAGTGGATATACAAAATCATGAAATGTTCCCTAATTAGTACTTACCATCATCATCATCGAAATAAGGCATAGAGAAAGAGAATCCCTTCATGTCGAATTCTTTAAACTCCTTCTCGAATACTTCAAACTCTTTCAAGAATTCTTCAATCTTCGTCTCACGTCTTCTGCCTTCTACATATAAACAAAATTATAATATATACCGTTGGGCATTGTTGTGATATTGATGCATCTGAAAATTCTAATGATGATGATGAAGTGTCAACAAATTCAGCTTTTAAAACTAATTGACAACGCTATTTATGTAAGAACGGCCATAAAGTCATTAAGATTTGCTCAATTGAGAAACGCATGCGTACTTTTTTGCACATAACAATTCTGGTTCTAGTGAAACTTCTTTAGTTAGCAAAACTTTTAAGTTGGTGGAAATTATAGGTTTTTTCTATCTCAATGACGTCACAATGACGTCACTGTATGACGTCATCAGATGAAAGAACTTCATTCATATATACTACGTGCAGAATATCTAGCATGGGGATCAAATTTGTAAAGCTCTAGAAGCTCTGTGGTCAAATCAAGTTTTCCCTACGGGTCAAAATAAATATGTCTGAACAACCTTAACAACATCATGCGATCATGCGATCTCAACAACATGGAAATTCAGTTTTTTACGTAAAAAAGGCTACGCAAACGTCCTCCTAAGCTGCAAATGCAGCCGCATACTGTGGCTCGGTCTTCAAAAGCAACGTCCGCGTCCCACTGCAAAAATTCCATACTTATGACGTCATATGTCAGAATACATGCATCGTGTCTGATCGGCTATTCTGTGATCATACAAATTTATAAAATTTAACATCAATACGAAGAAAAACCTTCGATTTCAATGGGAATCTAACAATTTATCGCAAATCGAACTCGTTCTGGAAAGAAGAACTATTTGTTTTTTTTAATGACAAAAACTAGGCATTCGCCTTGAAATTTAACAAAGAAACGGCGTTGGCGTTAATTTTGGTCTGGTCTAAGCCGTGCACCAGTGATTATATTTATTCGCGTATTATCACAGAATAATCAACCAATCAGAAGCGATGCTTGCATTCTGGGAAAATTAACGTCATCAAGTATTGAATTGTTACAGTTAAGAGACAGACGTTATTTCGGAGAAAGAACGAGCACACAGTACGGGGCTGCTACCACAGGCTAACGACATCCAGGTTGAAAACTAAAACCGAAAAGGCAGAGTATAATTTCATTATTTGTGTTCGGATTCCAACAAGTTTGTATTTCACTCGGTCTCGGAAGATGTTGCGCGTAATTAACGTAACATTATTTAATATCTATTACAATATTCTAATTTGCTTCTTGTCGTTATGGTTCTTCACTTTTAAGCAAGACTCGTATTTATCATGTTAACAATTTCAAAATGCCTTACCCGAAAATCCACGTTTAAGATAATCACGTTTAAGATAATCCATCTTTTCCTCAAGGCTTTTTAAAGGAAGTACTAAAAATGGATTGATATTACAAGTGTTAATTGTATGAGTGAATCTAACACTAACATGCATGCTTGGTTTAAAAAACATATGCATAATATAAACTCACACAAAAACAAGTTTATATAAGAACCTTAAACCTGTGGTTTCGCTACCCAACTTCAGTACAAGGACAACAATATGCCGGTTAAAAAACGACTCATTTAAACCGAAATGAAAAGTACAACGTAAAGAACCCTTAAGCAATAAGCAGACTGCAACAAAGACTGCAACCGCAAAGAGATTTTTATGGTTTTTCAACAATTCCAACAGACAATGGAAAAAACACCACAGCCAGTAGACGGCAAACCAGAAAATTTTATAATTTTTATAAATCGCTAATTGTACGTATTTCCATTACCAAAGCTGGAACTAATCAGCTTTGTAAAGGGATGAGACTGGACAATTTGACACATCGCGGGTAGAGGCCACTGCATCAATTTCAAATTCTTCATCTTAGAACAGCGTTAAGTAATAAAAACTACCTTGGCTACAGTACAACAGACCACGGGAAAAACACCACAGCCAGTAGGCGGCAAAGCAGAAAATTTTATAATTTTTATAAATCGCCAATTTGTCTTGTCATTGCCAAAGCTTGAACTAATTAGCTACAAACTTAAAGGGATAAGACCGGACAATTAGAGATATCGCAGGTAGACTGAGGCCACTGCATGAGACGCAACGAAGTCCTCATGTCCGCTTGTTAGGGAAGAAAATGACAGCATGCCTCAGTTTATTGCTGCAACAGAACATGGCATGTATGCAAATTACGCCTACTTTGTTTGACGTCATCTTATCAACATTTTAGAAATACAAACTTCAATATTTTATATATTTAAATATTTTAACATTTCATTATACACTTTACATAGAATCAATCAGTAATATCGTATTTGGGGAAATTGGAACTTTAGGTAACAAAGAAATTATGGGTTGGCTAAAATGGTGCGGAGTTCCAATTTACAAAAAAAAAGAGAAAAATTGCAAGCAACATGCAGACATTTGAGCAGGACTCCGTAGTTTTGTACGTATATTATCTTAGCATAGCGACCAACCAGTCTGCCCCAACCAAAGATAATTGTGAACTTTTCTCAGAAAAAACGTTCAGTGGTAGGGTGGAAGGCAACTCGCTCCTCTTTCTGTCAGTTACGACACTCCCTAAGACCTTACCCCAGGGTACACACTCACATTACCCAACATTGCTACTCAACTGATCTCTCACTTACCACGTTTCAGTTCTTCATAATCCTTCTTGAGACGTTTGTACCTCCGGGGTACTTCATTAAAGAAATTAAAAAACTGATTTTAATATCATAAAAACATTCCTTCTCTGAAGACGCAGCTGGAAAAAAAACATGCATTATACAACCTTCAGTTATAAGAAGTACAATCAATTCCAACTTGAAACGAAATATAGGTAAAAATTACACAATGCCTCCTCACACCCAAACCCGTCCCAGGTGTCCATAATAGCCAGAGTATGAAATTATAAGACGCCATACCAACAGACGAATATAGCCTACTCCGCAGGCAACTCTGTGTCTTCCCACTTTGCGAGCAATAGTGGCAACTGTGTCTTCCCACTTTGCGAGTATAGTGGCAACTGTGTACACTTCCCACTTTGCGAGCAAACCAGATTACAAGAGAAAGACTCTTATTTCTTTCTTTGGTAATCTAGCCTGCGTGCAGACGCTTGTATTTCCGGTGATTAATTGGTACACAGTTGCCACTATACTTGCAAAGTGGGAAGACACAGTTGCCATTATTGCTCGCAAAGTGGGAAGACACAGAGTTGCCTGCGGAGGAGACGAATAGTTAATCTCAGAAGTTTACCTTCTTCATAATCCCTCTTGAGATGTTCGTATCTCCAGCCTAAGTCTTTAAAGAAATTAAAAAACTGATTTTAATATCATAAAAGCATTCCTTCTCTGAAGACGCAGCTGGAAATAAAACATGCATTATACAACCTTCAGTTATAAGAAGTACAATATAATTCCAACGTGAAACAAAATATAGGTCAAGATCACACCATCCCTCTACACGTAAAATCGTCTGAAATTATAAGACGCCATACCAACAGACGAATATAGTTAATCTCAACATATCTATTACTTTACAGGTATAGTCTGTTATACAATAGATAGCCTGTAGTAAACAGGTTTTGTGGGCAACCAGGTAAAGGATAAGCCATAGTGTATAGTGCTAGCCTAGTTTTAAAGTAAAAACCGGTCAAGTTTTCTATTACAAAGTAAGGTTACGAAACACTTGTAGATATCTTTTAAAAGAAGGTTTATTGGAACTATAAAAAAATTAGTTCACCCCCTAATGTGCAAAAATCTCAACACACACACACACACACACACACACACACACACACACACACACACACACACACACACACACACACACACACACACACAACGAAGAACGAATCCAAAGAAAACGATTTCCGAAAAGCAAAATAGATTTCTTGACTAGTATATCAGTAAATAATCTATATTACATTATCGCCATGAAAACTTTCAAAGAAATAAATCTATAGTACATCTACCATATCTAATATTCTATATACTATACATATAAATATGTATATTTTGCCACAACTGTAAATTGTCCAGTCAAAAATCTTGATTTATACCACGTGATCAGTCAATTAAACATCGAATTACTCCTCACTTCATAGTATTAAAGTGATTTACCTCGCCACAGCGAGGAATATAGTTCGTGTACCACGCGTAAATGCCACGCACGATTCACGAAGCTGTCAACAATGGCCGAGTTTGGCGGGACAAGAAGACGTTTCGCCTGAACATTCAGATGTTGACAAGATTGTTCCGTTACAAGAAAATAAGAATTCAGGAAATACAATCACCCAGAAGCCTTGAGACGACACTTAATATCAACAGAATGGAAACAGACAATAAAAAGCTGACAAAAGTTAAGCTAAATTTATTAACATTATTTAAACTTTTTTTTTAATTCTTTTATAATTCTAATTTCGGGAGATACTCGCTCAGTCAGGGGCGAAACTTAGGGGGGGGGGGGGGTGACCCCCCCCCCAAAAAAAAAAAATACTACAAACCCCGATTTGCAGGGCAATCGGAGTAGAAATCCCGATTTGCAGGGCAATCGGAGTAGAAACCCCGATTGGCAGGGCAATCAGAGTAAAATTTAGAAAATCGGCAAAAAGGTTATGATTACATTTACGTCTAGAAAAAATAATGCATGACGATTATACTTTTATCAGTTTTATGCACGATCACCATCAAGAATTCTGTATATTATTACGAATTAGTAATAAGTGACCTTAGTCCGTGCACGTACCGGTAGTCCAGCTGTGCATGCAGTGGCGGATTAAGGGGGGGGGGGGGGGCTGACTGGGCTACAGCCAGGGGCCCGCGGCCTCACGGATCCTAGGGGGGCCTGCCCCAGGCCCCTACGTGCAGTGCAAGAAGGGGCCTGGGGGGCCCAATCAGAAATATAGCCAGGGGCATCAGGTACCCTTAATCCGCCTCTGTGTGCATGCGTACTAGTATATTTTTTAGGAAACGCGTGCGCTGTAGCTATAGTGTTTGAGATTTGCAGATTCATGGAGACGGCTGAATGCTTATTACCCAGTGAACTCTATATGTTATTACCTGCTTGCAAAGTTGAACCTGAAGTACTCCTGTCTGAGCTAGACATTTTTATTACCATAGTTTCATCGAAACAACCCAGCTCCGTGCAGGAGGCTGCCAAGTACGTCCATCAAAATAAAAGGACATTTCCAACCGTATGCAAAGCCTATCAGCCTTTGCTTCAGTAATGCACCAGTTTCTGTTGCAAAGGATGAGCGAACTTTCAAGGTGCTGTTACACGATGCGATTTTTCTTGCAACTTGCAACAAATCACTGAATGTTGTAAGTTGCATAAAAAATCGCACCGTGTAACACCCTGTAGCAACTTGCGATTTTGTCATTTCTGCCCTGTTGGAAGTTGCAAGAAAAGTTGGATGGGCTCTACTTTTTGCTGCAACTTACAACAAAAATCGCAAGTTGCTGAACGTGTAACACCCTTCCTGCAACTTGCGATTTTTTCCCCATATGTATCGTGTAACAGCACCTTCAGTAAGCTCAAAATTGTTAAGAACTGCCTAAGATCAACAATGAAAGACAAACGTTTGAACGACTTGATATGTTCTTGCTTGTGAAAAGGATCTCACCGACAACATCGATTAAAAGTTGTTCTGAATACTTGGTCGAAAATTAAAATGCGCAAATTTCCAATATAACCGATTAAATAAGTACTGCCGCAATATGCTTTTCTGTATTATAGCTACGTAAATTCAATTCAACAATTTTTTTCATGATCTTGTTAATTAATATTTATTTTGAACTCTATGTATTGCCAATTGCCATCATACACCAGACAATAGGAATTTAGTCCAAATGCATGTAGATTGAGGCAGGCTTCCATATATGGGAAGCACGGTTGGTGTGTGCTCTTAGGGCGCTGCCTCTCACCAATAGTTAATTCCGATATGTGTCGTATGGTGGCTGCCTGAAGTGCCTTTGATATGCCTTCGACTCGGCCATGTTAAAATTTCAATGTGTAAATTGCTTATGAAAAGCCCCTTGTACGTACAGTATACATTTCGATAAATTTTATATACGGAGCTGTAGGGCACCATAGATTTTAACAGGGCAGTTTTACCCTACCCCCCCCCCCCCCCCCCCCCCCCCAACGGAAAAGGCCTAGTTTTGCCCCTGCTCGCTCTGTGTGGTGACTCTATTTTAGTTCTTTCCGGTTTCTTTTAAGATATATCCACAAGTGTTGTGGTAAAGTTTAAAATATAGAACTTGACCGCTTTTTACTTTAAACCAGACTACAATTAGTATAGTACTCATATGATAACGAGTACAATTAGCCGTTAGGCGAGTGCAATTTGGCATAATTTTAGAATATCACGAGTAGTTAATTGTACGAGCAAAATCATATTACTCATTATATGCATGACAAAATTACGACACGTACGCTTGGTACTCACTCACGCCTTTAAAAACATCTTGTTTCATTACTTGACAAGAAACATTTTCACTCTGGGTGTTCTCTGTACTCATTTCAAAATATTTACATGGAATTTTTAGTTCATAGTGTACCACAAGTTGTTGGAAATGTGAAAACGTTCCATTGCAGAATTGGCCGCCATTTTGAATTTTATTGTCAACATCGTTCCCAGGGCCTTCTCTATTTTTATTAATTGTACTGCAGTACAAGTAAAATAATTGCACTCCTCTCAACCAATCAGAATGTAGTAATTTTGTCATGCATATAATAATAAGTAATACCTTGCATCAGGGATATTATGATTAAATGTCCCGAAAGCCGAGGGAGGGTGTGTGGACGTCACGAAGGCCGCAGGCCTGAAGGACTTTAACACAGCTTCACGAAACCCAAGGCTTTAGGGGAATTTAATCACTAATATCCCAACATGTTATAGTATTAGTTTGTAATACCATGATTGACGAGGTAATATAATTAATTAGCATTGTTTGGAATTCTTTTAGGAACTAGAACGTGTAATACAAATATAGCTGATAGATTTTGTGTGAACAAATTGAACATATTAACGTGACAAATTTACTCAAGCTTAATGTCCCATATGGGTAGTGAAATTCAATGGTCTTTTGATGTTCGCTCATGCATCTTAATGAGGGAAAAATTAGAAATTTTCTTCCAAACCAGGAAAACCCCGAAAATTTGTAAAAACAAAAGAAACCGAAATAATCATGGTATTAGTATGTATATGCCCCCTCCGTCTTAAATTTGGTTGGTTACTGTAAAAAATAAAACAAATTCCAAAGAATAACATCAGAATTTGTTTTATTTTTTACTTTTTGAAATTTTCGGGTGGTAATGATAATTACTGTAACCACTTAACTTTCTAGATTAATCTTATTAGAATTATAGAAGAATTGCTTCACCCTACTGATCATCATCTCTATACAACTGGATTGCTCATCCTTTATGGGATGTAACCAGCAGTAACCATTTTGAAGCCACTGGTGGCCATATTGGTACTCAAGGTCCAGTGTACGCCGCAGGCCTGAAGGACTTTAACACAGCTTCACGAAAACCGAGGTTTTAGGGGAATTTAATCACTAATGTCCCGACATGTCATGATATTAGTTTGTAATACCATGATTGACGAGGTAATATAATTAGCATTGTTTGGAAAATATAGCTGAAGAAATTTGTTTAAAACTATGTGCCTATGCAACGAAGTTTTCAAGTTGGGGAAAATAACATTAAAGTAAAGTTTGAGATGACTTCTTTCAATTGTGAAAGTTTCAGGGTGAAACATTGAAGGAAAGTATGTTGTATTAACGTTTGAAAAATAGGCTTTTGTCGCAGAAAGTTGAGACATATTTTATTCCACAACTAATGACATCACCAGGGCCTACATGAATTCTTATTGTCATCAAACAAACTGTTCAAAACACTCTTTAGAAAATTAAATTCTCAGGGAAAAGTGTTCACAAAGATGTGTAAAATTTATTCATACCGACTTATTTTTTTTAAATATACATAGTCGATGCCGTATCAAACTTGGGCATCTTAACAGTGATTAGGAATATACTGTCAATTTTTGACAACTTATACATGTTCGTGGATAGTTCACTTATGAAACTCAGAATTTCTGACTACAAAATGACAAAATGACTGCATTTTTATGTTCATGTACACGGCATTGTGCCAAGAGCTTAGAATGCAAAAAAACCTGAGATCTGGGTCGAGTGACGCCATTAGTTGTGCATGCAGCTATGCCAACTATTCTCACTGAATAATTAATTAGCTCAGAGCGGTATAAATTAACTCGTCACGCCTTCTCTGTCACATTACCTCGCACGACGTTGGAGGGTTGCGTTTCACCCACCCCCTCCCCTGGTGGCGGTGGCGCTCTTCACCCTCATTAACTTTCTTTGTTTACCTCTTGCCACAACAGTCGCAGATCTCGCCCGTAACTTAATTACCGCGATATGATAATTGGTATATATTCAGTGAGGATATACTACTATTTTAATGATATCTCAAATTTTAGGAGGAAAAGCATGGTTTTCAAACGCTAAATAAACATACTTCCATTTAATTGTTTGTCCTAAAACTCTTACAGTCAAAAGAAGCGATATCAAACAATACTTTGATGCTGTTATGTCCAACTTGAAAATTTCGTTGCATAACTTTAACTGTGATAGATTTTGTGTGAACATTATTAACGTAACAAATTTACTCAAGTTTAATGTCCCATATGGATGGTAAAATTAAATGGTCTTTAAATGCTCGTTCATGCATCTTAATGAGGAAAAAATTAGAAATTTTCCTCCAAACCAGGAAAATTAGAGATTAAATCGCTCCGTAAAAACAAAAGAAACCGAAATAATCATGATATTAGTATGTATATACCCCCCTCGGTTTTGAATTTAGATGGTTACTGTAAAAAATAAAACAAATACCAAAGAATAACATTGGAATTTGTTTTATTTTTTACTTTTTGAAATTGTCGGCTGGTAATGATAATTACTGTAACCACTTAACTTTCTAGATTAATCTTATAGTTATTACAGATAGCTTTCTGCGTGAATAACATGGGTTTAATTTCTACACTGTATTAAATATAGGTGCTAACGAAATAAAATACACTGAATTAAATCGAAATTGAGTGAAATGAAATAGCTGATAAAGCTCCATAAAGAGTAACTACAAAACGCAGATGGTAGATGCAAATGAATGCAGATGAGGGATAAAACGTGGATGAAAAATGTAGTTTATAGAATAAAATGTAGATGACTTAAAAAACACGAATGATAAATAAATGCGGCTAGAAAATCAACCCAAAATAAAATCTTAAAACATCGGCGCGTATATAACCATCACACTTTTCGGTTGACTTCGTCAGTGGATATACAAAATCATGAAATGTTCCCTAATTAGTACTTACCATCATCATCAATCGAGAATTCCTTCATGTCGAATTCTTTAAACTCCTTCTCGAATACTTCAAACTCTTTCAAGAATTCTTCAATCTTCGTCTCACGTCTTCCGCCTTCTACATATAAACAAAATTATTATATATACCGTTGGGCATTGTTGTGATATTGATGCATCTGAAAACTCTAATGATGATGATGAAGTGTCAATAAATTTAGCTTTTAAAACTAATTGACAACGCTATTTATGTAAGAAAATTTTTATCTAATAATATCCATAAAAATTTGAAACGTAACACAAAGAAAAGACTAAAATTATAATTTATAAATTGATACTACTACTATCTACTATAAAAGGCGGGATATAAATAAATAAAAAAACGTAAGAAAGAGACAGAAAAGAAGACTAATTTGCGAAGAATAAAAAATAATTAAAAAGAAAATTAAGAATGGCCGAATGAGGACGGAAATTAATTTAAGCTGTGTACATATGTTCACCTTTCATGTGTTCACAATGTATGCAACTATTTACAAGATAATTAGGCAAAAGACCAAACAAGATAACATGATTAACAGTTACAAGATAATAGACGTTCGGTGGACGTTCGTCAAGCTCAATTAATCAGAAAAGATTTCCGAGACCCCAGACACCTGGGTTCGAACCTGCATTAGAAGGTTGCAGATTCGAACCCTGTCTGGGGTCTCAGAAATATTTTCTGAGTAAGTGAGCTTGACGAACGTCCACTGAATTACGTCTGTTACATTACACCAAGCTCGCAAACGTATCACATCCATTACATGTATACGTACAGTTACAATGTCACAGTTACAAGACAATGACCAATAGAATGGGAAATGCTTAGTGTGTGTAAAGAGATTGCGGTGCCCTGACGAGTAACCGTTGAGCGGTTGGCTCTTTAGGTAACTTTACATTCTGGGTGTCACTTTTTTGTGGCAGACACAGAAACGTGGGCTCTGGAAACGAGAATACCAGTATTTCGTTTCTTGGACAAATTCTGTATTTGTTAAACCGAATTTAGAGTAAACCCAACGACACGCTACACCTCGCGCTACACAAATATATTGAAGAAACTAAAACATAAGGAACGCGGGCCCACACAACGGCTGGAATCGAGCCTACTTTTCTTTCCGACTAAATATACCGTTTTTTTAAAGTCAGTTAAATTATAAAAGAACTACCAAATGCTTTTCCGTGCAGGATACTCTGATCCAAACACTAACAAAACAAACGTACAGTTGTTATCATATCGAAGAAAATTCTCGACCTCTAACTTTTTAATGTACGGCTAATATGGATAAAGGTGGAAATAAAGATTTCTCACAACGTTATGATCATTCACAATCAAAAGTTAAAAAAATATAATAGTAATACTATTGGAGAGTAAAAGCTCAGTTTAGACGTCGCTCTTGTGTCGAGTCAAATCTAATTATTTAGCTTAAATCCCATCACAAATTCACCACAAGTCCAGCGTATGAAGACAATGTCAAATCTATAAAGCTAAACTCGGTTGGACTATCTAACACAAGAATGGTGTGGATTCATAGTCATAGTCATGTAAAATGTGGCCAGTTCTATGGGTCGTTTTCACTCACGTAATCGGTGGCCCCATTGGGGTGGTAAAACAATATAAAATTTTTGAATAAGAATAGAGCTAAATTCCCATAGGATAAAGATGGTACACCAATATGGCCGCCATTTCATTGTTTCGGTACACTAATATGGCCGCCGTGACGTCAGATGAAAATTATAGCCATAAGTAAACAAAAAAAGGAATATGCAAGGGTTTGAACTGTAAGAAGCTTCGACAAAAACAACAACAAACAAGCTCAACGAATGCTTAACTCGTAGAAAAAACACGGTGATTTGTACTTATGAAAACACAGCAAAAAGGTGTGATCAGTTCACGTTATAAAAGCGACTTAGTGAAATAAAAATGTGTATAGATACCTCTTGTATTCTTGCCGGATAAAGTCACTTATCTATATAGAGCATAACGTCCACGAGCTCTCTACATTAATCCAAAATATTCCGGATTAAAAAGCTATATACTTTTCTTTTTCGGAGTTTTAGATCGTTTCATGCACACTGAGTAGCTTTTTACGGCCAAATATGTTTCAAAACATGATCGAGACGCTGAGATGGCTGACTATGGTAGTTGCAAATACTTTTCACTGTTTTTCGACATTCAGAGTTGACTTTTTACCTAATTTTTTCTCCGTTTAATTCGGCAAAACAAAGCCAAAAAATGTTTCGGCTTGTCAACTTCTTCATTTCGCTTGCAGTTCAGTGCAGTTACGTCATCAAAATGTTAGAAGTGAAAATGTGATTGGTTGTTGAGTCACCAAAGTGCTAGTAGAAGAAATGTGATTGGCAGTTGACGCATTTCGAGAGAATTTGTATGTTCATCTTGATTCCAGCCGTTGTGTGAGCCCGCGTTCCTTCGCCCCCACACACCGGCTGGATCAATCGTCGACACAATTTGACCATGACGTCACACGTGCCTTTTTAGTTCATTAGTATTCATGCGAATCTCCTTCATAATGGCGCGATATTTTAGGCGTTAGCCTACAAACAACACTCAAATCATTGCCCTGATCTTTAGTAAATTCATCATCAATAAATCTTTGCAGTGCCAAGTCTGTCTCTTCTAGACAGAGTTTTGATACAGGTTTCCAGTGCTCGAAACCGAAATTAGTCTTGTAAACAAATCCGTCTCGAATAAATAATTGCCAATTTCACAATAAATAAAGATACGAGTTGCTTTATTACTCCTTCAGTATGTGAAATATATTAAGTTCAGATTTTTTGTTGATAAAATATGATGACGAAGATGATACGCGTCAGTTTGGTAGACATGGGACAGCCTGACGGTGTATCAAGTTAGGTATCAACATCGAATAGGTGGAAGTTGTTAACATCGAACTTACAAATCTAGTCTACGAAAAGAAGATTTTGATCAGTTAATCGAAAAATTATTACATTCTCACTGGAGCGTGGTCACAGGTATTTCGTTTCTTGGACAACTTCTGTATCTGTTAAATCGAATTTAGAGTAAACCAAACAACACGCTACACCTCGCGCTACACAAATATATCGAAGAAACTAAAGCATAAGTTGGCTTTTTATGTCTAATATCTTACCCGTATGTCGCTGGCAAAGCTTTGTCGATCACGCCACAAATAGTTTGTTGCTAGGGTATGAAATATTTTTATTGAGATCTCAGATCTGCTGCTCTATCTGCATTTGAAATAAACCTGTCTGCAGTTTTAATATACTCAGTCGGCAGATTAACTTATAACCAAGACATACAGCTCTTTCCAAAAGAAGGCTCTCTACCTAGTTACTCACTTAGAATCTGACAGATTCTCAATAATAAATATCGCTTTTAATAATTATATCTAATAGCTTTTCTTTGAAGACTGGAAGCTATGCTAGATTTACTAACATTCGCTATTTTTGTAGAACATTTAACATGTGACCGCCTTAAACCAATCACCACGTTACCCTCGAAATATTGTGGGCTCCTTTTCTATTGATCGAACCGGACAAAGGACTCGGCCATTGATCCAGCCGGTGTGTGGGGGCGAAGGAACGGGGGCTCACATATCGTTGGGGTTTTTTTAAAGTCAGTTAAATTATAAAAGAAATACCAAATGCTTTATCGTGCAGGATACTCTGATCCAAACACTTACAAAACAAACTTACAGTTGTTATCATGTCGAAGAAAATTCTCGACCTCTAACTTATTAATGTACGGCTGATATCAATAAAGGTGGAAATAAAGATTTCTCACAAAGTTCTGATCATTCATATTCTGGGCAAAAGAGTGTTACTTGGGCCACAGACTGCACAGAGTTGCCTGTGGGGTAGGCTAAAGGTTCTCAGTCGTAAAAACATGAGCTCACAAGATTCCTATAATTTCCGCGAGTATTTATCGAATCGTTACTTTTCTTTCGTTTACACCTAAGGAAAACATGTCTCCCAAAAAGTACGCATGGATTTCATGAATAAACCAAAAATGACAAAGATATTCTATTTTTTGTCAAAAATATGACTTAAAATTTCATTAAAACGGCCATAAAGTCATTAAGATTTGCTCAATTGAGAAACGCATGCGTACGTTTTTGCACATAACAATTCTGGCTCTAGTGAAACTTCTTCAGTTAGCAAAACTTTTAAGTTGGCGGAAATTATAGGTTTTTTCTTATCTCAATGACGTCACAATGACATCACTGTATGACGTCATCAAATGGAAGAACTTCATTCATATATACTACGTGCAGAATATCTAGCATGGGGATCAAATTTGTAAAGCTCTGGAAGCTCTGTGGTCAAATCAAGTTTGCCTTAGCAATGGTCAAAATAAATATGTCTGAACAGCCTTAACAACATGCGATCTCAACAACATGGAATAGGCCGTGTCACGAATTAGAGCATCATGGGATATATTTTGGTTTTGGAGGTATATTCAAAATTCAAAATGGCGGCAGCGCGCAATGATCAGCGCTTTCTACTCGTGTGCGTTCCCAAGTTGTACTTCTCAAGAGACCGTGAAAGCAGCCCGTTTAAACAGGTTAGTAACTGTAACTATTTTTGTCTATTATGTCTATAAATTATGCACTCTAAACATCGTGGCTAGTGCCGTAGTGGCGAACTTCAGAACTTGAAGAATCGCTCAATCGCCATGTGAATTTCTTTTATGCTAGTTCATTGATATCAGCCAGTTCACATGGTGAACGTTTGCTGTGCTCCTGGTTGTACTAATAAAAGTACCCGTGATAAAAATGTTTCTTATCATCGCGGTTTCCCGCAAATAAACAACTACAAAGGAAATGGCTTCGATCTATTAGGCGCGAAACTTTGCAAGTTAATCAGAGCACAAGGGTTTGCATCGCTCACTTCAGGAATAGCGAAAAGTCGTCCAAGACTGATGTGCCATATGTTAGAAGTCCATCACTCGTGCCAAAACCAAAGCAGCCTCGTAAACTAGTAACTAAGATTTCCAGTGATAATGGTATAAATGTAAATGATATTGATAGCCTTGAGGTCATTGGGGATGAAAGTACATCTAGTATGAATCAAGATGATGACCCTGAAGAACAAATGGACGGCGATTATGAAACATTAGGTGATAAAGTAACCAACTTGGATGAAAATATGCACGCTGAGAGTGATGATGATGATGATGAATACTTGCCTACTCAAATACAACCGATGAGGTTAGAACACATCTATGGAAATGACAAACTTATCCGCCTCTATACTGGACTACCGAATACTACGACGTTTCATATTTTATGCGATAACTTAGGTGTGCCAATCAATAATTTACAGTACTGGGGAAGACCTACGACATTTCCAGACGGGAACAAAAGAGGTCCTCCACGAAAGCTTTGCCCACATGATGAGCTACTGCTTACCCTTATGAGGCTGCGTTTGGCCTTGCTAGAGGAAGATTTAGCTTTTCGATTTGGAATCTGCCAGTCATTAGTTTCACAGCTTATCAACACAAGGACTGCTGTGTTGTACAATCGCCTTGCTGTAAACACAAACTGGTGGATTTCCCGAGAAGCTAACAAACAGCTCATGCCTACAGCTTTTCAAGAGAAGTACCCCTACACACGAGCAATATTTGATGCCACAGAAATTTTTATTCAGAAGCCATCTGACCTTGGTTGCCAAAGCACAACATGGTCCAGCTACAAACGCCATTCTACAGCCAAAGGTCTGATTGTAGTGGCTCCACTTGGTGGTGTCATGTTTGCTTCAGAACTGTACACTGGCTCCATATCAGATAAGGAACTTGTTGTCCAGTCTGGGGTGTTCAATTATATCGAGGAAGGGGATGATATAATGGCTGATCGACGCTTCACTATTGAAGATTTGTTAGATGAAAAAAAGGCCACCCTTAACATGCCACCATTCCATTCAAAAATGGCAAAGTACAGCTGTCAAAACAAGAGATTATATCAAGCAGGCAGATTGCTGCAAATGTTGCGAGTTCATGTTGAACGTGCTATTGGTAGAATGAAACATTACAGGATCCTTAACTCAGTTTTCCCCCTCAAATGCAGCAGATCACTAAGCATGATTTTTCAGATATGTGCTTACCTTTCAAATTTCAATGGCCCATTAGTTGAGCTTCCACCATCTGTCATTGCAGAGTACAAGGTTATTCCTGCTAATATAGTTCTAAACAAGCCTTCTGCTTCTGCAAGAAACCCTTCTGTTTCAACCAAGCCTTCTGTTTCAACCGAGCCTAATTCTGTTTCAACCAAGTCTTCTGTTTCAAACAAATCTTGTTCAAATGGTTCCACACCACTAACACCTCGAAAACCTTTAATGGTGTCTACACCTGCAGTTTCTAATATAAAGCATTCCGATGGTGTTGGTGAGAATTTGGAACCCCCTGCTAGAACAGTTATTTTAACTAACTGTTTACCGTGGGGTGGAGTTTCTAAAGGTGGTCATGTAACTTTTTCAAATACATGTACCATTGATAATATGCTTAACATATTCTTTCACTTATTCCTCATGCAGCCTTTGGTGTTAGACAGATTTCGAAGCATGGGTTCTTCTTTTGCCATTGCTCTGACACGTGCCTTTGATTACTTTAAACAAAGAGAGTGGGGAGAGGTGAAGCTTGCTTGGGTGTCCCAGTGGATTCCAGATGATTACCATGGCCATGATGATTTGTATGGTGATGAGGAGGAGTACTTTGTCAGCAAGTTGGGAGATCTAATGCAAACCACACAGAAGTCAACCTGTAATAACCCTAATTGCCCTAAATCAGAGATCCAGCACACTACAAATAGTATAATGATCAGGTAATTAATGTCAACAGAGTGGCTTAGCAAACATTTGCCTGCACTGGGACCATATCTCAATACAATAGTGTAAGACTCCTGGAGGATAATTATTAGGATACTAGTTAGCCTTCTTATTCAAATATTTGTAATTTTCTTTATTTTAGATCCCACAAGAGCTGTGAAGATACCAACAATGGAACAACTTTCTACAGCATGCTTTCAGGAATGTTCCAAGGCTACTCAGATAGTTGCTCAGTATTATTGCCAACAGAAAGTAGCACATTAGATGACTTGGTGTTTAGTGAAGTAGCCCCAGAAGGAATGTGTCCAGGTGGAAGAATTTATCAACCTAGATTATTTGTAAACCAGCCTCCACCCATTCTACTTATTTACCTGAGTCATCTTGTAACACAGAAAGTAATTGCTCACATTTCAGATTTACCTCGACAAATTATATTATATTCTTCATGTACATATAATCTTATGGCATGTACATTTGGGTCCCAGGGCATTTTACTTAAGCTATGTATCTTGACAAACCATGCGTGTCAAATTCTGGTTGGTATTTCTATAATGACTTGCCCCAAACTCTGATATACCAAGGTAAAAATCCTCCCAAAACACCAATAACAGGGACAATGTCTTATTGTGTTTATGTTATAACCACTTTATAAGTTCCAGTGTAATTAATGTTGAAATTTGAATATAAATATATGACAGTATTGTGCACTTTATTTTCAATTATTGTAAGTCATATGTAAATCAGTACTGACAAATATATGAACACTACATGAGTGGTGCCTACAGATTTTATAAATATTTAAAAAACTATTTCTTGTATGGTCTGATATTTTCTTTCAGTATCATAAGTGTTGTGGAAATGTAACCACTATTCTCCATGTCTGAAACCATGTTGACAGTGGGTTGTTGGTGAAAATATTGTGATCTTGCTTCTGGGGGGAAGGGATTAAAAGTTTCCATCTTTTTAAACTGTCTTGACTTGCTGTGGGCCCAGACATGTTTTTCCAAATGGAGATCACTCATGGGAAGTGGACTTATTTTTTTCGGTCGTGGATCAAGCCAGGAACAGCAACCAGAAGTGACTGACTCAGGCAACTTGTCTTGGCTGAATAAGTCCTCCAAGGCATGCAAAATGGCAGAAACATGCACACAAGACTCTGAAAGACTAAGGAGCAAATTTCTTGAATTTTACTGAAGCCTAATTCATAGACATAGTATTGTGAAGAACAGTTTGAAGCACTGCTCAACCATAGAAATCTTGACAATATTCCCAGTACTTTATTCAGTTATGATGTGTATTCTATTTTCTGAGGTGTAAACATACCTTGCACACTGCACAACAAAAACAATTTAAAATATAATATAATGATAATCACATTATTTAAATATTAGCTTTACCACATTTGTTTAGCTTACCCTGCTGTATATTCACAATGTGCCATTTTTATTTCTTGTAAACCAGTGCAGTAAATATAAACACGGTAAAGTCGGTCTTTCTTCATCGTTGGTCTCACCATGCCTCGGTAACATTGGATGTCATTATGCCATTCTACAACAGTCACATGCTTCGAACGATACAAGTTATGTCCTTGGCTGAGAGCTCTAAAATCACCCTGACATCCAGTAGATATTGCTACTCTATCTACGAGGTAGTTATAAACAACAGTTCGCACCACTCTGAAGCCCTTAGCTCGTATGTAAGTTGGATCTGCAATCCACCCCGACGAAGGAATAAAGCCAGGTAATGGTGCTGATAAGACTTGACTTGAACAGTGTTATCTCCTTCTCTGCTGACTAAATTTATCTGTGATGGTGTCTCTCGAGTAAGAAGTGTCAGGATCCTTTTATATTATCAAAGATTTCGCAATAAAATCAAGGAAGACATTAATTTCTGCCATTAATATTTATATTCTACATTCACGGTTCATTAGCATAAACACGTCCATTCAACGCAATATTAAGTTTTGGTAGCAATCATCTTACCTTTCAACTACTTTTTTTACACCAGAAACCTTTTCGTTTCTCGGACGCAAGAAGTTTCGCAAAATATCGCAGTGTAATGTGAACAGAATCTCCGCGGTAACTCCGGGATGTATTTTATTACACGCCACCACCATTTTGAATTTTGAATATACCTCCAAAACCAAAATATATCCCATGATGCTCTAATTCGTGATATGGCCTATTCAGTTTTTTACGTAAAAAAGGCCACGCAAACGTCCTCCTAAGCTGCGAATGCAGCCGCATACTGTGGCTCGGTCTTCAAAAGCAACGTCCGCGTCCCACTGCAAAAATTCTATACTTATGACGTCATATGTCAGAATACATGCATCGTGTCTGATTGGCTTTCTGTGATCATACAAATTTATAAAATTTAACATCGATGCGTAGAAAAACCTTCGATTTCAATGGGAATCTAACAATTTATCGCAAATCGAACTCGTTCTGGAAAGAATAACTATTTGGTTTTTTAATGACAAAAACTAGGCATTCACCTTGAAATTTAACACAGAAATGGCGTTGGCGTTAATTTTGGTCTGGTCCAAGCCGTGCACCAGCGATTTTATTTACTCGCGTATGATCACAAAATAATCAACCAATCAGAAGCGATGTTTGCATTCTGGGAAAATTAACGTCATCAAGTATTGAATTTTTACAGTTAAGAGACAGACGTTATTTCGGAGAAAGAACGAGCACACAGTACGGGGCTGCTGCCACAGGTTAACGACATCCAGATTGAAAACTAAAACCGAAAAGGCGGAGTATAATTTCATTATTTGTGTTCGGATTCCTACAAGCTTGTATTTCACTGGGAAGATGTTGCGCGTACATAACGTAACATTATTTAATATCTATTAAAATATTCTAATCTCGTTATGGTTCTTCACTTTTAAGCAAGCCTCGTATTTATCATGTTAACTAGAAATACATGAATGCAACAACCCCTCGCCCGCTTTTATTAAATGGTTTTTTGAAACACCCACCCACCCACCTACCATGATTAAAATAAGCACATCTGATATACAACCAATAATAGCCCAATATAAAAACAAACAGATATAAAAACAAATAATCCTCAAGATAAGTCTATAATTTATAAGATGACTAAACTGATTTAACATTTCAAAGCAAAACTTATAGATTTCATTATTAAATTCTGGTTGTACAAAATATGTTTTTAAGTTTCAAAAGGTATTATTTTTAACAAGCTTTAAATGGCTTCCCCTTGCATACATGTTT
The DNA here is from genome assembly GCA_964035015.1 of Corallium rubrum. Classification (NCBI taxonomy): domain Eukaryota; kingdom Metazoa; phylum Cnidaria; class Anthozoa; order Scleralcyonacea; family Coralliidae; genus Corallium; species Corallium rubrum. The sequence continues at coordinate 11,666,444 of OZ036002.1, forward strand.
TGCAAAGGCAGAATTAAATGTCAACAGCTCAAAAATTACATTTATAAAAGAGTCCAGGATAAAAACAATTCGGTAAACAGACAACGTTTCAGTCGAAAATTTGGAAATACAGCCAAAAAAATGGCCAAAGCCCATGAGTATTTAATAACAAAAGGTGATTGCAATGCCAATAAAATCATCACGTCTACATAAGCTTATAAAGGTAGTGTTTTAAGTTAGCTTTAGTTAAGCTGATTTATGGTTTGGACGAGCAAAGGGAAAGCACGAAAACGTGAAGCAGTATATTGTTTAGGTTAAGCGAAAACTTTAAAACAAAATCCTACCGTTAACTTTTGACCACGGAATCACTGTAATTCAGATCGAGTTTTTGTTTACCATACGTCGTTTGGTTTCTTCAAGTTCTCTGGTTTCTCTTCAAGATATATTAAACGGGTTGTTCGTATCCTTCTTTTCTTCGTGCTCCATTTCGTTTCGTTTAAATAAACGAAAGGAAAATACTATTTCATTTGCTTGAGAGTTTATAGTTTTCTGCATCGCTAGTCACCAGTGTCCAACAATTCTTACCGCGTGACACCGTCCCGAACATATATATATATAAACTATTTCCGAGATTACGTCTTCCTTCCCTTTTTCTCCACGCGTGTAAAATGGACTCCACGCATGTCGAGATTAGTACCCTCACCGGGCTCCGGGCCTTCGGCCCTCCGCCCGGCTCGGGGACAATTTCGAAATGCCTTACCAAGATAGATTCAGTCATACAATTAATACTCGTAATATCAATCCATTTTTAGGACTTACTTTAGAAATGCTTCAGGGAAAGATGAAGTAACACTAACATGCATGCTTGGTTTAAAAAGCATATACATAATATAAACTCACACAAAAACAAGTTTATATAAGAACCTTAAACCTGTGGTTTCGCTACCCAATTTCAGTACAAGGACAACAATATGCCGGTTAAAAAACGACTCATTTATACCGAAATGAAAAGTATAACGTAAAGAACCCTTAAGCAGACTGCAATAAAGACTGCAACCACAAAACGATTTTTATGGTTTTTCAACAATTCCAACAGACAACGGAAAAAACACCACAGCCAGTAGACAGCGAAGCAGAAAATTTTATAACTTTTATAAATCGCCAATTGTACGTATTTCCATTACCAAAGCTGGAACTAATCAGCTTTGTAAAGGGATGAGACTGGACAATTTGAGACATCGCGGGTAGAGGCCACTGCATCAATTTCAAATTCTTCATCTTAGAACAGCATTAAGTAATAAAAACTACCTTGCTACAGTACTTACTTAAAATTTGGAGCCATTTCAAGAATACCCATCTTTCTTCTTCCGTCAAAACTTAAAAAAAGAAACATAAAATGGTCTGAAAATGCATCTATTACGAGAATTATGTTTTAAAACCACACCATTTAAAAAACTAAAACTCCGGTCAAAAAATACATCAGTAAAAAGCTTTAAATTGTCATGTCTAAAAATGTTGATGGTTTCACGATATCTGCTTTCGTTTTCGAGAAATAACGTTTTCATTTTCGTGTTTTTGTGCTTCTGAACGCCGCATTAACGATATATTTTGTCTGCTCGAAATTGGTGCTCAGTGGACATTTCTTTTCAATTCTGACGTCATTGAGCGCTAGAAACAAAAGAAAAGCACTCAGACTATGTGCACGCGACAACGTTACCGAGCGTTTTTAAATTTCTCGTTTTCAACTTCATCGTTTTGGCCTTCTGATTATAGACGGTACTTATATAGGAAACGCGTTTGTGTTATATGCAAATTTGCAGCCACTTTTGTCTCAACAGAAATTGGATCCTATGACTTATTTTATCCTTTCTTTTTTCAGTAATATTGGGTCTTAGCTTGTCGCACAATTCAATAAAATGCTTCCTGCTCATTCTATTGAAATAAAGCGGTTCTTGACCATTAGTTACTTGACAGGCTATGTATTTGTTATTACTCGGGCTACTGTGGTGGTAGCCGAGTCTAGGTTTCGGCTCCGTTTGTTGTTGTTTTTGGGGTTTTTCGCCACACAAAATTGCATTATTCAATTATCCCGTCAGGCCTTGCGAAACTGTAAAGGCATGTTGCGTGCTCGATTTTTTCACGTTTTTTCGAGTTTTTTTGCCTTTGATCGAGTCGGGTTGAGGTGTTTTCCGACGGTATTCGTGAATTCATGAGTAGTTGATCAGTAATGTTGCTGACAAGGTTTGTCCATGAAGACAGAATAGATGAATTTATTACAGACATGAAAAAATGCCAAATGATGTGTTGACATCAGCACCTACTACTTAGCTAGTTTGACTTGAGGACTAGACATAGGCGTACCTGACCAGTTACGTTTGTTGTTGTTTATTTTTGTTGGGGGGTTGTGTTGGGTTTGTTGGGGTTTGTTTGTGTTTTTTTTTTGGGGGGGGGGGGGCAATACGATGATCGACTGTCGATTATTAGATCGTATTCAACATACGATCATGAATATTTAACAGCAATATTACCCGAATTTACCCGAAATTTCTTTCAAAAAGTGCCCGAAATTTTCATTTTTAAAATGGCTTTCTCCTTGTTTGAATAGCTTTACCTTTTGGAAGTGACCGAGTTATAGTTAATCAGTTAAAGCGGCTGACAATTGTCTTCATCATAAACATGCTTACAAATACTTTATAATGTTTACAACTGCACACGCCAGCGATCGCGGTAGATCTAGTACGTAAAATATGACGAGCTATTTCAAAACAGGTTGGCCCTGGCCTTGCTGCTTTATAGTCCGACAACTACAAAATGCAAGTATAATAACACGCACCGAATAGAGCAAATATCGGTAAGATATCAATATGTGAACTGTTCAGTGCATGTCTAGATATCGGTGTCGTGTGTCGTATTACATTTGGAAACGCGTGTTTCAATGTTTAAATATTTTCTGTTTGTCCGAATTTAAATAAATTCTATATCAAAATGATCGCTTGATTCTGCCGAATCCGACACTATAGGTTTTGTCTACTAAATATATTAGATCCGTTGTTTAATTTTCAAAAAACGGCCTTGTTTACATTTATATTACATTAGCTAACCTTCGGCGCTTCCTGCACCGCTGCAGTTCATATAAGACCATAGATTCTATTTGTGAAATTCTATGCAAATATGCAATGCATTGCCATTGCCACGTAGTCTTGCTAGAGTACGCACAGGCTACGCGAAGCTTTCAGAAATCAGTAGCCTGAGTGAACGCCTTGAGCTGGCGTCTTGTTAATGATGTTGTGTTAACAACCTTACCAAAGATACCAGTTAAAGACCAAGGTCTCAGAGAAGAAGATTGTCATTTAAAATTTTAGCCGCCATCTTGAATTTTCAGCGTTTCAAGATTTTGATGTAGTTTTCACCTGTTCACACGAGAATAAACAAATGCTATGCGTACATGTATCTGCGCCAAACCCACACTGTGAGAATCACTTGTCAAGATCTTGTAAGATCTGTGTGATCATGGAAAATCTTGTAAGATCTTAAGAAAAATCTTATAAGATTTTTACACGTAGATCTTATAAGATTTTAGCGAGATCTTATAAAATAATTAAAGATCAGAGAAAGTACACGTTCAATTCTCTGGCCAAAATAATTTTTTATCATGATTCACAAAAACTGTGGTAGATCACAGTCAAAAGTTTACTATAAGTCACGTTAAAAATACTTACCAGTTTTATCAGCAATATCCCCTGTCTCCGAAATGTTTTAGTGCTAATCTTTGTCGGAAATATAGAATTTAATGGCTAACTAAAGATATATCCCAATACGGCTGTTGAGCCGGACACCGCGGGTCTAAAGTATACCCCTGAATCGTCTGTAGGTTAGTGTGGCATTTTGGAAACTTATACCGTTAGATAGAGCGTTAATTCTGTACAACAAATGTAAATTCAAAAAAAAATCGTAGAATAGCAACGGACAAAAATCTATTTGAACTGAGATGAGCGCCAAATATCAAATGGCAAGTAGGTTTGTGCCATTCACGAAACTGTCTTCTACGAGTATTTAACGCTCTATCTAACTGTTACAGTTAGATAGAATGTTAAATACCCTACAACATATGTGAATTAGAAAAAATCGTATAGAATAGAACCCTGAAAAATCATAGTGTTTTAGTCAAAACCTTTGCCGGAAATATAGAATTTAACGGCTAACAGCCGTATTGGGATATATCTTCATTGCAGTTGAGCCGCCCGCGGATACCGCGTGTTTAAAGTATACCCCTGAATCGTCTGTAGGTTTGTGCCATTCACGAACATCAACGGTTATATAGAGCGTTAAATTCTGTACAACATATGTGAATTAGAAAACATGGTATAGAATACCAACAGAGAAAAGGATATTTGAACTGACGTGAGCGCAAATATTAAATATATCAAATTGCATTATTACGCTATTTACTTGACATACGGTCAAACGCGGTCACATTTAAAGTAAATCCCTGAATCGTCTGTAGATTTGTGCCATTTGGGAAACTTGCACGGTTAGATAGAGCGTAAAATTCTGTACAACGTATGTGAATTAGAACAAATCGTATAGAATAGCAACGGAGAAAAATCTATTTGAACTGAGATGAGCGCAAATATCAAATTGCATTATTATGCTATCACTTGGCGTACGGTCAGACGCAATCATTTTAAAGTATTCCCGAATCGTCTGTAAGTTTGTGCCATTCACGAAATTCGTACAGTTAGATAGAACGTTAAATTATGTACAAAATATGTGAATTTGAAAAAATCGTATAGAATAGAACCCTGAAAATCGTAGTATTTTAATCCAAAACTCTGTCGCTTCGTGATATGGCGGACGAAATATTTGTTACACCACAGCACACACTACAGGTCAGTTGTTCGTGCGTGCGTGTGTGTATGTATGTGGGTTAGCTTTTTTGGGTAACAAGCACAAGCACAAGCACAAGCACAAGCACAAGCACAAGCACAAGCACAAGCACAAGCACAAGCACAAGCACAAGCACAAGCACAAGCACAAGCACAAGCACAAGCACAAGCACAAGCACAAGCACAAGCACAAGCACAAGCACAAGCACAAGCACAAGCACAAGCACAAGCACAAGCACAAGCACAAGCACAAGCACAAACACAAACACAAACACAAACACAAACACAAACACAAACACAAACACAAACACAAACACAAACACAAACACAAACACAAACACAAACACAAACACAAACACAAACACAAACACAAACACAAACACAAACACAAACACAAACACAAACACAAACACAAACACAAACACGATAGCAATATATCTGCTGCGCAGATACAAAAACAAAACAACACAGTTGAAAACAATAGTGAAAACGATTATCAGATATCGTTTCTAGTAATAAAAACGTCAACTGACACCCCTTTCATCTGTTTTCGGGTGAACACGTCGTGAAAACGATGCTTTTTTGAAACGCGTTTCAAAATGAAAACTCTCGGAAACGACACTGTGTGCACATAGCCTCAATAACGCCAAAATTCAACGAACGCCCGCAGTGACCAACGTTGGTCCGTCAAAATGACGCCGTCAACAAGTAAAATATACGAATGCGAGAACGTTATTTTTTGAGAACAAAATCAGATTTACTAGCTATACCTATGAGCATTATTCAGCATGTTAGTTATAGGCCTTTCATTTAAATATAATCTATTTTTTTATGGAAGTTCCCTACTGTATTAAAGTACATACAGACCGTCTACAGCCCTTTGGTTTCTGTATATATTGCATAAGGTCAAATAATTGATAAGTCTTCACAATTTTTAATTTGTCCAATTAGTTTCCAAATATCAAACACAAACACAAACACAAACACAAACACAAACACAAACACAAACACAAACACGATAGCAATATATCTGCTGCGCAGATACAAAAACAAAACAACACAGTTGAAAACAATAGTGAAAACGATTATCAGATATCGTTTCTAGTAATAAAAACGTCAACTGACACCCCTTTCATCTGTTTTCGGGTGAACACGTCGTGAAAACGATGCTTTTTGAAACGCGTTTCAAATGAAAACTCTCGGAAACGACACTGTGTGCACATAGCCTCAATAACGCCAAAATTCAACGAACGCCCGCAGTGACCAACGTTGGTCCGTCAAAATGACGCCGTCAACAAGTAAAATATACGAATGCGAGAACGTTATTTTTTGAGAACAAAATCAGATTTACTAGCTATACCTATGAGCATTATTCAGCATGTTAGTTATAGGCCTTTCATTTAAATATAATCTATTTTTTGATGGAAGTTCCCTACTGTATTAAAGTACATACAGACCGTCTACAGCCCTTTGGTTTCTGTATATATTGCATAAGGTCAAATAATTGATAAGTCTTCACAATTTTTAATTTGTCCAATTAGTTTCCAAAATATCTCACTTTCAGCATTAAAAAATCTTTATTTGAAATATCCTGCTAAAAAATTTCATGAACTACAAGGAGTCAGATTCTTTATAAACAAACACATTGAGCTTGTCATCTCAACATTTATAACTGAATATGAGAGCTTTTTACATGATTGTAGTCAAAATGTGATTGGTTTTCTCCCTGCGATCAATCAATCATTATTAATCAATCAATCAATAAATCAATCAATCAATCAATCAATCAATCATTATCAATCAATCAATCATTATCAATCAATCATTATCAATCAATCAATCAATCAATCAATCAATCAATCAATCAATCAATCAATCAATCAATCAATCAATCAATCAATCCACCCATCCATCCATCAATCAAGATCTTTATACTCTATCGCTCCTATAACAACGTCCAAGAATGAGCATACCCTCAGACGTCCAAACCCCAGTCAAACACGGGACTGACTTAACCGCATTTGACTCGAGGTTTTGACGTCTCTCCTTGATGAAAGGTTTAACTATTTTTAAAGATAGAAATAATTCCTATGCTAATAATATCTTCAGAAATTGTCGAATTCCTTTCATTTACCACATTTGTTATGCATGTAGCCCGCCAAAATTACGCCTGTAGCCCGCCAAAATTATGCATGTGCCCCGTCAAAATAACGCGTGGGCATGTTCATGCAACTCGCGTAAACAAAAATCTTCATTTAGTAAAAAAAATCGGCCAAACTGAGATTGAAACAATATACAGCATTCCTGAAACGGAAAAAACTTTCCGCAGATATTTTGCCCTGAACATGGCAAAAGTAAGATTTTAAAAACATGGCAGGCAGAAAAGAGTCTGAGTCCGAAGAACAGTTGTGATGTAAGATCGGACCGAAGTATTTTCGTTGTTTTACTTGGTTTTCGCCGTAATCAGTCGGTAGAAATGCCCTCCCGGTGTGTTGTATTCGGATGTTATAACAAACCAAGATCCTGAGAAAGACACAAAAGCTGTGAAAAATACGACTTTGGGTGAATTTTGTTAACTGGAAACGCGCAAAATGAGAGCCATCCAGCACAAGTTGTCTGTTCTAAATATTTTAAGCCAGAAGATTTTGTTCGAAAAGTTGATATGCCTCCATTGCCTGGGCAAGAAAAGTTTGTAATCCCGTAGCTGAAAAGAAATAATATAGGAATAACTCCCTAGCCAAGCGTACTTGCCGGAGGTGATCGCGAAGATGATAACGGAAAACCAACTTTTCGAACGAAAGCTTCTGATATGAAATATTTAGACTATTTACAACTTGTGCTGGAAGGCTCCCGGTTAATTTGTATCGTTTGACTTCGCTTTGTAGCCTTTGTTACTGTATTCACGTGTTGCTATAAAAATGAAAACTTGATACAGCTATATACGAGTAAAGACTGGCAACAGACGCTGTGCTTTTTGAGAATATACGCTAATTATATTGAGGCCTGAAGTAGTGAAAAGTTGAGTTTGGGCGAATTTTGTTAAGAGGAATTGAAACGCGCAAACTGTGAAACTGCTTGAAGTATTTATTGTCTTCTGTGCGTTTTTTAAACTTTCAAAGAAGTCTGTTATACACTGTATTTATCTTTTTCACTTGAGATTTTGACTGGTAAGCAGCCAAAGCTGCACTTGACTTTTTCATCTTTTAAAAGATTAATGAGAAGTATTTTTTCAATATTCGACAAGATAATCAAGTGCATAAATACAATATACACTTAATGTCTGGTTATGAGGGAAAAAAAAACTAAAGGTTTCCCAAGGGATCAGACAATGCGTTGAGAGTCGGCCAAAAATGGTCGAGAAATAAAAAAGTGTCGAGATTTCGGCAAAAACAAGTCGAGAATAAAAAACGTCTTGAGATGTTCATTTTTTAATCATACTTTTTGAGCTGGTCGAGAATTGATTTCTGACTCGCTGACAGCATGGGGATATCAGATATTTTTTCAAAGGGGGAAATAACCAATCACTTTATACTTTCTATGGGTAGGTAGGATTGTACTAACTAGTGTATTCTGACGCCAAGCTAGCGAAGATGACGCAATTTCGGATAATAGGTGTAAACTCGCTTTTATATACAGCAAGATAACGCTGTCGATTGTAGAGAACGGGTATACGTGAACGCCAGGGCGAGCCAACTTATATAAAAACAATGGTGATGCAGTCGTTCGGCAGTGACATGGCGTTCGGTGACTCGCGTTCCGCGCTAACTATAACCCAATAATGAATCGTCAGATTTTTCGTCAAGTTATACAAATGTCGACTGGTTTGCGTCTTAAATTCGGACTGGACTTTGACAACTTTATCGTAAAGTAAGAAAACACTTCAACGACAACGACCACGACAGGGAAAATTAATTAAAAACGACTCATTGAAGCCTAATTCTTCTTCTACGACGAACCCTCGAGAGGTGGGGTGGGGGGACGCCGGGGGAGGGATTGTATAAACAATCTGATTCTTATGTCTATAATCTGCAGCAACTGTATGGCGACATTAACTGGCCAACAATTGGCGCTGAAACGACTTGCAAAGAAATGAAATACTGTGGCTTTTAACACATGTCTGTCGCAAATTAATTATCCTTATCCGAAACCCGCTGACATTTTCTAATATTAGCAATTTGAAGTACTGCACCTGGGTGAATTTCGAAAAAAAAAGACGTTTTGTGCTTGAAAGAGTAGACTGTGAGTATAGTTGACTTACGAGTTTAAGTCACCAAAACCTTTTTAGACTTACAAGCAGAACTATTCAGTCAAAACGTCAATTGACAGTAATTTCTAGCTTCTTCAAATTAGAACCAGCTGGAACTCCTACGGTACTATGTAATCATCTAGCCATACAATCCCGGCCCCGGCGTCGCCCACCCCTGGGTTCGCCGTCGAGGAAGAATTAGGCTACATTTGGACGTCTTTAATTAATTTTCCCTGTCGTGGTAGTTGTCGTTGAAGTGTTTTCTTACTTTACGATAAAGTTGTCAAAGTTCAGTCCGAAAAAAAAATAACAGTTCTGAACGTATCAGTCGAAATTTGTATAACCTGACGAAAGTCTGACGATTTATTATTGGGTTATAGTTAGCGCGGAACGCGAGTCACCGGTCACTGCCGAACGACTGCACCCCCATTGTTTTTATATGAGTCAGTTCGCAGTGGCGTTCACGTATACCCGTTCTCTACAGTCGACAGCGTTATCTTACTGTACATAAAAGCGAGTTTACACCTATTATGATTATCCGAAATTGCATAAATTGCATAATCTTCGCCAGCTTAGCGATCAGAATACACCTACCCATAGAAATTATAAAATGATTGGTTATTTCCCCCTTTGGAAAATATCTGTGACCCCCCCCCCCCCCCCCCGCCCTGGTTATGAGGGGGAAAAAAACTAAAGGTTTCCCAAGGGATCAGACAATGCGTTGAGAGTCGGCCAAAAATGGTCGAGAAATAAAAAAGTGTCGAGATTTCGGCAAAAACAAGTCGAGAATAAAAAACGTCTTGAGATGTTCATTTTTTAATCATACTTTTTGAGCTGGTCGAGAATTGATTTCTGACTCGCTGACAGCATGGGGATATCAGATATTTTTTCAAAGGGGGAAATAACCAATCACTTTATACTTTCTATGGGTAGGTAGGATTGTACTAACTAGTGTATTCTGACGCCAAGCTAGCGAAGATGACGCAATTTCGGATAATAGGTGTAAACTCGCTTTTATATACAGCAAGATAACGCTGTCGATTGTAGAGAACGGGTATACGTGAACGCCAGGGCGAGCCAACTTATATAAAAACAATGGTGATGCAGTCGTTCGGCAGTGACATGGCGTTCGGTGACTCGCGTTCCGCGCTAACTATAACCCAATAATGAATCGTCAGATTTTTCGTCAAGTTATACAAATGTCGACTGGTTTGCGTCTTAAATTCGGACTGGACTTTGACAACTTTATCGTAAAGTAAGAAAACACTTCAACGACAACGACCACGACAGGGAAAATTAATTAAAAACGACTCATTGAAGCCTAATTCTTCTTCTACGACGAACCCTCGAGAGGTGGGGTGGGGGGACGCCGGGGGAGGGATTGTATAAACAATCTGATTCTTATGTCTATAATCTGCAGCAACTGTATGGCGACATTAACTGGCCAACAATTGGCGCTGAAACGACTTGCAAAGAAATGAAATACTGTGGCTTTTAACACATGTCTGTCGCAAATTAATTATCCTTATCCGAAACCCGCTGACATTTTCTAATATTAGCAATTTGAAGTACTGCACCTGGGTGAATTTCGAAAAAAAAAGACGTTTTGTGCTTGAAAGAGTAGACTGTGAGTATAGTTGACTTACGAGTTTAAGTCACCAAAACCTTTTCAGACTTACAAGCAGAACTATTCAGTCAAAACGTTTTCAATTGACAGTAATTTCTAGCTTCTTCAAATTAGAACCAGCTGGAACTCCTACGGTACCATGTAATCACTAGACATAAAACCCCGCCCCTGCCCCCCCCCCCCCCCCCCCCGGGTTCGCCGACGAGGAGGAATTGGGCTACATTTGGACGTCTTTAATTAATTTTCCCTGTCGTGGTAGTTGTCGTTGAAGTGTTTTCTTACTTTGCGATAAAGTTGTCAAAGTTCAGTCCGAAAAAAAAATAACAGTTCTGAACGTATCAGTCGACATTTGTATAACCTGACGAAAGTCTGACGATTCATTATTGGGTTATAGTTAGCGCGGAACGCGAGTCACCGGTCACTGCCGAACGACTGCACCCCCATTGTTTTTATATGAGTCAGTTCGCAGTGGCGTTCACGTATACCCGTTCTCTACAGTCGACAGCGTTATCTTACTGTACATAAAAGCGAGTTTACACCTATTATGATTATCCGAAATTGCATAAATTGCATAATCTTCGCCAGCTTAGCGATCAGAATACACCTACCCATAGAAATTATAAAATGATTGGTTATTTCCCCCTTTGGAAAATATCTGTGACCCCCCCCCCCCCCCCCCCCCCCCCCCCCCCCCGATCACTTCACCCCACGCTGTCAGCGAGTCAGAAATTAATTCTCGACTAGCTCAAAAGATATGATTAAAAAATGAACATCTCAACACGCTTTTTATTCTCGACTTGTTTTTGCCGAAATCTCGACACGTTTTTATTTCTCGACTAGTTTTTGTGGATCTCGACACCTTTTTATTTCTCGACCATAAGTTCAACTAGACTTTCACTTTCTTATTTCTATATTATTTGGTCAATGGTTTTACCTTCTTCAGATCTTCTTGTATAAATGTAGCAACCGAATAACGGCCCCACCAATTTCTGTAGTTTAAAAGCAGACAATAGTTGTGCATCAACCAGATGACTAGAAACAACCAACCCTTTTAGTTCACAACATTCACGAAGGCCCACAGGCAGCTCTCTCAAATTACACAGTGACAAATCCAGTCTTTGCAAGGTTTCTAGCTTTGGAAAGAGTGTTAGGTTGGGACCAAGTTCGTAACTGTTATGAAGGTCCAACTCGTGTAACTCAGAACATTCTCCAAGACCATCAGGTAGCTGTCTAAGACCACAATTAGACAAATCCAGTTTCTTCAGATGTGGTAGCTTAGGAAAGACAATTGGGCTGTCACCAAAGTGGAAACTGTCGTGAAGGTTTAATTCTTGTAACTCAGAACATTCCCCAAGACCATCAGGTAGCTGTCTAAGACCACAATTAGACAAATCCAGTTTCTTCAGATGTGGTAGCTTAGGAAAGACAATTGGGCTGTCACCAAAGTGGAAACTGTCGTGAAGGTTTAATTCTTGTAACTCAGAACATTCCCCAAGACCATCAGGTAGCTGTTTAAGACCACAATTAGACAAATCCAGTTTCTTCAGATGTGGTAGCTTAGGAAAGACAATTGGGCTGTCACCAAAGTGGAAACTGTCGTGAAGGTTTAATTCTTGTAACTCAGAACATTCCCCAAGACCATCAGGTATCTGTGTAAGAACACAATTAGACAAATCCAGTTTCTTCAGATGTGGTAGCTTAGGAAAGACAATTGGGCTGTCACCAAAGTGAAAACTGTTTTGAAGGTTTAATTCTTGTAACTCAGAACATTCCCCAAGACCATCAGGTAGCTGTTTAAGACCACAATTAGACAAATCCAGTTTCTTCAGATGTGGTAGCTTAGGAAAGACAATTGGGCTGCCACCAAAGTGAAAACTGTTGTGAAGGTTTAATTCTTGTAACTCAGAACATTCCCCAAGACCATCAGGTAGCTGTTTAAGACCACAATTAGACAAATCCAGTTTCTTCAGATGTGGTAGCTTAGGAAAGACAATTGGGCTGTCACCAAAGTGAAAACTGTTTTGAAGGTTTAATTCTTGTAACTCAGAACATTCCCCAAGACCATCAGGTAGCTGTTTAAGACCACAATTAGACAAATCCAGTTTCTTCAGATGTGGTAGCTTAGGAAAGACAATTGGGCTGTCACAATAGTGGAAACTGTTGTGAAGGTTTAATTCTTGTAACTCAGAACATTCCCCAAGACCATCAGGTAGCTGTTTAAGATCATAATTAGACAAATCCAGTTTCTTCAGATGTGGTAGCTTAGGAAAGACAGTTGGGTTGTCACCACGTGAGTGGAAATTGTTGTGAAGCTTCAATTCTTGTAACTCAGAACATTCCCCAAGTTCAGCGGGCAAGCCACAATTAACTAATGTCAATTTCTTTACCTTTGTCATATTCTGAAAAAAATCAGCATTGCAATCTAAAAGATTATCAATAACAGTCACCTCTACAATATTGGGCAATTTATCCATTCCTGTTAGCGACATCGTTGTACCACCAGCACTGAGAAACAGCTTCTTCAGATTAACCATTTCTCCAAGGAATGGTTTTTTACATTCACCACGGAACTGAACATGTGTTGGTCTTCCTGGTGATGGTATTACATTCACACTGCTCAACGAAATTTGAGGGAACTTTCCAAATGAAGAATGATAAGTCTTTATAGTTATTGTTCTTTCTCCTGGTTCACCATCAGCTATAATCAGTTCTTCCAAAGATTCAAAAGTTCCACTGCGGTCGCAAACTAAAACACCTTCTTCGTAATCTCTTAAAATTACTTGATGCAACTTTTTCTTGGTAGAAAACTTGAGCGGTTGCCCTCTCAAAGCTTTACATTTCAGATCAAGAAAAATTAGACCATGCTGATCAAGTGCAATATAACAGGTCTTCCACAAATACTTGTCGCCAACTTTTTGTGCATACAGATGGTTGCGACCACAATAATCAAATATTTCAATTGTGATATTAGGTGGCAAACTATCGATGGTTGACTCAAGAAAGCTGAGCACATTTTCATGACAAAGAAGGACTTTAGATTTTTCAGGATTTTTAAGCAGTTCAATTGGAAATGCTTCTTTCAGAACACCTGCTGGTCTCAAATCCATTACAGTCATTCCATTTTTTTCGTGTGGTTTGCACACGACATCCTGTATCGTTATGGAACCATCGTTCGCTACCAAACTACTAGATGACCCAGTATTTGGTTTAACATTGGGTTTATCCACCAAACTACTAGCTTGCCAAATTATTGGTTTGGTAGTGGGTTCATCCATTACTAAAGAATTAGTCTATCCAACCATGGGTCACACAATATTTTGGAATCATTTCCTGTAAGATAACAATTATTGTTGTTATAACAAGACCAATAAATTAATAGTTGTACATAATGTTGTAGCATAATAAAAGAAGTTAACATTATATATATATATATATATATATATATATATATATATATATATATATATATATATATATATATATATATATATATATATATAGTGCTTAGCTATATTCATAAGGACACTGAGTATTTGTTTACAATGGCTTTTATATAAACATTGTTAATTTTAAAACACTCAAATCGGTAATTTTCTCAAGAAAAAATCTTACGTTACCATAGCCACATTTGACCGATTGATTGCTATGCTACGATCGTAGATTTTGTCACAGGACGTTCAAACAATTTGAGTCACAAGGCCGCTCGATTATTTTGAGTCGTTGGTGTACGCAAACTTTGTTCAAGCCTATTTCGGAGGGCCGAAGAGATCAATTTTGTCGAAACTACCTCTGTAAATGTATTCAACATGTTCTTAGCAAATTTTTAAAGCAATTAGATGTTTCGGAGTGAATTTATAGAACTTTCTGTCGAAATTGTCGGAGTTGGGGTCTCCTACCTTGTCTAATTACATTGGTGTGAAGAAGAGCCGTGAGTAGAGAGATGTTCAATAGTTTATACCAGTCCTCTGAAGAGGATCAAACAACAAATCAACACAGAAAAATCAAAAGAAAGCCTCTACTTTATATTTTGCCACAAAATACAATACATTATTTGCATAACCAGGTTGTTTCACAAGGCTTAGACATGTATGAATCTAATGAATGAATAAAATGCTTGATTGCACTCGTACCAAAATTATGCAAACATCGGTTTGTATAAAATAAGGATAATGAGAACAATGAAGCTTTTTTTTTCTACACGGAGAATCTTGCAGTCATATTCTTATTAATTTCTCATCTGAATTTCAACCAAAATTGAAAGGTTTGGTCCTTGATCTATAATCAATCTTTCCACAAACATTCACAAAAACCTGTGAAGTATTTTGAGAGATATCCTGGTGACAGACTTACAGACAAACAAACAAACAAACAAACAAACAAACAAACAAACAAACAAACAAACAAACAAACAAACAAACAAACAAACAAACAAACAAACAAACAAACAAACAAACAAACAAACAAACAAACAAACAAACAGAGAGATAAACAGAGGTAAAAACATAACCTCCTGGCGGAGGTAATAAATAAATAAATAAATAAGTAAATATTAAGTAAATAAGTAAGTAAATTAAATCATTAATTAATTAATTAGTTAATTAAAAATTTAAAAAAATAATCAATGTTAAAATGTTGAAATTTAACTTTGAAATCTTCAAAAGAATCTGAGTTTACTAAATTATCTGCAAGAGAATTCCAATCCTGGATCATTTGTGGAAAAAATGAAAATTTAAAAGTTTATCAAAAAATATATTTAAACATCTTTATAAAACTTAGGTATACGGTTTAAAAGAATGCATGACTGCCACGTGTGTGCATTTCACTATAGATCTGTATTAGTGGTTTGCGGTATCTAGATTAAGGGGGTGATTACATGGACCGGGCTAACTGTTGAACTCGCTTCGATACGCGTTCGTTTGGTTGACTGTGTGAATAAATAGTGCTGAAAGGAACTGAAATAGAACATCAACGTTGTTTGTGTGTTTCGTGATCAAAGCGAAGATTTAATAAATTAATTAGTTATCGTGAAGACGCTTTCCTGGGTTAGCTAAGACTTTAACAATCTTTTTATTAACGATGGGCTTACAAAATAAATATAGACTAATTAGTGTAAAGCTGAAGTAAAGCTAACGTAACTTTGCCCTTATTTACTTGATAATTGCAAATTTTGGCCTGAAATCATCCCGGTTAACCGGGCCAGTCCGGTCCATGTAATCGCCCTAATTATCTAATGAGTCAATTTATACAATAAATTTAGTTTTGCTTTTTTCCTCCTTAACTCCAGACTACCTATCCTAACTCTCTAATCATGTCCGTGACACTCACTGTCTGTTGATAATTTTGAGTACAAAACCGTGTGCAGCTTTCCTCTGTACGCTTTCTATTTTGGCTAATTGTATCTTTCCTTATAGAATAGATCGCATGACGCACTCGCATATTCCAACTTCGGTCTTACTATTGTTCGGTATGCAATTTTTCTGACCTCTCGAGGGCAGTTCTAAAGAAACTGCATACCGAACAATAGTAAGACCGAAGTTAGAATATGCGAGTTCGCCATGTTTAAAAGCCGTTGTAAACAAACACTCATATAGTGCGAGTTTCGACTACCTGTGCCATGTTTACAGAAAATGACATGCCGTAGAATCACGTAAGTAAACGACTTCCAAAAAAGTACTGACTCCCCTAAAATAGCGCCCGCCCTGGGCAATTAGCCCTCTCGTCCTTGCGACCCTCGGAAAGTTCTAGCCGCCAAAAAATAGCGATACCCCCAAAGTAGCGACACTCATAAAGTAGCGGCATCCGGAAAGAAGCGGCACCCAACTGAAAAGTAGCGGGATCCCGAAAATAGCAACACCCCAAAAGTAGCGGCACCCCGAAATTAACAGCTCCCCAAACGTAGCTACTCCCCCAAAACAGCGGCACCCTTAAGTAACGACAACCCAAAAGTACTGGTTCCCCGAAAGTATCGATCCCCCAATAGTAGCAACACTCCCATAAGTAACGACTCCCCGAATGTAGCAAAACCTCAAAAGCAGCAACACTAAAAAAGTAGCAACAACCCCCAAAAGTAGCAACAACCCCCAAAAGTAGCAACACAACGAAACGAAAATAGCAACACGCTAAAAGTAGTAGCCTCTGTAATGTATGTAAGTAGATTCATATAAATACAGAACTTCGTTTGATGAACGAGGTCTTGTTCAGAGTATTAAATGGCCTACAAACGATAACTGGCGTAGTCGGCAGGATAATCCATTACATCCACTCGAATCATCGAAGTTAACAACCAAAAGAGAATATAGTTCTTTGAGTAGAAAGAGAGATGGAGCGAATTATTGGTTCAGTTCCTCAAATAAATAGACTGGCAAAGTAGAGACTTTCCGGTAGCTTGGAATGCGTTCAAAGAACACTCCGAATTCATGTTTGGACTTTGGAGGCCCACTCAAAGACTGCTCGGAATTAGCTGAAAAACGCAACTACTTGATGATCTGGGTAGGAAAGTAAGGACGAGAAATTCACAAAACTTTTACGCTAACAGCTGACGAGAAGAAGCTCGATGTTCATTATCAGAAGTTCGAAGCCCATGTATAGTTGTTTCATGCTAAAGTACAAGAAGAGGAAGAAAAGTTTGAAAATTTTGTGACCGAACTTAAATTGTTGACCCGAGATTGCGTATATCAACAAGCAGATGAAATGGTTCGAGACAGGATTATGCATGTTCGGAATCAGATCTTCGAAGGTTCGAGCCAGATTAATTCAAGAAGGATCTTCCTTGACGATGGAAAAAGCTACTGACATTGGACGCACAATGGAAATTTTTGAAGCTCAGTTAAAAAGTATGACCGGAGATGACGCCAAGGTTCATGGAATAAAGTCGAGATATTATGGTCCCAATACAATGTTGTCAGACGCTGACCGGCAGCAAACATATACCATACAAATTCCCGAATAAAGAATTCACTTTGATACACATACTCATTCATAACAGTACTATTTTAGTTAATTCTAGATACGTGTTTTTTAAACGGAGTAAATATTCGATTAATTAAGCTATTTAGCTCAGGTTTTTGAAATTGACAACTTCTAAAAACCCTTACGAAAATTTCATATGTAAACTTTTCACATATGAAATTTCCACATATGGAATTGGAACCTTTTCACATATGAAATTTCCACATATGAAATACAGTTCCACATATGAAATTTCCACATATGGAATTGGAACCTTTTCACATATGAAATATAATTCCACATATGAAATCACCACATATGGAATTGGAACCTTTTCACATATGAAATATATACAGTTCCACATATGAAATTTCCACATATGGAATTGGAACCTTTTCACATATGAAATATAGTTCCACATATGAAATCACCACATATGGAATTGGAACCTTTTCACATATGAAATTCCCACATATGAAATTTCCACATATATATATATATATATATATGGAATAAAATATTTTCAGATATTCAATTATTAAAATACAATTTATGGGAAATTAGACATTAGAATATGCAGAATGTGCAAAACTTGAACTTTACTTAAACAATTGAACACCATATTAACACATTCAATATTGTTTGTTTTTAGACTAATTTAATTTTAGAAATATATTATCAATTTACATCGAAATTCTAGAATTTAAAGTTAAATTCACCTGGCCCAGCTATGTAAAAGGCAATTACAATATAGCACTAGTTGTACATTTTGTACGACTGTAAATTCAGCTCATTTTATCAAATGTTGAACTTTTTGAGGTATTCAACAGTAAGCTTATAGTTATGTACCAGACAATAAATAATCAGCAAATGTTCAATATGATTACTGGTCTGGTAACAAACAATTGCACTGTGGAAAGTTAACCTACTTTTGAACAACTGGCCCATTGTGTTTACCACAAAATAATGTACACGTTAAATGTAAAATATTAAAATAAATAAATAAATATACCGGTCTATATGACTGTAAAAACAAACTATTTTAGTCCTTCCTCTAAACGTCTTTTTCTTTTACACGCTTCCTTCTCATCTTTAATTTTTTGGGTAATTGCATTCCGGACAGCAGTAGGAGTAGTCCTGGCAACATAACCTGTGAAATATACAATACGATTCATAATTACATGATTACCAAGGTTATACAATTGTTATTTTTGGGAATGAGATCATGCAATATGAAAAATTTAATGCTCTTTTCCCTTTGCCTACACAAACCAGGGAAATTAGAGATTAAATCACCCAGTGAGAACATTTGAAACCAAGGCAATCATGGTATTAATTGGTTAAAATTATTCTCACTTTAGAAATCTGATATATGTAGAAACTGATAGCAAGTCATGTCAGGAAATTAGTGATTAAATGTCCATCAAGCCTCAGGATATAGTCTGCAAGCAAACTTTTCCCCCACCCTTAGAGAACGGTACAACAATAATCTCTCACCCACCCGGGCATGGGTGAGAGACTGTCTGCTATCACAGATTAGCCTTGGGAGAAGTCCCTCAGATATACATGCTCATTTGGCTGGCTCAGACAGGAATAAGTAATAATCACTTGACCCAACACCATTGTTACCACCCCTTAGAGAGTAAAATCATCTGTTGGAGTGTGAATTATTAATGTCAATATTAAACTTTATAATTACGAAGTATATTTAGATACTATCTTCCATCATACACTGTATCACAGATGGGCTATCAGATGTGATAATGACCTACTAGCTGACTAGCTTCCCAGAGTCAAGAGTAAGATTCCCTCCAAAGGTCACATGCTCATACATTCCTCCTAACTACAAGATTGCAGTTACCGAGCAAACAATTTGGACAGAAAATTCTACTTTCCTAGCAGCATTCTTGTATTTATGAACACAATTAGAATATAGGGATGTTCAGTAATGTATAAGGAATATGCAGTATCTGTATATCATTAAAATTATACCAATATTATTAGTATGACACTATACCAGTTTGAGTCTTACATTTTATCAAACCGGTCAACTTTCTAAAATATCCAGATGTGTGATATGTGTTCTCATATATATATATATATATATATATATATATATATATATATATTAAAAATCGCAGTATACAGCATCAGTGTCACTTTAAAAAAGACATACAGTTAAGCCGGTTTTCCACTGGACGATTTTTTTCGCGCGAAGCGACTTTCTTCTGTTCGAATTCAATAGATTTCTGATTAGTTCCAGCTCAGAGCTCATGAGACAAAAGAAAAAGTCGCTTCGCGCGAAAAAAATCGGCTAGTGGAAAACCGGCTTTAGACCAATATATAACCTGCTAATAGTATTTTGAGATATAAACATGCCTATTGGAATAGATCATTATGTCATTAATCAACAAATAAACTACCAGTATTATTTAAGGATTTTACTTACCAATATAGACAGCAAGTTGAATGGTTGAACACAACTGAACGTGGTAACTCTACCCTATGGACTAGAAAACAAGAGAAAATAATATATGAATGGATAAGCAAACAAACAAACAAACAAACAAACAAACAAACAAACAAACAAACGCACACACACAAAACATACTTTACTGAACTCGCGATCAAGCTCTCGGCAACAGCCTCCGTGGCTCAGTGGTCAGAGCACTGCACTAGAATCGCAAGGTCGTGGGTTCAATTCCTGCTGGAGGGCCTGTGTAGTTGCATTTTTCGCAACTGCTCCCGGTTTGGTCTTAAAATGTATATATTCTACACTCGAATTTTCCTTCACCCTAAATCCTTAGAACATGCTATGTAATCGAGTGAAATGCCCAATATCATTTATAATATACTTTACTGTTAGTCTGTTTAATACCAACAATTTAATATTTCATAAATCACAAATAACTTTTACCTCAAAATCTGAATGCTTTAGTTTTACATAAGATAATCCTTATCATGAAAGCAACGGTGGCTAAAGAATGGTAAAAAAAGAAAGAATGATTTGAGAGTTTGTTAGGAACCACAATTGACTATTACTGTAAAATTGTGAAGACAAGAAGAGATTTTATAAAGCCAATATTGTTGACGACAAAAGATGATGACTTTAATAATAAACATTGACTTCAACTACACTAACTTCGATCAGTATAAAATGGTTTGTATTGGACAATCAAACAGGAAATTGACAACGAGAGCCACTGTAGGACGATAGAAAACAAACGATTACTGAATTAGCTTTACCTTGCTGGTAGCCTCGTGCGAGCGAAGCTTCTAGGACTTTCTTGGTTCAACTCGATTTCCATGGCTTTTACTTAAATCTTTCCGTAGAAGAACATGTTATTTCGGTGAAGACTGTCTTCCTGATCTCTTCGCAAACAAAAAGTCTTATTTCCAAGGGTTTATGTAGCTTGTATCTCAAAACACCATCAGTCCATCACAAGTGAATTTCAAACATGGCGGCAATGGCATGACGCTATCCCAGTATCAATGCGCGCTCGCTGCGCGGAGCATGCGCGGTATCGTGGCTACATGCGCCTGGGGGCTGGGTACGACACTGGCTAGAGGGGGCCTCTGTACATAACAGTGGTAGAATCATGTGAAACAACTTTAAGATTGATTGAATTGATTCAAGTTGAACATAAATATGTAGTTTTTCAGAACAGTCCATCTCTCCCTGGCAAGATATGTTGTCAGCTTCCAAATCTTGTTGATAGAGATTAGATTATTTCCTAAGATTAATAGGTACTTGTATTATATATTTACAATTTTGAGCATGGTTATTCGCAAGATCGTAATTCTGTATCAAAGAATAATTACGTTTTAGTCTAGGTTAGCGAAAACTTATCGATCAATTTCTGATTATACAATTTTATTTTCTTGCATAAATTTAAAACTTGGGTGAGCTAGGAAACTATTGTCGAATATATCTTTAGACAACCATATAGCAAATATTGCAAATACTGATCTGTTACAGAATTTATAAATAAACATGTGCATATTTCTGTCTTTAGCTTAATAAAGTCAAGTTTCCTGTTTTTGTAACTATTTTTTACTGCAGCAAAGCATTCCCTATCATAGTAGTGTAAATTGGTAATAATTACAAAGTGATTTATTTCATGATTTTTTTCCACATATGAAACTTAACTTTTACATATGAAATTTTTTATTTCATATGTGAACAATTTTTCATATATGAAATGTATTATTTCATATGTGAAAATTGTTGTCACATTAATTACAAAGTGATTTATTTCATATGTGATTTCTCCCCACATATGAAACTTAACTTTCACATGTGAAATTTTTTATTTCATATATGAAATTTTTTATTTCATATGTGAAAATTGTTGTTACATTAATTACAAAGTGATTTATTTCATATGTGATTTTTCCCCACATATGAAACTTAACTTTCACATGTGTTTTTTTTGTATTTCATATGTGAACAATTTTTCATATATGAAATTTTTTTATTTCATATGTGAAAATTGTTATCACATATGAAATGAACAAAATTCATATGTGAAATTATTCACTTAACATATGAAATATAGCATTTCATATGTGGAATTGTTTTCCACATATGAAATTCGTCATTTCACATATGAAATAGTTCATTTCATATGTGAAATTCCAACTTCATATGTGAAATGACATATGAAATTTTCGTAAGGGAATACACTGCTTTAATTAGGGGGCGGCACGAAAAATAACAATAGGCACCTGCAGGCGCTCCCCTTCCCCATAGTTCCTAGAATTATATTGTCTGGAGACGCAGCGAACATCAAAGCGGTTAACAATGATCTACAATTTAGGTTGAGGGTGGCAAATAAGGTGCACAATCTTTTGTTTTACGTTCATTAATATTTATAAAGCAACGCTGCTATTGGTTGATTGCTTTGATTATACCAAAAATACAATGTGTTCAGCAAGCGTTAAGGTGAAATAAGGTGCACAAACGTGAACAAAAACCTAGAACAAAGACTTTGGCCGACGCGTGGGGTGCTAGAGCGTGCCAATATAATTTGAAACTCCGTGTCATGTGCCTGTCTTTTATTTTTCAGTAATGGATCGTTCCGGATTACGAGTTTGTTGGCCATTTTGTTAAAGAATATTTCTATAGCAAAGGGTTGTGCTTGAAGAAGTGCAAGATTCGAGACACAGGTCCCCTATAGACCACTTTCATAAAGGCCTTCACTTTAAATATTCTTTTATGTGCATCTAAATGAGCCTTTCTGGCCTCGTTATGAAACAAAAATTCTTTTGAATTGCAGACACACAAACGAGGCTAGAAAGGCTTATTAAGATGCACATAAAAGAACATTTAAATTAGTCGCTATTATGAAAGTGGTCTATGTTGGTCATCTCTTAACAGAGGGAGGTGTAAAGGCAGATCCAGAGAAAGTCTGAGCAGTGACTAAGCTGGAACGCCCAGAAGAACCCCAAGGAGTTCGCCGATTTCTAGGATTCATCCAGTATCTTAGCAAGTTTCTACGTAGATCGTCAGAAGAAAATGCACCAAATTTAAGAAAATTTAAGAGAACTGGTAGAGAAAGAAACAGCGTGGCATTAGAATAACAGGCAGGAAGATAGTTCTCAAAAGTTAAAAGAACTTGCACTATCTACTCCAGTTCTGAAATTCTACGACGTTAAGAAACCAGTGAAGTTGTCGGTGGATGCCAGTAGCAAAGGTCTTGGAGCCGTTCTGTCATAAGAAGACATGCCAGTAGCATATGCCTCAAGAGCCCTCACGATAACCTGCGATCAGGCGTTATTTTGCGGGTTTCTCCGGGGGCGTGGAAAGTTGGGTGCGCGGGAAAATGAAAAATAACGCCTGATACGTTTCTACTAAAAACTTACTTCCGCCCCATTACCAAATTGTCAATGATTGACAACCTATCACAAGAACCTACCAATCACAACAAAAGTGAAATCAACAACAAAAACACGCCTACAAAAGCAATGTTTTCCCTAGAGAACATGTACATTTCATGATGAGCAGCAAACATTGTGTCCTTTGTCGCCTGAATCTTTCCACAAAATTAGGAAGTTTAGCGAACGTAGTACCGTTTTTTCGTGAAACTCGAAATAAAGAGTTTTTACCGAAGGCGAACCTACAACCGAGTACAACACCTGTTGTTATCAACGACCTGATCAATTCCATCGGAATAAATACGTCTTCATTCAATCGTCTCACTCTAAGCGAACGACAGTCTACATATGTATGTAGGAAATGCGCTCGAAAAGTGTTCAACTGCCATTCTTTGTATCATGAAATTGTCCTGGCGCTTCCAGGCAGTACCGATCAGGGGGACGACGAAGAAACTCTTCCGAAAAACGACACTACGTCAAAGCGTGCAGTTATCCGATCACCTAGTGGGTTAACTCCATCTAAGAAAAAAACAAAGGAAAGGACTACCCGCGACAATCCTGTTTCCAAAAGAACGTTACCTTACGAGAGCCAGGTAGCCACTATCAACGATGAAATTTCATCCTTAATGAATTTGCCGTTGGAGGCGAACGAAGAATTCCATACTATTGTAAAGGTAAACTTGATAAATTTATTACGCTTTTTAATTATATCTATAATATGTATATATATTTAACTAAATCGTTTTTATCTGCTATTAATTCGTAGATTTTTGTGGGTTACCGTTCACGAGTGATAGAACATGAATGTGAGAAGAAGGAAATGACGATGGTCAAAAATCTCGCGGTGAAAAATACGAATCAGCAGCAAGCGCAGCTTTTGACTTCCCTCCATTCAGAAAAGCGCTGACAGCAGAACAAAATCGAAGAATGAAAAGAGAATTGGCCAAGTATTCAAAAGATCGAACCTGTGTTTTCAAATATCGAGATGATGTCAAGAAATTGGCTAATTATCGGAACGGGCAGCTGATGGATGAGGCCAAGGAGAAATTACCGCTTACTTTCGACCTTTGATTGTAAACATATAAGCATAAACTCAGTAAGAAAACATACATGCTAACACAATTAACCATCGAGAATTGAAACATAAAATACAATACAAAAGCTAGGTGTAACTCATTTAGTAGTACACAAACAAATGAGCTCAGTGGAAATACAGTAGGCACACAATGTTGAATTATAATATACATAAATATTAAGAATATGCTCACCATAATTCAACCGTATGAACTTCATCTACAACCAGGGCTTGTATATTTGTTAATTTTTCTTCCTGAAGGACCTTCTTCCATTTCGAAGACAACCACTGTTCAGCACTTCCGAAAATGACTTCGTATTGTCCGTTCGATATCGCCATATACAACTCTGCAATCTCTTCCAGACAGACAGATTTAATCCCAAGGCTATTTAATTTGCTTACTTGTTGAATCCGTATATACTCTAGTGGACTAACAACGATAACAGAAAACTTCTTATCGTCTCCGGCATGAAGCATCTTGTACCCTTCTTCGTAAATTTTGGGCAACACCTGGTAAATTATACTCTTCCCATAACCAGTCGGTAACACAGCCAAAACATCGCGCCGCTCAACAGCTAAAAGTCTAATGCTTTCTTTCTGATCCGGTTTTAAAGCTTTTAATTGAAAAATATTTAATACCTTTTCAAGAACGTCTTCGAATACCTCTATTGATAAGCAACCTGCCTTGTTTTTATTAAGACTACAGGAAGTAGAGATTTGCGCGCTAGCCAATTAAACCTTATCAATCGAGTCCTTTGTTGCAATAGCCAATCAGGACGACTTCCAAAATCTGGAAGTACTGCACGAAGTTTTAACGACATTTGTATCAGGCCATAGTTTAACAACTGGCCTGATTGCAGGTTACCCTCACGACAGCGCAGCAACACTACACACAGATAGAAAAAGAGCTTTTGGCTATTGTCTATGGATGTAAGAATTTCCAGCAGTACAGTATGTATATGGCAGAGAAGTAGAAGTGGAGACCGACTACAAACCACTGGAAAATATTTTCATAAAACCATTATATCAAGGCCCATTGCAGAAAATGTTATTACAGCTGCAGAATTCCCCAACACAGGGGCTAAGGCCCCCGAGAGGGGGGCTTTTCAAAATTTGAACGTCTACTGTAGAATAGCTTTTTCCATCTTCTCCGCGTGAAATTATCGCAATAACCGACAAGCTACAGCATCTATTTTCATGCTATGAATAAGGAAAAATTAAAAGTAACGAGTCCCTGAAAGTAGCAACACCCAAAAAGTAGCGGCACTCCAAAAGTAACAATGCATCTAAATGCATCTAAAGTTGCGGCACCCTGAATGAACATCCATACATGTTTAATACTGAATGTTCTAGGTAATTATGGTGAAGGAAAATTTCGAGGGTAGAATATATACATCATAATTTAATTATTATTATTATTATTATTATTATTATTTTCTTTTTTATGTTTATTTACTAATGGGCGAAGTATAATAAATAAATAAATAAATAAATAAATAAATAAATAAATAAATAAATAAATAAATAAATAAATAAATAAGACCAAACCGAGACCAGTTGCGATAAATGCAACATCAAGGCCTTCCGGCTAGGAATTGAACCCACGACCCTGCGATGCTAGTGCAGTACTCTGACTACTCACTTAGCTATGGAAGCTGCATGCCAAGAGCCTGGCCACGAGTTATGTATATATAATGTGGTATATATACAGAACTCGTGGCCAAGCTCTTGGCAACGGCTTCCTTAGCTCAGTGATCAGAGCACTTCACTAGCATCGCAGGTTCAATCCCGCTTTGGTCTTATAATGTATTTATTCTACACTCGAAATTTTCCTTCGCCGTAATTACCTATAGAACATTCAGTTCACAGTAATCGAGTTAAATGCCAAATATTACTTGTAGTATACCCATGTTTAGCCTGCATGCAGACTTTCCCGGTTCCCGAAGTCTGCACGCAGGCTAACCCATGTTTTATATTACTCTTGACTTCATACGAATGTATATGTAAAACGACGAGTTGTTAATTCACACCAATCGTACAACGCGTACTGGCACTTGTAAATTCACTATATATGCTAGAAATACATGAACGCAACAACCCCTCGCCCGCTTTTACATGCTTTTTTGAAACATCACCCACCCACCCCCTGATTAAAATAAGCACTCCTGATATACAGCCAATATAAAAACAAACAGATATAAAAACAAATATTAAATCCTTGGGATAATTATAGAATTTATTGGATGTTGGATGACAAAACTGATTTAAATCATTTAATGAAAGTTGAACATATCAGAGCAAAACTTAGATTTCATTTGTAAAAATTATATTGTTTTTTAATAGGTTTCAAAAGGGATTATTTTTAGCAAGCCTTTAAATGGCTTCCCCATGCAATAAATGTTTTGCAAAGGCAGAATTAAAAGTTAGCAGACAGTTCAAAAATTACATTCATAATAGAGTCTGAGATAAAAACAATTCAGTAGAATGGGATTCCAGAAAGAAGTATTAAACAGACAACGTTTCAGTCGAAAATTTGGAAATACAGCCAATAAATTAAAACCGACAAAGCCTATGAGTATTTTTAATAATAAAAAGTGCATGAAAAGATCACGTCCACATATTAAGCCTATTCAGGTAGTGTTTTAAGTTAGCTTTTAATAGTTAAGCTGACTTATGGTTTAGACGAGCGAAGGGAAAGCACGAAAACATGAAGCTGTATATTGTTTTAGGACATAAGGACAAAATACAAATCCTCTACCGTTAACTTAAAATGATTTTGAGACCACTGAGTGACCACAACCACTGCAATTCAGATCGAGTTTTTGTTTACCATATGGCGTTTGCTTTCTTCAGGTTCTCTGGTTTCGCTTCAAGATATATTAAACTGGCTGTTTGTATCCTTTTCTTCGTTGTTCTCTTTTAATTTAAGTAGAGCAGGCTCTATTTCGTTAAACGAAAGCAAAATACTGACAGATCTATATTATAGATTTGTATATTTATATTATATAGATTTATATATATATATATATATATATATATATATATATATATATATATATATATATATATATATATATATATAAGTAATATTGGGCATTTCACTCGATTACATAGCATGTTCTAAATACTTAGAACATGCTATATATATATATATATATATATATATATATATATACTGTATATATAGGTCGCCTCAAAACTGCATGTCTGGGTAAGCATTTCTAACGACATTGTATACTGTTTGATTCTTTAGTTGACTATCTCTATATTATATATACGTACGCTTTTATGACATCTATTGCACGTGGTAAGTCTGGTCTGACTTTTATTGGATATCCTACCAAATAAATAGCACAAAACAAAAGGACAATCCGAGTATCTTTAACCGCCGGTGTAATTCTTCGAAAAAAAGTAACACCTCGTCAGTTAGAAAGACCCGATTTAATTCACATTTGTTGTTCGTTTGACATTTGAAATATTTTGTATATCAACAAACATAGTGGCCATCAAGACCGACCGCATGGAGTTTGCATGAAATCGAGGCTAAGAAAAGATATCTCAAAAGTTGAATAATTCAAATATTCGCTCAATATGCCAGCGAAAGTTGATGTTAAAACACTTCTTGGAAAAAGAGATAATGCAATTCATGCTCTTAAAGAACTGTTTGAAGAATTTGAGACAATCTTTGCAATAGAACCACAATTGGAAAGATTAGAGAGTACATTTAACCTAATCGAATCAAAGTACAGGAGTATCAAGAAACAACAAGAAACCATTGCAGACAGGTTGGTTGAAGAAGGCGCTACTGGTGAGGATGAATCAACATTGGCCAATAAAACAATTGGGGAAAAAGTAAAAACTGACTATTTACAAATAGTCAAAGTGTATACTGCCTACCAAAAGAAGATTCACCCCCCTGGAGCATCTCCTGGAAGTTCAGGAACTTTGTAAGCAATGACTTCTGCAGTAAAGCAAATGGCAGAAACCATGGGTTCAAAGTCAAAGGCAGTGGGCTCGAAAGACTACCAGTTCCATCGTGGGATGGAAGACGTAGATCATACTCCACCTGGAAAAAGGAATTTAATCATTGGATGACAAAATATTCCCAATTGCATCATTTCAGGAAGGCAATGCCAAAAGGACTTTGGTGGACAGATCAAGTAAAAACTAGCAAGAATATCGATCGAGTTTGAGACATTTTTGATGTTGAGTTTGAAGACAAACGAAAGCTTATGGATGAACTGTTAGCTGGTGTCAACAATCAAAAATTAGTAAAAAGGGATTCCAAGTCACTCGTTATGCTACACTTATATCTGGCTATGTGAATGACATGGAGGATAATGACTGCTCTGTGTCGTCGTCCTCAGAAGCACCATCCTTTATGTCAAAACTTGATTCAAGAGACAATGCGACTTTGGCAGATAAATGAAAAGAAATGGAAGAGAAGAAAATGTCTAAAACCTTATTGATTGGTTACATCAAGAAGCATACTTCGGTCAAGAGGTAAGCAAGACATTGACGAAGAGAATGCTGAACGAAGTTCACGAGAAAGTTTTCACAAGAGGTCAGACAATCATGCCGTTAGCTCTGGAACACCTGAAGTTGAAACTACGTGTCCCCTTGGCTACCCGACAAAACATCTACTTGCTTGCATGTCCTTATTATCAAACCGCAACAGTGAACGAAATATGGGAAATTGTCAAGCAAAACAAAAGATGCCGCAAGTGTCTGAAATCACATCACACCAATGATTGCAGAAAACCTGATGGCACTTCCTGTGATAAATGCAAGAAAAATCATCACCGATCTTTACATAATGAGAAAAGAGATTCCTTGTTCTCGAATTTGAATCCAACTGCACTACCATTTCCCAGTCAAGTGACTCAAGACCAAAATACCACAGACAACCATAACATTCAAATGAATACTTCTTGCCAGAACAGAAAAGTTAAAACTGTGGTCGGAATGTGTCCAATCCAGAAAGTCAAAGTTAGGGATACAAATGGAGAGCTTGTTGAAGTCCTTGCGTTGTTAGATAGTGGGTCAAACACTAGTCTTCTGTCAAAAGGTGCAGCTGGAAAGTTAGGTTTAACTGGACCTAAAACTCATCTAACTATGAATCTGGCTGGAGGAGAAAAGAGATCAGAAGTTGCTGAAACTTTCGAAATTACTGTTGTCTCATCTGTGGAGGGCGATATTGAGAAAACCTTACAGGTATACACAGTCAGAAGACCTTGCAGCAATGCCAGGACAATATCAAGAAGGTCCATAGAGGGTTATCCTCATCTCAAGCCGATCTCGGATAAACTGCACTTATCTGGTGGTGCGGTGGATCTCCTACTTGGAACTGATTTTGCTGATGCATTTGTCGATGTCCACACCATAATGGGCGTATCTGGAGAACCTATTGCCAAGAGGAACTGTTTTGGATGGAACGCCTTGGGACAACTGGATCCAAAGTCGATGAACAGCTCAGTCGATGAACAGCGTTTTTTCTTGTCAGATGTCGTAGTGGGGCAGTAGTTTTCGAATAGTTTTGTATGAAGCTGGCACTGTAGTTTGCCATTCCAAGAAAGGATCGAACTTCTGCGACTGATGTTGGAGGTGGTGCCTCTGTGAGGGCTTTTATCTTGTCTGTTGTGGGTGCCATGCCCTCAGCAGAGAACTTCATGCCAAAAAATTCGATTTCGGTTTGGTTAAACTTGTATTTAGGTAGACCCAATGTCAGTCCACAATCTTCAAATCTTTGTAGGACCTGGGCTAGGGCAGTATCATGCTCTTTTTGTGTCTTTCCATATACAATGGATGTCATCATACAGGTTGTCTGCGTTGTCAATATCTACTAATGTTTGTGAAATTTCTTGGTGAAATAGTTCTGCTGCTGAGTTTGTTCCAAAGTTCAATCGTTTGAAACGTCGTAGTCCACGGTGAGTGTAGAATGTTGTCATGTATCGAGACTCTGTGGTTAGTTCTAACTGCATGTAACCCTGTTTCATGTCAAGTTTGGTGAAATGTTTAGCTCCATTCAGCTTGTATCTCAGTTCTTCCAGTGTTGGTATAACATGTCTTGTGCGTTTGATGGCTGCGTTGGCAGTTGTCATGTCAATGTTCATGTGAAGCTGTGATGGATCAGCTTTTGGTGTCAACACGACGTTGGAGATCCACTCTGTTGGGCCTTCTACCGGTTCTATGATATCTGCATCCTCCAGTTCCTGAATAATTTCCTCGAACTGCTCCCTCTTTGAAAATGGGATCCTTCGTTGTGGTTGTATTTTTGGTTTGACGGTCTTGTCAATAATTAGTTCCACTTGGCGATATTTGTGTTTTCCAATGCCCAGAAACACGTTTTGATGTTTGTCGACAATGTGCTGGACAACATATTCTGATGTGGAGTGCTGTTGATGTAGGTGGTTAACATACTTGGTGGCTTTGGATAGTGGTGTCAGTTGCTTGGCCATTGCTGTATATGGTAGGTGTTTCACTTCGGCTGGAGTCTGTTGTTGAGATGGTGGGGATTGCTTTTAGCATCTTTCTGTTGCAGAAGTTCATTTACATCAATTTTGAGAATGTTCAGATCAAATGCATTGTATTTGCCAAGTATTGGTATTGATGTAGAGTTTTCGGTAACATAAAATGTGCTTTCTACTTGTTGGCCATTGGCTCGAATTGTTGTTCTGAACCGCCCTTTCACTGGTATTGGCTTAGAACCATATGGTTTCAATTTTGCATTTGTGTTTCGCAAAGGTGGTCTTTTGTTTAATGCTTTATATGTTGCAAAACCCATAATGTGGACTTCTGCACCCGAGTCTACTTGTACTTGTACCCTCTGGTCTTGTAACTTGACGGTTACCTTGGTTTCATACTCTGAAGGTCGTGGAGATGTTGTTGCTGTATCAGTGGTCACTTTGTCTAGCTTAAAGGTAAGTTGGTCAAACTTGTATGTAGCTTGTGGATCTTCATCATCACTGCCTTGCCGTAGAAGCTGTTCGACTGGTTTGTATGGTTTGGACTGACAGACCACTGCGAAATGCCCTCTTTTCCTGCATTTGTTGCATGTGGCTCCTCGTGCCTTACATTTCCCTTGATGTGGTGTTTGTTGTCCACAATACTTGCAAACCTCCACGGTACTTTTGTTCCTTTGGTGTTGTTGATCTTTTGACTCCCCGCGATACACTGGTATTTTGTCTCCCTTTGACTGAAATTGCTGTTTGGACACGTTATTCACTTCAGCTGGTTCCACTGTATTTTGTTTCATGAAGGTTATCTCTCGTTGTGTGAGCTCTATTGCCCTGGCGTTGTCTATGACTGTTTTCAAGTCCATATCCTTTGCTATTATGTACCCTTGCAGTTTTCTGACGGTGTGTGTAAGGTGACTACAAGCTTGATAGCCTCATCTAATGTCATTTTGTTGAACTCACAGTCCTTGCCTTTTGTTCTTAGTCTAGTGATCCAGTGGTCATGAGTTTCCTCAGGAGAGGTCGGCTTGGAGCAGAAAAATCTGTAACGATCGGCTGTCAAATGAAAAGTGGGTTGTTAAGGCTTCCTTTGCTTGTTCATACGTGTCGTCTGCTCTAGTCTAGTGATCCAGTGGTCATGAGTTTCCTCAGGAGAAGTCGGCTTGGAGCAGAAAAATCTGTAACGATCGGCTGTCAAATGAAAAGTGGGTTGTTAAGGCTTCCTTTGCTTGTTCATACGTGTCGTCTGCTACAGTCAGAGTAGAGAAAATTTCCCTAAGCGAGGGCCCTCCAACGGTGAGAAGTGCTGCTTTCTTTTTCGATTTTCCTTCCTCTGGGTCTGTTACTCCCTCAAAATCTAGTACTAGTTCAAAGTTTTCCAGCCATTCTTTCCATCGACGATCGAGGTTTTTCCCCAAATCCGTGAGTTACTCTGGTTTGAACTAAGGCACACATGATTTAATACTCGTTAGTATTGCCGTCGCCATCCCTGCGGACTGTGCTCGTGTAAATCCCTTCGATTTGTTGTGACAAGATGGCGGCGTTCAACCTTAACCTCTCGTTCTGGGTACGTAAATAATGTGTTGAATACTGTATCCTACTTGCTCAAAAGCGGCGGTAATGATACTTCTCTTGCTTGTGAACTTAGCTGTATAATATCTAGCTTAAAATCTCATCTTCGTCCCCATTTGAACAGTCTAATATGCCACGGTTACAGCGGATTCAGGTTGACCGTTTAACGGCAACATTTGTCCCGTTCGTTGCAACAGTTAATTAAGACGTTTCCAGGCAAAATGTCAGACGTTGCTGGGCGGGACTTACAACGTTCTGTCAAAAAATATCAGCGTAGCGTGTGGATTTACTAAGAACTGGTAAGCCCCGCCCAGCAACGTCTGACATTTTGCCTGGAAACGTCGTATAATTAATCAGTTGCAACTAACGCGACAAATGTTGCCGTTAAACGGTCAACCTGAATCCGCTGTAAATCAACAGGTCTCTTAGTTCTAACACTCGTTTATTAGACGACCTTCTTCTGACAAACCGGATGTGACGCACAAACCGGATATAACAAATCTGATGGCCAGAAAAATACGAGAACAATTCGTAATGACCATAGACAATTAATATAATCAGATTGTGCTTTATTTGGTGTATATTCGTGACAATGGCGTTTATGGAGGATTACTAATGGCGGATGGACATTCAAAATAGTTTTCAAGGACTATTCAAGTTCCTTCGGATTCGACGCATTTTATGTTACAAATAATCGAACAAATCAGAAATGAATGGGTTATTTACAATAAAGAAGGATTTGGTTGTGCTGTGCAACGTGTGATTCGTTACAACTGGAGAAACGCGTGAGGTGAGAAATCAACATTTGTTATTTAGTGGTTAATGATTTCATTTCCCTCTCAAAATTTCCCATAATTTCTAACCTTGTGATGCATTTTCCATGGTTTAATGTTTTGCATTCTGCAGTATTACTGCAAACTTCTAATTGTTGTGTGTAGCAATTATCTGGATCAATTAGTTACAACTATCATCCTTGGGTTTTTTCCAATTTTTTAACAAACACTCTTGTTTCCTTTTACTTACTGTACTTGTATCCCAAATTTTATAAAATTGTGAATAAAGCTAGCTTAAAATTTATTATTCAATAACAATCTTGTATTTTTCTTTGTATTAAGGTGAATTCAAAATTGAAATAATTTATTGGATTGCTTCCAGAATCTATTGATAAATTTGGTATATAACTGGTCAAATGTTCAAATATTTCTATTTTATCAGATAAAGTGTATTTCCTGTATGTATCCTCAATATATATGTAAATAAGGAACTTGAATAAAATCAAAATAGTTTATCTCAATATTGATATTGGTTACAAGCACTACTGTATTGACACTGATACAGGCGCATTCAATCAGGGCATTGTTAACATTTTAACATTGGCATTTTTGCAGTGAAGCACCCCCCCCCCTGCCAAGAAAACATCAACTTTGGCACATTTAGAGAGGGCATTAGAAAAGTTACTGTATGAAGGTAGACATGTGAATGAAGTTTACCCAATAACCCTAACAGTTCTCCTCAAACTTACATCTACTATGACTCCATATAAACAGAAATGTTGAAATACAAATTAAAATATATTTCATTCCATAATTCGACAGTATATCCAACCTTACAAGTCTAACGTTTTGGGGCAAATCCATATGTTAAGCACCAGGGGGGGGCAACCATTGAGATATTGACTGATCGACATATCCCAACCCAGGGAAATTGACTTTCTTGACAAGCTCGAAGGATGGGATTTTTGACACGTAAAATAATCTTAACATTATATTTTAGCACTTGATATGACCCACTGCAGGGGAATTTGATGATTTTTTCCAAAAAAAAGTCAATATCCCCATGGCTTAACATTGAACTATATTTCGATTCTTGTTACTAGTACTAACAAAACGTGAGCTATATATTACTGTAAAATCTTTGAGCGTGTTTATCCACGACTTTTTATGTTTGTATATTATGGCTATCTTAAGAATTCTTTGCTTTGTGTTGGTTCCCCGATTGTTGAAATACAGTATTTCGATTCGTTTAACATCAGTTGAGTGTTTTCAAACTTCGTTTATATAAAGTAGACTCGAGTAGACCACTTGATAAACATTCTCAAACAGGATGCAGTGTATTAAATTAGCCATTCCAATAAACTGCCTATATCTAACTTCCTCCTTTCGATTTATAATTTATATACATTATAGCCAGGAGACCCAGAAATAAATCGTTAAAATTGTCAAGCGTCATACGTCCTCACTTTAAATATAACTGCAAATAACAAACATTTATGCAGTAAAGACTTACCGTTTTATTATCATCTTTATCATCTCTCTCTGAAGACTAGTACTACCTCGAATAAACCAAACCTGCTGTAGCGTTTTATTAACTTGTTTTAAGACAGTAAAACGGCAAGCAAGAGGCGTACTCGGCGTTGTAAATCAACTGTAAACGTTCGAGACTTCGAGTTTCTTCTCTGATAGATTTCAGAAACCGTGCAGGTGTCTGCAAAATAATTATTGTGACAATACTCCATATATGGTACCGCCATTTGCAGTTGAGCTTGCAGCTTGCGTTAGCGCGTTGTTTCTGCGTTCGTTTCCAAGGGCACAACGTGACGTTGCTAATTTGTTATGACCGTCGCCGTTGCCCTTTCTCTACCGTTTTCCGATATCTTATCAATAATGCTTCTCTTTAGGTCATGATAGAGCTTTCCCAACATTAGATGTCCGTCCGGCCTTGCTAAATCGTTTACTAGACATTTTTTTATAATATCTACTCGCCACGATCGCGAATAACAAATTAATCACTAATTGAAACCCTGTCAAAGCTCCGTAGCAACGTCACGTTGTGCCCTTGGAAACAATGCGTTGCGGTCCAATGAACGCAGAGTTTCAAACGATGAAACAACGTTTTAATTTAGCAAGCTGCAAGCTCGACGGTAATTGTGGCAATATATGGAACAGGTTGGACGGCTGCCGCAAAGTATCATGGTCCTAACGCTAAAATCTGACCCAGACGAGGAATGAACTCTGCTCGGCGGACTTATTCGACTAGATGCACAAAAACTTTTGAAAACTCGTCACAGTTGATCCAGAATTGATAAATCAGAAAAATACGAGAACAATTCGTGATGACCATAGACAATTAATATAATCAGATTGTGCTTTATTTGGCGTATATTCGTGACAATGGCGTTTATGGCGGATTACTAATGGCGGATGGACATTCAAAATAGTTTTCAAGGACTATTCAAGTTCCTTCGGATTCGACGCATTTTATGTTACAAATAATCGAACAAATCAGAAATGAATTGGATATTTACAATAAAGAAGGATTTGGTTGTGCTGTGCAACGTGTGATTCGTTACAACTGGAGAAAAGCGTGAGGTGAGAAATCAACATTTGTTTAGTGGTTAATGATTTCATTTCCCTCTCAAAATTTCCCATAATTTCTAACCTTGTGATGCATTTTCCATGGTTTAATGTTTTGCATTCTGCAGTATTACTGCAAACTTCTAATTGTTGTGTGTAGCAATTATCCAGATCAATTAGTTACAACTATCATCCTTGGGTTCTTTCCAATTTTTTAACAAACACTCTTGTTTCCTTTTACTTACTGTACTTGTATCCCAAATTTTATAAAATTGTGAATAAAGCTAGCTTAAAATTTATTATTCAATAACAATCTTGTATTTTTCTTTGTATTAAGGTGAATTCAAAATTGAAATAATTTATTGGATTGCTTCCAGAATCTATTGATAAATTTGGTATATAACTGGTCAAATGTTCAAATATTTCTATTTTATCAGATAAAGTGTATTTCCTGTATGTATCCTCAATATATATGTAAATAAGGAACTTGAATAAAATCAAAATAGTTTATCTCAATATTGATATTGGTTACAAGCACTACTGTATTGACACTGATACAGGTGCATTCAATCAGGGCATTGTTAACATTTTAACATTGGCATTTTTGCAGTGAAGCAACCCCCCCCCCCCCCACCCCACCCCCACCCCCTGCCAAGAAAACATCAACTTTGGCACATTTAGAGAGGGCATTAGAAAAGTTACTGTATGAAGGTAGACATGTGAATGAAGTTTACCCAATAACCCTAACAGTTCTCCTCAAACTTACATCTACTATGACTCCATATAAACAGAAATGTTGAAATACAAATTGAAATATATTTCATTCCATAATTAGACAGTATATCCAACCTTATACAAGTCTAACGTTTTGGGGCAAATCCATATGTTAAGCACCAGGGGGGGGCAACCATTGGGATATTGACTGATCGACATATCCCAACACAGGGAAATTGACTTTCTTGACAAGCTCGAAGGATGGGATTTTTGACAAGTAAAATAATCTTAATATTATATTTTAGCACTTGATATGACCCACTGCAGGGGAATTTGATGATTTTTTCCAAAAAAAAGTCAATATCCCCATGGCTTAACATTGAACTATATTTCGATTCTTGTTACTAGTACTAACAAAACGTGAGCTATATATTACTGTAAAATCTTTGAGCGTGTTTATCCACGACTTTTTATGTTTGTATATTATGGCTATCTTAAGAATTCTTTGCTTTGTGTTGGTTCCCCGATTGTTGAAATACAGTATTTCGATTCGTTTAACATCAGTTGAGTGTTTTCAAACTTCGTTTATATAAAGTAGACTCGAGTAGACCACTTGATAAACATTCATTCCAATAAACTGCCTATATCTAACTTCCTCCTTTCGATTTATAATTTATATACATTATAGCCAGGAGACCCAGAAATAAATCGTTAAAATTGTCAAGCGTCATACGTCCTCACTTTAAATATAACTGCAAATAACAAACATTTATGCAGTAAAGACTTACCGTTTTATTATCATCTTTATCATCTCTCTCTGAAGACTACTACTACCTCGAATAAACCAAACCTGCTGTAGCGTTTTATTAACTTGTTTTAAGACAGTAAAACGGCAAGCAAGAGGCGTACTCGGCGTTGTAAATCAACTGTAAACGTTCGAGACTTCGAGTTTCTTCTCTGATAGATTTCAGAAACCGTGCAGGTGTCTGCAAAATAATTATTGTGACAATACTCCATATATGGTACCGCCATTTGCAGTTGAGCTTGCAGCTTGCGTTAGCGCGTTGTTTCTGCGTTCGTTTCCAAGGGCACAACGTGACGTTGCTAATTTGTTATGACCGTCGCCGTTGCCCTTTCTCTACCGTTTTCCGATATCTTATCAATAATGCTTCTCTTTAGGTCATGATAGAGCTTTCCCAACATTAGATGTCCGTCCGGCCTTGCTAAATCGTTTACTAGACATTTTTTTATAATATCTACTCGCCACGATCGCGAATAACAAATTAATCACTAATTGAAACCCTGTCAAAGCTCCGTAGCAACGTCACGTTGTGCCCTTGGA
This sequence comes from Corallium rubrum, assembly GCA_964035015.1. Taxonomy (NCBI): domain Eukaryota; kingdom Metazoa; phylum Cnidaria; class Anthozoa; order Scleralcyonacea; family Coralliidae; genus Corallium; species Corallium rubrum. The sequence goes on from OZ036002.1 coordinate 11,704,518, forward strand.
AACAATGCGTTGCGGTCCAATGAACGCAGAGTTTCAAACGATGAAACAACGTTTTAATTTAGCAAGCTGCAAGCTCGACGGTAATTGTGGCAATATATGGAACAGGTTGGACGGCTGCCGCAAAGTATCATGGTCCTAACGCTAAAATCTGACCCAGACGAGGAATGAACTCTGCTCGGCGGACTTATTCGACTAGATGCACAAAAACTTTTGAAAACTCGTCACAGTTGATCCAGAATTGATAAATCAGAAAAATACGAGAACAATTCGTGATGACCATAGACAATTAATATAATCAGATTGTGCTTTATTTGGCGTATATTCGTGACAATGGCGTTTATGGCGGATTACTAATGGCGGATGGACATTCAAAATAGTTTTCAAGGACTATTCAAGTTCCTTCGGATTCGACGCATTTTATGTTACAAATAATCGAACAAATCAGAAATGAATTGGATATTTACAATAAAGAAGGATTTGGTTGTGCTGTGCAACGTGTGATTCGTTACAACTGGAGAAAAGCGTGAGGTGAGAAATCAACATTTGTTTAGTGGTTAATGATTTCATTTCCCTCTCAAAATTTCCCATAATTTCTAACCTTGTGATGCATTTTCCATGGTTTAATGTTTTGCATTCTGCAGTATTACTGCAAACTTCTAATTGTTGTGTGTAGCAATTATCCAGATCAATTAGTTACAACTATCATCCTTGGGTTCTTTCCAATTTTTTAACAAACACTCTTGTTTCCTTTTACTTACTGTACTTGTATCCCAAATTTTATAAAATTGTGAATAAAGCTAGCTTAAAATTTATTATTCAATAACAATCTTGTATTTTTCTTTGTATTAAGGTGAATTCAAAATTGAAATAATTTATTGGATTGCTTCCAGAATCTATTGATAAATTTGGTATATAACTGGTCAAATGTTCAAATATTTCTATTTTATCAGATAAAGTGTATTTCCTGTATGTATCCTCAATATATATGTAAATAAGGAACTTGAATAAAATCAAAATAGTTTATCTCAATATTGATATTGGTTACAAGCACTACTGTATTGACACTGATACAGGTGCATTCAATCAGGGCATTGTTAACATTTTAACATTGGCATTTTTGCAGTGAAGCAACCCCCCCCCACCCCCACCCCCTGCCAAGAAAACATCAACTTTGGCACATTTAGAGAGGGCATTAGAAAAGTTACTGTATGAAGGTAGACATGTGAATGAAGTTTACCCAATAACCCTAACAGTTCTCCTCAAACTTACATCTACTATGACTCCATATAAACAGAAATGTTGAAATACAAATTGAAATATATTTCATTCCATAATTAGACAGTATATCCAACCTTATACAAGTCTAACGTTTTGGGGCAAATCCATATGTTAAGCACCAGGGGGGGCAACCATTGGGATATTGACTGATCGACATATCCCAACACAGGGAAATTGACTTTCTTGACAAGCTCGAAGGATGGGATTTTTGACAAGTAAAATAATCTTAATATTATATTTTAGCACTTGATATGACCCACTGCAGGGGAATTTGATGATTTTTTCCAAAAAAAAGTCAATATCCCCATGGCTTAACATTGAACTATATTTCGATTCTTGTTACTAGTACTAACAAAACGTGAGCTATATATTACTGTAAAATCTTTGAGCGTGTTTATCCACGACTTTTTATGTTTGTATATTATGGCTATCTTAAGAATTCTTTGCTTTGTGTTGGTTCCCCGATTGTTGAAATACAGTATTTCGATTCGTTTAACATCAGTTGAGTGTTTTCAAACTTCGTTTATATAAAGTAGACTCGAGTAGACCACTTGATAAACATTCATTCCAATAAACTGCCTATATCTAACTTCCTCCTTTCGATTTATAATTTATATACATTATAGCCAGGAGACCCAGAAATAAATCGTTAAAATTGTCAAGCGTCATACGTCCTCACTTTAAATATAACTGCAAATAACAAACATTTATGCAGTAAAGACTTACCGTTTTATTATCATCTTTATCATCTCTCTCTGAAGACTAGTACTACCTCGAATAAACCAAACCTGCTGTAGCGTTTTATTAACTTGTTTTAAGACAGTAAAACGGCAAGCAAGAGGCGTACTCGGCGTTGTAAATCAACTGTAAACGTTCGAGACTTCGAGTTTCTTCTCTGATAGATTTCAGAAACCGTGCAGGTGTCTGCAAAATAATTATTGTGACAATACTCCATATATGGTACCGCCATTTGCAGTTGAGTATGAGGCGCCGTTTCAGTCAATATTGTCTTTTTGTAAATATCTCTTCTGTGTTTAAAATATTTATTCGAAGTTCACTATATATAGTCTAAACTTGTAATATATTTCCTCAAAATTCAATTTATTTATTCTCTATGTTAAAAAAATATATGCTATGTTTAAAAAATATAGGCTACGTTTAAAAAATATATGCTATGTTCAAAAAATATATGCGCTATGTTTAAAAAATATATGTTATGTTTATAAAAATAGTGTTATATTTAAATATATCTGCTATGTTCAAAAATTATCTGCTATATTCAAAAATTATCTGCTATATTAAAAAAAATACATGCTATATTTAAAAAAATATTTATGCTATATTCAAAAATATATATGCTGTATTATTAAAATAAAAATATGTGCTGTGTTGAAAAAATATATGGTATGCGAGCTCGGGGGTCTGGGTACGAGAATGCCAACAATACAAAGTTACGATAAAATGGCGGGAGGTGAAAAGGAACGTGAAGACATAGGGAAGATTCTCGTGTCAGCTCTTGAACGAATCTCTACTCTACGAGATATGCCATTAACTGGACCACCAACTGCACAAGGGACACTAAAACAACCGTCAGTATCAACACAGATAGCTCGTCTTTTTCCTTCTATTAAAGTCAAAGCAGACGACGAAGGCCAAGAAGCGTTTGCAAGAGGGCGTGTAACGAACACGAACGGGAAAAGACATAACTCCGATACCCAACAACGAGGCAAGAAGACCGCGAGAAGAACGGCGAAGAAAACGCCGTCAGCGACGCCGAATACAAGGCCGGTTAACAAAGACCTGGTATTAATACCGACCAAGGATGTGTCGACTGTTCCAACGCACAAAAATAGAGTGGAACTTGAAAGCCAAGGTTACATCGTACACGAATTTGCTTTTCAAAGACAGTGGACTGCAAGGGAGTTAAAGTCTGAAATCATATACCAGTTCCCGCAACTTGCGACGAAAGATTTCGAGTTTTTAAAGGTAATTTTGTTTGTTTGTTTGTTTGTTTGTTTGTTTGTTTGTTTGTTTGTTTGTTTGTTTGTTTGTTTGTTTGTTTGTTTGTTTGTTTGTTTGTTTGTTTGTTTGTTTGTTTGTTTGTTACACAATTGCAATTTATATGAGCAGATATAAATATATATTTAAGTTTTTTAAAGAACAATATACATATAATGGGCTATTCCATTTAATACCCGTACCCCCTCCCCCTATCGAGGGCACTGTAATTCTTATCAATTTCTTCAGGGGTAATAGCCTGATATTCCTCAGGGAAAGATTATATATATATATATATATATATATATATATATATATATATATATATATATACATAAGCAAAAAAATATATATACATAGACATTTCTTTTTTCAAGAGAAACTTTTATTTTATTTTTATTATGAATTCTTTAGGGGTATAGACCCCTTGCACATGACATCAAAAACGGCCATCTTGGGGGACAACTGCAAAGTTCCACCATTTAAATGAACACATAATCAAATAAAACTCTATAGTTTATAAGCATAAAATAAAAAAGTAAAAACATTTTTGCTCATAAACTATAGAATTTTTATCAATTATTCACTCTGTTGAACGGTGAAACTTTGAAGTTGGCCCCCAAGATGGCTGCTTTGATGTCATGTGCAAGGGGTCTATAGATAAACCTCAGCAGTTACTAAAGTCAATCTGGTGAGTACAGTGAAACCTGCGTTTTGCGACCACCCCTGGTGCCACGAAAAAGTGGTCGTTAAGGACAGGTGGTCGTTCAGACAGGTAGTGATGTGACGTCATAGCAGCCATTTTGGCAGCACCGCGACCTGCAGCGGTTCTTTATATAAACATTGTTTAAAGGTCAGGAAAATGGCGATTTATAAAGATTTACAAGGGAAATGGAAAAAGTAAGAAGACTTCAAAGAAGTGCAGTCTTGATTTATTAATGTTAATATGTTATTTGTATATTAAAATAAAAGAAATTTGACATTTGTGTGTTTAATATCATGGCCTTATTAGAGCGATGTTCAGTCCACATCAAAATGGTCTCGTACTGTCGTTCACTTCAGTTTCTGCGCTGTGTTTTTGTTACGTTTCAGATTCAATTTTTGCGCTGGTTTGGTCTTGTTATTAAAAGCTCTTGGCTTTATTTACGATCTTCCAGTAGTCATTTATTAATTATTAGATGTGGACACTCAGTTTTGTCACTTTCCTTTCCAAGTTAAAAAGCCGTTGTAAAATATACACACTTGTCGCGGTAAACGATCGTCAAGATCAACTTGTCTAAAGTTAACAAATATTACTCATGGTTTTGGATTGTTCAGTCATTGTATTAACTCTCAAACTTCATCTAAAAAGTATTTGGCTTTGGCAGGAGAAATTCACCCAGATTTTCATCAAATAATGCTCAGAAGAGAAGCAAAACAAGACTAAAATACGGTAACACGGCAATTGGGCAACACTTCCTGGTCGCTCATTTCAGGTATATTTCAACTACAATTGCAAATCGTTCGTGCCAGAAAAAGTGGTCGTATATGACAGGTGGTCGCAAAACTCAGGTTTCACTGTATTTCATCTTGCAAGGATATAGTGGATCTGGGGTTAGGATACATGTAGGTGGGGTTGTATGGATGTGTTATAGCCTTTCAGGATGAAGCACTTACTTTTAACCATAAAGCAAACCTAATCATACTCCACTCACTATTACAAGGAAAGTCCGTGTTTGCACTTTGCAGTTGAATATAAGCAACTGCATAAGCAATTGTGTTGACGTTGAGGATATTTGTTTAGGGTTAGTATCAGTGTCAGCTTTAGCCATTATAACCCTACCTCTGTTGTTCAACCTGTATTGGGGTTAACGATTAAACTATAAAACAAATAACTATGATATTGGATTATCCAAATGGCAGAATATCCTTGTGTATACAGGTATATAGAATATCCTAGAATATTCACAAATCTCTGTGCTTTCTAGAGCCCCGCCATTTCCGGAGCCCTATTCTTCCTCATTCCACAAATTTTTGTTCCACACTTTTTTTGTAGAAAGTATGAGGCCCCAGAAGATGTTATGCCCCATACAGTGCGGACTCACAGATTGTGGGCACTTGAGCCCCAAGTTCAGGAATTCTAATGCCCCAGCTTAATAAAGTTAACCATTACATTAAATTTGCCATGATTAAATTAGTAACTAGTTACACAAAATGCTTTGGGTTTTTTTACTTTAGGCTTCATACGGAACATTAGTTAAGCCAAAGCTTGCAGAGGGAATTGAAATGACTGGTGATTTGCTTATAAGAATATCGGGCCAGGGTGCAGTGTACATTCGTGCAGTTAATAACCTCACAGATGATCACTGCAGTGATGATGACGATAAATTCTTCCATTCAGCTTTTGATGATCCAGAATTCAACAGTGATGATTTTTTTGAATCTATCGACCTCACTGTGAATGAAAACACAGGTATAGGGCCAACCTCATACCCAGCTTCTTATCTCCGCTCCCCAGACCTCACTGTGAAAAGACCCTTGGTTGAGGCTGGTCACATGTACTGTTTTCCTACAAAATAATCTTATAGGCAGGGGTTACATAAGTTCATAAATTGTCATCAGTTTTAATGTGGAAATAATTGACAGGTTAGTGACACTTTAACTGCTATATTCCACTGGGATAAACTTCACCATCTGTTTTACGTTCTGATACTGCATCACACACGATCACAATCTTGTCTCTTAAAATCCCTCCCTTACGGCTATACTTTGTAATCTCCCAGAAAATGGGAGACATGTGACCAGCCCTAACCAGAAGCGAGGTCTGGGAGCGGAGATAAGAACCTGGCTACACATATGTCTATGAATAAAGTTAGATTACGTAGAAACAACAGTCCACAACTTGATTTCCCTCACTCCCAAGATGGCCGCTGATGATCGAGAACCCTGCCTTTTTGGGCATTAAAACTTTGTTAATCCTCTCAACCCGAACGGCCTCCTAATGACGAGTAAGATTCTAGCGTTAGCCAGAGTAAAATACTCTAGCATTAGCCAGAGTTATACTAAAAGGGAATTCAGGGTTGGGAGGCTTAAAAGATATAGTTATAGTTATGTCAATAATAGCAACAGTATTTTTGCATATCTAAAATTATATATAATGTTAGTAAAACTAGTGGCTAAGATAACAAAAAAAGAAGAAGAAAGCTAGTTTGGCAGGCTTTTCGGCCCCCTGATGTAATTCAACACCATTTTATGCCCGACGTTGTCATCATACGCTTTAACTCGTATAAATGCACAGGGCACAGCCAATCAGAGTGTGCATCTAAGGACACATTACATTACTTATAATAAGGAAATACTGTAATAATTTTATAATAAAAACATCAGTGATAGTAATACAGAGACGTTCTCTGACGAGAAAGAATTTGTTTTAACAAGCTTTAGAATGAAAAAGTTGAATGAGAAGAAAAATAAGCTGCATTTATGTTTACAAAAGAAAGGTTTAGTCATAAGTTTAAAAATAGCAATGATGGAATAAAGTACATGTCTTTCTACGTTATTGTCAAACAGTTATTTTAAATTAAGATGGTACAGTATTTAAAACTTTTTTTTGCTTTGAATCTTTAAAGTACAAGTTGACCAGCAAGAAACACATATCCAACCTCAAAGCCAAAGTACAAGCCAACCTCAAAGTCAATGTCAAAGCCATGCTCAAAGTCGACCTGAAAATCAACGTCAAAGCAATCCTCAAGGCCAATCTCAAAGCCAAAGTCCAAGCTATCTTGAAAGCCAAGCAGAAATCCAGCCCCCAAATCCTGTAGATCTAGGTAGTGAAGTTTTGCCAGTCAGGGCGGATTGCTGTCAACAGGAGCAATGTCTTAAAGGACATGATAAAAGAGTTTCTTGCTGAGGACATTCTGCAACACAACGTTGAAATTGTGTTCATAGATGACCATGGAGAAATTGAGAAGGGTAGAGGCTCAGGTGTTCTTAGAGAAGCCCTGAGTATTTTCTGGCGCGAGTATTTCATGTCCCTTTCCATTGGAGCTGAAGCCAAGGTACCATCCATTCGTCATGATTACCAGAAAGCCGAGTGGGAGAGTGTTGCAAAAGTCCTTGTTATTGGATTTACACAAGCAAACTACTTTCCTATTTCCATGTCACTTGCATTTTTCGCTAGCTCTCTCTTTGGGGAAGAATCTGTTTCATCACAGTTCTTGCTTGAATCATTTCACAAGTATGTGTCAAAGGATGAATGTGAAACTCTTCAAAGATGTAACAGCGATGCGTTTGATCCAGAGAATGATGATGATGTCCTGGAATTACTAGGCAGTTACAAGTGTTATCGGCTTCCTACCAAGGAAGCTATGTCTAAGATCGTATTGGAGTTAGCTCATCAGGAGTTGATACAAAAACCAAAGTATATTGCACATGCCTGGTCTCCTATCATTGCTCAACTTAAGAATTATGGAGAGTTCAAGAATGTAGAGAGCCTAAATGAGATGTGGTCCCTAAAGAAACCCACAGCTAAGAAGGTCATCAAGTTACTAGATGCAAGCCCGTCCAATGATGCTGAGAGGCAGTGTCTTGACCACCTCAAGAGGTTTATCAAGTCACTAGATGATAATCTACTGTGCATTTTGTTGCAGTTTATAAGTGGAAGCAACACAATATCAACTGAGAAGATTGATGTAGCATTCAATACCACATCTGGAACAGCACGTACTCCAACAGCTCATACCTGTGGCCCCCTGTTGGTGATCCCTTCCACTTATCAGACTTATAATGAACTGAGTGAAGAATTCACAAACATTCTAAGAGCAAGCGCATCTTGGTCATTTGCTATTGTGTAACTGTAAGATAGACTATTATTAGACTTCAGTTGTTTTTAGAAGGTTTTGAAAGCTAAATATAGTCACTTATTACTCAAGTGTTACAAGGGGATACTAAACAGTTGTAAGCTTAAATTAATGTTGCTGCAATATACACTTGTCAGCTTTTCCTGTTATGCTTTTGTTATGTTATATTATGTTATGTTAATTATACCTTAATATTATGGATAATGAATATTTTTGTTACAGTTAGATAGTAACATGTACATGCAGCCTGTTGATGCATACATGAGTCAATCGTAACCTGTAAGTTAAAAACGTTAAAGTTTAATAGAAAATCGATATACTATACTGTATGTCCTTAGATATTATATTAAATGTTACTATACAAAATATTACAGTTCCTTGAAGAAAGTTAACGTTTTTACATTTTTATATCAGGTCGATGTGTAAAGAAAATATTTTCATGATTTTGTTAACAATGCTGAATTCAATAAAAAAAGTTGACTCGAGCTGTATTTGAACTTACACCTTCGGGATTGGGAGCTATCCAGCTCACAGGGATTGGAGGTGCATTTAAGTGTTCAAGACACCTTGACTCGTGACAACGTATAGCTTATCCATGAGGAAAATGTTAGAAAAATCAAGAAAAATCTGTTCTTTGAGGATGATTTTGTGTTCATTTGAATGCCTCCTCATTGCATAAGCATAATTTGCAAAATGTTGACACATCTACCGTATTCCGTTTTTCCATTGTCCCCATTATCTACCTGTGGATTGCAATGGATATTTAGGTATTGTTGCTGCTCATCACTTAGATGTATACAGGATTCTGGTATTGAAACTTGATAATCTGTGTCGGATGGAAGTGGCCCATCAGGATCCACTCCATAGTAGGGAAATTCATTGTGTAGTATAGAGGTAATAGCGGTGTGATCTGAGTTTGCATTAGTTAGAACTCCTATTGTGTAGAGTTGTATTGGAGAGAGTCCATTCTCAGTACTTAATCCATGGTGCATCCATTGTTTCTTAAACTCTTCTAAACATTTATTTATTCTTGGAATATAAATGAAATGCAAAGCATATAGATGAATTTCATTAAGTGGATCTAGTAGGCCATCATCTTCAAGTTCACCAAATGTTTTTGCAAAAAAGGTAAGTACTCCAGCATAGATATCCCTGTGTGTGCGTTCCACTCTACAGTTATGCACCGAACTTCCAGTTAACATGCTTCCACGATTTAGTCCGCGGTTCTCCAACATGTACCTGGCAACACCAACATTTTCTAATCCGTGATCACTTCGAACTCGGGATGGTACCCCATATTCATGAGTTCCCAGTATAAATTGGTTTAAAACCGTTTCTGCTCGGTTGTTGCTTGCACAATGTGCATAGATTATTAGCCTGGAATATCCATCTACACACACATGCACAACAAATCGGTACCTAATTAGCTTATGGTTGCCGTCGATGTGCCACAGCGAATTTGGCGTTGGAACAGAGTACTTTCTTCGGTAGATAGTAGCTCTCCACCGTAGTGCAGTTCCTAAGGGGTCAACTTCACGTAGACATGCACGAACTCGGCTACGCTGGATACGTAAACCACGTGATCGCAATGCACCAACCAACCTTTTCTGCCCAATGTTGGGTGTAATTGAACGGATTTCATTTGTTATGGTCCTCAGTTGTTCATCTGCAGAAGAAAAATATGTTTGACGAGACTCTGCATTTGCCTACATATAGAATTACCAATGTATAATTATTTTCATAACTATTTACATGTATAACCGAGTTGCACAATCATGTGCATGCACATGTCGGCTACATTTTGACAGGCCACATGCATAAAAGGGTAGGGAGAAATAAAAAGATTTGAACAATTTATAAAGATATTAGCCTCGAAAATTATTTATTTACATTTTGGAGTTAATTCCTTGTGAAATAGTTAAATTTCTGTCGGTTTTTGGCCATGCTAACCGCGGAGCGTTTTTTAAAGTGGGGAAAGGTGATGGGAAAAAATGGGGGGGGGGGGGGGAGGTAGCTTTTTAGAAAAGAATCCCATATAGGGGTATATATTAGAATGCTCCCCCAGCAAAATTTTGAAAATTCAAAGTCTAGTTATTTCCAGCTGTTTGGTGATAAAAATAGAACATTCCTACTTTAGAAGAATGTCAAATGTACAAAAAAAAATGGTGAAAAAAGTGGGGGACAACTGATCACCCCCCTGCCTCAGCCCCACGGTGTCTGTGCTTTCTGCACGCGCACCGCCAAATGATTCGCGCGCATCAATCACTCGCGCCAAATGATTGCGCTAATTAACAATTAGGTAACAAGTCTGAGTTCACTATGAACGAATAGACTATCATTCGTACTGAACGAAGACGAATTTTTATAATTGTTTTAGTAGAAATTTACCAACAAAAGTTAAATTCTCGACCATACATGTTCTTTCAGCAAAAAACCATTCAACAAAGACTTACAATTCAAAAAGTCACTTCAATTTCCGAACATTACACTCATTCACGCGGTCGACCGTACGTAATTGGAAGGAAAACTCGTTTTAAACAAACACTGGTAAACAATTTAATGATCTTACTTTTAATAAATTTCATTTTGAACTTTTTTTTTACGATTTTCATTCTCTGTAGAACATACAACCATTTGCGATAAAACGCGTTTGTTTACCTTTGAAACGTGCAAGTTTAATTGGAAAATTTGACGTTTCAACAATACCCCAATCAATCACCTGTCACAAAATGGTGGGTGACTCATCAGGTTATTGTTAAAACGTCAAAATTCTCCAGTTAAACTTGCACCTTTGAATTACGCAAACAAACGCGTTTTAACGCTCACGCCTAATGGTTGGCCGCAAATGGTAGTATTATTTCACCACAATGTTCAATTTCCTCTTTCACATGATCGATTCAAAAATCCAGTGGCTATTGTTGTTTATCCCGCGACTGCGGGGACTAGGCACTGTCGATCCAATTAGTGACCAGCACGTGACCAGCAAAGAGCCTAAATTTCTACTAATACTGTAGTTTATAACATTTCACGAGAATATTTAATAAAAGCACATACTTTAATACTACAGTTAGCAGTTAGGTATACCTGTGATATCTGACCAATGGTTTAGGTTTCCTCCCGCTATTCCGCTTCTTCTGCGACGTAGAGTACTTTCGCTTATCCCGAGTAAGCCAGCAATCTTCCCCCAACTGAAGTGTAAGCTGCGCAAATACATAATTTGTTCTTCATCCACAACAATGGATGGTCTTCCGACCCCTTGTGAGTCAGCAGTTGGACACACAAAAGCAGTCGCAGAACTGTCTCGATCTCCCCCATTCAAGCTTAAATGCTCCGATAGATGGGACAGCATTGTATTTAATAAAGTTATCAGTTCTTCTATTGCTTGGCGATGTTCAGGACTAACGACAGTGGGCGCCATCAGTTGCAATGTTGCTCGAGCATCTTCCAAGCGGTCCCTCACTTCTTCTAGTTGAACATCCCTGTCTGTATCATTAATTTCATGCAGATTTTGAATACTGATCAAAACCGATTGCAATGCATCTAAGAAGTTGTTCAACCCTTGTCTATTTCTTTCTCGTTCATCCATGATTCAAAATATAAACAACCATGAATTACAAAAACAACTGAACAAGATGCCCAGACAAGACGGAGAATAATTTTTTCTCTTAACCATATATTTTTTCAACACAACACATATTTTTATTTTAATAATACAGCATATATATTTTTGAATATAGCATATATATTTTTTTAAATATAGCATGTATTTTTTTTAATATAGCAGATAATTTTTGAATATAGCAGATAATTTTTGAACATAGCAGATATATTTAAATATAACACTATTTTTATAAACATAACATATATTTTTTAAACATAGCATATATTTTTTTAACATAGAGAATAAATAAATTGAATTTTGAGGAAATATATTACAAGTTTAGACTATATATAGTGAACTTCGAATAAATATTTTAAACACAGAAGAGATATTTACAAAAAGACAATATTGACTGAAACGGCGCCTCATAGTTGAGCTTGCAGCTTGCGTTAGCGCGTTGTTTCTGCGTTCGTTTCCAAGGGCACAACGTGACGTTGCTAATTTGTTATGACCGTCGCCGTTGCCCTTTCTCTACCGTTTTCCGATATCTTATCAATAATGCTTCTCTTTAGGTCATGATAGAGCTTTCCCAACATTAGATGTCCGTCCGGCCTTGCTAAATCGCTTACTAGACATTTTTTTATAATATCTACTCGCCACGATCGCGAATAACAAATTAATCACTAATTGAAACCCTGTCAAAGCTCCGTAGCAACGTCACGTTGTGCCCTGGAAACAATGCGTTGCGGTCCAATGAACGCAGAGTTTCAAACGATGAAACAACGTTTTAATTTAGCAAGCTGCAAGCTCGACGGTAATTGTGGCAATATATGGAACAGGTTGGACGGCTGCCGCAAAGTATCATGGTCCTAACGCTAAAATCTGACCCAGACGAGGAATGAACTCTGCTCGGCGGACTTATTCGACTAGATGCACAAAAACTTTTGAAAACTCGTCACAGTTGATCCAGAATTGATAAATCTGATGGCCAGAAAAATACGAGAACAATTCGTGATGACCATAGACAATTAATATAATCAGATTGTGCTTTATTTGGCGTATATTCGTGACAATGGCGTTTATGGCGGATTACTAATGGCGGATTACTAATGGCGGATGGACATTCAAAATAGTTTTCAAGGACTATTCAAGTTCCTTCGGATTCGACGCATTTTATGTTACAAATAATCGAACAAATCAGAAATGAATTGGATATTTACAATAAAGAAGGATTTGGTTGTGCTGTGCAACGTGTGATTCGTTACAACTGGAGAAAAGCGTGAGGTGAGAAATCAACATTTGTTTAGTGGTTAATGATTTCATTTCCCTCTCAAAATTTCCCATAATTTCTAACCTTGTGATGCATTTTCCATGGTTTAATGTTTTGCATTCTGCAGTATTACTGCAAACTTCTAATTGTTGTGTGTAGCAATTATCCGGATCAATTAGTTACAACTATCATCCTTGGGTTCTTTCCAATTTTTTAACAAACACTCTTGTTTCCTTTTACTTACTGTACTTGTATCCCAAATTTTATAAAATTGTGAATAAAGCTAGCTTAAAATTTATTATTCAATAACAATCTTGTATTTTTCTTTGTATTAAGGTGAATTCAAAATTGAAATAATTTATTGGATTGCTTCCAGAATCTATTGATAAATTTGGTATATAACTGGTCAAATGTTCAAATATTTCTGTTTTATCAAATAAAGTGTATTTCCTGTATGTATCCTCAATATATATGTAAATAAGGAACTTGAATAAAATTAAAATAGTTTATCTCAATATTGATATTGGTTACAAGCACCACTGTATTGACACTGATACAGGTGCATTCAATCAGGGCATTGTTAACATTTTAACATTGGCATTTTTGCAGTGAAGCAACCCCAAACCCCCCCCCCCAAGCCCTGCCAAGAAAACATCAACTTTGGCACATTTAGAGAGGGCATTAGAAAAGTTACTGTATTAAGGTAGACATGTCAATGAAGTTTACCCAATAACCCTAACAGTTCTCTTCAAACTTACATCTAATATGACTCCATGTAAACAGAAATGTTAAGTGAATGAAAATTTTAGCGCTGACTGTGTAAACGTAACCATCCAGATGAATTTTTATTGGGATAAAAATTCATCTGGTCTCGTGTAAATGAGGCCTTTATAATTACTTCCATCTCAGGAACTAACCTACACATAGTATGATTTATTACATTATTAATCAGTAATGGTCCAAGTCGTTCAACTGAAGTAGTGTGCTGCATAGGCAGTGTTGAAACACAAATTAAAATATAGTTCGTTCCATAATTCGACAGTATATCCAACCTTACAAGTCTAACGTTTTGGGGGCAAATCCATATGTTAAGCACCAAGGGGGGGGGGGGGGCAACCATTGGGATATTGACTGATCGACATATCCCAACACAGGGAAAGTTGACTTTGTTGACAAGCTCGAAGGATGGGATTTTTGACACGTAAAATGATCTTAAAATTATATTTTAACACTTGATATGACCCACTGCAGGGGAATTTGATGATTTTTTCCAAAAAAAAGGCTTAACATTGAACTATATTTCGATTCTTGTTACTAGTACTAACAAAACGTGAGCTATATATTACTGTAAAATCTTTGAGCGTGTTTATCCACGACTTTTTATGTTTGTATATTATGGCTATCTTAAGAATTATTTGCTCTGCGTTGGTTCCTCGATTGCTGAAATACATTATTTCGATTCGTTTAACTTCAGTTGAGTGTTTTCAAACTTCGTTTATATAAAGTAGACTCGGGTACCGTATTTCCTTGAATAAACGCCGCAGCGTATATTAAATTTTCCGCATTGCGGGTGCGGTGTCTATTCGAGGGTGGCGTTTATTGTAAATTTTGTAACATCAACTGTGAATTTATTGTTTAATTCAAATTCATAACCAATTTTAACACTTATCCCAAAAAAATAAAGTTTACATGTCTTTAAATATATATATATATATATATATATATATATATATATATATATATATATATGCTTCAAATAAACGCCGCATCGATGAGAAAAAGTGCGACGTTTAATAATATTTTTTTTCTCCTGCGGCGTTTATTCGAGGGAGGCGCTTACTCAAGGAAATACGGTAGACCACTTGATAAAAACATTCTCAAACAGGATGCAGTGTATTAAACTAGCCATTCCAATAAACTGCCTATATCTAACTTCCTCCTTTCGATTTATAATTTATATACATTAGCCAGGAGACCCAGAAAAAAAATCGTTAAAATTGTCAAGCGTCATACGTCCTCACTTTAAATATAACTGTAAATAACAAACATTTATGCAGTAAAGACTTACCGTTTTATTATCATCTTTATCATCTCTCTCTGAAGACTAGTACTACCTCGAATAAACCAAACCTGCTGTAGCGTTTTATTAACTTGTTTTAAGACAGTAAAACGGCAAGCAAGAGGCGTACTAGGCGTTGTAAATCAACTGTAAACGTTCGAGACTTCGAGTTTCTTCTCTGACAGATTTCAGAAACCGTGCAGGTGTCTGCAAAATAATTGTGACAATACTCCATATATGGTACCGCCATTTGCAGTTGAGCTTGCAGCTTGCGTTAGCGTGTTGTTTCTGCGTTCGTTTCCAAGGGCACAACACAGAGGTGGTTGGACAAGTACCACGTGAATATCTCGACCAATGAAATGGCTTGTTTTCTCATCGTTTGATCGGCTGAAAATTTTGCATTGGACTTAGAATACCGAATATTACGCTATTGTCATTCATTTTTTTTCGTTAAAAAAGCAGCGATATCGTTTGATATATTGTTGGACTATCCATATCTGCAGGATTTTGCAAGGTAAATGTATTTTTCTACTTTATTTTGATGGTTTATGTAGGTCGTGTCGCCCTAAGCGAAGACCCAACTTCCGGTTTATCAACAATCTTCAAAGCAAAAAATCTCGAATTCCAACGGTTCGAATTCTCTAATTTTTGCGTAATAACTTGAACAAATGTCTAATCTTGGATTCTATCCAGACGACCCCCGGCGACCTCTCAACCGTTTTCGAGATATTCGCCTTTGAACCGACCATGGTATTTCGGCATTTGCTAAGATGGCGCCTAATAAATTTAAGAGGGCCTTTCGCCACTAAAGCTTGTTTTTTTCTCAAGAATTTTGGAAGTTTCCTAATATTTCGAGCTTTATTCTTTACAGTAAGTGTAGAATGAGTGGTGGACAATTATTAAAGAGTAAAATTTGGTATTTGTCTGTTTTTATGGTCCAAAACGCTTGACCTCGCTGTATAAAAACACCATCATTCTGGAAAAAATGTATACATATCAGGCCTACATATATTCTGTAAATATTATTACAGAATGTACTGAACTTTCTTAAAGATCTGCTATATATGTATACAGGCCTGATATGTATAGATTTTTTTTTATATTAAATAACATTGTGTTCCATGACAGCATATGATTATTAAAATTGATGTGTGGATAATTATTTGTAGTTTATTGTTGTTGGTCATTGTTATTGTGAATAATATATTATAGTTGTAGTATTATTATTTTTTTTTGCTAATTTGTTATAATTTGTTGTTGTTGTTGTTGTTGTTGTTGTTCGTATTGTTTTTTAGTATACAAATATTTATTATAGGACTTTAGCCAAGTGTGTGTGTGTGTGGGGGGGGGGGGGGGGGCATGTGCCCTTGTGTCCACCCCTTGATTTGTACACCCATGAAGTGAATACAATAGTTAGCCATTGGCTGTACAGTCAACTTTTAAGACACAAAAAGGTTAATAATTCCATCTCACTTCCTATTTTTTACAGGAAGTGAAGAGATACAGTACAGATGTCAGTGTTGGAATAACTTGCCTGGGCACAAGCACCGATCTGAACAGGATTTTTATGATTATAAATTGATGGATTCTCTTTTGCCAAATAACATTCAAATATGTAGTTTGATGTTTTGCATGTTATCAGTTGTATAATTACATAACAATGCATAATTGTGGATATAACTAATAAAATTTTAACAGAGGTATTATCTCTCACGTAGTATACAATTCGAATGCTGTGTCTCAAAGCCTAATTAAATGCCTGGATATTATTCATCCCTTTGCCTTTGAGTGCTACTGCATGTACATACTGATAGACAGTGAACTCTGTCTAAGACAGACACCCTTGGGCTGGACTTTGTCTGTCTTATAGTTCATTTTATTGGACTTTGCCTGTCTTATAGTTTGATTACCCATTCACTTTTCTGATGCCCTCTCTAAAGTTGATGTTTTCTTGGCAGGGGGTGGTGGTGGGGTGGGGGGTGGTGGTGGTGGGGGGGGGGGGGGGGTTGGTGGTGCTTGACTGCAAAAATGTAAGATCAATATTGAGCAACATTTTAATTTTATTCAAGTTCCTTATTTACATACATATATATTTAGGATACAGGAAATACACTTTATTTGATAAAATATGAATATTTGAACATTTGACCAGTAAAATACCAAGTGGTCCAAGTTTATCAATAGATTCTGGAGGCAATTCAATAAATTATCTTGATGTTGGATTTTGAATTAACCTTAATACAAAGAAAAATACAAGATAGTTATATTGAATAATAAATTTTAGGCTAGCTTTATTCACAACTTTATAAAATTTGGGATACAAGTAAGCTAAAGTATGAAGGAAGAGGGAAATCATAAACCACTAAACAACAAATAATGTTGATTTCTCAAATCTCACCCCACGCTTTTCTCCAGTTGTAACGAATCACACGTTGCACCGCACAACCAAATCATCCTTCATTGTAAATATCTAAATTCATTTCTGATTTGTTCCATTATCTGTAACATAAAATGCGTCGAATCCGAACAGGATTGGGTAGTCCTTGAAAACTATCTTGAATGCCCATCCGCCATTGTCATGAATATACGCCAAATAAAGCACAATCTGATCATATTAATTGTGTATGATCGTCACGGATTGTTCTCGTATTCTCCTGCCCATCAGATTTATAAATTGTGGATCAACTGTGACGAGTTTTCAACAGTTTTTGTGCATCTAGTCCACAGGGGAGCGTTCATTCCTCGTCTGCGGTCAGATGCAAATGAATCGATTTTAGCGTTAGGACCATGATGCTTTGCGTGACTTGTCCAACCTCCTCTGGGCACAACATAATGGTCAGGTGTCTGCAAAATAATTATTGTGGCAATAGTCCATATATGGTAATTGTGGCAATTATGTTGATAATATATGGAACAGGTATTTTATGTAAGATCTATTTTAAGAGATTCTGTGCGTGAATCATTCTATAGCATGTTGCCGTAATTTTAGAAATAAATTTCACTTACCTCTACTTGAAGTCGTAGGCGTCATTTCTGTCTAGTTTGGGGCGAGATTTGGCGCAATTGAGACATTTACAACGAGTTCCGTATCTGGCGATGTAATGGTGGAGTAAAACATTGCAACGCAAGTTTTTGAAAAACTGGCTTTACGTCGGTTTTACCTTCACCTTTACTTCGTTACCAGATCAAAATTGTTGCAACATGTTTACCAAAATTGCCCAATTCATTAAAGGTGATGTACAGTCCGTTCTGCGCATAACCGCAATGTGGTCCCCTCAAAACAGACATTCGTAGAGAATTACATGAAGTACTCAGCTCAATGTAAACCGTTTGGGAACAACATGGCAGATTTACCACTATATACCACATTCATAAACATGGTCTAGACATGATAGTTGTCATATTGGTAAAAGGAATAATTCTCGTATGTATAAGGATACATTTGTCATTAATCTATCCTTACACGTCCGAGAATTGTTGCTTTTACCAATATGACAATTATTATATTTAGATATTGTTGCCACGAAAGTATTTATAAAGAAAAAATTACCGCATTGTGTCTCAACACTACACAATCGCCCTTTTAAAGGTGACATGACACGAAAGTTATCTTTCCTTGATTTGAAAGTGCTCTTAAAATAATGTGGAATATCAATTTACAGCTTTTCCATATTTCCCCTAGTTCTTGAGATATTTAGACTTATGTGATATTCAAATGAGATAACTTATGGCTCGTTTTTGCGGATACTGGTTGCTAAACCATAATCGGCTATGTCATGAGCGCGGGTGTGTGTGTGTGTGTGTGTGTGTGTGTGTGTGTGTGTGTGTGTGTGTGTGTGTGTGTGTGTGTGTGTGTGTGTGTAAGAATGTCTTCGTCAATCACGTGATCAACGCAAAGACCAATAGCAATAGTCCGAATCAGCATACTTCAGAAGTCTTATTTATATGTCCGAAGGTTTACGAACGTGTACCAGAACAACGAATGGGAGATAGAAAGTTGAGTTTTGCTTCAGGTAATGAACATTTGCACGCAATCACAAGACGCCAAGAAATATGATAAGTCGACAGCTCACAGTGGGCTACTGGTCTGTCAGTATAAATTTGAACGTTTTTGAGAATTTTTGAGAATTTCTGCAGTTGTAAGTTTCAGCCACATGACTGATTAATAACAGTGTTCTAAAGTCACTTGTGAGATCTTCTGAAAGCTTCAAGACGAAGCAATACCAGATCGGTAGCACACCGCGTGGTTTCGCAAAGCCTATCGCAATAATTGCACTTTGTCGACCAGAAAAAATAATACAGAAACGTTATAATACTAATAATAATAATAATAATAATAATAACAATAACAATAACAATAATAATAATAATAAGGGGCTATGGAATATAATAATAATAATAATAATAATAATAATAATAATAATAATAATAATAATAGATGGGTAATTGAATGTAATGAATATTTAAATATTTAGATTCACTGAAATAGTAATTTAGCTTCTGAACATGTAATACAACAAAACATTACGTCTAAATAAATATTTTGAATAATACAACTACCTCGAGTTTTGTGCTGGGCTCTTATATATGTCACAAGATTCTCTAGTATTTTCAGTATGTTTACTTTTGGTATGTTTGCATAAATTGAAATAAAATCCATATTTAGTTATCTTAGACTCTAAAGCCAAATAAATACCAGTATCCGCATGTACGCATTGCGTACCTATTTTTTTGTTTCGTTCCCCATTGACGTCACAAAAGAAACTGTCATCACAGATGAAAATAGTCCAATCGCAGTGCAGTGTTGTTGGCAGCATAAGCCAAAACTTCGATGTTATAATGCAGTCGGATTCGTTAATGTTTTGGCGGAAATCATGATATGTTTATTTTGGGCCATGCCGCGCATCATCGGTTTTGGTAATAACCCCCTATTTAAAACCCCAAATTTTAAATCACCGCGAGCATTTTGTCAACAGAACCAGAGCCTGCGTTATTTCCAAGCCAGCAGCACTACCACGTAGGAAAGTTAAGTACTCGAAGTAGCACACTACTCGCCAGAAAGAAAAAGGCAATAAAAATGTTTGAAATGCAAAAAGTGTTACGAAATTTAGAATTTTATTTGAAATCCAAACGGCATGCATTTCATTAATTGGTTATAAGGAAATTCTGGTGATTGCTACGGACGTACAGATAGACTCGCGACGATCAAAAAGACATGTTTTGACAAGCCGGAATAGTTAAATTTATGCGTATAAAACGCCGAAAAACAGGCAAACCCCGGGTCAAGTCATCGAGTTTACGTTCGAGAATTAGTGAAGAATAAAAATAATCCGATGTGAAACATTGGTCGTGCAACCGGTTGCATGCAAAATGCGCTATTAAAAACATGCTTATCTTGCCTAGCTGTATTAATATCTTGTCAGTAATCAGCTTATCTATACAAGTGCGTGAATTTTGGTTGGAGTTTATGTAGTACTTGGTACCAGCTTAAGCGGCGTTTAGACCGAGTGCCTGTGCGTGCCCATGCTTTTGGTGTTTCTTGGCGCCAAAATTGTTTTGTCGATGTGTTTCCACTGTTTGTCCCTATTAAGAATGTATGTTGGCTCCGTTTAATGTATGTTGGTTTGGTTAAAAGCGCTGGGCATAAAAATCCTGCTCAGATTGGTGCTCGTGCCCGGCACGGTTGCTTGGGCACCGTGCTCGGTTTTTCGCTCGGGTACGATGTTCGGACTAGTGGTTTTCGACAAGATATACCAGTTGCTTGTTGCTGTGTCTATACCGATACAGTTTTCCACTTGCAAAATGTTTGCGAGAACGGCGACATTTCTATTGAACAAATAGATTTCTAATTAGTTGCAGCCGAGAGTTCACAGCTTTGTTCGTTTACGCAGTACTCTATATAAGAGCTGGGAAAGTAGCGACCGTTTACGGAAGGAAAAATTGCAAGCTAACAATAGACACTTCCAGAATTCGCTTCAATGCCCACGAAACAATGGCCCCAACTCGAGGTTGCCAAAGAGATCGTAATTCATTTACCGTTATACTTCATATTCAACCTCGATTTCAAGCCGTTGTTCGTGCTCACTGAAGCAAATTCGGGAAGTGTCCATAAAAACGCTATAGCGACGTTGCGACAACCACTTGTGCAGAAAATAATTTAATTCAAGGTGTCTAGGCGCGTGCGTGCGTGCGAATGCAGAAAAACTTTAAATCTAAATATAGTCACGCCATACAGAATATGGTAAAACGCAGCAAGTAATTTCAAAAGTTAATTGCTTTTAGTCTTTAAACACACATTTTTGTACGTCAAGTTTTTTGGGGGTCCATCGATGCTCAAGCGTCAGTCTTGCTGTTGCATGCCTCTTTGACAAGAGCATTCGAAATAGATTCCAGATTCTCAAAATCAGCTTCGAACTGCAAAGGCTTGTCGCTGTCGCTGGCTTTGCTTGCCATTTCCTGCAATTTACTACGGAATTTTGAAATCGTTTTCTCCTGTCCCATTCCAACTGTTATGACCTTTACACCATTGTCCTTAAGTTTCTGCGCCTCTTCCACCTGAACATTTTTGCCTCCCTTGTCTGTCGCTTGGCCATCAGTGAAAAGCATCAGAACATTGGGAACGTCCGGTCGATCTCCACTTTTCCCATTGAAAACCTTCACAAATAAAAATAGATCCATTTATTCGCGATACTTATGAAATAAGTGAGTAACATACAACCCGCACTATGAGTGGGGGTGATCCGTGCTTGACTATTGACCTAAATATAACTCGATTGCGGGTTCCTATATCAAGGACTGACTGATTATAAACCCCAACCCAAGATCTGACGCATTTCGGACATGAACAGGATTACCCGAATAGTGAACCAACATGGCGTTTTATGGAACATGTGTTATCAGCTTGTTCAGTTCATGTCTCGCTAAACTAATCCTAACCCAAACCTAATCCCTAATCCCAATCCCAACCAGTAACCCCCAACTCCAGCCCTAATTAGCGAGACATGGGATGTATAGTGTCCCAAATGCAGTGACTAGAAAGACGCGAGAACGAGGATTGGACTAGCGTGCGAGCAGACGTTCTTTCGGGGCGAGGCGAAAACACGAGGAGAAAGAACGTCTGCCGTCAAACCCTATAATTAGCCTTCCGCCCCTTGACACCTGGCATGTAAACAAACTGCAAGGTGACTCGCCTTCGGCGTATCTACACTGGCGAAATAAATGTCTACCTACAATACTGTGACGATATCGTTAATTGACTGCCATTGCTCTGCAATAAAGGAAACCTCGTGATTTCCTTTTAATCCTATTTAAGTATCCAAGGCAGTTGATTTGCCAATTCTTTCACTGGCCGCCTTTTCCAGAAGTTCACGCTGATTTCACTGGGGATTTTTCTGCTAAACTGAACGCATTGAAAGTTGAGCAAAACGTCTCGGCTTCACAGCAAATGACCTTCGTTATTTAAAAGTTAACTGAACGATTTTGTCGCAACACAAGCGAAAATATTAAACGATCCCAACCACATTCTGATAATGAAAGTGAAAGTTAGAAACCGTTGGCCAATCATAATAGAAGCGGAAGTAGCAGAGACATTATAAGCCAATCAGAACATTAGTCCGCCACACGGACTAGAGAATTTATTTTTGAATGGATTGTCCACAGACTGTCTTCTCTTCTCCCAAAGCCACACACCCCTGAAGACAGTCTGTTTACAGGCTAGGATTGGACATGCAGTAGAACGAGGAGAGAGTGTACAGCTGGGAGAACAGAAGTACACTAATAGAAGTATACTATAATAAAAAATCCATCTTTTCTCATGCAGTTGTAACCGCTGACCTTTGTCTAAACTTTAATCGGACTGCGGGCGCAGTTGAGCCCACAGTAAGGTAAACATAAGCCAAAAGTCAGCGGTTGTTATCAGAAAAATAACCCGTATTTCCGTTACTTTGTTAGTCAGTTTTTGGAGAGCAAATGTTCGGTGACTTACAAAGGTCAATCCTGACATTTTCCACGTAAGATCATGTCTAACTAACTGATCGATACATAACGCAACAGAATTCATAAGCTTACCTGTTCTCTTGCTTTTCTCAGTGCAGCCCCTGTTGCAGTTTGTGATCTTAAATAGTTCATGTTCTTTACGCCTTCGTCAACCTCTTCCAGTGTGTTTTTATCTCCGAGATTAAATTCAATTCTGGTTTTCACCGGCTCACCAAACTGCACGAGAGCAATTCGAGTCTTATCGGAGCCAACTTCAAATTTCTTGTTCAACTTTTCAATAAATTCTTTTATTTTGGCGAAATTCGCCTTGCGTACGCCTCCTGATCCATCCACCACGAACAGAAGATCGAGCTTTGTACCTTCACATTTAGCTTCTATAGATCGCAAGATTTTGAGAAAAGAACTTGTTTAGAAAAAAAGGAACAATCTCTGCGAAATTTCACACGCCGTGTCACATTTAATTTGAATTCAAAAACTCATTAATAATTCATGAGGAAAACACAAAAGAAAATCATGACCGTATCGTGTCTTTATGTGTGATAAAGATACCTCTTGATTTACATAAACTTTAGCTTTGATTTTCTCGGCTTAGACAAGGTTATTTTTCAAACTTACTACGCCAATGAACTTTCCAAGTGGTTCGCTTTTGAAGCCGTTCAATAAACTCGCAGTTCGTGTTTTATCAGATATAAAAACACTCGGCTTCGCCTCGTGTCTTTATATCTGATAAAACACTCCTGCTCGTTTATTAAACGGTACTTAAAATACACATTAATAATTCATGAAGAAAATTCAAAAGAAATGAATGTTTAAACAGGTGTTGTAAATCGGATACGGCATTGATTAATAAAACATCAATGCTGTATCCGATTTACAGCATACTAATTAGGACCACTGGCTCAAATTGAGCTTTTTCCTTGTTTAAATTTCGGCTCGCCATTGTAAATCCCATACAGTTCGGCCGCTCATATTGTATCTATTATTGACATGTACACTTATCAAAGTCATTAATAATTCATAAGGAAAATTCAAAAGAAATGAATGTTTAATCAATAATAAAGACTTATTAACCGAGTGCGAGGTCTGTACGGGAAAGTATTTGCCCAAGGTTTTCGTACAGACCGAGCGACGAAGGAGCGAGGTTTGTGCGATAAAACCGATGGCAAATACTTTCCAGTATAGACCGAGCAAACGAGGTTAATAAGGAATTTATTATATGGCTATTGGTTCATTTTAGTTTTAAGCTTCTAGCGTTGTTTTCGTCTTCGGAGTATGCTGTTTACCTTATTACATGTTCACTTTTTCGTGTCGTTTCTTGGCCTTATTTACACCAGTTCGGCTTTTTGTGTCGTATTTTTAGATAAACAGCTTTAAAGAAAACCAGCACTAATGTTCCAACACATTTTATTGTTCAGAATATTTGAATAAAGATACCCAAGTTCTCTTTTATTTGTATTCAAATCAACTCAGAAATCTTCCCGCCAAAACTTACAGGGCCGAGAAAAAAGCGTATTGACCCCGAGGTCAATATCGTAAAATCCCGACCTCTCGGGAACCAATCAGCGTGCGTCGTTTTGCCTACGGACTGGAAATCAAACCCAGCCATATAATAATTGTAAATACTGTTAGAACATTGATAAATTAAACATCAATGTTTTATCAAAGTTAAAGACACTAGTGGGTTAAATTCAGCCTTTGCATGCCCCCGGACCCCCCTAAAAATCTATTTTGATTTCGGCTTCCCCCTTTCAAAATCTTGGCTACGTGCCTGATTACTCTGCATGGCTTACGTTTTCTGAACGCATCTAAAAGTTACTGTTCATGACCCCACGTTTCGACACCCCGATCTATATATAGTGTCTTCATCAAAGATGCTCGTTGTGAAAAAACGTCCCACATTTATAGTATCAAATAGAACCGATGACGTTATCTTTCATGCAACAAGATGCAAATAGGCTTCTGTATTGAAACGTCACCATCGGCTCTATTTGAGAGTATAAATATGGGACCTTTCTTCACAACAATCACCCTCGATGAAGACACTAGATCAAAGTGTCAAAACTTGGTCATGAACAGTAACTTTTTAAGTTGCGTTGAAAAAACTTTTAAGCCAGAATAACGTTAAACTGTCAGATTTTTTTAAAGTGCTTATGTCACAAAAATTTTTTTTGACTTTTGAGTAGAGGACAAAAAGTTAGTTAATGGGTTCTTTAGCATTTTTCGGTTTTCTCTTTTCATTCGCGAGATATGCGGCTCTAAACAGCAATTTTCGTGAAAATGTCGCGTATCAACAAGAGTCTGGGACGAGCGTGGTGTGACGTAGCTTAAGGGACTTATTAATTTTAACAATAGCTTTTTAGTACTCCTTCACATGTTAATTCGAACCTCCGTCCCTTAAGCTACGTCACACGGCTGTCGCCCCAGACCCTTTTCCGTTTTTTTCTCGGGCGCGACAATTTTTTGCTAAAAGCCAATTTTTCAAGGTTTAGAGCCGCATATCTCGCGAATGAAAAGAGAAAACCGAAAAATGTTAAAGAACCTATTAACTAACTTTTTGTCCTCTACTCAAAAGTCAAAAAAATTTTTGTGACATAAGCACTTTAACATTAAAGCCTAGTTTACATGGGCAATTTTTCTTTGGCAATTTTCAACTTGACAAGTTTTATTTGCCCGTGTGTATGAGGAAACATGGCAAGTTTTTCCTCGACAAGTCTCCCTTTTGAAAAGCTGGCATGCCAGCTTTTCAACAAGGAGACTTGTCAAGGAAAAACTTGTCAAGGAAAAATTGCTCGTGTAAACTAGGCTTAATAGGCGAGTTTCAGGGTGTTGCGCGCGCATCAATTTTCAAAAAACCAGCAAGCCCCACTCAAAGTAGACATAGAAGGCATATAGATATAATTTCTGGATGTTTAACGCTGTTATTCTGCTATTGTTGGCACGCTAGCATGTCTGTTTGCCCTTGCTTACTTTGTCGGGAGCCCGCCAAGAGCCCGCAAATTCCTTTGAAAAATACCCTGAAATTCGCCTATTATAAAACTTCCCTACGTGAACGAGGGTAATCATACGTTGATTTAAAAAAATTCTTCCAAAGATACTAGATTCATTTCATTTCAAAATTTTCCTAGAAAACATTCACTCTACAGCATTTCTACTGCGAGATTAACTTCTCAAGTCTTTCCTTCGTAATTCGCAGAACATTTACATGAATAAAATAACAATTTTAAAGCCAATAGTTTAAAGGGCATATGACTCGAAAATTAAGTTTGTCTTGTTGAAAAGAACATTTAAAATGATAAAATGACATCTTTTGCAGTTTTTGGTTTCCTTGCTTCGTTTTGGAGATATTCCAGCTTGTTTGACATGCAAATGACACAACTTATTACGTCACATGTGCATAATCATGAGTTATCAGAAAAGGTTAGATATCTTTGCTATTACGAAAACATGGGCTTAACTCAAAGGAAGCATGTGCGTGTTTCTACCCACAACACCAAACATGTAGAATTCCAAGTGATTTCGTTTCACAATAGCAAAGATATGTAACCTTCCCTCGGTAACACATAATACTCATTATGCAGGTGTGACGTAAAAAGTTGTGCATTTGCATATCAAACAAACTGGAATATCTCAAAAACGAAGCAAGGAAACCAAAAACTACAAAAGATGTTAATTTATCATTTTAAATGTTCTTTTCAATAAGACAAACTTAATTTTCGAGTCATATGCCCTTTAAAGACTAACATGTCTCATTCTCTGATAACTTATGCAATCAAAAACAACATAATCTGCATTCCAACCTTCACAAGTTTTCCCCTGGAAATCTCCAACACATTTACATGAAAATGAGTCTCCTTCATTGGTACATACTCCATCATTCTTACATGGCGATGAATCACAAGGCTTTCGCTTCAGTTCTGGTGATTGAAAAAAAAAGGAAAATTTGGAAAGGGAAATTCAAACGAAGTTAATATTTAATTAGTGCCTATAGAACAAAAATTAAATCTGTCTTATTTGAAAGAACACTTAAAATCATGCACGGAGTAACAGCTTTTGCAGTTCTTCGTTTTCTTCCATCGTTTTTAAAGATATTTCAGGTGGTTTGTTAAATAATTGACGTCACATGCATGTGCACGATTCAAAGCAAAGTTATCTTAAGTTCAAACAATGATTTCGTCTTGGACTTAGGCACGCAAAACCCCTTTTTTCATTCAACATACTTTTAAATATGCATTGAGGTTAAGAAATTATATTGAAACATGTACATATTCCATAATTATAAATTAATGTGGATACGATCACTAGTCCCACTAGACATCAATTTTGAGCGTCTGTTACGCGACATAAAAATATTCTCCTCTTAGGGGCTGTTTACTTGAGCTGGCCATAATCAATCGAGATATGGTCTGGAAACTCAGCTAAAGTCTTTGGTCTATCTTTTTGTTTGCCTTTATGCATTTTTGTGCACGGTGTACGGTCACTGAACACATTGTATTTTAGTATAATGAACGAATTGTCCAATAATAACGTTTCAGTTCAACCACTCAACCGTGCTATTTAAATATTAATAAACCTAAAACAAAGTATGTGCACGGTGAAAGGTACGGTTCAACAAAATCCCAGCTCATTATAGGCGCTTTTCCAGACCATTTTTCCAGCCGGCCGGGTTAGCCAGGTTAACTTGGCTCACGCGATTGATTAGGATCTCACTGTGGTTCTGAAACTCGCATAAACTAAATATACGAAGAAGAATTGGCTTAGTTTAGATGTAAACGAATCCCAACGTTGATTAAAATCTCCTTTTGTTATTAATATTTACACCCGAACAGTGATATAGGGAGCTACAACGGTCGCCAACACCTATTTTAAAAGGGGTTGCACAATAGAATAATAGCATGTGGTGAACAGCTTTGTGTCTACATACGTAGTTTGTTTTCACTATAAAACAATCAATACAGCACTAACAGAGTTAAAGAAATTCAAAGTGTTGGTCTCTAGGTTAATCTAAAATATTGATTGTTACTGTTACTAAAGAAAATGTTAAGTTTGATAAGGATTTGTCCGCTTAAGAGAGATTAATTTGCTCACTGGAAGCCAAAGCCAAGATTATGATGTAACTGTATCAACGCCATGCAAAATGGCTGAACTACTTTCCCATGGGTTGTTTAAGAAAGGTCCTCAATATCAAATGGCAAGATAAGGTTCCAGACACCGAGGTCCTACATACACCTGGCCAAACAAGCACATAATGCTAAAGAAGGCTCAACTGAGATGGGCTGGCCACACGGCCCGCATGGAGGACTCGCTTGGCCAGACGACTGTTATGGTGAACTTCAAGAAGGGAAAAGATCGCATGGTGGTCAAAAGAAGCGGTTCAAGGATACACTGAAGGCATCTCTGAAGGTGCTCAATCTGGACAATTGGGAAGACCTTGCCTCAGACAGAAGTGGCGACACAGTTTACACCTAGGTGCTAACAGTTATAAAGAAAAGAGAATCCTGAAATCAAGACAAAACAATGATTCTGCGATGGATCCAGGCTCCTCAATGCCGTTACTGCCCAAAACTCTTCAGAGCGAGGATCGGCCTCACAAGCCACCTACGCACCCACAACACCCAACAACAGTGAATGATTGACAGACGTCGTCATCTTCGAAATCGATGAACGAACATCATTACAGTATGTAACTATAGTTGCAATAAACAAAACAGTTAATTAAGATACCTTCGCAGGTCACTCCTTCGTAATTCTCAGCACATCGACATAAAAATGAATCCCCTTCGTTGCTACAACATCCACCGTTTTTACAAGGCGACGAGTCACAAGGCTTTGGCTTCAGCTCTGGAATTGATATATGGACCTGGGAGTTTACTTACAAGATTTAGAACTTTCTGATCAAATACATCTATCATAAAAATGTCATCTTCATGCGTGGACTTTTTGCAAACGAGGCAAAACTGCGGCATGGTATATTTGGTCTCTCGATTCAAATCGATCGGGTTCCTAATCTGTCGTCACACTGATTCAAACGAGCGTAATAAGTTTAACCAGTGGGACACCATAGAAACCTGATCTTCTCGACTGGCTCGGATGACATGGTAAACAAAATGGCGGCAATGAAAACCGATTGAGGAAACAGAGCATAAAAAATATCAACTTACTTAAGAGAGCGAAACCTGTGTAAAGTAATATCGGATTTCTCGAACTTTAACTCGGTAAACATGTCTGTCATGTCTGAGGAATGACGAAGAGTTTACGTTTTTTATAGAAAACCAGTGTAAAATGGCAATCAATTTACCAAGCCTTTATGACAGAAATATTCGCCTAAGAGTGCTGGAAATAGTGTTTCAGGGCATCAAACTTCAAAATTTACTAGGGAAGCAAGCCCCCAGACCCTCATAGCTAAATCTGGATTTGGAAAGGTGCATAAATTGGACACCCTGCTGATAAAAAAGTCGGTCCCAACACGAAAAGCACACCCCTCTCTCACCACCCATAGATCACACTACAGATCACAATACAGATTTTTTTATCCTCACAGTTCAAAATCGAAAACTTCAAGCTTAAAACTGAAGTTCATAAGGACAAAATTTTTGCAAAAAAAGATATGTTACAATTTTGATGGGAGAGTCTATATAAGTACCATAAATATGTAAACTCCCCAGTTCCATATAAGCACTTTAAAGCCAACACTTTAACGTTACAGTTTCTGATATCCTGTGTACTTATTAAGAAAAACATAAACTCCATTCAAACCTTCACAAGTTTTCCCCTGGAAATCTCCAACACATTTACATGAAAATGAATTTCCTTTATTGGTACACACTCCACCATTCTTACAGGGCGATGAATCACATGGCTTCGGCTTGGGTTCTAGAATTAATGGCAATGACAAATTTAAAGCCAATAGTTCAAAGGGTCGAAAATATGTCGTCAAATTTGTTTTATCCAAATTTGTAGTCAGGCTTCAGTGAGTCTCAAGATTTTAGCAATCTTTTTGATAACCTAACCACAACATAAACCCTAACACTAATCAGAAATCTGGTTTGACCCATAGCTTTTTGAAAAAAACATATTTAATGACGTATTTTGCAAAAGTCGAGAAAGGACTGGATGGGTCCCTTCAAGTCATCCCTTTTAGCCGAAACCAGTTTAAAGTGCCAATGCAGCGGAATTTCACCCCAGTTTTTTATGATTGCATTTGAAAGAACACTTAAAATGACAAAGTAACATCTTTTGTAGAATTTCGTTTCCTTGCTTCATTCTTGAGATATTCAGGTTTGCTTGATATGTAAATGACCTACTTATGACATCACACTGCATAATGACTTTTTAGAAAAGTAGGATTTTCTTTGAGAGTACTTATCGAAAGTACTTAAAAATTTTCACGTACATGCATGTAGCCATGACTGGTCACTAAACGTGCGTAGTTGTGTGTACAATATTTGGACCATCCTAAAATTGATGCTCTTTCAAAAAGTCATTATGCAGTGTGATGTTATAAGTAGGTCATTTATTTGCATATCAAACAAACCTGAATATCTCAAGAATGAAGCAAGGAAACGAAATTCTACAAAAGATGTTACTTTGTCATTTTCAATGTTCTTTCAAACCAGACAAACTTAATTTTCGCTGCATTGGTACTTTAAAGATTAACATGTAATATTTTCTGGGAAGGGAGCACGGGTGGCGTGTGCTGTTAGGACGCTGCCTCTCACCAATAGTTAAGCCCGGGTTAGACGGGGCTAGCATTTCGCTAGGTGACCGTCTGGGAATAACCCCGTCCTCGAGCTTGGGCCATGTGAGTAGAGTTTAGTTGCTCTCTCCTGTGCTTCGATGGTTTTTCACCGGGGTCTCCAGTTTTTCTCCCCCCGCAAAATCAACACCATCTAGGATAGGAGTGGCGCCCACACCTGCCTTAGGGTCGTAGCCAACGAAAGAGGTACATTCTGGCTACCTCAGACTGTGGTTGACCAATATTTTCTAGATATTTTCTGATAACTTAGGCAATTAAAAACAACATATAATACATTCCCACCTTCACAAGTTTTCCCCTTGAAACCTCCAACACATTTACATGAAAATGAATCTCCTTCATTGGTACACACTCCACCATTCTTACAAGGAGATGAATCACATGGCTTCGGTTTGGATTCTGAAATTGAAAGAAATAAATTTAAAGTGGCTATAAAAGAAAAATTTAGGTCCGTCTTATTTAAAAGAAATACTTAAAAAAACAAAGCAATATCTTTGGAAATTTTTTTCGTTTCCTGTGCAAAACGAAAAAATTCACTTCAGTTTTTTAAAGTGCCTATTTAGTTAGAGATTAGTTAGAGACTTTATTTCAAGAGGGTAACACTTGACATTAATAAAAATGATGAACTTGTGGCCCTCTATATACCGAATTTATAATATCATATACTACAATTTTTACATTACATATAAGTCTACTTTTAAATCAATATTTACAATTGGTACTGTGAATTAGTAATATATATTAATAAAACAAAATTAATATGTTATGGTAAAATTAAAGAGATGAAAAGGAGAGTGTCTCTCGTTGATTTGTTAAAAAATATTTAAGAAAGTTTCTTTTAAAGTTATTTGCACTAGAACTTTTCTTTAAGTCAGTAGAAATACCATTTCAAGCCCTGATGGTAGTAGCAGTAAAGGTTCGGCTCCCCTCTACAGTAGCCTAGTTCTTTTATATCGAGGGCAACATAAATTAAGTTTAGAAAACCTAGTATTTCTTGTACGAATGTCGGCATTTCTTACGAGCAGATCATTAATTTTATATAGTTTGGTGAAAGTCCATTTAAACGTTTATAGACTATATCATGGTCGGGGGTTTTACATATTCAGGATATTTGAAGTGACGTCAAAAGAGGAATTTGTCTATACAAAAACCGTATGGCTAACGTCAGACGATTTTACTCGGCAAGGGAAGACGCCTGCAGGTAGTCAAGGGGTTACAACACGGGATAATATGGAAAGAATCACATTTTTCGCACCTATATAGCCAACTATTTCGCACGATAGATACGATAACCCCCCGGTCC
The DNA here is from genome assembly GCA_964035015.1 of Corallium rubrum. NCBI lineage: Eukaryota > Metazoa > Cnidaria > Anthozoa > Scleralcyonacea > Coralliidae > Corallium > Corallium rubrum. Next base: position 11,736,613 of record OZ036002.1, read on the forward strand.
ATATATAATAGACACTTCAACGTACCTTTAATGCAACCATAAAACTCAACCCTCATAGCACAATAACTTCTCCAGGTTTGGGGTGTATCCTGATAAAGCGAGCTTTTATTGCAGGCGATAGAGCATTGTCAACGACAGTTGTTCGGTCAGTATTTCCATCGAACACCTTTATTCATAAAAGAAAAGTAAAATGGATTTGCTTCAATACTTTTGGAGATATCCTTGTAACAGACAAACGGACTAATAAAACAGGTAATTAAAGTGGAGCAATGAGTGGTAACTAACTTCGTAGCTGGAAGAACATTTGTCTAACCTTTACATGTATCTTATTAATAAGTAATAGCATGATTTCTCGTGCAATGTTTGGGGAAAAAACACGCACTCGTGAGTTTTTCTAAGACCTCAAATATATAGCAATGCACAATTTTGATAGTCTTTGAAAAACTCACTCGTGTATGTCTTTTCCAAATTGCACTCGAAACCATGCTATTATAGCTGTACATACAGACTTACGTTCTGTGTTGCACAGTGGTTTGATTTTGTGTACACGCCCTGCTTATTAATAATAAAATACATTTCCTTCTCTTACCTCGATCTGTCCGTGTTGTTTGATAAAAGTGAAATCTTTTCCATCATTGCTGTACGAAACCGTGTAGGTCGTTACCCATTGATTCACATTCTGCCGACCTTGGGTGGCGATCTTTGTGACTATTCCTGGTCCTCCAAGATCAACTTGAAGCCATGGGTTCTCATCGTCATTCTTCGTAGTCCAAGCATCTCTTCTTTGTCCATTTACTATGGAATTCAACCTGCCGCCGTTAGCTGGGCTAAATTTATCACTCCACGACGAAGAAGCTGTCAGTTGTGAAGCTAGAATTTTACCATTTTCCATGCCAAGAGCGTGTGGATTCTCGCAGCCTAAAACGCCAAAAAGAAAGAAGAGTTTAGGAAGTTTGTTTTTTCGGATTTCTCGATAAGTAATGGAGTTGTGTAGCAAGTCAAAGTTATAAGTAATATATCCAACACTCGTCAGTGTTCGTCCTCCGATTTCTAAATACAGCCAAGCAGATTGAAAATACGAGGCGAAGCCGAGTTTGTTTAACCAGCTTGGCTGTATTTAGACATCGGAGGATGAACAATGACGAGTGTTGGATATAGCTTCTCAAACAAATCTATATTTTAAGAGAAAATCGATCTCAAAGTTTGGTAAATTTGATAATCTTCCTCCGATTTCCAAATACTGAATAAATAGTGATTTCTTTTGAATTTTCCTTATGAATTATTAATGAGTTTGAGAATGTAATATATACCTTCGCAGGTTTTTCCCAGATAACCTCCAACACATTTACAAGAAAATGAATCCGCTTCATTGGTACACACTCCGCCATTCTGACAAGGCGATGAATCACATGGCTTGGCTTCTAAAACCGGAGAAGGTTTACACAGCAAAAAATGATTTTCTTATTAAGAATTTTTTTTCTTATTTTAAGAAAAATTTTCTTAAAACAAGAAAATCATTTTCTTAGAAAGAAATAAATTCTTAAAATAAGAAAATCATTTTCTCAGTAAGAAAAAAAATTCTTAAAATAAGAAAATTATTTTCTTATTAAGAAAAAAAATTTCTTAAAATGAGAAAAAAGTTTTTTGCAAGGATCGAGATTTACTAGTATCTTAAAACAAGAAAATATTTTATACGAATGAGAAAACCAGTTTCTTAAAATGAGAAATATTTTCAAGCATATGTTCAACATTTTTCATTTTCTCAAAACAAGAAAATATTTTCTTAAAATGAGAAAACTATTTTTTTACAATAAGAAGTATATTTTCTTAGAACATGCCGAACATTTTTCATTTTCTTAAAACAAAAAAACCCAGTTTCTCTCAATAAAAATATTTTCTAGCACATGCATGCATATATGTGCCACTAGAATATTCTATTCGATTTTTTATTCATCTCTATAAGTTATAACATTGAGCTTCAAATGCTTTTCCAAGTTTACCATTTGTCATATTTTGTTTATAAGTGTTTCACCAATATTTCCACCAAACTTTAACTATATACCTTTCATATCTTCAAAATTCCTCTGCTAACAGATATTTAGTGCAGCATGCTACACACTATTTGATTAGACACAAAACTTGTCAAATGACCTAAATATACTAGCCCATAAAGTTGAATTAAAAAGTAGAAATGTTAATTTGTAAAACTCATGCAATGTATGGCTTTCGACTTTCGAGTGACTATGGGCGAATTTACATAAACGTTTTGTGCTACCTTAAGACCACGCGAGGCTAACGCGGGATTATTATCCCATGATGACACGGGAACCGGGTGACGCGCTCATTTTCGAATTGGAAGTTCGTTGGTGATTGCAATATATTTGCATGCCTTTTGCTTTGTAATTTATTGCTTCTGGTTTATAAATGGTTCTTCGCTGGACGTATACAGACGATGGATGCGATCATATTATTGAAGGTAAGTCATAGATTCTTTAATCAGCAATTTTGTATACTGATTTGTATGTATTAAATTTGAAATAGTCGGCAAGGTATACTTGGGGTATTTTATATTTATTCGCCACAGAATGCTCTTAATTTATTCGCTAGAAATGTTCGTAATTGTTGGAACACAAACGATTTGCAGTTTGATTCTTACAAAATATGTTTATTTTCGTAGTTTATAAGTATTACAATTACATAAAGGATTTATGGTTTGTTTCGGGAATTGACAAATTGTTTTGTGTTGATCAACAACGGCGGCAATTTTGAATATATATACCCCCTACATACTATAGTTAATTCATTTACAAAAAGTCGACCATTTGATTCCCTTTTTGAATTATACAACTGTTATGTTTCAATATTTAATTTAAGAAAAGGCTTTACTGTGTCAACAACATTGCTTGAAAACTAGATATTCCTAGACAGCAATGTTCTCAGTGTTGGAGTCTGGGGTGAACTTATGCATGTATGCTATAAACCAGACTACAAAGAATATTAAACATTTTTCAAAGAATATTAAAATTTAAACATGGACTGGGCTGGCCCGGTTAACCGGTTGTGACAACCGGGATCCAGGCAAACTGGGTTAGCTCGCTTACCATGTAATTGTAATGTTGAAAAGACATACAATTTATGTAGGACGGCTAGCCCGGTCCATGTCATCACCCCCTTAGTTTGCTGCTGTTCAGAGTTAAACAAATGTTCAGCTGTTAATGTCAGCACATTTCTTAATAAAAAAGTTAATCATACTGTAGTGATGAAACCACATTTTAATTAGAGGTGCTATTGCCGACACCACATTTCAGCCAAAATCTCTAGTGTTGAAAGATTATTAGATCTTTATTCAAGAATTTTCACACCATAGAGTTTTTTCTTTAAAAATTGAATCTAAAAAGGTTTCCATAATTAAAGTTATAATTATACCTGGACTTAAGTTAAGTATGTTTGTTGTATGATAGACTGGAGTATCACTTTTATATATTTAGGGACCAATCATTTTTCTTACGGTAATATGTGATCATAACTGGGTCAGGTAGAATTGATTCTAAATTTATGGGTGACTGTGTTGCCTGCCTGCTTGATGAAGTCGAATCATTGCCATTCACCTTCCATTCCATTCCATATGACAAGTACAAGTGTGATGTGTGTAGTGCAAAAGGAAGTTACATGTATATATTTTCAACCTAGCATGTTTCTCTGAAATTAATTATGCAATTATGTTTACTCTCTGCATACCAGCATGGCCTGGTGGTGTAACTCTGTCCCAACACCACACAAGAGTTAGCCACATGCAGGTACATGTATGTTTACATGTAAGAAATAGTTTCTTGATCCTTGTTTGCTAAGGCTATATTAATTTTCAGGAAAACGAAGACCCAGATGTTTGGATTAAAAAGTATGATGATAGTGGAAAAAGAAAATATTTATGTTGTGTACTGGGTGGATGCCAAGAAAATGGATGAAGCTGTGGTTGGGTTTTTGGCATGTTTTTATCTGCTGGAGTACAACTATCCAAAGCAACATGAAGTAGGCATGAACATCATACAATAGTATGTTTTTGAGGGCAAAACAATTCCTGAGGATATTGCAGCTTTGTTTAACAGCCAACTTTCTCAGTATAAATGCTACAAAGCTGAATCTGTTTAGCTTATAACATTTTCCCTTAATTTTATTATTATATACTGTATTGGTAAAAAGATATGGAAAAAGTAAATGCAGTCAACTGTTTCTTTTTAGAAAGGTTTAATGAGTTTAGCTTTCGTCGTACTACAACATCATAAGAACTTTCTGAGTTCTGATGAGTTCAGAGTTCTGATGATGTCATATCACAGCGAAAGCTTAACTCATTAAACCTTTTTTAATACAGTAACAGTTGGTTGCATTTGCTTTCTCCATATCCTTTTATCTATATGTTACTGAAGGATTATGTTTATTGGACTTAAAAATTATATATTGGTGTTTAGTTGAAAGGTATAGTTTTATCACTTTTCAGCTTATTAACATTGTTATTAGTTAAAATTAGACATGCATGCATGCAGAATTATTGTGTTAAATATATATATATATATATATATATATATATATATATATATTTTAGTAAGAAAATCCTTTTAAATTACATTATTAAATTCTAATAGAAATTATAGAATAGAATATAATCTAGATAATTATTCATATAATTCTTATATAATAATTTATTGCATGCATGTGATTTCTTTCAAGAGTTTCTCTATAAGAAAATATATTCTTATTTTAAGAAAATATGGTAACCCTTTTAAATGTATTCGTCAAAGAGAGAAATATGGCATGCAGTGCACGAGTTAAAATAACATAATTTTAATCTCGTTTATGAAATATTTTCTTGGCAAGAAAAAAAACATAAATTTATTCTTGTTTTAAGAAATATTTTTCATGGATTTTCTTCCTAAGAAAAAAATTTCTTGCTATTCTCCCAAATAAGAAATTTCTCATTTCAAGAAAAAAAAATCTTGAAATAAGTTTTTTTTTTCTTGGATTAAGATTTCTTTTTCTTAAAACAAGAAAATTATTTTCTTATTTTAAGAAATAATTTTCTTAGATTTTCTTAGTAAGAAAAAATTTCTTGCTATTCTCCCAAATAAGAAATTTCTTATTTTAAGAAAAAAATTTCTTAAAACAAGTTTTTTTTTTCTTGAAACAAGAAAATGATTTTTTGCTGTGTATCAGTGTAAATAACAACAAAGATCAATACAACATATAGCGGAACCCTGACGAGTTAGCTACGCGGCGCAGCGAACTCTCAGGCAGCTTTATATATTTTGCATACGAGAATTTGTTCGTCCGTTCACTCGCCTGTTTGTTCATCCGTGCGTCCATTCGCTTCCTCGTCGTTTGTCAGGCTGTTCCATTGTTTGCATGTTCGCTCGTCCGTTGATTCGCCTGTTAGTTCGTCCGTTTGTTCGTCGGTTCATTCGCTTGTTTGTCTGTTCATTTCTTCGTCCGCTTGTTCGTTTCTCCGTCCGTTCATTCGCTTGTTTGTCCGTTCATTCGCTTGCATGCCCATTCATTTCTTTGTTCGTCTTCCTGTTTGTTCGCTTATTTCGTTCATCCGCATAGGCGTAGACTTTTGTTTTTGTCTAGGGGGGGCTGAAGTGCCGAACAGGGCCCAGGGGCATGCCCCCGCGGAAATTTCTGAAATTTAGAGTCTTGGAAATGCCATTTCCTGCATTCTGAGGGGTGATTTTTAAGAACACTGAACTGACTGAAGGTCATGAAATGTCATAAAAACTAGTTAAAATACAACACATTTCAACAATATGTCGATTTTGTGTTTACTGGGTTGACTTATCACTGTATATGGGTGCTTTTGGCTGACAGGAACGAGGCTGTAACAGTTACTTTAGCCTAACGAGTAACCTATAATTTGGGAATGGTGATTGAGGAGTCAGTTGCTGCAAAATTTCTGGGGGGGACTCAGCCCTCCCATAGAGATTTCTCCGGGGGCTAAAGCCCCCCCCCCATACTCTACGCCTATGTTCATCTGTTCTTCATTCGCTTGCTCGTCTGCCGTTCATTCGTTCGTCCGCCCATTTGCTTTTTTTCGTCCGTCCCGGACGCGCCGAACATATATACGAGTGTGTTTTCTTTTTATCCACGAGATTCCTATTTAAAACTAATTAAATTTTATTTAAAAGTGATTCCCTTTTATATATATCAACGTACCTTTAAGACAACCATAAATCTCAGTCCTCATAGCACAAGAACTTTTCCAGGTTTTGGGGTGTATGCGGATATAGCGAGCTGTTATCGCAGATAACAAGGTATTGTAAACGATAGTGTTGCTGTCAGTATTTCCATTGAACACCTTTATCAAAAAGAAAAGATAACAATTGATTTGCACCATATTCAGAAAGACTCAACATTGAATCAGTATTGAAACAAGTCCCCTATAAAATCAAGTCATGCACTACTAGCTCGAATGACGAGTCGAGTCATTTAATGTGCCTATGAAACAAAAAAAACTCGTTGGCATTCCTTTTTTATCACTGTTACTGTGTTTATATCAGGCCATGCAAACACATGCAGTTGTGACATCACGGCACATTTTTTAGTCTTATTTCATAAAAGAAATAGAGAATGGACACGCTGTGTTTATTCCATTAACCGTGGTTTATATAACCTAATGCAAACACTGCACTAAATTTGGGAGAATTCAAAAGTACTAACTATGTAAACACTACGATTCGGTTTCCCACAAACTTTCAAATTCTCCCAACTTATTCTCGTGTCTGCATTAGGCTATATACCCATGGGTGTTTTATATATGGGTGTTTATAATATGATCAAGTCGGCAGGCTTTTAGCCAGAAGGGTGTCCTGGGACACCCAAAACATAAAAAATAAAGGAGCTTACTTTAAGATATATGTTTTTACGAAAAGTATATAGCTTATCAATATCGCTAAATCAAGAGTCAGTACAATTTAATGTACTGTATAATAAATGAGCAGGAGTGTTTTATCAGATATAAAGACACGAGGCGAAGCCGAGTGTTTTTATATCTGATAAAACACGAACTGCGACTTTATTATACGGCTTCAAAAACGAACCACTTGGTAAGTTGATTGGCGGAGTTAGTTTGAAAAATAACCTTGTCTAAGCCGAGAAAATCAAAGCTAAAGTTTATGTAAATCAGAAGAAATCTTTATCACGTATAAAAGATACGATACGGTCATGATTTTCTTTTGTGTTTTCCTCATGAATTATTAAGGATTTTTTGAAGCATGACATAATGACAACACAAACTCGCAAAATCGAGAATGTTCGAATCTGACATACTTTAGTGCGCCATACAGACGCTGACATGAAGTTATTTCCTTAATACCGCTGTACAAAAGTTTGTGAGATCGCCGTCTCGCGGTGGCCTTCGGAAATGGGAGAGGGGACCACGGAAATTGGACACCCTCTCAAAATCCTGGCTATAAGCCTGCAAGACGGTTTTCTTTGATGTACGCAGTTTATACAAAAGTTATAAACCTCGCAACAACAATAAAACCGTCACAAGCTCTTTTCCTATGGAATTATTTAGAAAACCTCCTTGATCACATTATGAATTAATTAAGCACCTCGGGCTTCGCCCTCGGGATTATATATCGCTAATGAACTTAACCTACAGGTGAGGTGCTTAACCTACACTTAAATACTTATTGAGTCGCTTTTCTTTGTTCTTGCGAGGGTTGTGTATAGCATACAACCCTATGAATACTAATTAGAAAAGAAATGAAGAAAAAAACTAGGAAAATCTTTGTCCAAGGTAGAAAAAAATAGACAAAACTTTGTTGGAAAACCTCCTCAATAAGTATTTAAGTCGGATAAAACCCTCGAACGTCGGGATTTATGCTATATAAAGCCCTCGGGTCTTTATATAGCATAAATCCCTCGTTCTCGGGCTTTATCCTATACATATATGGAGGAAGACCAGCCTTCTTGGTAGGGCTAGCCCTCCTTGCCGAAATCCCGCATCACAGCGTAATTTATTTCCTTGTAAAATGTTTTTTGCGTTTACACGACAAGAGGGACAGCTCTCCTAGGCTAGATCTCGCTATTGACGACCAGAGATCTCGCCTAGGAGGACTGGAAATTTCCCATGTAAACGCACTCAAGAGGGATGGCACTCTTAGGAGGGCTAGCAAAAAGGTTTATGTAAACGCAAGGTAAATTCCAGCCCTCCTACTAGGCCAAGCCTTACCAAGAGGGCCCATGTAAACAATATGTATACGTACAATTACATTTCATTGTGTTGTGTACACTGCCCCTGAATGTTATGTGCATGTACACGCACTCTGTCATTAGAGGCCTTAAGATACGGGTACCGCCATTTTTGTTATACTCGTAGTATACCTTAAGATTCCCCGCGGGTTCGGTTTACGGGTACAGGTAATCTAACCGTACCCGTAGTCGTATGTACGGGTAGACCATGATCTACCACGGGAAAACGGGTAGATGTATTTTACGAGTAAACAAAAATGGCGGTATACCCATACCCGTAAACCGAACCCGGGGTATCTTAAGATCTCTAATAATAATAAAAAACATTTCCTTCTCTTACCTCGACCTGTCCATTTGGTTTGTAATCAATAAAGTTCTTTCCATCATTGCTGTACGAAATGGTGTAGGTTTTCACCCATTTATTCACATTCTTCCGTCCTTGAGTAGCAACCTTGGTGACTATTCCTGGTTGTCTGAGATCGATTTGAAGCCATGGATTCTTATCATCATTCTTCGGAGTCCAAGCGCCTCTTCTTGGTCCATTTACTATGGAATTCAACCTGCCGCCGTTAGCTGGGCTGAAGTTATTACTCCACGACGAAGAAGCTGTCAGTCGTGAAGCTAGAATTTTACCATTCTCCATGCCAAGCGCTTGGGGGTTCTCGCAGCCTGAAACGCCTAAAAATAAAAAATACCGTAATGACTCATTTTAGTATATATGCAGTGGTTGTATAGTGCGCCAACTCTGCAGTCTGCAGACCATTACTAAAGGCATATTAACCGAGTGCGAGGTCTGTACGGGAAAGTATTTGCTTGAGGTTTTCGTACAGACCGAGCGAGAAAGGAGCAGAGTTTGTAGAAAGTGCCGAAGGCAAATAATACCCAGTAAAAACCGAGCAAACGAGGTTAATAAGCTACTTATTATATGGCTTTTGGTTCGTTACGTTTTCCTATTTGATTTTATCTCATCGTTCGCCTCTTCAGATATTGCTGTTTGCCTTACTTCTGAGCATGTTCTTTTGTTTAATATTTACATCTGTTAAGCATATATTTTTAGCGCTTTTAAATAAGTAGTTTTCATAGAAAGAAACACTAATGTTTTAGGACGTATCGTTGTTTAAAATGTTCTAACGAAAATGTCTATAGTAGTCTCTTATTTTCATTCAAATCAGCTCAGAAATTTTCCCGCCAAAACTTGCTGGTTATCAAAAAAGGTGAAATGCCCCCCACACTGCTGGGAGAATGGACCTTTTCACCAATAGAGGCGACATCTTGAATTCGCAATGCATTGTGGTCTATCTAGGGTAATAAGCTCAATTAAAAGGGGGATTGCATAGTGTTGAGATATGATGTCAAGATATGATCGTTGTCATATTGGTAAACGCAGTAATTCTCGTACGTATAAGAATACATTTGTCATGAATCTATCCTTACACGTCCGAGAATTGTTGCTTTTACCAATATGACAATTATTATATTTAGATATTGTTGTCACGAAAGTATTTATAAAGAAAAAATTACCGCACTGTGTATCCACACTAGGCAACCGCCCTTTTAATGGAGCTTGCTACCCTGGATAGACCATAATGCATTGCGAATTCAAGATGGCGCCGCTATTGATGAAAAGGTTTATTACCGCTTCTTTTCAGACTTTTCAGCAACCAATCAGTGTGTGCCATTTGGCGTAATGAACTAAAACAACTTCAGCTATATAATATAGCAACATATTACGGGAAATGATATCTTTTAATACCGACAACTTGTACCTTTTTCACAGTTTGCTCCGACGAAATTAAGAGGATATAAACAAGAGTAGGATCTTCCTTCGTTTGTACAGACGCCACCATTCTTACAAGGAGAGGAATCGCATGGTTTTGGCAAGGATTCTAGAGGTTAGAATAAGGATTAAAATATTATAAAAAAATAATTAAAAATTAGTTCCTCCAAGAAAAACTTTGGGGATGTTTACAAGAGGCCGGCCCGACTTTAGATCGGATATTGTATTTTTACTGCAAGTCGTTTTCACGACTTCGGCCCGAGATTCAGTTCACGCTGGCGTAATCTCAGCTCGCCTGCTAGACCGAACTGAAATTTTGATGCCGTCTTAATTCCAGGCCGGCTTTCCATGTAAACAGAATCTAAAGTCTAATTTGGACCACGAAAAGAAGCTTTTTCAACGACGTAATAAACATACTTTCACCTCTCAAGCTCAACACATTGTTTTAATACCCTGGTTCCAGAGGTTTTCTCCCATAATTTTATAGCGGTAAGACAGCAAGGAGAGAAAACCTCTGGTAAGAAACGGTACGAACCTCACTTTCATGTAATTCAGGCTATATTTGGCTACAAATCTCAGAGACTAATCTGATACAGCTTTTAACCAATCATACCACCTTGTTTGAGGGTTATCCAATCAGAGATGGTGAACACGTTCTGTTCAGCTAGAATTCCATTGGAGCGGTTTGATCAATCATCGTACTGCTTCCTACCAGAGGTTCTCTCCGCTCCTGTTTTACCGGAGAGAAAACCTCTGGGATAAAGGTATTGTTTTAAATGAATTGGTGTCAAATCCACAAGAAATAATGCCTCTTTATGGTGGTCACAAGCTGGAAGACAATTGATGCGAATCTTGAAGCATCAAAGGCCTTAATTAAAGTGCCTATGAAGCGAAAATTATTATTGTCTTAAATGAAAGAACTCTTAAAACTACAACGTAACAGCTTTTGCAGATCTTCGTTTCCGTGCTTCGTTGTTGAGATATTTCAGTTTCTTTGATATGTAAATTAAACACTTTGACGTCACACGTGTATAATGAGTTATCGGAGAAAGTTCTACATCTTTGCTATTATCAAACGAAATCACTTCGAAGCCGATCCTGTGCGTCTATTTCGCAACAGCATATAGACATACAGATTTTTAATTGATTTCGTTTGATAATAGCAAAGATACCGAACCTTCTCTGATAACTCATTATTACACGTGTGACGTCAAAGTGTTTAATTTGCATATAAAAAATTGGAAATATCTCAACAACGAGGCACGGAAACGAAGATCTGCAAAAGATGTTACTTTGTCGTTTTGAGAGTTCTTTCATTTAAGACAATAATTATTTTCGCTTCATAGGCACTTTAAGAAATAGCCAAGTCTAACTTTAATTATAACATAGCTTTGATATAGCAACGTTTTTGATTGGCTGTCGTGCGTGCTCCATAACTCGATGGAGCACGGCACGGAAAGCACGGCGGGGAAAAAATTCAAAACAAAACTGAGTTTTAAATTGACTTTTTATGGCCTTTTATATTATCAAAATACCGAGTCATTTAATTTTATTGAGTAATAAAGAACAACGACCCAGAAGACATAAACTGGGTCTGGGTAACCGAGTTTAAACTGTCCTTTTGGTTGGGTTTTAGTGAACAAAAAAGACTTGGCTACGAAAGTAAAAAACACAACAACCAAAACGATTCGTCGGCTTGTGAAAGGATTTAATGCTATGTTATAAAAGAAATGGCTCATGGTTTAGTGTGCTCCATCGAGTTATGGATGCACTTGGAAAATTTGGAGAGCACTCAAAAATCTAGAGTTGGTCTCGGCTACGCCTCGACCAACCCTTACGATTTTTTCGTGCTCTCCGAATTTCCCGCGTGCATCCATAACTCGATGGAGCACGCTAAACCATGAGCCATTTCTTAAAACTAGCCTCACGTAAACAAAAACCAAAATGCGAAAATTCAGGCCAGTACGAGTTTAGGCCGGCCTCACGTAAACACTCTCTTAACACCACAGCAATATCATTAAAATATCCATAATGTAAAATAAAGGCGCACTACAAAAAAGGTCGAGAAGTATGAAATGTCAAGAAAACAGCATACCTTGGCAAGTTTCTCCTTGGTAATATTCCTCACATTCACATGAAAACGAATCTCCTTCATTGGTACACGCTCCACCATTCTTACACGGCATCGAATCACACGTCTTAGGTTTCAGTTCTAGTAATGTAAATTGATCTTAATTAATGGTGGGTTAATCACTTAGGGCAATGTCTGCAACTCAAACTTGGATTCGAGATGGCAAGGACTCGGACACGAAAAGGGTGGGTTCGGAATTGTACGCTGGCGCACTTTATAACAAACGCAAGGAGGTGCGTCCGGGATTGACGCCACGGGGGAGCTGGAAGAACCCGGAGGACTCGGGGAGCTGTTGGGTTCCCGAGAGTGCGTCAATCCTGGACGCACCGAACCTGCAAGTGCGTTTGGTTTTTATCCCATGCCACCCACAAGTTAACTTGCAAGCAGCATTTTCATGAAAATATTGTAATTCTCTGATATTAATTTTACTGACAACTCTTCGAATACACATAAGTGTTGAAGGAAATTCTTAGTTTTTGGTATTAAAACAATGTTAGATAAAAAAATGTTGTAATATTGTAATAAAGTTCACTTCGATGAGAACCACAGCAAATAATATTAGCGCGATAAATGTCAAAATAAATATTTCAAAGGCGGTGCACGCACGCGGACTGAATTGGAAGTGAGAACGGAAAAAGCGCACCTCTTTGGAACCAATAGGAAAGCCGCTTTTATCCCGGGTATGGGATAGATACTTGAACTCGGACTTGGATTGGGATGAGGTGGACTTTTGACTACAACATTGGTTCAAGTGCAGTCTGATTCCGCTAGTGCGAACGCACTTTATAGACAACGATCTACAGCCGTATATTTCTAAGGATTATAACGAGTATATACCTTCACAGGTTTTTCCTTGGTAATCCCCTGTACATTGACATGAAAACGAATCTCCTTTGACGGAACAGATTCCCTGGTTCTTGCACGGCATAGAATCACAAGGTCCTAAAAATATATATAATAATTTGTCACGAATCTAGAATATATGGGGCAAGCAATTTTAGCTCGCTTAGACTTACCCCGAAACCATAGTTAGTGGAGGGGGATTGGTTTGGAAGCTCCATTGTCTTTCAAGAATATGCAATGGTCATGTTACTGTGTTCATGTTGGAGGAAGGCAATTGGTTGAAGAAAGGAAATTCTATGGACACGTGACGATGAAGGACTACACAACGAACAAAGGACTTACACCACGTGACGACGCAGGACTGTACTAATTAAACCCGAACGTTGTTATTGGATGACTGCTTCATTATACAGAAAATGCAATACGTTCAGTGATAGTGAAATTAGACAAATTGAACAAAACCATAGAACAATGACTTTTGCCAAGTTTCCAAACCATCCCCCACCACTAACTATACCCAGACTTATCCGTTCCAGACCAATCCGAATTTTCAGCCTAATACATCTGAAATTCATAGCTCACATTACTAGACTACCCAATTCGGCCCTGCAAAACCAAACTCTGTTCCGTACCAACCCTGCGTAACCCTGGAAAAAATATGAGGAACTGACTGGACTATCGAAAAATAAACTTCAAAGGGAAATGCAGGATGATTTCCGCCCTTATTGGAGACAATCCTGACTAAACCGTTGAAACAGTGAATGGGAAATTGAGATGATATATAGAATTCGATATTGAAGAGTGATGTCAACAAATATCAAAATCTTCAATTTATGACGTTCTGATTAAGAGGAGAGTTTTCCTATGTTACGCAACATGCGCACAAAACTGATTTCTACTTATCATATCTACATTCATAATTATCAAATCTTTTAATCTTTTAATATGTTTCTCAAGCCCTACGTGTACTTAAAAAGTTTGTTGACTGTATGAGCTACACGATTTTGAGGGATACGCCAAAAAGAAAATGTTGGTTGAACAAAACCAAATTTTGCATTGATTACTGTATAAATATGGCGGATTCAATATTTTTGTAGCATACCTTCCATCATAATTATGATTCTTTTTATCGCTTCATATGTTTCTTAACCCCCAAATGCTTATAAAACGTTTGTTGATTCTATAGGCTACACAATAATGCTAAAATAAGATTTTGAGTGGTACGCCAAAAAGTTCTAGGGTTTTGGACACTTTTAAACGAAAATACGTGACAGAGAAAAAATTTCTCTTAATACGTATGGCCAAGCTATTACTATAGAACAATTTTTTTGATAACGCATTACTAATAAGCATTAGCACAATGTCGTAAAAGAGCGTTGGTAGACTACAACTACCAGAATGCTTTGCCAGCACGCTCTATCAACACTATAGGATGCTAGCAAAGCATTTTGGTAGTTGTAGTCACCCAAGAGCCCACGTTCCCCTTACTCAGCGGGCGGGAAACCAGAGGCTCTGGGATAATCCGTTCACGCCATCACAGGATTCTTGTTATCCGTGAAAGGAGTAATCATGTTCATCAGCCAATGGAATATCGATGTAAAACGGATTATCCCAGAGTCTCTCGTTTCCCAGGTGGGGAACGAGAGCTCTGGGAACGAGATTGCGTCATCGCGGTACAAATGGGTTATTCTGGCAAAACTGCAATCGTAGCAATACTGAATACGATTCTGATGATGCGCAGTAGATCATTTAACGACGGCGTATGGATTTCGGTAGTCAACACTTCCGAAGTAAGACCGAATTTCGGAATTCAGTTTGATAGGATGATGCAGATCGAATATGAGATCTGGTCGCTCTAATTTTCTTAGCTCAATGAGGAGCGAGAAGAAGCACTCCCTCGTCTGTCATCATCATATGCTTGCAGAAGTAAGACGTTTTCGAGGTATATATATTACCTGCCGTGTTTCACAGTTTCAGTATTCGCATTCGAATTTGCAAGCTCATCGGATTTCGAATATGACAACGAATCGGAAGCGCAGAATCTCGGTATTGGTATTCGCCCGAAGTCGGGCTTAGTCTGTCCGTAAGAATTACACAGAGCACCCCAATCTTATGGCATGACATTTTAACGGAAATAGTTAGCAGTAGACATGCATGCCTGAACGTGCCTACATTTTTTACCTTTGCTCAAACACTTTCTGTCATCAACACACGCCATTGCTCCACCGTTGCAAGTGCTACAAAGAACAGACGACGGTTTTTAGGTTTAAATGTTTTAAATTGTATTTAAGAAGTTGGTGTTCAAGTTATGAAAATTGAGTTCACGACAGCTTCTATAGCAAAAACAACTGAAACGTCAAAGTCGCTAAGTTTTACTTCACTTTTCTTACCAAGTCTTGCAATTTCCAACGTCAACGCTCTCGCCTGGATGTACCACTTTTCCCTCGTAGTGACATGGACATTGTTCCACTGGAACACATCGCTTTTGGTCGTCGAGAAGTTGCCCCTTGGGACATTGACATCCGGATACGCATTCTTCGTTACACTGGATATCTCGTGACACATCACGGCACGTTTGTGCGCATGACGAACCACATTCGATGAATATTTCGCCAGCGTTGCGGCACTGTTGGGCTGAAATCACAGAATGCAGTTATCGAATAAAGATTGTAAAATAAGCGTCTCTTAGAATTTGGTAAAGTATACTGCAAATAACTGAAAAAATTATAAATCATCGAGATTTTTAATAACTAAATACTGATGAAGGTTCTCGCTCGAAACATCAAGTAATTCGTTACTAAAAGTTCACCTTTTCACTTTGCTCGATCGAAAAACACTACCTACGCAGCACTCTGCTTTTTCACAATTGAAAGATATGTGGTTTTTAAAACTATTTTGGAAAAACGAATCCCAAAGGATTATAATTTGTAGGATTATAATCTGCTCTGAAAGGAAAAATTTCGTAAGTTATGGGAAAACATGAAGTTGTTAATGCATGGGCAGCCACATAGCAAACGACATGAAGTTGGACTACATATTTATTACGTCACCAAGTGCCAGGTTGCTAAGCACGCTTCAAATTACAGCTTTCATTGTCCAATGACTTGGACTTTCAAACACGAATGCTATTAGAACATAGATCATGGAAGGGGAACTGGATAGGTAACTTACAAAACCGGAAACAAAGTTTGCACAACTTACTATGGTAATTATACGCCTGTACGCGGCTAATGCACTTAACAAGTAAACTTAAGTAAATTACACTATTGCTTAAATTCAGTAATAGCTGAACGTAGCCATGTGGGACCGCCCGTTAGTGCTTTAGCCACTTATAATTGTATAATTATCATATCAAGATAGGCAAACTTTGTTTCCGGTTTCGGAACATCGTTTTAAGTTTCCTATCCAGTTCCTCGTCTATTATCTATGATTAGAATGGGATGTAGTTCCAAAGGCCAAAAAACGTCCACACACCTATAATTATTGTGGACGTGCATAAAGAATATCCAAACACCTCAGTCGAAGTTTGTTTAAAGTGGTTCTCTTATGTTTCTGCATAATCCTAAAGATATTATGGTACTTGGTAATTGTGTGAAGGTTCATTTCAAATTCTCAAAAACAAAGTTGTATTTTACGTGCGAAGTTTGTGTTTTGGAGCGCCGCCATTAAATTGGTCGTGTTTGAGGAAAACTTATGACATAGGCTCAACGCAAACAACAGATCATTGTTGTTGTCAACAAAAAAATACCACATTTTCTTCAACGAATTTTGAAATGAAACTTTGCACGATTACCAACTACCATAAGATCTTTAGGATTATTGCCAACAATATTTTCGTCAGAGAATCACTTTAAAAACCTTGGCTTCGTCTTGATTTTCAAGAAACGTCTCGATGTTTGGATATCCTGATAAATACTCTTTGTGTAGGATATAGTACTTACCACATTGTTCCAAAGGTTTATATAGATAGGTTCCTCTGAATCTCCAGTTGATGATTTTCCCGTACGCAGAACACTGTTTTGTATAGCTCGCAAACGAGGCACAAACACATCCCATTGGATCTTTACATCGGCATGCGTCGTACTTGCAATCACTTATCAGCTGAGTTGGATCGACAGCGGAATGACACGTCGCGAAAGGAGAATCAGGATTACTCATCATATTACATTTATCAATTTTAGGCTGGGTGTTGTCATTTGGTTGACATCCAAGCGTACTTGGTGACGGAGCACACTTCAGATTTCCAAGTTTATCATTTAATCTGTTACCGTCGTTATTCCCGCACAGTCCACAGGTTTTCCCCTTGTATTT
This sequence comes from Corallium rubrum, assembly GCA_964035015.1. Taxonomy (NCBI): domain Eukaryota; kingdom Metazoa; phylum Cnidaria; class Anthozoa; order Scleralcyonacea; family Coralliidae; genus Corallium; species Corallium rubrum. Next base: position 11,753,922 of record OZ036002.1, read on the forward strand.
TCCCGAAACAGTCACTTTTATGTACGTACTACAATCCCAAGAAACTGTAAGACCGATGTCTGTGGTAAACTGAAGCCAGCGTAAGCTTGGGTTGCTTATCACAAAAGCTGCATTCAAAAAAGAAATCATTTTAATGGAGATTGTTGAGTATGGATAATAAAACAAAGAGAGTGACGTTTTGTACGAATAGTATAAAAAACATTTTCAGCTTGGAGTGTGTTGAATTGATAGTTCAGACATAGCTTGCTGTAGAACATGTCGTTTGATGCTAATCGTATTATATTACATTATATGGCTGAAGTTGGTTGGATAATAACAGCAACGATATATAACCTTTTCCAATAACTCGTTATGCACACGCAGGCGTAGCAGGGCTCCCAATTCTGTTTGGGGGACAGATATTTTTGCCCGAAAAATTTAGTGTTAAATATTGGTTTTTAAGTTGTATTTTTCAGTCTTAGTTTAACGTATGAATTTTGGTTGAACATTTCAGAGCAACACATGTCAAAATTGTCCGAAATTCTTAGCAGAAAGTGCCAGAATTTTCCATTTTCAGATATTTTGGGAGGGCAATTGCTCCCCCCTCCTGCTACGCCTATGCATCCACGTGTTACGTCAAAATGTTTAATTTGCGTATAAACAACCTGGAATATCCCAACAGCGAAGCGAGAAAACGAAACTGAACAGCAAAAGATGTTGCTCAGTGTAATTTTAGGAAATTAAAAAGTGATTTTGCGTGTTCCTTCAAATAAGACAATTTTCCACAATCCAAATCAGTCTCTGCTTTCCTTATCTTACGTCAGCACATGCCTAAACAGTAAACACCTACAAAAATATCGATATTGCCTAACATTAACCCTTTACTCTTCAGATTACCAGGAGGTCTCCACTTGACGGGTAAAATCGTCTGGCGTTAGACAGAGTAAAAGAATAATAAGTTTTCAAATGGCAACCACGCCCGATAAAGAGTTAAAGCTATTCTTCATTTTTTTTAAGAGGTGCTTTCAACCTGACCAAACAAAAGTGAGTTAAGGGCAGTCTAAATGAGCAGATTTTAACGTACCTGGTCTAGTTATAGGGAACGACGTCATTTTCACTCCATTTACAATAGCCGTACGAAGCGTTCGGCTAAACTTGATTTGAACTCCAGCGAGGTAGACCGTTACTTCAGACACGCACGAGAATAGTCCAAGAAATCCACACTGCGTGTTTTTGGTCACCACCGTAAATGCTTTCTTATCCGAGCTGCAATCTTGGGCAAAAATATAATCGCATCTTCCCATAAAGTTGAAGGCTTTGCCATCAAAGCTGGTGTAATGAGGATCACCTTGGCTTTGCACATGGCTAAACAAAAAAAGACCACAGGTAAAAATTGATGTACACTTATATCATAAATAAGTAATACTAGGCATTACTCTCTTTTAATGGAAGACGGGACGGGACGTTAAGCGTGTGGCATCGCCACTATATTTTCCATTTATTTATCTCATTTCGTTTATATCAAGAACGCGTTTGCCAGGACGTTTTTGTCCCGTCCTATACCTAAAGGGATCCCGGTTTCCTCAACCAGTCATATAAAATGCTCTGTCCTGCCTAACCGCGGGACGTTATAACGGGGATACCGTTTCAAGTATATATTTTGATTCTTAACCTTTAAGAATAGCACTAAAAATTAAGTTTGTTTAATTTGAAAGAACTCATGAAATTGTAATATAGAACATCCTTTACAACTTTTTCGTATCTCTCTCTCTTCGTTTTCAACGAGATGGTCTCTGACGTCAGCGAAATCATTTAGAACTGTGCACATAAAAACTCCTTGCGACGCTGAACATTTCATGTTAGATATGTAAGTGATTTTGCTCTGTATGAAAATATTTTACCCCACTCTTGACGTCAGAGACCATTCATTTACATATCAAACAAATTGAAATATCTTGAAAACGCAGAAAGATGCGAAAAAGTTGTAAAGGATCTCCTATTACAATTTTATGAGTTCTTTCAAATTAGGCAACCTTAATTTTTAATGCCAATCCCCTTTAAGTGGTTTATTCGATCAAATGAGTGATAACGGCCAGTAGGAGGACAGCAGCTTTCTAATTCTATTTATTTCTCTGTTGTTCTGGGATTTTTACAACTGTGTTGTGAAAAGTCCCGGTCGCAATTGTCCCGCCCAAAAACATTCTCATATAAACCCGGGATGAAAAACATCCCCGTCCTGCTTACTTGTCCCGTCCAGGCTCCCATGTATAAACAGTCCCTCAGAACATAGTCCCTAGAAATAAATTGTCTGGAAACGCGGCCAAAGTCTTTGTTCTAAATTTTTGTTCACGTTTGTGCACCTTATTTCACCTTAACGCTTGCTGAACACATTGTATTTTTGGTATAATGAGGCAATCAACCAATAGCATCGTTGCTTTATAAATATTAATGAACGTAAAACAAAAGATTGTGCACCTTATTTTCCACCCTCAACCTAAATTGTAGCTTATTGTTAACCGCTTTGATGTTCGCCGCGTCTGCAGACAATATAATTCTAGGGACTATGCTCAGAATATATAAATTTTAGAGTGTCTATGAAATAAAATTTTGTGATTATTTTTGTTGTCATGCTTTTTGCGATTTTTCCGTGAAGAGGTGCGTAATTTAAATAAATGCTTTGCGCGTCGGTCGATCGAAAGAAATTCAGGTCGGTTGGAATACACGTTTTTTCTTTAGCCTCATTAAAAAATAGGTACGCAATGCGTACTTGTGACTACCGCTATTAAGCAGAGAGATATAGACTTAAGAAGCAATGCATGAAAATGTGTGAAAAGTACACAGACACACAAAAAAAAGAGTTATTTTAAATCATTTTATACATGTGTTGCCAATTTGAACATGGCACATACTATACATACATCTTTACTGGCTGTTTCCATATATTAATATATGGCATAGCATATATTAGCATTATAAACATGCCCCAAAGTTTTACATGAAGCGAACTTGTAAAATTCAGGTTTTTGTACGAAGCCCAGATAGCTCATCTGGTGGATAAATCCTAGCTAGAGAACCACTATAGTGGTGCTTTGAACAACCCAATTTAACTTTTATCCACTGAACAGCACTATGATACATAACTACACGTATTCAGTGGATAAAATTTTATATTAGGTTTTCAAAGCATGATTAGTGCTGTTCTTTATCTCAACTTTGTACAACTCACCCTAGATCATATAGATTATTTTTGTGGAAACACCACGTAAAATATTTATTTGCTGAGCTTTCGGCCTGTTGACTCGGGTCTAAGCTTAGGAAATAAATATTTTACTTGGTGTTTCCACAAAAATAATCTATATTACATTATCACCATGAAAACTTTCAAAGCATTATCACCATGAAAACTTTCAAAGAATTAATCACCCCAGATCATCAACATTGTGTTCCAAAACGACATTTTACCCGTCATAAATATGCTGTCAGTGGCATTCAAGTGTTATGCATATCATTAATATTTTGTGATTCTGCTAGTATTTTAAATAAGACAGTATAATACTCGTATTGTAGTATTGTAGTTTCAACAGATATATTTCTTCATTTCAAGGCTTTCAACATATTCGAGGCTTTAAGTTCCCAACAGCTCACAATAGCTTTTCAACAATTTATCAAAATGTACAATTGGGTGACACTTGGACACCAAATTATAGAATATTTTAGTACTTTCACAAGAGTCAGACTTCTGGTGTATCTACTATTCTGCGGTCAGACCGCTGTAGGAGGTCTGGTGTGTATAAACTTTGGTTTCTTAATTTCATTATACAAGATATTGCATAACACCTAAAACAAGAAAACAAAGCACCAAGTCAAGGTTTTGTAATGTCGATATAACAGCCAAGATATTTTGTGAGCATAAATTTCTTATATACAAGTATATAGTGTAAATACAGGGCACTGTAATCATTACCAAATCATTAATAATTTATAAACCAAACACATAGGAAAATCATGAGCGAGACAAAGGTTGGATATGTGATAAACATGCACTTAGATTAAGTCAACTCTTACCTCAAACTTATCTTAAAATACTGATTTATTTGACAACTGATTCATTTCCTGATTTGTTTGATCATGAAACATTCGAAAGTTGTTTTTGATCTAATATTAATTAAACACCTAGCGGCTAGCTCGAAGTTGGTTAAAACACACTTCTCACTATATACACATGTACATGCAGTAACACGAGTCACTGACCAGTTAGCACAACACACAATTCAACCAAAATGAAACTTAAACTCTGAACGATTTTATCATTATAAATAATTTCTATCAAAGACTGGTGTATATTGACAATTTCTTCGATAAAAGAAGAAGAGCTTTGAAACAGGACCCAGCTGAAGGCCCAACTTCTAGCGAACTTTATAAGCTGAATATTTCTAGTACTGCTATATAAGTACCGAAGTACGACGGACCAAGTATTTATAGATTTTATATATAGTATATAAGATAAACAACGTCACAGTTTTGAAACTATTTCTTACCTTGTATAAGCTAATCAATGACAGAAACCGTTCCAAGAAGAAAAGATTTACAAAGTAATCATTAACACTTTTCAAAAATCAAAACTGTCCAAAATGCAAAGACGGGATTCACTTTAGTCCCACGAAAACAACTCGAATACTTCTCGAATACCTGGCGATCAATGGCGATCTTCTCGACTATATGGCGATCGCATGGCGATCGTGCCGAATATCCGACGATAGCTGTCGAGTATGACGTAAGTGAGGTCAAGACAAGCAAGCAAGATTTCGCCGACATTGTGGCTCCCGCTGACAGGTCAGCGGTAGTCACAAAAAGTAGAAAAGAAACAAAACAAATCGTCTTACTTTGTCCATACTCGCAGGTGGGTCCACCAAACTCTGGTTTGCATCTACACGTAAAACGGTTTCCCAAGATTTGACATTGTCCTCCATTTTTACAAGGATTGGGTTTGCAGGGATTTGGAAGTTCTATAGTAATTGAAGGCAAAAAAGGTTGTGTACATTTAGCAGTGAAGTATTCTGTTGAAACTGGCATTAATGGCAACATCTCAATAGCTCGTGCCCAGGCTAGCCGGCTTCACCGAGATTGTGCTTGTGTTACTATTTCTTGTTAATTTTTATCTTCTGTCTATGAGAGCCGAACCAGCCCGCCTAACCGAGATCTAAACTAAAAACTAAAAACTAAACTAACCTTATCTATACTGGATAACTCTATCAGTTATATCTAAACTGTTGTCCTCAGAGGTCCAGTAAGGGCCCACCCTCATTGGTCCAGTGTTACTACAGGAGGAAACCGGAGTACCCGGAAGAAACCTGTGGTGTTTGGTAGAGACAAACTGGAAGCACTCTTCGCACATGCGGCCAAGACGATAACTGCGCCGTGCAGGAATCGAACCCGGCTCGCAGAGGTGAAAGGCACTTGCACTATAACCACTGTGCCACCAACACCCCACCAAACATCTCGCTTTGTGCGACAGGAATCTCAGTCACCTGGGCTAGCATTAAAAGCTACGTACATGCAAGCATAGTTAATAGAAAATATACATGGTTTGGAAATCCGGCAAACTTCAAAGCGGTTAACAATCAAGCTACGATTCATGTTGAAAGGTACATGAAGGTGCCAAATCCTTTGTTTTAGGTTTATTAATAATTAAACAGTACAGCTGAGTGATTGAACCCAAACGTTGCTATTGGATGATTGCTTCATTATACAGAAAACACAATATGTTCATGCAGTAACCGTGAAAGTGCAAAAATTTCCATAAACCTGAACAAAAACATAAAACAATGACTTTTGTTGAGCTTCCAAACCATGTATATTTTCTATTAACTATGATGCAAGTGACAAAATTTGTTTTTATCATCTTTTTTTTCAACATACTAATTAGGCTAACACTTCACAAGTTCTGCTTGTTCATGTATACAGTTTATTATTATTTAAAACAATGAGATTTCGTGTCTTGTCAGAACGGATAAAGTACTCATTTAGCACAACAAGCAAGCCAGTCCGAATAGGCAAGCTAGCCCTTCATGTAAATACGAACACGAATGAAAATCATTTCGCCAAGGCGGGTATAGCTAGCTTACAAGTATACCCACGCTGGCTCGCCTCAGAAAAATCTACGAAAAGTGAGCCCAACACATCTTATCGACAAACTAAATGTTTATTAGAATTAAGTAATATTGGGCATTTCACTCGATTGCATAGCATGTTCTAGGGATTTTAGGTGAAGGAAAATTCGAGTGTAGAATATATATATTTTAAGACCAAACCGGGACCAGTTGTGGGTTCAATTCCTGCCGGAAGGCCTGTGTAGTTGCATTTTTCGCAACTGGTCCTGGTTTGGTCTTAAAATGTATATATTCTACACTCGAATTTTCCTTCACCTAAAATCCCTAGAACAAACTAAATGTTTACCTTGTTGGCAGGTTGTCCCGATGAAATTAAGGCGACACTGGCACGAGAATCCGCTTCCTTTGTTTGTGCATACTCCGTCATTCTTACAAGGAGAGGAATCGCAAGGCTTTGGTTTAAGTTCTGAAAAAGACATCAAAAACTCAATAATTTAGGACAAAAACACAAAGGAAATTAGTACCATGTTCGTGGGTTTATATCTGATAAAGAATCTTCGTGATTTAGACTTTAGCTTCGATTTTCTCGGTTTTGACAATGTTGTTTTCAAAATTACTATACGCCAATTCTTGGTTTTCATCTGACGTCACGTCGGCCATGTTGGTGCACAGGAACAATGAAATGGCGGCCATGTTGGTGCACAGGAACAATGAAATGGCGGCCATGTTGGTGCACAGGAACAATGAAATGGCGGCCATGTTGGTGCACAGGAACAATGAAATGGCGGCCATGTTGGTGCACAGGAACAATGAAATGGCGGCCATGTTGGTGCACAGGAACAATGAAATGGCGGCCATGTTGGTGCACAGGAACAATGAAATGGCGGCCATGTTGGTGCACAGGAACAATGAAATGGCGGCCATGTTGGTGCACAGGAACAATGAAATGGCGGCCATGTTGGTGCACAATCTTTATCCTTTGGGAATTTAACTCTATTTTTATTCAAATATTGTGTATTGTTTCACCATCCAACGGGGCCAACGATCACGTGAGTGAAACCCAAGAATAGACTTACCAAATGGGTCGGGGTTTTTAAAGATGCCCACGCAACGAAATTTCACCCCAGTTTTTTTAAAGATTGCATTTGAAATAACACTTAAAATAACAACGTAACATGTTTTGTAGAATTCCGTTTCCTTTCTTCATTCTTGAGATATTCAGGTTTGTTTGATCATAGTTAATAGAAAATATATGGTTTGGAAGCTCACAAAAGTCATTGTTTTATGTTTTTGTTCAGGTTTATGGAAATTTTTGCACTTTCATGGTTACTGAACATATTGTGTTTTCTGTATAATGAAGCAATCACCCAATAGCAACGTTTGGCTTCAATCACTGAACCGTACGTTTAAATATTAATAAACCTAAAACAAAGGATTTGGCACCTTCGTGTACCTTTCAAGATGAATCGTAGCTTGATTGTTAACCGCTTTGAAGTTTGCCGGGTTTCCAAACCATGTATATTTTCTATTAACTGTGGTTTGATATGCCAATGTCATACATATGACACCACACTGCATAATGACTTTTTGAAAGAGCATCAATTTTAGGATGGTCCGAATATTTTACACACAACTACGCATGCACGTTTAGTGATCAGTCATGGCTGCATGCATGTAAGTGAAAATTTAATACTGTCGATAAGTACTAAAAAAAATCATACTTTTCTGAAAAGTCATTATGCAGTGTGATGTCATAAGTAGGTCATTTGCATGTCAAACAAACCTGAATATCTCAAGAATGAAGAAAGGAAACGAAATTCTACAAAAAGATGTTATATACTTTGGCATTTTAAGCGGTCTTTCAAATGCAGTCATAAAAACCTGCGGTGAAATTTCGTTGCATGGGCACTTCAAGCTATTCAAAACATTCGCAGTACGTGTTTTATCAGATCTAAAATGCTCGGCCATCATATCGCCGCGTCTTTTAAATCTGATAAAACACTCCTGCTCGTTTATTAAACAGTATGTAACAAGCCCATAAAAACATTCAATTTTTCTTTACATTTTGGGACAAATTAGAGTCTGATCTCATATATAACAATTAGGGTTACCTTCACAAGTTTTTCCTTGGTAATCTCCTAAACATTGACATGAAAACGAATCTCCTTTTGTGAAACAGATTCCCTGGTTCTTACACGGCATAGAATCACAAGGTCCTAAAATAAAATAAAATAAAATAAATAAACAATTAAAAAACCTATAGTTCTCACTTGTCGTAAGAATGCGGGGACAGTTCTACCCCCAACGATTGTTGGAGATTCTTAGGACTGTCACGTTCACACTTGTCGTGACTTCTCGTAAGATTCAGGGAGTGGTTTCAGTGTTCTTCCGTGTTCACACATGTCGTAACTAGTCGTAAGAATCCCGATCGTCGGCGACCGTCTGGGATGCATTTTCCAAATAGAATTGACTCCGATTCTTGCGATGCTTCCGATCAGATCGACGAACTGTCCGGAACAATCCCAGACGATATGGGAAAGGAAAAATACCCGATTCTTACAGCAAGTGAGAACCAGGCTTAAATTGCGTGTTCTCACCAGAGGCCAAGTAAGGGCCATCCTTAATTGGTCCAGCGTTACTACCTCATTGGTCCACCTCATTGGTCCAGCGTTACTACCTCATTGGTCCAGCGTTACTACCTCATTGGTCCAGTGCTACTACCTCATTGGTCCAGTGCTACTACCTCATTGGTCCAGTGCTACTACCTCATTGGTCCAGTGCTACTACCTCATTGGTCCAGTGCTACTACCTCATTGGTCCAGTGCTACTACCTCATTGGTCCAGTGCTACTACCTCATTGGTCCAGTGTTACTACCTCATTGGTCCAGTGCTACTACCTCATTGGTCCAGTGCTACTACCTCATTGGTCCAGTGCTACTACCTCATTGGTCCAGTGCTACTACCTCATTGGTCCAGTGCTACTACCTCATTGGTCCAGTGCTACTACCTCATTGGTCCAGTGCTACTACTTCATTGGTCCAGTGCTACTACCTCATTGGTCCAGTGCTACTACCTCATTGGTCCAGTGCTACTACCTCATTGGTCCAGTGCTACTACCTCATTGGTCCAGTGCTACTACCTCATTGGTCCAGTGCTACTACCTCATTGGTCCAGTGCTACTACCTCATTGGTCCAGTGCTACTACTTCATTGGTCCAGTGCTACTACTTCATTGGTCCAGTGCTACTACTTCATTGGTCCAGTGCTACTGCCTCATTGGTCCAGTGCTACTACCTCATTGGTCCAGTGCTACTACCTCATTGGTCCAGTGCTACTACCTCATTGGTCCAGTGCTACTACCTCAATGGTACTACAGTGTTACTACCATCCCTCATTGGTCCAGTGCTACTACCTCATTGGTCCAGTGTTACTACCTCATTGCCCTTCGTTTTAGCTAGATGAATTGGACTACTTGCCAAAAATTTTAAGAAATCTGAATAACAAATTTTGGACTGAAGAAAAATGTTGAACATGTCTTACCCTTGCTCGCGCACTTTCTATCTTCCACACATGACATTGCTCCACCGTTGCACGTGCTATAAAGAATAAACAGACGATTGAATATTAAAGTGTATCACTTCAAAAACGCGATAATACTAATACAATAGATTCTATATGTAAAGTGTAGCCGAAAGTCAAAATTATTTGAGCTTTCATTTATTGTTATATTGAAGTTTGGATTCCCTGCAAAAGTTATCGGATAAGAATTCGTTTTTGCGCATATCTCTATTCTTTTGTTTATTTTCTCGGGACGAGGTTGTAGCCGACTTCACTTTCTGCCCAACTCTCGTACCCAGAACCTTCGCCGCACTAACACAAAGGGTCTGGGATAATCCATCACCGGAAACAAAAGAACCTGTTGCCACTTGAAAGGAAGCCGCCTTCAGCCAGCTAGCCAATCAAAACACTTCTCGGTGATGAATTATCCCGGGTACGAGATTGTTTCTGCCCCGGAGTTAGCAGTTATGAAAATTGAGTTCACGACAGCTGCTATAGCAAGAATAACCGAAACTTTTAAATCAAGTCGCTTCACTTTACTTACCAAGTCTTGCAATTTCCAACGTCAACGCTCTCGCCTGGTTGCACTACCTTTCCCTCGTAGTGACATGGACATTGTTCCACTGGAACACATCGCTTTTGGTCGTCGAGAAGCTGCCCCTTGGGACACTGACATCTGGGTACGCATTCTTCGTTGCACCTGATTGGCGAATCACGTGATGCATCACGGCAGGTCTGTGCGCATGACGAACCACATTCGGTGAAAATTTCTCCGGCATTATTACACTGTTGGGCTGAAATCAGAGATAATGCATTTATGCATCAATGGTAATCGTATAGGACGGATGGTGTGTGTTGTTAGAGCGCTGCTTCTCACCGCTGCAGTACAAAGTTAAAGCCGACAAGACGGGGTTAGTACTTCGATGGGTGAACGCCTAGAAATGACCCCGTTGTCGGGCTTGGGACTCGTGCGAGTAGAGTTGTTGTTGGTCTCTCCTGTGTATAGGCTTTTTTGCTGGGTTCTCCGGTTTTCCTTACTCCGTAAAATTCAACATCTAGATCTTAGCTACGCTCCGTAGTTAGACATGTGTCGTAAGGCGGCTTCCTGAAGCGCCTTTAGAGTGCATATACAACCCCAAATTTTTTATCATCTAAATACGTTCTATCTTTGGCAAATAGTTGAACAACGATATATTTTTTTGATTGGAACAACCTTTATTGCTTTAGAGATTTTTGTTTTCAAAATGGTAATAAGATGACGCCAAAGTAATCATCATTATCTATACAATATTTATTTGCAGGCTTAGGAGTGACGTGCCTCAGTTGTTCCATTAATGGCGTGTTTAAACAACATGTTCCATATTGACTATTGTACGAGTTTTTCTACAAAAATTATCAGGGAGTTTATCTTGCCAAAAAGAGAAAGAGCCAAATGCCTACATAGACGTCATCTCATTACCAATGCTCGAAATGCGGATCGCCAAAAAACATTAAAGAATAGCTCCAATCAAATAAGTATTTCATTGAACAACTGTTTGCTCTATGCAGAACGTATTCAGATGATAAAAAAAATTGGGTTTATATGCACTTCAAAGGCCTTTCTACACGGTACAATTGTCGTATACGATTGTCATTGTAATGTATGTCATTCACTTCAAATTGTGTAGACGCCGTTTTTCGACATTCCCTCACGTTTTATCAACACTCGAGAACAATGAAAATTACTCGGTTAACGGCCTCGTGATATTCATTGTCCTCTCGCGTTTGTAGCCCCTTGTAAAACACTCCCACTCGTTTATGAAATATTAATTACCACATTGTTCCAAAGGTTTATATAGATAGGTTCCTGCAAATCTCCAGTTAATGATTTTCCCGTACGCAGAACACTGTTTTGTGTAGCTTGCAAACGAGGAACATACACACTGCACTGGATCATCACATCTGCATGCGTCGTACTTGCAATCACTTATCAACCGAGTTGGATCGACAGCGGAACGACACGCCACGAAAGGAGTTGCAGGATTCTTCATCAAATCACATTTATCAATTTTCTGCTGGGTTTCTTCATTTGGCTGGCATGTCAGCTCGTTTGGAGGTGGTGCACACTTCGGATTTCGCCCAATATTATCATTCCTATTGTTGCCGTCATTATTGCCGCACAATTCACAGGTTTTTGCCTTGTATCTTCCCGAAACGGTCACACTTATTCTCGAACTACAATCCCAGGAAACGGTAAGACCGATGTCTGTAGTCAACTGAAGCCAACGTAAGCTGGGGTTGGTAATCACAAATCCTGAAAAGGAATACAATTTATTTCCTAATATTACATTTCAATCAATTTGCCACACTCCAGATTGGCTAATCACATCATTAAATTTAAATTCTTTTTACTAGGGGTATTTAGGAAAAATACCCCATGTGGTATTTTTTTTAAATACCATACATCTGGGTGTTGCAGTGAATATTTGTTTCCATCAGAATTTTTTTGATACGCTGAATGTCATGTTAGTTTCGCCGTTTCGTCAAAATTTCCATTGTTTTATACTATTTTGGGAAAAGGTAAAATTGATTCAAATGTTATTTAAGAATTATTCACCAAAGGCGAGGCGAATAATTGTTTTAGTATAAATACACATTTTCGTACTTTTAGCAACAACATTTTCTTTAAAATAGTTAAATTCCTCGTCTGTCGCATTGACATTTTGGCTGACGGCCATTTTGAATAAAAGCTGTAGGTGATTATCGAGAATTAGTCCAAAGTAACGCGACCAATCAGCGCGCGCGATTTGCCAGAATCACCTGTGTATTTATACTAATAACAATTATTCGCCTTAGGCGAGGTGAATAATAACTGACACGAGTCACGGTTATTATCGCACTTGTGGAATTCGGTAAAATATTCATACCACTCGTGTTTCGCACTCGTGATATTATAAATATTTGTCCAAACATGCGTGCGATTTTTCATTAATTCTTCTCGAACAGCGTTATTTCCTGTACAAAACCTTAGTGTCACAAAGTTTTTTTGCGAATGAAAAAATAATTACAGCTCTAATGGACCTGGGAAAGTTTACGTATTTAATAGACTCTTTACATCAAAATTGTAATATATATTTTGCAAAAAATTCATCTTCATGGAAATCTTCATGGAAAGTGACGACAGATTGGGAACCAGATCTCAGAACACAACAGTGTTTATATAGTGAAAAACACAGCAGGTTTGTTCATAGTCCATCGAGATATGGTCTGGAAAGTCAGCTAAAGTCTTTGGTCTATCTTTTTGCTCGCCTTTATGCATTTTTGTGCACGGTGCACTGTCACTGAACACATTGTATTTTAGTATAATGAACGAATTGTCCAATAGCAACGTTTCAGTTTAATCACTCAACCGTGCTATTTAAATATTAATAAACCTAAAACAAAGGTTGTGCACGGTGTAAGGTACGGTTCAACATAAAATCACAGCTCATTAAGGCCTTTGAAGTTTGCCGAGTTTCCAGACCATATCTCGATTGACTATGGTTTGTTCTTCTCTAGTTTTACAAAAGTTATATCGCCCATATTGTTTTAAAAACAATGCGAAACTGGCGCAGGGTATTTTCGCTCTTAATTCAAAGCAATCGGGTTCCCAATCTGTCTTCACTTCCAGTAACTAGACCCAGTTTCTTTTTTCACAGTCAACCTTCAAAATCGAGTATTTATTTGTACTGCAAAAAATGGAAAACTTTAGATTTTGACTTACCGGGTCTATTCACAGGAAACCTTGTCATTTTTACCCCATTTACAACAACTGTACGATACGCTCGACTGAACTGGATCACATCCACCGCAAGGTACACTGTTATCGCGGACACGCACGATACACGTCCTCCGCATGCTTGATTTCTTGTCACCACCGTGAATGCTTTTCTCTTCTCAGAACTGCAATCTTGTGCAAAGATATAGTCACATCTTCCCTGGAAATTGAACGGTCGGCCGTCGAAGTTTCTGTAATGAGGATCACCTTGGGCAGAGCATGTGGCTAGAAAAGCAAGACAAATGAAAACATTTGAATAAGCTTTGCGAAAACATCTTTGTAGATCTACACTACTCGTTTGTGGCATAGTGGTGTCGGTGGCATAGGAATGTTGGTGGCATGAAAGCGTTAGTGGCATAGAGGTGCATGTTGGAGGCATAGCGGCGTTAACGTTGGTGGCACACGAGTGGTGGCACACCAGTGCGGGCACTGGTGCAGTGAGACGTATGAAAGCTTTGTTTCTACCAATACGCTAGAAACTGTTTATAAAGCTCTAGTCCAACCTTATTTTGACTACTGTTCCCCTCTTTGGGATAACTGTGGAAAACTCCTTAAAGATAAGCTACAAAGATTTCAATCTCGAGCTGCTAGAGTTCTAACAGGTGCCAGTTACGATATAAGGTCGGCTGATGTACTTGATACCATCTCATGGGACACGCTTGATACAAGGCGGACCTATGCTAAATCGGTTTTAATGTACAACATACTGAATGACCACACCGCACCGCACCGGGCCTTAAAAATTCTTTTGAGAAGAGAAGTGTTAGTCAATATAATTACAATCTTCGCAATAATGCGACAGACCTATCACTGTCAAAGCCAAAAAGAGAATTTTTAAAAAAGACATTTAAATATAGCGGCGCTGTGCTTTGGAATCAGCTTTCCTGTGAGGCGAAAACAGCCGAGTCTCAATACAGGTTCAAAAGCAATATTAGGCCTTAGTTGGGTCACATCTTCATCTTCTTTCTTTTTAATAACTTTTAGTTTTTAGCTTAGTTTTTGTAATGTAATTTTAGTGAACATTTGTATTTCTTTATTTTAATAATTAATTTGTATTATACTATTTATATCTCTTATTTTGTACAGACACGCCCTCCATGTGTAACCGGAAATGACTATAGTAATTCCCGCTCACAGCCGCGCTCTGCTGGGGGTTGAGTAAACGATTTATAGAGTCTGAGATCAGTCTGTTGTGTTATTGTTAACATTCATAATAAAGACATTAAAACCTTTACACATGGAAATCAGCTAATGTTGTTGGGGCTAGCGTGTTTCTTTTAAATAAAGATTTACATACATACATTGGTGGCAGCTGTGAGATTAACCGGAAAAATCACCAGAAATGTCTGAGAGAAGAGTAGACGTATTTGACGGAAGGGGAGATGTTGATCTGTGGCTAATAAAAATGAAATTTTATTGCTCAACGAAGAAATTCGAAGGAAAACACGAGGCACACGCTATTGCAAGCAAGTTAGATGGACCAGCGTTCATGTGCATCGCAAGGCTGAAGGACGAAGACCAGGATGACCCGAAGAAGGTCAAGGAGGCGTTAAAGAAGGAATTCGACAAAGTCGCTGTTGACCATGAGACGGCCGTGACAGAATTGGCTCAATTGAAGCGTCAAAACGACGAGACTCCACAGTTGGCGTGGCGTGTTGAAAAAATCATAAGAAAAGCTTACCCAGGTTTGAGCGAAGCCGAGGAGCCGGCCGCAGCGACAACGTATAAACAGATGTTGCAGGATAAATTCTTAGCTGCTATTGACGACGACATGAACAAAAGGCTAAAGAACGACGGGAAATATCGAGACATGAACATAACAGCGTTAGGCGAAGAACTTGAACGATTGGAACTTATTTACAAAAGAAAACCTCAACTAAAAACGTCCGGTGTGAACGAGGTAACGAGAACTGAAGATACGCAACCACAAAATCTACGACAAATCGTTAAAGAAGAAATCGAAGCAGTTTTTGGCGCTGGAGTTGACGAGGAAAGATGACAAGCAGATTAATTATGTTGGCGGTCGTCAAGGAAACACTCGAAGTTCCATTCGGGGAAGATCAGGTCGGGGAAGAGATCGTTTTGCCAACTATGGTCGTTTTGGCAACTATGGTCGAGGTCGGGGAAAACCAAGAAACCAAGGATGGAGAGGATAATTTAAGTTGAAATGTTTTCACTGTGAATCCGAGCATCATTTTAAGAAAGATTGCCCATATGTTCACTTGTGTCAACGGTGCTGGAAACCAGGGCATACAGCTCGAGTATGCAAATCAACATCCCCAGTTCCATCACCTTCTTTAAACGACCAAGCGGCTGGGAACAACCAGTAACGATTAACACGTTCTCAGCCGCGGATAAACGATTTATTACGATATCAGGAACAGTTAAACAAGATAATAAAGAGCGTCAGTGTGAATTTATATGTGACTCGGGGGCGGAAGTGTCAATATTACCGGTTTCATTCGCAGTTAAAGAAGGGTTAAAGATAGAGAAAGCTTCAAGACAACTAGAAATGGCAGATGGAACAAGAGCTAGCTGTAAAGGAGTCGCAAAAATGGAGATAAGTGTTGCGAAAAAGTCATGCAAGATAGACTGTTATGTAGTGGAGGCTGTTCAAACAGCAATTATGGGTTTAGATGTTTTAGGAGTATTGGGCATTGTTCTAGACCCAAAAACTAAATCAGCCAAGATAGATGGAGTGAACCTACACGAATCTGAAGTACCAACTAATCAGTCATCAACACGGAAATGCTACCATATACGAGTAGCTCAGACCTGTTTGGTAGAACCAGGAAAAGAGACTTTCATATGGGGAAAACTAGGGGAAGGAAATACAAAGTTCGACAGCGCAATATATGTAGATGGAACAGAACGGTTCAAGGAGAGAACTGGCCTTATGACAGCTCCAGTTCGTATAACACCAAAAGCGATTGAAGATGGAAAAATCCCAATCTGTGTTTGGAATATATCCGACAAACCAATTCCTGTATACAGAGAACAGTCAGCAGCAACGGTAGAAGAACTGCCAGTCAAGATAGTAAATAAGATGACAGAAGCAAGTCCAGAAACAGGTACGACGGTGGAGTATGACCCGGTTTCGGAAGTACAGATGGGAAAAGATTTAAGCGAGAGCGAGTCGACAAGATTGAAGAATCTAATAAGAAAGAATGCTGATGTATTTGATTACCCGGGTAATGAAGGATACACAACGACAGAAACTCACAGCATACCGACTGGAGATGCAGATCCCATTGCATGCCCACCAAGACGACATAATTTCGCTTTGACAGAGAAAATCAACGATGCAGTGGAGAAACACCTGAAGGCTGGGCATATTAGGCCATCAAGGTCTCCATGGGCATTTCCCATTGTGCCGGTTCTGAAACCAGACAAGACTGTGAGATTATGTGTTGACTACAAGCCTCTCAACGATGTAACAGAATCAGATGCTTTTCCCACTGGAAACATCAACGAAGTACTTGATAACATGGCAGGAGCCCAGTATTTCAGTGTTATCGACCTAGCACAGGGGTATTTACAGGTACCTCTAGTGGAGAAAGATCAAGCTAAAACAGCTTTCAGATCGCCAACAGGGTTTTGGGAATGGACTCGCATGTGCTATGGTTTGAAAGGAAGTCCAGCCACCTTTGCAAGGTTAATGCGGAAAGTTGTCAACCAAATTCCATCAGACCGATTGGCACTATACATGGATGACGTGTGTGTAGTGAGTAAAACGTTTGACGACCACCTAAGAAATCTACAGCAAGTTTTCGATGCCCTGCGACAGCATGGTTTAAGAATAAAAGCAAAGAAATGTGCACTGGTGATGAGAGAAGTCAAGTTTCTAGGTCATCGTGTTACCAAGGACGGTGTGCAACCAGCTCGAGAGAAAGTGGAAGCAATTAATTCGTGGCCAGCTCCAGTATCAATCAAAGAAGTGCAGAAATTTCTTGGAGTAACTGGCTGGTATAGAAAGTTTATCAAGAATTTTAGCGAACGAGCACGACCACTTACAAAACTCTTGGAGAAGAATGCTACTTTTACCTGGAATAAAGAACAAGATGATGCCTTCACCTTCTTAAGAAACTGTTTAACCTCAGCACCAGTGTTGGCACACCCCAAACCACATGTTGAGTTTGTTGTGACAACGGATGCTAGCAGTGTCGGCATAGGTGGTGAATTAGCTCAACCAGGTGAAGATGGCGAATTACATCCACTGGCTTACTACAGCAGATCCCTTACCAAACGAGAAAGATCTTACCCGACATATGACCGGGAAGTTCTGGCCATCAGAGATACCCTCAAGCATTATCGATATTACTTACTGGGAAGTAAATTTCGTCTCCGCACCGACCACAAGCCATTGCTGAAAATGTTGGAAGTAAAAGATCCATTTGGTAGAAGAGCCACTATGTTGCGAACATTTCAGAGTTTGAACCACAGTTGGAATTCATCAAAGGATGTGATAATCTGGTCGCTGACGCCTTAAGTAGACTGGGAATAACGCCAACGGAAAACGACAATGTTGGAGATGCGCGTAAAGTGGGAGTAATAGCAAGCGACCGAGTGAAAGATTTCGTCGATAACCTGGATGACTTCCGGCTAGCTCAGATAAATGACCCCTCTCTGAAACCGTACATCTCGTCGCATAAGAACAAGGAAGGGTTGTGTACCATTCAAGGACTTGGTCAAGTGTTAGTGCCTTCGTCAAGCGTCCCCAAGTTGCTATGCCTGGCCCATGATGAAACCGGACACCAAGGAAGTGAGAAAGTCGTAGAAAGAATTGCTCGTCATTTTTGGTGGCCCACCATAAACAAGGATATTGTGAACTATGTACAATCATGTCACAGGTGCGCAGCAACGTTATCACAAGGGAAAAGAGAAGCTTCACTCAATGTGCGACCAAAGGAACGCAGACCATTTCAACTCGTGGAAGCAGATCTGAAAGGCCCGCTTCCGAAAGCAAAAAATGGATACAATAACATCCTGGTGCTCATGGACCCAACCATAAAATTTGCTGAGATGCACCCAATCACTGATCAACAGAGTGCATCGGTCTGTAAGAAGTTGAAAGATTGGATATCTCGCTACGGAATACCAAAGCGCCTTCATTCAGACAACGGACCCTGTTTTACCAGTGAAGTGATGCAGAGTTTTTGCATCGAGAATGGGATGGAACATACATTTAGTGACCCGTACCGTCCTCAAGGAAATTCTGGAGTAGAGCGTCTAAACCGAACGATGGCAGAATTCATCACTAAGCTGGTGAATAATCACCCAAAATCCTGGCCAGAACATCTTCCAGAGGTTCAATTGGCATATAATGCGGCCAAACATAGCAGCACCGGTGTGGCACCGTACGAGCTAGTCTTCAAAGCACATCCTCGAACGAAGTTAGACATTGTTGCCGAAAGAATATCTCCAGAGACGGTGGAAAAGCACACAGCATTGCTAGAAGAAGAGGGAGAAGAGATTTATGAAAGAGCACGAGCAAGAGATGAAGATTGTAGCCGGCAGAGAGTTGAGAAGCATAACCGAAGTATCAAACCATTTCAACCACTACGACAAGGCGAGAAGGTCTGGAGGATGAAAAGAAAGAAAAGAACATTCAGTGATCGTTGGGAAGGACCGTTTGTTATTGTGCGACTTGGATCGAAGACAGGAACGTCATACATCATACGTAGAGTCGGTGGAACCAAGGAGAGGACCGTGCATTACAACCATTTAAAGCCATATGTCGTCGAAGACCAACAAAGACGTGAAGGACAAGTTGGAAGGAAGAAAAGTAAGAAAGATATTACGACAGAAGAAACGCAAAAGGTAGCGGACACCCAAGACAGCGAAAGCTCAGAAAGTGAATCGGAAGACGAGGAACTTGTAGAACTAGAAAGAAGATATCCATTGAGGATCCGACATGAACCAGAGAGACTGTCTTACTAAAGGAGGGAGTGGTGTAACCGGAAATGACTATAGTAATTCCCGCTCACAGCAGCGCTCTGCTGCGGGTTGAGTAAACGATTTATAGAGTCTGAGATCAGTCTGTTGTGTTATTGTTAACATTCATAATAAAGACATTAAAACCTTTACACATGGAAATCAGCTAATGTTGTTGGGGCTAGCGTGTTTCTTTTAAATAAAGATTTACATACATACATTGGTGGCACACGAGCGTTGGTAGCACATGAGCGTTGGTGACACAAAAACGTGAGTTGGTGGCACAAAGACGTGAGTTGGTGGCACAAGAGTGTTTGTGGCACCAGAGCGTTGGTGACAAAAGCGTTGGTGGCGTACGAGCGTTGGTAGCACAGGAGTGCTTAAGAGTGCTGCTGGCACAAGAGCGTGGGTGGCACAGATGAGTTGGTGGCATATAGGGGCGTTTGTGCCGTAGGGGCATTGGTGTTATTACTTATCTTACTTTGTCCATGCTGGCAGATCGGGCCACCAAACTCTGGTTTGCATCTACAAACAAAACTGTTTCCCAAGACTTCGCATTCTCCTCCATTTTTGCAAGGATTGGGACTGCACGCATTCGGTATTTCTATAGAAAAAGTGGAACGGTTGTGTAAGCTAAAAAGTGAAATTTTGACGGACTCGGTCGAATCCCATATATATATATATATATATATATATATATATATATATATATATATATAATACAAAATGAAAACTCGAGTTACTTCATTGAAGATTTATTCAATACAACAAGGACGCGAGTGTTGTAAACAACTTGTGAAATGAATAAATAGTAAAAATCCCTTTGAGATATTGAGATGCTAATTTGCTAATTAGTTACAAGCACTAGTGGTTGTATCAGAAGAGTACACATCCACTAGTGGTTGTAACTAATTAGCATCATTGGTTTTAGTTTGTATGGGGTTTACAGGGGTATACAGGTGACGTAATTTCTGAAATTGGATTGGCTGCAAAACTCATGAATTAGTAATGAATTTCACAAATATATATACACATACATACATATCAGTTTGTAGATCCTTTCTTCCACAGTAATAACCGCTTACTTTTCTAAAATTAATCTATAGCTGGATTAATCGGACTGCGGGCGCGACCGAGTCAACTTTTTTCGTCTTAGATCCCGTTTACACGATGCCGGTACAATTTGAAAACGGAACAAAATCATGCCGGTATGCAAATACAGCATATAACATTTCATGTTATTTTTGTGCCGGTATATCGTGTAAACGCAAGGCCCAAACGGCATGATTTTGTTCCGTTTTCAAATTGTACCGGCATCGTGCAAACGGGGTCTTAGAAAGGCGAGATAAGCGTTTTCCTTGGTTTTGAACGTCCAGAAACTGCCAGAATGGTAAGTTGAGGGAATCATTCCCAATGTGTTGTTTTGCTATTTTACGGTCAAAAACATCATTTTCAACGACAATTTGGCATTTGGAGCCATATCTCGGAAAAAACGTTTTTTCTTCCACAATCAGATAAACACAATGGCTAAAATAAGGTCAACGGTCGCTACCACGAAAAAAAAGAACGTTTGATTCCGTCATTTTCGTTCAGTCACGCACTCTTGGACGAGACCGCAACCGAGTTATATATGGGAGAGTAGATATAAGACTTTGTTATATAGCCAGAGTTTCACTGGATGCAACGATGACTGTCATTGGTTGGTTTGTGGTCTCATGACCTTAGCTAAATTTCAATGTCTACCGAGCGGGCAATAATTGAGAACTTATTGCCTGCTCGGTCAATAAGTTTTCAATTGTTGCCCGCTAGAACTTGAACTCTAGTTTTCACGGTATCTTATAAATAAAAGCATGTTTGGGACGAAAAAAAGAATATTTATAGGTCTTCAAAGCATGTGTGAAGATTAACTGGAGAAATATATTGCTGTTCTTTTGTTCTGAGACTTACATTTGTTTGGTTGAAGTAAATTAAGGAGCCAGGCGAAATGTTTTGGTAAGTCTTTATAGCGTTTGTCTTTTGTGTACTTTCCCTTGATAAACGTCGAAATTATTCAGCGAAACTCAAGCTATATAACAAAACAGTTAATGTTTGATCCCTCGGGAAACAGTTAGTTTTGTTTTCCCTCGAGTCTCGATGTTTCCCTCGACTTCGTCTCGGGAAATATCAAGACTCTCGGGAAAACAAAACTAACTGTTTTCCTCGGGAGCAGACATTAAGTGTATAATGTTTACCTCCTTCGCAGGTCGAGCCAATGAAATAAGGACGACATCTGCAGGAGAAAGTGTCTCCTTTGTTTGTACAAACTCCACGATTCTTACAAGGTGAGGAATCATAGGACTGTGGCGCTGAAAACATGAAAGTAACGATTGTTAATAAGAATATTTACACGAGAACCGATAAGACGCACCCCACACAAGGCGAGTCTTACATAAGACGCAATCTGATCCATTTACACAGCGTGATCGAACCAGCCGCGGCTTGTGTAAAGCACTGATCAAACGAGAACGCAAGTCATCGCAAGTTGGCAGTCACAAATTTCTGTGGCGGTCGTTCGAACACCCAAATTAACAAAATAAAGGTTTCATGTGTTTTAAACAAGTTTTAACTTTGCCACGGTACATAATATTTTCGGGAAATTATTCAGAGCGGCTGGCTGGGATAGCGTGACTGCCAGCTTGCGATGACTTGCGTTCTCGTTTGATTAGGACTTAAGACGCAAACAAAAGTCGTTGACCTAGTTTTATACGAGTATTTTGCGTCTTAAGTAAGGCGCGTCCTGTGCAAGCGACGTCTTTTCAGCTCTCGTCCTAATAAATTC
Source organism: Corallium rubrum (assembly GCA_964035015.1). Taxonomy (NCBI): domain Eukaryota; kingdom Metazoa; phylum Cnidaria; class Anthozoa; order Scleralcyonacea; family Coralliidae; genus Corallium; species Corallium rubrum. The sequence goes on from OZ036002.1 coordinate 11,776,116, forward strand.
TATGTTCAACAGTATTCTTTATATAAAATTCTATGTTCATTTAGTATTATTTAAATAAAATTCTATGTTCATTAGTATTCCGGATATTAGGGATGAGCCGATCTGAGAAAAATCAAATTTACCGATCCGATAAATTCCGATACGATTTATGATCTGATCGGCCGATTTATCGGTGGTTACCGATATTTGTCAACAGGAATTCCTGACACTTGATTTGCGGAAAAACAATAGCAAAACATAACACTGTATATTTTTTGACAAATAGAATGGATCATTAACTATCAGCCATCAGCAAAATGAAAGCAAAAATGGAATACGATTGACGAAAGTCGGAAACAAAAAATGTTTCACAATCACCAAACAAGAAATATGACGTGTTAAACATGATGCACCTTATCAAATTAATTAAATTTGACAGTTTCTTTGTGGAATCACTATAACTAAGCGTTTTTCTTAAAAAAGAAAATGAAATTCACAAGTATAAAATCCAGAATAGTATTTATTGGACCGCCGATATATGTCGATGTAATCGGCCGATAACCGATCAAACTGAAAGTTGCCGATTATCGGCTCATCCCTACCGGATATAAAAAATTTATGTTCATTAGCATTCTTTCTGGCGTCAGTAAGCTTTATATTAGGTAAAATGGTGCTGGTTTCCTGTGTGTTTTCCTCATAAATTGTTAATGAGATTTTATGTACTATCTACAACATGAGCAGCAGTGTTTTATCAGATTGAAATCACGAGGCGATAGCCGAGTGTTTTAGATCTGATAAAACAAGTACTGCATGCGAATGTTTTAAATGGCTTCAAAAATCATCCATATAATAAGCTCATACAGAAATCAATTTTGAAAATTGAAGTTGTCGGAGCCGAAAAATCGAAGAAAACGTTCATCGAAAATAGCGAGTGTGTCTCTATCACATGTAGAGACACGTCACGGTCATGATTTTCCTTTGCGTTTTCCTCATGAATTATTGAGTTTTTTGAAGTTCACTTCAACAAACATCAACGTACCTTTAAGACAACCATAAATCTCAGTCCTCATGGAACAATAACTTTGCCAGGTTTTGGGGTGTATGCGGATATACTGGGCTCTTATCGGAGGTACTAGGGTATTGTAAACAACAGTTGTTCTGTCGGCATTTCCACTAAATACCTTTTATAAAAGAAGAAAAATTATACAATTGATATTTTAGTAAAAAATCCATAATTTTGTAGCTTTCCATGCTGTTTATTACAAATAAATCAGGTTTGTTTCACTTACCTTAATCTGTCCATCTTGTTTGTAAAAATCAAAATTCTTTCCGTCATTGCTGAACGAAACCGTGTAGGTTTTCACCCACTGATTATAATTCTGCCGCCCTTGGGTAGCAATCTTGGTAATTATTCTTTGTCGTTGGAAGTCAATTTGAAGCCATGGATTATTATCACCTCGCCTTACCACCCAAGCATCTCTTCTGTTTCCAGCTACTACGGAATTCAATCTACCACCGTTAGCCGCGTTATAAACGGTATTCCACGCAGAAGACGACGTTAGTTGTGAATCTAGAATTTTACCATTCTCCATGCCAAGCGCTTGGGGATTCTCGCAACCTAAAACTCCTAAAAATAAAAGTATATATATATTGGTTATTGTTTCCGTATTACTAATATACATAAAAAAGTTCAGTTGTATACCACATAAAAGAATACTCGAATCAGTCGTCATTATGAAAGTGGTCTATAATGTACCTTTACACGTTTTTCCCAGATAACCTTCAGTACATTTACATGAAAATGAATCCCCTTCATTGGTACACACTCCACCATTCTGACAAGGCGATGAATCACATGGCTCAAGCTCTGAAATTGGAAAAGTTATTATAAGTAATAGCATGACTTGAGGGAAATTAGCGATTAAATTTCCCTCAGCCGAGGGACGGTTTGTGAAGGTTTACAAACCTTCCCAAGGCAAAGGGGAAATTTAATCGCTAATTTCCCGAAAAGTCATGTCATTAGTTTGATGAGGGAAAATATATGCAAGCGGGAAATTTAGAAGAAGACAAAGGATTACTTTGTCTTCTAATTTTCCCTCATCGACATGCACGAGAAAACTAGAAGACAAAGGAAAAATTTCCCTCTTGCATGAGCGATGAGGGAAATACGAGGTTTACGGTCCCTCGGAGAACAAAAGAATCCGAGGCGATCATGGTATTGTAAATAACAATTAGGAAGATCATCATAAAGGCAACAAACTGTGGACCGTCTATTTAAAGTGGTTCCCTGATGAAAATAATGTTAGCAATGTTTTGGCATAATCGTGCAGATGTTATGCTAGTTAGTTAATAATCGTGCAAAGCTTCATTTCAAAATTCATTGAAGAAAAGGTGATACTTCACGTGTGAAGTTTGCATTATGGAACGCCGCCATTAAAGTAGCCAATATATCTTGCACTTTTCGCAACTGGTCCCGATTTGGTCTTAAAATGTATATATTCTACACTCGAATTTTCCTTCACCCAAAATCCTTAGAACATGTATGTAATCGAGTGAAATGCCCAATATTACTTATAATATACCCAATTCTCTCCTGGCATTACCACCTTATTATATACAGAACTCACGACCAAGCTCTCGGCAACGCCCTCCGTGGCTCAGTGGTCAAAGCATTGCACTAGAGTTGCAAGGTCGTGGGTTCAATTCCTGCCGGAAGACCGGTGTAGTTGCATTTTTCGCAACTGGTCCCGGTTTGGTCTTAAAATGTATATATTCTACACTCGAATTTTCCTTCACCCAAAATCCTTAGAACATGTATGTAATCGAGTGAAATGCCCAATATTACTTATAATATACCCAATCTTGAGAAGAGCGAGTCGAGGAAGCTCATGACGTCATAGACTCAATAAAAACAATGACCCTTTTGTTGACAACAACAATCATCTTTTGTTTTTGTTGAGTTTATGACGTCATAAATTCTCCTCAACTCATTCTTCTCAAACACGGCCAATTTAATGGCGGCGCTCCAAAATACAAACTTCGCCTGTAAAATACAACTTTGTTTTTGAGAATTTCGAAATGAAACGTTGCACAATTACCAAGTAACATAATATCTTTAGGATTATACAAAAACACTACTGACAATATTTTCTGAGGACCAATTTAACAACGCCTTCAAAAAATATTTACACTTCACAGAGGTGTTAATCAATTTACTGAATCCTTGAACTTCAAGCGATTTAAAAAAAAAGGTCGATCGCTATAAATCAAGTACAAAATACTTATAAATTAGGTTCTTCCTTCCTAATATATCAACGTACCTTTAAGACAACCATAAATCTCAGCCCTCATGGAACAATAACTTTGCCAGGTTTTGGGGTGTACGCGGATATACCGGGCTCTTATCGCAGGTACTAGGGTATTGTAAACAACAGTTGCTCTGTCGGTATTTCCACTAAATACCTGTTATATACAAAAAAAGGAAAAATTAAAGAAAAATAATTATGCAATTGATATTTTTTGTAAAAAATCCATAATTTTGTAGCTTTCCATACGGTTTATTACAAAAAAAGCGGGTTTGTTTCCCTTACTTTGACCAGTCCATCTTGTTTGTAAAAATCAAAATTCTTCCCATCACTGCTGAATGAAACCGTGTAGGTTTTCACCCACTAATTATAATTCTGCCGTCCTTGAGTAGCAATCTTGGTAATTATTTCTTGTCGTTGGAAGTCAATTTGAAGCCATGGATTATTATCGCCTCGCCTCACCACCCAAGCATCTTTTCTGTTTCCAGCTACTACGGAATTCAACCTGCCACCGTTAGCCGCGTTAAAAGCGGCACTCCACGCAGAAGACGACGTTAGTTGTGAATCTAGGATTTTACCATTCTCCATGCCAAGCGCTTGGGGATTCGCGCAACCTACAACGCCTAAAAAGAAAAGTATATATTGGTAATAGTTTGCGTATTACTAATTACATTAAAAATTTCAGTTCTAATGTACCTGTACACGTTTTTCCACGATAACCTTCAACACATTTACATGAAAATGAATCTCCTACATTGGTACACACTCCACCATTCTGACAAGGAAATGAATCGCATGGCTCAAGTTCTGAAATGGGAAAAGTCGTTATAGATAACAAAATTTTCGCCCACTTAAGGGGGCTCGATAGGAAAAATCTATAAATGCTCAGATTTTTCCCTCAAAATATTTCACGGTGTATAGATTCGTGCTTTGTTCTAGTTCCTTGCGCGGACTTGAGTATTGAAAAGTGGTACACAGTCCACAATTTTCAGGGGGGTTGAAATCTTTGTTGTGATAAGTTCAGAAATTCTATTTTGCATTAAATCGATACAGGGGCGTAGCCTGGATTTTGAAAGGGGGGAGCCGAAATCAGAATAAATTTTTAGGGGGGTCCGGGGGCATGCTCCCCCGGGAAATTTTGAAATCGAGAGTCGCTGAAATGCCATTTACTGGCTTTTGGAGGAAGATTTTACAGACCCTAAAGGTTAAAAAAACGTCATATAAAATACTCAAAACATGCAAACGTCAGATACCCAAAATGCATACACTCAGTAGATTGAATACACTATTTACAGTTTATTTCCTGACATAATTCATATTGCATCAGTTTTGTAGTTACATGTCTGTTGTTTTATATCTAAAGGGGGGAGCCGCCGCTCCCACAGCTCCCCCTAGCTACGACAATGAATCTGCATATTACAATAAATGTAATTTGTACAGACACAAATGCTGCAATGGTAAAACTTTAATTATCAGCACTGACATTAGGGCTACAGTATACAATGAACTAGAATGATCACAAATGAACACTGGAAGACGTTTTAATCAAGGGGAAAAAATATAATTCTTCATAACTTTTTCCTATCAAGCCACCTTCAAAAGGCAGATGCCTGACTTCAAAGATTATCTACAATTTAAAGTGGCGTTAATCAACTTGCTACATCCTTATTTCAATTAAAATTCGTACATTGTTTAAAATCAGGTAGAGAATACCTACTGCACTAATAAATTAATTTGAATTTATTTGAATTTATTATTTGAATTTATTAAATTTGCCACTTAACGTGTGGCAGGAGAGAGGAACAGAACTTTCGTCCAAATTGACACGAAACTCCTATATGTAGACTACTAAGACCTAGGTGTCGATTTTACGGAGGGAGGAAAACCGAAGAACCCGGCGAAAAACCCTCGGAGCACAGGAGAGACCAACTAAACTCGACTCACATAAGTCCCAAGCTGCCGTAGTACGGGGTTATTCCCAAACGGTCACCCATCCAAGTACAAACCCCGTCCGACCGGGCTGAACTATTGGTGAGGGGCAGCGACCCTAACAGCACACGCCATCCGTGCTCCCCTTGTTCCGTTTCAATATATCAACTTACCTTTAAGACAACCACAAATCTCAGCCCTCATGGAACAATAACTTTGCCACGTTTTGGGGTGTATGCGGATATACCGGGCTCTTATCGCAGGTACTAGGGTGTTGTAAACAACAGTTGCTCTGTCCGTATTTCCACTAAATACCTTTAATAAACACATTTAATAAACATATACATTTGACATTTTTAGTAAAAAATCCATGCTGTTTATTACAAATAAATCGGGTTTGTTTCCCTTACTTTAATCTGTCCATCTTGCTTGTAAAAATTAAAATTTTTCCCATCATTGCTGAACGAAACCGTGTAGGTTTTCACCCACTGATTATAATTCTGCCGTCCTTGAGTAGCAATCTTGGTAATTATTCCTTGTCGTTGAAACTCAACTTGAAGCCATGGGTTATTATCACCTCGCCTTGCCACCCAAGCATCTTTTCTGTTTCCAGCTACTATGGAATTCAATCTACCACCGTTAGCCGCGTTATAAGCGGTACTCCACGCAGAAGATGACGTTAGTTGTGAATCTAGGATTTCACCATTCTCCATGCCAAGCGCTTGGGGATTCGCGCAACCTGTAACGTCTAAAAACAGAATTAGAGAAAAACGTTTAAGCCTCTCGTTCATGGTTTTCCAAGAGATCTAATTGGCGCGCCTCGCGAGTAGCGACTAAATGGCGCGAGTAAGCTTTTGTCGCGGGCTTTTGTTCCGGTTTTAATTGTGCCTGGGTCTTTTTCTCTAGTTTTGCTATCGGGGGACAAGGAAACTAAAAATATCGATGCAATTAACTCAAATTTCCTCAGCGTGTGTTCAGTTGTTTACGCACAGCGAATGGACAGCGATCATGATGTATCTTCTAAACGCGCTGTAATCGTCTGTCGTTTCTTTATATCGCACTCCGTCCAACTTAATACCAATATTACTTAGCCGACTTCTATCGATTTTCATGTCGACAATTTAATAGTCCATATTTGATAAATATCTTGGCTTGCTGTCAAGGTAGAATGAATATATATATATATATATATATATATATATATATATATATATATATATATATATACGCTTTATCCATACAAATAAATGCTTGATGAGAACCATCGACTAATATCCGGCCACAATAATTGTCGACATTTCGGCTAAGTATATTGGAAAGTTGGACGGAGCACGATATAAACGACAAACGATTACAGCGTTTAGAAGATACATCGGTGTCCATTCTCTGTGCGCAAACAACTGAACACACGCCGAGGAAATTTGAGATAAATGGGGTTATGGAATAACCAAGGTTAACAGCTAAGTAACCAGGCTTCGATACGTCAGCACGTCACGTGCCCGAGGGGGGCTAGGTAAGGTGAGCGTGATAGAGCATTTGGTATCAGTTATCGTGTTACGCGAAGCAAGACCGACTGGAGGAAAGCAAAATTTATTTTTTTCCCCTTGATTCGTTGTTTCACTTGGTTCTCCTACTCAATTATGTTCTCTTAAAATTTCCACCAATTGTTAATTGGTGTGAAGATGTTAGTTCTTCGGGGGGTGGTGGTCAGCTCAAGATACCACTTGCATGGATCTTATCCGGAGTACAAGTAACAGCAGTATTCGTCCCAGGCCACCCCTCGGTCAGCTGAGCTAACACCTAACCATCCAAACGGGTAAGTATGGTGGAGTAGGGTGTTAATCTATTATTGCATCTATATTTTTAGGTTCTTTGTCCCCCGGTAGCAAAACCGGAGAAAAAGCCCGCGACAAAAGTTTACGCGCACCATTTAGTCGCTATTCGCGACATTTACTGGCGACTCGCGCCATTTACTCGCGACTCGCGAGGCGCATCAATTAGACTATATCGTTTTCCAAGACGTTTCGCCTTGACGAGTAAAATCGTCTGACGTCAGACAGGGTAAAAAGATAAAGTTGTTCGACAACAACAATGGGAATGAACGAATTAAAATATTTGTATAGGTAATAGCATGGTTTCGAGTGCAATTTGGAAAAAACATGCACAAGTGAGTTTTTCAAAGACTATCAAAATTGCACGAGTCCGAAGGACGGGTGCTATTTGAGATATTTGAAAAACTCACGAGTGCGTGTTTTTTTCAAAATTGCACTCGAAACCATGCTATTACTTATTAATAATATACATGAAAATGTTAGGCAAAATGTTCTTCCAGCCACGAAGTTACATACCACTCATTGCTCCACTTCTCGAAGCTTTAATAGTTGAAAACTGCTTGATTTTGTGCACTAAATACGTCAAACGTTTTACTCATAGCATCTAACCTCTTCTAGTCTTCTTGTAGGGACTTTTATGACAATATTAAAGCAAAATTCACTCTGTATTTCATCGAAATGTTCTTCGACAACTTTATGTTTTGGTCGCCATATTGGATTTTCTCGTGAAGGAAAAACCATCCTTCAAAATCCGCATAGGCATTTCATTGGCTTTCCAGTAGATTCCGGTTGTTTATTAGCCAATCAGAATGCTTAAACTCATTGAAATCTGTAGTGTATTTCATATTTCTGCACTGTATTACAGGATGCAGTAATTTTTGTCATGTATATTTAATTTATTAAATGCAGTAAAACGTTCAGTTTGAAATATACTATGAAAGAACTATATAGTTCTTTCAAGTTGAAAGAACTATATGGTTCTTTCATATATATGGTTCTACTATATGGTTCATTTCATTTATATGGTTCAACTATATGGTTCTTTCAAGTTGAAAGAACTATGGAAATTATAAAGTTTAACGTTTACAACTCTTCCATGCCTCGATCACTTAGAAATTAAGATTGGTTTGATATGTAAATGATCCTCACTTTGACGTCACATTTTAAAATGGTAACACCATTGTCATATAATAAGTAACACGGCATGAATATTCATTATAGCAGAAACAAAACGATTTACACACCTTTGCAAGTTTCTCCTTCAAAATTTTCAGGACATTTACATGAAAATGAATCTCCTTCATTGGTGCACACTCCTCCATTCTTACAAGGAGATGAATCACAAGGTTTCGGCTTGGGTTCTAGAATTAAGAGAAATGACAATTTTAAGGTGATATAGTTTGAAAATTCACACGTCTTATTTTCTGATAACTTGTACAATTAACAACAACATAATCTGCATTCAAACCTTGACAACTTTTCCCTGGAAATCTCCAACACATTTATATGAGAATGACAAATGCACACTACAGTACTCGTGACATTTGAAAATTATGCCAAATTGCGCTCGCCTAACGGCTCGTGCAATTTTGGTTAAATTTTCAAATATGACTTGCAGTGTAAATCCTTAATTGTACTCGCTATCATACAATTACCTATACTAATTCGGCGTCCATTTTAGGACCTTTTAATAAGTATGAAATATGTAGTTTTCACCCTATGTCGTCAATTTCTTTTCAATGTCTCTTTTGATATAGCTTTTGTTTATTTTCAATGGAGTTCAAAAGGCTGAAAATGACGTCAATTAATTGCGGGAAATGACGTACTCTGCACTCTACAGACCCTTTTAATAAGTGCAGAGTATGTCATTTTCCGCACTTGACGTCATTTTCGGCCTTTTGAATTCTATCGAAAATATATAAAAACTAAAACAATAAACAAAATTGAAAAAAAAAATCAAAAGAAAAATTGAAAAGAAATTGACGTCAAATGGTGAAAATTACGCGTATTCTATACTTATTAAAACACGGATCTCAAATAATATACTCATTATACTGGATAGAGCATCCGGTGCTCGCTGTGAAGTCGGAATAAATTAGCGGCGGCCTTTTCAGGTGGGACCCACTTGGTTTTCATACAGCCACTTTTAAGTTCTCCCATAGCGACAGATACATGTCACAAAAATTTAACTGGTTTTCGTTAAAAATCCTATCATTTAAAGCGGAAACCAGAGGCGAAAACTATGATTCAGCAATATTGTGGGTCCCACCGGATATGGCCGCAGCGAGATTTTTAGCCTCACTTCCGACTTCAATTTTTGCCACGCGCGAAACAATGGATGCTCTATCCAGTATAATGCGTATATTATTTGAGATCAGTGTATTAAAAGGGTTTATACTAACGTAGAATAACGTCTTATTTACCAAGTAATTTGGCTTCGTTGTTTTTAAAGAGGTCTCCCATATGGCCCATAACCTCATATACCCCCAATTTTGCTTGGGAGTTTTGAGTGGGCGCTTATTCGAAAAGATCCAATAATTAAAACGAACTTACTTGAAACACAATCGTCCTTGCACTTTAATACTCCACTGTTGCAAGTACTAAAACAAAAATTTGGATGTTTTTATAATGATATTATATGCATGACAAAATTACTACATTCTGATTGGTTGCAGTGCAATTAATAAAAGTAGAGAAGGCCCTGGGAACGATGTTGACAATAAAATTCAAAATGGCGGCCAATTCTGCAATGGAAAGTTTTCACATTTCCAACGACTTGTGCTACGCTATGAACTAAAAATTCCATGGAAATATTTTGAAATGAGTACAGAGAACACCCAGAGTGAAAATGTTTCTTGTCAAGTAATGAAACAAGATGTTTTTAAAGGCGCGAGTGAGTAAGCGTACGTGTCGTAATTATGTCATGCATATAATAAATTAGTAACCATATGTTTTTGCTCGTACAATTAAGGATTTGCACTACTCGTGATATTTGACAAAATTTAATGTAGTAGTGCAAATCCTTAATTGTACTCACTATCATATGATTTCCTAGACTTATTCGGTTGCACCCGTAATCTGAATTTGAATCTTAATATAGAGGGCAAAATTACTCGAATATGATTGGCTAATAAAGAGGGCATTTTTTGTAATTCAGGGCAAAATCACTTGCATCATAAAGCTCTTGAATAATTTTGCCCGCTATATTATTAACATATAATCGCATGAGTTCTCGTAAAATTAAGGTTTAAGTTCACTCGTGTTTTCAAAATCTTACAAATTACCCTCGTCGCTTCGCCACTCGGGAAATGTTGTAGAATTTTGAAAACACTCGTGAAATTAAACCTTAATTTTCCCCGGCCCCGTGAGATTACCTATACTAAGTTTGATCATATAGTCGCTAGAATTAAATTGCCTGAAATGCGGCTTGCATCCCTTTTCTGCACATGTTGGAACTTCATTTGCGTATGGAAATAATGATTGGTCTCGCTGTTGTTTAGGTGCTATCCCTCAGACGCATACTCACCAAGTCTGACAATGTCCATTCTTAATGCTTTCCCCAGGAGCAACCTCCTTCGATCCAGAATGACACGAGCATTGTTCTCTTGCGATACATTTGCCTTGGTCATTGAGTAGCTGACCTTTAGGGCACTGACATTCCGCTATACATTCTTCGTTACAAGGCGCGGAACTTTCTAAATCACGGCACGTCTTTACACACGATGAACCGCACTCAGTAAAGGCTTGTTGAGCCGGGCAGGTCTTAGCTACAGTAACAAAAACAAAAAGGCTACTTTTCAACATAAATATATACACTTCCTCATGAATTATTAAATAGAGTTCTTGAAGTTGTTGAAAACACTCACATGCAGCACGTGTTTTATCAAGTAATTAATGTAAGAATGTGTTCTGTAAGGCCCCGTTTACATGAAGCGGATTGACAGTCCACTTGGATCGAAAAGCGCCAGTGAAGTTAATCCGGGCACGTTTACATGGAGAATCCGGTCTGCTTGGAACATTGTTCGGTTTTGGAACTTCACTCATGCGTATATCAAGTCATTTTCAAGTCAAACCGTGTTTAGATGGATAAGATTGGAGACATTCAAGTCGATCTTTGCTTGAATCTCAAGTCAATCCACTCCACTGCGTAAGTTTCCTTCTTCAGCCATGCATTCGTTTCGATCAGATCGAAAACTTTCAATCTTCTTCATGTAAACACAAGGAGAAACAATATGGGAGATTTGACTTGAACACTCAATCCGCTTCATGTAAACAGGGCCTAGGTCTACGCGTTATTCCTATCGACTTGTCCAATTACATAACAATTCTGTAGCGGTAACTCTTGTCGATTAATTTACCATACTGCAGAGGCGTAGGAAGCGGGGGGGGGGGCGAACCCCACCCCCCACCCCCCCAAAAAAAAAAAAAAAAAAAAGGGAAAAAAAGAAAAGAAAAAGAAAGTCAGGACAAGCGTTGCTAAATTTAATGATTGTATTAGTACGACTATACAGAGGCTAGGAGAGCAGCTACTTACGGTAATCTACCTACGGGTTCATCTACACGACAACATGAGATTTCACAAACGGGCGTAGCGTGATTGCGTGAATAAAAAAAAATATAGAAAGTAGCTTACCAGTCATAAACCACAAATTTGAGAATATGTCGGCGATTAATCGGAGTCTATAATCTTACCTTTTGATAAACTGGCGAGTATTCGGTGGAAAGTGTGCCGAGCATGCCGAGTGATGACGACAACAAAGTTAATTCTACGGAAGCCAAGTTGACGAAGAATTAGAAGCTATTGTGTAAGCCGGTGTTTAAACACAATTATTGAAAGATTATTAAAGCGACTTCAATGCATGCAATCCCTAAAAAGCGTTCCGTTCTGTGAAATGTCGTCTGTCGAGGCTTTAAGGTATATTGGTTTAATAATATCTTCTTTTTTATGTTAAAATTTGAACTATGCTTGCTGTAGAATTAGATGAAAAGTTTCCTCAAATTGCTGCAAATTGTGTTTCGAGGTTCTAGATTTCAAAATTTTCCGGGAGCACCCCCGAACCCCGCTAAAAATGCGGTCACTGATTATCTGCATGTCGATTTCAGCCCCCCCCCCCCCCCCCCAACTTTGAATCCGTTCCTACACCTCTGCTATACTGCTTTGTTCTCAAGACCAAACTTAGTTCATAAAACATCAACAATTGGAGCCTCATTTCCTCGCATCGTTAAGTAATATATCAATAACGAGTTCGAGTGTTTTATCAGGGGATCCAAACACGAGAAAACACGATGAAAGCACGAGGCCGAAGGCCGAGTGGTTTTATTGTTTTCGAGTGTTTGGATTCCCCTGATGAAACACGATAAACGAGTACCAGTTGTTGATATGGCATCTCAATCGAGCGATTTCAATTACAAAATACAATTAAAATAAACCCTCATGAGATTTTATTCTTGAGTGTGTGTAAAATTTATTCATACAGCAACTTGTTTATTTTGCATAGATAATTAAGATCTTAAGAATTAGATGAACACCGGTTCTCATCTAATATCTTGGGCATTACTGGAGTATCCAACTTCAATCAGGTGATTGAATGAACTATTGTAATTGGCTGATTATCTCATGAATTATTAATGAGTTTGAGATATATATGTCAAACACTATTCCTGACCGACATAAAATCTTCCTGTACTCTCATAATTTAAGGGTCAACTAAACCTTTTGAAGTTATATTTTCCTCCGAAAGGGTTATCATCTAACTTAGCAAAAGTAAAGAAAAATATGAATTTCGAGGTAAAAAGAATTTATCAGCGAAGCGTTAAGCCGGATTTCCACTTTGCGAAAAATGTCACGCGAAGCGACATTTTCTTTTGTGTCGTAAGCTGTCAAGTGGAACTAATTAGCCAAGACAAAAGCAAAAGGTCGCTTCCCTCGAAAAATATCGCCAAGTGGAAAACAGCCTTTAGGTCCTCCTGAAGCATGACCGTGTTTCTAGAAAAATAGGTACTCCATTGCCTTCGACATCATACCAGTGAAATCCACCAATCACCTTGTTGTTTGTTACCGGTATGACATCACAAGGTACTAGTACCAATCTACATGGGGTGGGATTCTCTTGCAGGTTGGATTTACCGGCGTCAAACCTTGTTGGGGACCACATGTATTATTGTTTATTGTAATTTTTATACTAAATTTTTAAATAACTTCTCATTACGGTGAAATATCGTCAGACCGAGGTCTTGACAGTACGAACCAAGCCCGTAGAGCGAGGTTCGTACATAAAAGACCGAGGTCTGATATTTTCCGTATTGACCAAGCAGTCGAGGTTAATAAGTTTATTATATGGCTTTTTGAAACGACATATACCTTACATACGTGTAGCATAACCTCAAGCGTGACAAAGACTCATTGTTTTCAATGTTGTTGCTCTTGTTGTTATCGCTTTTGGAATCCTAAAACTCATTTCCAGATTGCTCATCATCCGACTCATACATGACTTAGTGCTTAGGTTACTGAATTAATAAAATTTTCTGCGGTATTCTTTCATTGTAGCTTTTGTAAACAAAATGTTTGACAAAACACGTAATCGACTGGTCGATTACGGAAAATAATCAACCAGCACGTGACGCGTCTCACCCAATGAAAATATGTGATTGCACCGGAAGTAACTTGTGCCACATAGTTAAAAGTAATTAATATAGAATAAGCTTTTACGTCACTCACCACATTTGTTTAAAGGTTGGTAAGCATTATGTCCACTTCTCCAGCTCAAACCTTTACCGCTATCAGCGCAGTCTTTGCTGTAAGTTGCAAACGCCGAACACACACATTCCCAGGGATCGTCACAACGACATGCGTCAAATTTACAATCTTGTACACTCGTACTTGGGTTGATTACACCATTGCAGGTCTGGAAAGGAGCTGTTAACATCAGATCACATTTCTTCACAACGTCTTCGCGGCCTGGTTGGCAAAATCCTGACATAACCGGGTTCTCGTTACATTTCCCTTTAGCTCCACACATATTGTCATTGACGCCGTAGTTTGCACACAATCCACACGTCTTGGCCTTGTATCTTTCTAATAGGAACACTCTAATTGTCCTGTCACCGTTCCACTCTATCTCCAGCCCGAAGTCAGTGGTCAGAATAATCTTCTCAGAACTCTCACGACGAAGAACAAATCCTAAAAACAAACAGCTGTTATTCATATATTTTCTCAAGATAAATTGAACGATAAAAACATACTTAAAAGTAACAACGTGACGAACTTAACATCACTTTCAAGTCAAATAAACAAAGTGGTAAAAATACTAACTACTTATTGACCAAGCGTGAGGTCTGTACTAGTGAAATATCGGACCGATTTTTTTTAGTACAAAAAACATTTTTTTTAGTGCAAAAAACAGAAGTCCGATATTTCACTAATACAGACCGAACAAGCGAGGTCAATAAGTAGTTTATTATATGGCCATAAATGTTATGAACGTTCTGTGAAAACTCGATCTATCTTTCTTGCGAACTAAACGAAAATGGCAGACGTTTTCCCATTTTTAAAGTACTTTCCGTTGAGTTAGAATCCTGAACTTTCTACCCCAAATAGTATTTTTCAATTGCTTTTGTTTGACATATTGCTCAAGATCGTACGTTAAGTAGTTGAATAAAAAATCATCTAAATTCTAATACTTGTGAGAAGTTTTACCCTCGAGGGTAAAACGCGGATATGAGGGTAAAACGCGGATATGAGGGTAAAAAGCTCATATCCGCGTTTTACCCTCATATCCGTCCGTCCGTTCGTCCGTATCCGCGTTTTACCCTCATATCCGCGTTTTACCCTCATATCCGCGTTTTACCCTCAAGGGTAAAACGCGGATTTGAGGGTAAAACGCGGATTTGAGGGTAAAACGCGGATATGAGGGTAAAACGCGGATATGAGGGTAAAACGCGGATATGAGGCTAAAACGCTCATATCCGCGTTTTACCCTCATATCCGTCCGTCCGTCCGTCCGTCCGTCCGTCCGTCCGTATCCGCGTTTTAACCTAACCCCTCTACTGACTTTGGTAGTAACAATGCCTGCCGCTGATCGGTAGACACTGCGTATACCGAAGATCATCGCCCACGAAATCCTAAGATCGAGTTTGTGAACGCATATAAACATGGCCCAGACCTCGTCAAGATTAGTGAGCTGCTCGCCTTACGGCTCGCAGCAATAACTCATAGCTTACATGTAACTTGGCAGGAAAATGCAACATTCGTCATCAAAACAAACTTAGCTCCAAAGTATTGCCAAGAAAAGTATACAATTCCGTAAACAACAAACCAATAGTGATTTAGAATAACTGATAGGCTCCGATCAGTGGGCTAAAATATATTTTAACCCGCAAAATACACCACAATGCCCAATAAAATTATTATAATAGGGATTCGATTGTAGCTATTACAATAATTAGATGCAGAGTTAGCTCAGTTTATTAGCGATATACAATCCCGAGACCATGAAGTTTGCACCTTTTCCGCTACTTCAGCGATTTCCTCCAGTGGTGCAAAACGTCCTACTTAGGAAATCATATCTTACTAAAGCAACAAAATGCAAGTTTATTCAAACTGACTCCCGTCCAGTCTTTCCGCTACTTTTCCAAAACATGTAAAATTTGTCTTTTTCAAAAAGCTAGGCGGTAAACCAGATTTCTGATTAGGATTTTTGATGTGGTTAAGGTATCGAGAAGATTGCTAAAATCTTGAGACTCGCTGTAGCTTAGACGACAAATTTGGGAACATTTGACGACATATGTTGGGAATGAACTGAACGGGTCCCTTTGAGTTGTCTCTTAAAGTGTCACTGTGATGAAAAAATCGTCAGTCTTTTTTTTATCTTATCATAAAGTACATTTAAAATGAGGGTGAACGGCGTTTGTGGTTTGTCAATATCTCATCTCGTTCAAGAGATATTCACGTTTTGGCAATATGCAAATTTATGGCTGATGACGTCATTTTCTCCAAACGAGCGAAATGAAAATCGTATAATAAGGAATATCTCTGCAAATAAACAATAGAATGTGCTTAAGCTTTGTATGCTTACAGTATCTAATAAAATACACTTCTCTGTGTAACTTTTGTGATTGCCATGGTAAGCGCATGCTCTCAGATTACTCTAAACCTTAAAAAGGGAATTTTCATTTTTGCTTCATTGTTTAAAAATAGAAAGATATAAACGTTTGAATTACAATGCCTACAAAATCCCTAATCGTCACATTTATTCGCTGGAGTAAACGCTACTTGATTGCTGATAAATAAGAAAATTTTATTTTATCATTGGAGGGGGCCAGGAACCAGCAGTTTCTACGAAAACAACTAAAGTTCCACAGTGAAACGTATTTTATTTAATACTATAAGCATGCAAAATTTGAGCACTTTATATTGCTTATTTCTAGAGATATTCCTAATTTTACAATTTTCATTTCGCTCGTTTGGAGAAAATGACATCATCAGCATATAATTTGCATATTTCAAAAACGTGAATATCTCTTGAACGAGATAAGTTATTTACAAACCACAAACGCCGTTCCTCCTCATTTTTAATGTACTCTATGATTAGATCAAAAAAAGACTGACGATTTTTCATCTTAGTGACACTTTAACCTCGACCTGTCAACCATCGCTAAGCATCTCAGATCTGTAAAGTAGATCCTGATTGGTCTAATGCGCATGTGATTCATAATATATCATTTGATTGGTCGAGGTTAAAAGGAAAGACTCAAAAGTGAGAAACATTAAACTACTATTAATAATGAATGTTTAAACAGGTGTTCTAAATCGGATACAGCATTGATTAATAAAACATCAATGCTGATCAGATTTACAGCATACTAATTAGGACCCATTGGCTCAAATTGAGCATTTTGCTTGTTTAAATTATTTGTTTTTGGCTTTTCTACGACTGCTAAACAAAGTATTCATGATATAAACTCATCGTAGCTTAAAGTGTATATGAAACGAAAATTAAGTTTGTCTTATTTGAAAGAACTCTTAAAATAATGGGGAATATCAATTTACAGCTTTTTCATATTTTACTTAGTTCTTGAGATATTTAGACTTATGTAATATACAAATGAGATAACATATGGTTCGTTTTTTCTAATTAACATATTCAAAAATCGTGAATATTTTTAAGATTATTGATCAAATCACTTGTAACTTGTCTTTCATGTTTAGTTGCATGAACTGTAGCAATATGCAAAGTTTCAAGTGATTTTGTTCAATAATCTTAAAAATATTCACGATTTTCGAATATGTTAATTAGTGAAAAAACAAACCATAAGTTCTCATTTAAATATCACATAAGTCTAAATATCTCAAGAACTAAGTAAAATATGAAAAAGCTGTAAATTGATATTCCCCATTATTTTAAGAGTTCTTTCAAATAAGACAAACTTCATTTTAGATTCATATACACTTTAAGTAAGATACAATATTCGCGTCCGAACTGTATGGGATTTACAATGGCACGCCTTCGGCTCGCCGTTGTAAATCCCATACAGTTCGGCCACTCATATTGTATCTATTGCTTAAAAGATAAAAATTAAAAGAGAAGGCTTGTTAATAGCAAAGTACATGAAAGATGTACTTTAACACTTAGAGGTTTTATATTAAGGACATCAAACCTTCGCTTAAGAGTTAAGTGTAGGTTAAGAACCTTGGTTGACATGCTATCTTGCAAGTTTTCGCAATATGACATGCTGTTCATGCTGTACGTACAGACTAATCATAAGGAGTGGACCAGACGATGACAGGGCCATTCCCCTCGACCTTCCATGCAGAAAGGTCGAAGAAATTGGCTCTGACCTCCTTTCACCGTATAGAAAAAATGACCTGGGTACGAGGTTACTGAAACACTCACCTTTTCCACACATGGGTCTAGTCAGAATGTACCTCTTCTGGTTTAAGGCAATCTCGGGTTTGTTACGATAGAAACGAATGATATTACCGTTGAACTGGATAAGAAGTTCAACGAGGCAGGTGACATCCTTTCGGTGGCCACAGTATAGTCATTCAACATTCTCAATTTAAACGTCTTATCGACAGTCCTCAGAGAGAACAAATCTTCCTTTTCCCATGAAATCAAAGCGCTGCTTGTTGGAAGTGAAGTAGTGAGGGTCTCCATAAGTTACACATTCTCCTGAAAAATACATTCAGATAACGAAATTTGAAATGAGGTTATTCAACTACGGTTACGATTGGGTATAATCAACAACCGTTAGGAGGAGAGAAGGACACCTTTAATTTTATAGAATCTTAATGTGCAAAATAAATGTTGTGCAAATTAGTGTATCCGAAGTGTTCGATTGGCGTTAAACCACTGATCTCAAATGAAGACTGGAACGAGCAACTATTGTTTGGAAAATGAAGCCAGAATCCCCCATTACTAAGGGTCTGTTTATATGATCCCGGTGTACCGGGACGGGATGGCAGCCGGGATGATTTTGATGTATTGAAATAAGTCAACACGTAAAACAGAAACACCACGCGATGCCTGAAGAAACTCAGATTTTGTTGATCTGATCCTAAAGTTAAAAGTGAATGATTGTGGCAATTGAAAATGGCTTTTGTTGAAGTTATTTAGTAATCTAGGCCTTGAAAAATGTAGGCGAAAGCTTTCCGATGCACATAATCAAAGACTGTGACTTATTTCAATACATCAAAATCATCCCGGCTGCCATCCCGTCCCGGTACACCGGGATCATATAAACAGGCCCTAAGGGACCAACTGCGCGTCTGAAATGTCGCTGCGGAGTTTGTTCTTGTCCTGCTGCTCCTTTTATTTTTCTTTCCTATCTTCCTATATATAATATATTCCTGTTGATCTATCTACACAATTGCCCGATCGGCGCCATTATTTAGCAGAGGTGGTCCCCGGCATTTCTCTGGGCTTCGTTTTTCGACCCTGATGAACAATGAGTTACTCGATCCAGTCTTCTTTAGAGATCATTGCGTTCAAATGATTTTCTTAAACCGCACGAATATCTCTTTGATGCGTAAAAATTACACATCTTTTTTACGCAATTACACATTTTGAGCTAAGCCCAAAAAAATGTGTAATTGTGTAAAAAAGATGTGTAATTTTTACGCATCAAAGAGCTTAAGGCCTGTTCCAAACGCCGCTCTTCTCATGCGCCGAACGTAATAGATGAATTAAGTGCGGCAGAAGAGCGGCGTATGAATCAGTTAGGTACGGCAGATTGTATTTGGAGCGACAGCGGCATTAAATTCGACAGAGCCCGTCGCATTATGCGACTCTGGAGCGGCATTGATTCATACGGTGCTCTATTCATGTGCCGAACCTAACACATAATTAATTTAATTTATTATAATATACTACACATGCGCATTTAACGATTGATTGCCAAAATGGCGGTGATTTTGACGATGAGTGCATTGTTTGCCTTCGAGAAACTAAATATTCTTGCATGAAATGCGACTTACCAATTTGCAATGTGTGTGGAGTGGAAGAAATGAACGACGATGCTCCAGGCTGGATGGCTGGACGAAAAGTTGGGTACTGCCCTGACTGTTATAGTACACATCTAACTGGATGCAATAGAAAGGAATTAATTGAGGAGTACAAACTACATGATGTACGTACACCGAGAGATAGAAGGTGCGTATACTGTATAACAAAATAATTTTAAAGGATGACAGCTTAGATTTCCTCATTAATATTATGTTTTTTTGTACTATATTGCATGCAATATTGTATTTTAGTATATGGCTTGGGAACTTGGCCCTTGGGTTTATATTCAAATTATATTACCGGCCCTCCATTGAATCTATAACTCTACTCAGGATTTTTCTCTTATTATATATTTTTAAGATACATAGTTACTTGTAAAGATTTATCTTTAACAATTCTTCATAACTGAATTTTCAGATTGTAGTGGATGAACAGGGTAGGGTCAACCCCCCCCCCCCCCCCCCCCTCTTGTTAAAATTTCTATTATTAATTCAGAGTGTGTAGCCAAGCCCCACTATATTTTATTACACCATGATGCCATGCATCAGGGAGAGTATATGAGTAAGCTACTTATTCAGAACCAGGGTGCATTCCATGTAAACTACACACCAGATATACACCAGTTGTATACTGAGTCTTGCAATAATTAACTGTATCTGTATACTTATTGCAAGTATTGCATTATAAGTGATTTTCATAAGTCCATGCTGGAGATCTCCATTGTGGAGTACATGGAATGCAAACTGGATTCAGAACAATGTACTGGTGAGCCCCAATTGTCAATATATTTTCAAATGTTATTAACTCTTTCACTGCCAAAGTCGACTTTTAATATTCTACCCTGGCTAATACCAGATGATATTACTTTTCAAAGGGAGAAATATGGCAGTGAAAGAGTTATAATTAATTTAATATAAAATTAAAATTTGTATTTCATTGCCTTAACTTATTTAGTGGTGATGGTGGAGATACATCTATTTCCAGTGGCCAGTCTTTTTCAAGTGATCATGAATTATATGAGAGTGATAACAGTGATATAGAAACTTCAGGTGGTTTGAGATTGGCTAGACAAAAGAAGAAATGTGGTAGAAGGGCCAAATGGAGCAACAACTTGTTAAATGATTTGGTTGATGTAGTAATAAACAGTGATTACTACAAACAAAAGTTGCTGTTTACAAATACCAAGAACCAAAAAAATGGTGAAATTTATTCAAAAATCCTCACTGAACTTAAAGATCGAGCCAACAAAAGGGGAGAAGAAGTACCATTCACCTACATTCAGCTACGCACTAAATTTAAGAAATGCATATCAGAGTGCAAAAGAGTTGCCCTTACTATTAAAACTGCCACAGGAATAAAAAAAATAGAAGAAGAAAAAGAATATGGGCCGTGGTTTCATAATCTACTGGCACTTGTGAAAACAAGGGACTCGTGCAAACCAGAACTAGCAGTTGAACCATCGGTTTTTGGCAACAGTTCATCAGGTGGTAAAACGGATAGTAATAGTTCAACAAGTGCATCTTCAACTGATGTAATAAAGCTTTCCATTCCTAAAACTGGTAAGAGAAAGAAAGATGACAATGTAACCGAAGCAATTACTCTGATCAAGAAAGTAATTGACAATGATCCTATGAAAGACATGGTTGCATATCTGAGGGAGGAGGCTGAAAAGACTCGCCAGCATGAAATTGAACTTATGCAGATGATGCAAGCAGTTCCACCACAGATGCAAGCTCCACCACAGATGCAAGTTCCACCACAGATGCAAGTTCCACCACAGATGCAAGTTCACCAACAGATGCCATTTCAACAAGCAAAACAACCCAATACATATTTCATGAATTGGCAAGGTAGCAGTAGGTATGATCCACAATGCCAAGATAACCTACATTACTCAGGATATGAACCGCAGTATCAGAAATTGTAATTTCTACCAGTTTACAAAAGTATACAATGTACTGTATACATTGTTGAGTTCATTATTATGTTCATTGGTGTACATTTGCACGGACATCTTAAAGATTATAACAGTACTTGTTATTCAATAATAACAGTTTATATTGCATGATGTTAATAAGAACAATAAGAAACTACATTTTATGTGTACATCAAAGTTGATACAGTATTTAATTAAACAACCAGTTATTTAATGCTTAAGAATATCAACATATTTTAATTAACATACAGATAAGATAACCGATAAGATACTGATAAGAATCCTAGAGTGCATGTGTATATAACTAATATCTATTTCTCTCTCCAAAGTTTTGTACACAGAGCATCTCTGATTTTACTTGCTTGGACACAAGTGTCCCTAACCTTCTGACAGCTTGTCATTTGTAATACATCTCTAATTTTTTGCCAGCCCTGCATCTCATTTGTGGATGGATCAATGGCAAGGTCTAGATTATTTGAAATTCTCTCTCCCTTTTCAATACAAATGTTGTGTAATACCATGCATGCTAATGTTGCCATTTTAACTTCTGAGGGACTGCTTTCATTTTTTCTCATAAGAACTCTCCATCTTCCTTTTAGGTGCCCAAAAGCTCCTTCTACAACCATTCTTGCCCTGCTCAACCTGTAGTTAAAATATCTTTGTTCGGTAGTTAAAACTGCATGGGTGTAGGGTTTTAGTAACCATGGTTGCATTGAAAATGCTGAATCAGCAATAAGTAGTGGGGGTACATTAACATTCCCAACTTTTTCACCAATGTTTGGAATATAGCCATTGTCTTTAAGGTTAGCCCAGATGCTTGTTGACTCCAAAATAATTGCATCGTGAGAATTGCCTGGGAAGCCACAACTACCCCAGACAAATCTATATTTGGAATCTACCATGGCCATTAATATGACTGAATAAAAGTGTTTATAGTTATGGTATTCTTTACGAGCTTCAGCTCCTCCGGGGGGACACTTGATGGGGATGTGACACCCATCCACTGCAGCCCAGCAGAAGGGAAACTGCCACATATCATACATTTCTTGCATTTTAGATTTAAAACTTTCAGGATCTTGTGGCATATATGTCATATACCTGTCAAGGTTTAGGATTCATATTTTGCTGTAGTGTTTTTTGTAGTGCTCTACAAAACGCTACAAGCCTAAGCTGACATGCACTGTTCCACAGGATAGATACTATCCTGTGACTGTGCTATGCAGGGTGGTTGTCAGACTATACAAGACCACCAAAATTGATTTAAACAGCCTCGCTTTCATGTTGCTCGCCTGCTAGCTCGACCGAAACGATAGTAGTGTCATGCGCAAACGGATCTTCAAGTGTTGCTTTAGAAGGGACCAAGTAAAAGTAGCAAAATTTAGCAAATTGGATCTGTATTGCAAAATTGTCTTCGCATTTGTTGCAATGTTTGGGGAAACCTGTCGAGGGAATGCGACGAGCGAGACTATACTATAAGCGAGACCACTAAGTGCATGTACATTGGATAAGAGAACGGTATACAAACTCTTACGACTGAACGTGTGTATGCATGCAAAAAGAAAACGTTATTCCGTTACAGTCAAACCGGGTGTTCTCTTGCAAGCTACATTGCAATATTCCCACGCAACATTCAATGTTGATTGACAAGTTCCGGTGGGCAATTGCAAACGTTTCAGGCATATTTATTTCCGAAATTCAACATTTTGTTACTTAAACTACCATTTGCATGGCTGAAAATACATTAAATACTATCTACAAGTCCATACATAAATATATAAGTCTTTTTAGAGAACGCTACAAAACGCTACAAGTCTCTAAATAAATATATAAGTCTTTTTAGAGAACGCTACAAAACGCTACAAGTCCGTACATAAATATATAAGTCTTTTTAGAGAACGCTACAAAACGCTACAAGTCCGTACATAAATATATGTCTTTTTAGAGAACGCTACAAAACGCTACAAGTCTCTACATAAATATGTAAGTATTTTTAGAGAACGCTACAAAACGCTACAAGTCTCTACATAAATATGTAAGTCTTTTTAGAGAACGCTACAAAACGCTACAAGTCTCTACATAAATATATAAGTCTTTTTAGAGAACGCTACAAAACGCTACAAGTCCGTACATAAATATATAAGTCTTTTTAGAGAACGCTACAAAACGCTACAAGTCCGTACATAAATATATAAGTCTTTTTAGAGAACGCTACAAAACGCTACAAGTCCGTACATAAATATATAAGTCTTTTTAGAGAACGCTACAAAACGCTACAAGTCTCTACATAAATATGTAAGTCTTTTTAGAGAACGCTACAAAACGCTACAAGTCCGTACATAAATATATAAGTCTTTTTAGAGAACGCTACAAAACGCTACAAGTCTCTACATAAATATGTAAGTCTTTTTAGAGAACGCTACAAAACGCTACAAGTCTCTACATAAATATGTAAGTCTTTTTAGAGAACGCTACAAAACGCTACAAGTCCGTACATAAATATATAAGTCTTTTTAGAGAACGCTACAAAACGCTACAAGTCCGTACATAAATATATAAGTCTTTTTAGAGAACGCTACAAAACGCTACAAGTCTCTACATAAATATGTAAGTCTTTTTAGAGAACGCTACAAAACGCTACAAGTCTCTACATAAATATGTAAGTCTTTTTAGAGAACGCTACAAAACGCTACAAGTCTCTACATAAATATATAAGTCTTTTTAGAGAACGCTACAAAACGCTACAAGTCCGTACATAAATATATAAGTCTTTTTAGAGAACGCTACAAAACGCTACAAGTCTCTACATAAATATATAAGTCTTTTTAGAGAACGCTACAAAACGCTACAAGTCCGTACATAAATATATGTCTTTTTAGAGAACGCTACAAAACGCTACAAGTCCATACATAAATATATAAGTCTTTTTAGAGAACGCTACATAAATATATGTCTTTTTAGAGAACGCTACAAAACGCTACAAGTCTCTACATAAATATATAAGTCTTTTTAGAGAATGCTACAAAACGCTACAAGTCCGTACATAAATATATAAGTCTTTTTAGAGAACGCTACAAAACGCTACAAGTCCATACATAAATATATAAGTCTTTTTAGAGAACGCTACAAAACGCTACAAGTCTCTAAATAAATATATAAGTCTTTTTAGAGAACGCTACAAAACGCTACAAGTCCGTACATAAATATATAAGTCTTTTTAGAGAACGCTACAAAACGCTACAAGTCCGTACATAAATATATAAGTCTTTTTAGAGAACGCTACAAAACGCTACAAGTCTCTACATAAATATGTAAGTCTTTTTAGAGAACGCTACAAAACGCTACAAGTCTCCACATAAATATGCAAGTCTTTTTAGAGAACGCTACAAAACGCTACAAGTCTCTACATAAATATATAAGTCTTTTTAGAGAACGCTACAAAACGCTACAAGTCTCTACATAAATATGTAAGTCTTTTTAGAGAACGCTACAAAACGCTACAAGTCCGTACATAAATATATGTCTTTTTAGAGAACGCTACAAAACGCTACAAGTCCATACATAAATATATAAGTCTTTTTAGAGAACGCTACATAAATATATGTCTTTTTAGAGAACGCTACAAAACGCTACAAGTCTCTACATAAATATATAAGTCTTTTTAGAGAATGCTACAAAACGCTACAAGTCCGTACATAAATATATAAGTCTTTTTAGAGAACGCTACAAAACGCTACAAGTCCATACATAAATATATAAGTCTTTTTAGAGAACGCTACAAAACGCTACAAGTCTCTAAATAAATATATAAGTCTTTTTAGAGAACGCTACAAAACGCTACAAGTCCGTACATAAATATATAAGTCTTTTTAGAGAACGCTACAAAACGCTACAAGTCCGTACATAAATATATAAGTCTTTTTAGAGAACGCTACAAAACGCTACAAGTCTCTACATAAATATGTAAGTCTTTTTAGAGAACGCTACAAAACGCTACAAGTCTCTACATAAATATGCAAGTCTTTTTAGAGAACGCTACAAAACGCTACAAGTCTCTACATAAATATATAAGTCTTTTTAGAGAACGCTACAAAACGCTACAAGTCTCTACATAAATATGTAAGTCTTTTTAGAGAACGCTACAAAACGCTACAAGTCTCTACATAAATATATAAGTCTTTTTAGAGAACGCTACAAAACGCTACAAGTCTCTACATAAATATGTAAGTCTTTTTAGAGAACGCTACAAAACGCTACAAGTCTCTACATAAATATGCAAGTCTTTTTAGAGAACGCTACAAAACGCTACAAGTCTCTACATAAATATATAAGTCTTTTTAGAGAACGCTACAAAACGCTACAAGTCCATACATAAATATATAAGTCTTTTTAGAGAACGCTACATGCCTATAATACAAGCCTCTACGTAATTATAAGGTCTTCCTAGACATATGCAAGTCTTTTCAGGCAATTAGGCTGCTACTATTTTTATTGAAATAAAAGTAGCGTGCTGCGTAGGCAGTGTAGAAACAACAATCGAAATATAGTAAGGTTAGATATACTGCCGAAACAGAGAACGTAGGCGTCTAACGTTTCGAGCGAAGGCCCTTCGTCAGAGAGAAACGTTAGACTATACGTTCTCCGTTTCGGCAGTATATCTAACCTACGCAGCACGCTACTTTTATTACACTGTTTGGATTATTTCACCGCTGCGACCATATGCCTAACCTCAAGAAGTTATCTCACAGTCTCCGTCCTATTTTTATTGACCCTTTAGCTTATTTAGTTATAACATGCATAAACGCTTTAGTTTATCAAATTGTTTAATTTCAAATGTAGTATACGATTTGTATTTTATATACAAGATTCGGTAATTTCTATCAAATTGGCATACAGTCTCGGACTCTGATTTAATTCTGCTGCATATTACACTCTGATCCACACTGCTTACAAAATTGACCTAATCTTAGGGAGTAAGGGAGTTTTCTTTTGTTTATGGCAATCAGAAGTGTACTTGTTGCGGCGTACAACCATACGGTGATAATAAAAAAGAAATCTTCTCATTGGCATTGCGTTTAAAATTTTTTTGTATCTAGCAGACCAAGCAAACGTTTGCTCTGCAACCATCGTATTCAGGTCTGGGCATGTGGCCTTAAGCGGTTCAGATGAATACAATTCATGACATAACTGGTTCTTGTGGTTACGCAAATGTAAGCGGTCAATGACTTTGGTTATGTTTAACCAAAGTAAATCGTACGGTTTTGGCAGGGGAAGGTTAGCGCGAGCACCACGAAGTTTGCAGAGGTTGCACATATTGTCATACGACAGAATAAATTTTTGCCAATCATCTTGTGGAACGTCTTTCAGCCGTTCATATAGGTAGTGTAAGGTAAGGAGAAAAACTTGACCAGGTGATTCTGACCTAAAAAGTAAATATTGGTTAGAAAAGTAATTGTTAATAAAGTTAACAACAAAACAATTAAACCTAAAATATGTATTTGAACCAGCACATGTTTACTCGAAAGTGTGAGGTCATAATGCCATACCATAAAGGGTTAATACGTATACCTTTCTATAGTTTGCATTGTAATTCAATGTTAATACTAATTGTTGCATGGGTTCAGTAGAGATGTTTTATACTAGTATTAATATACTCACACAAACAGGGGATTCCACCTATCAATGTGACCACCGCTACGAACATAATGCAAAAGACCACGCGACCATTTCTGCAAGCTTTTTTGTTTTTCTCCAGTGTCTTTATTGCACGCATCGTTTTCATCATCAGGCGGCGCCATGCTTATGCTTAATAGCTCTGGGTTTTCAGAAAGAAATGCAGTAGTCCCTAGACGATCAACGGATACAAGATATAAATTTTGTTAATTTAATTGAAAACCCCTACGTACTTGAATATTTTGCTAACATTCACTTACCTTGTGCATGCATGCATACGCAAACTCTTTTTGTGGCGTTTGCTTACCTTGAATTTCAGCGACATTCGAAGACGACGATTGTGAGGATAAAAGCTGTCCTCTTTTCTTTTCCACTCTCTCTATGTCCGTCAAGGAAGATGTTTCTTCGTGTGTTTTTGCTGTAGAATTGAAGGAATATATTAATTTATTATATATATATGCCTTCTATGAAAGAAGATATACGGAAATGTTACTTATCAAACAAAGAAAGCCACATCACGTCGTATGATAAAGATAAAGTACATGTATTTGCATGACATTACAAACAAGTCGAGTAACGCAACGCAACCAATATTCCAGTACCTTATAAAATGAGTTATCATCGTCATTGTGAAATTCATTACTAATTCATGAGTTTTGCAGCCAATCCAATTTCAGAAATTACGTGACATGTATACCCCTGTAAACCCCATACAAACTAAAACCAATGATGCTAATTAGTTACAACCACTAGTGGATGTATACTCTTCTGATACAACCACTAGTGCTTGTAACTAATTAGCAAATTAGCATCTCAATATCCCAAAGGGATTTTTACTATTTATTCATTTCACAAACTCGCGTCCTTGTTGTATTGAATATACAATCACTCGCCTTCGGCTCGTGATTGTATATTCAATACAACACGGCCGCTCGTGTTGTAAACATTACTTATCCAACTCATTAATAATTCATGAAGAGAACACAAAAGAAATCATGACCGTGAAGGAGGTTGTATACAACATCGTCCTAGTTTGCATAAACTTTAAGTTAGATTTACTCAGCCAGATTCATTTTTATCTAAAACGCGAAATAACTAGCCTAGACGTTGGATAAGTGATATACAACACGGCTACTCATATTGTATATATTACGAAAGTGTACATCTAGGGCTACATATTGGTCCCACTCTAGTCGGGCAAGCAATAGACCACGCCCTTTATAATCGGCCCCAAATCCCCCTGTAAATATTTACCATCTTTACTTGTTGGTACGCCACAATAGTCGTGTAAAAACTTTCGTAAATCCGTCGGAACACCACTTGTTTTAGCGACTTTACAATGTTCTTCGCAAAAAGCAGACGTCCTGGAAAATGGTTCTTTAGGGCAAACATCAGGGTAGTTAATAGCTGGTAGTCCCGAAATCACTGTTTTCACCGGATACATGCAGTGAGGGAACCTGAGTTTCCAAATTCCATCCGTGGATACAAAGTTTGAACAACCTTGAAAATTTTATAGAAATTAAAAATATCCACGATTTCCCGATATGTTAAAATGTAAAACTTTTTAGCGTCATAAGTTATCTTATATGAATATCGCATAACTCCAAATATCTCAAATTGTTTACAACTCTAAAATAATAGTTTTGCCACTTTCGGCCAGACATTCCCTAGATCAGCTGTAAATTGATAATATTCATTATTTTAGGAGTTCTTTCAAACAAAAAAAAACCCTAATTTTATTTATTTTTATTAATTCATAGCCATAGGCACTTTAAGTTCAACACTAACTGACGGTTTCATTGAATCACCTCTTTTTCTGCAATCATCGGAACAGTCGTCTTCTGAGTGACTATATAGCTCGCTGCAACGCAGTCCATCAACGTATTTCATTACGCTATCTAAACTCTCATCTTTAGCTCCCGTGAATGTCCACTCCGACAACCCCCTCTTTCTCAGTTCCTCTTCGATTTCGTGCCAGTAAAACGCACTTGATACCGTACGTCGGTCCAGCTGATTGGAATATTCCGAGATTCCTATAGAAGCACGTCACATTAGGCATAAGTTACACTGCATGTGACACAAACCATGCTTTCTAAAAGCCTGGTTTCCATTTGGTCGTTGGAGAGTGGAGTGGCTGGAATAGGACTTACCGGATATTCTGTCCCAGCGACCGCGAACGACCGACCAACCAATATAATTTTAATTCCTATGTTATATATTTCTATATCTTTATGTTTTCTTTATTTAATTATCAGGACTCGCATCGATAGCAGTTTTTATATATAACTGAAGTGATAATCATGATAAAAAAATGTCTTATATATAATAATAATAATAATAATAATAATAATAATAATAATGGTAGTAGTAATATTAATAATATTAATAATAATAATAATATTAATAATAATAATAATAATAATAATAATAATAATAATACTAATAATAATGATAATAATGATAAGGATAATAATAGTCATAATAATAATAATAATAATAATAATAATAATAATGATAGTAATAATAATAATAATAATAATAATAATAATAATAATAATAATAATAATAGTAATAGTAATAATAGTAAATTACTTTGAAGGATAATTGGCAGCCATTTTGAAACGTCATTGTTGCCATAGCAACAGCTGTTGCTATTTATTTGGTAACAGTTTTTGATTGTCAGACTGTTTAACTATGCATAACATTTAGTTTTATTCTTTTTCCGAATTGTTTAATCACGTATTTTGGACTCTCAAACTTGTATTTTCCATTTTTCAAGAAACTGTGTGGACCCACCGTAAGTAAGGTTCATGCAAGTGGAAGAATTCCAAATACAGTAAAGCCTCTAATTAACGGACACCTTTGGGGCCTGATTTAGGTGTCTGTTAACGAAGTATCCGCCTAAAAAGGTTATAACTATACTGTTTTATAACGGTTGGGACCTCAGATATAGTTGTCCGCTTAAAATAGGCGTCCCTTTAATCTGCTTTAACTTACTTGGGGTGTCCATAATAATGGGGGTTCCACTGTGTCGAGATCGCAAAAGTGCATGCACATAAATATTTTCGAATAGAAGTGTAGTGTATGGCATCGGAAAACCTTTTTGTATTCACTGGTTTTTAACTATATAATTACAGTTACGACATACATGTACCTTTTGTGAGTGAAGAAACCCTTCCTTCAGCTTGTTTAGAAATGCTACTATCCTTGATCGCGCAGTTGAAAGCTTCCGCAAACCCTTCAAATGACACCCAAGCGTGGTTTCTATGTTGTAGCCAAATTAAAACAAAAACATCAATAAACGCTAAGCATCAATAATGATGTACAAAAAAGCATTTAAAAGATGTGATTGGAAACGTGGAATTGAAGAAATATAAATGCTGTAGTCTTTTAACTTGGTGAATTTTTGAGAAAAATAAATAATAATATTAATATTAATAATATTAATAATATTAATAATAATAATAATAATACTAATAATAATGATAAGGATAATGATAAGGATAATAATAGTCATAATAATAATAATAATAATAATAATAATAATAATAATAATAATAATAATAACAATAATAATAATAATAATAACAACAATAATAATAATAATAACAACAACAATAATAATAATAATAATAACAATAATAATGTATATATAGAGGATATTACACGGTGGTGCGAAGATATGGATGTTATCTTCGAGTGGTGGAAAACAATATTTTACGAATGAGCGTAGCGAATGAGTAAAATATTGTTTTTACCACGAGAAGATAAAATTCATATCTTCAAGCCAGCGTGTAATTTTCTTTTTATTATATAGATTCAATGCAAAAAGAGGTAAAATTCTTAATGACGTCATCGATATCTTCACTAGTGAGGATATGGAAAATACGACACTGCATATTTTCTAATAAAACACTCGCATCTATATAATAAATCATAATAATGATTTATTTCACAGCATCTCTACAGTATAGCTCTACATCTGTGAAAAACCTACAATATTATTAATATATACTTACGCAAGATGTATTTGGTAGTTACAAACAATTCGCTCGACAAATGTCACATTAGAGGCTTCAACCAAAGGCCTTGGTTCTTTGTAAAACTTGTATCCACTTTCAGTGTTACCATACATAGAGTAGTTATAATTTAACCCACAGTCAGTGCATCTCCAACAAACTTTCCTTGCATGGACGGGCCCAGTGATGGTAAAGATAGTTACCGCGCAACTGTTGTTATGCGTTCCCAATTCTGAACCACAAACTAAACAACCATTCTCGATGAGTTGGTATGGCGGTGTTAAGAGAATACTAAGATCTTTCTGGGAGCTGTCTTCTAAAGACTTATTTAAATCAAATGCTAAGAAATTATCACACGCGCTTAACAACTCCACAAATTGCTCCGCTTCATTTTCTGGCACGCCCGCGTTTACTACCATAGGTAGAGTACCCTGTTCGGTTTTTGTGGCATTTGGACATAACTTTTTGGGAGGAAAATTTTGCAATGCATGTCGTCCTATCTCTACAGTTGAGTGACCGTATTTAGCGACAAGAAACGCTAATACGTCCTCTTCTTGCCATTTCGAAAGGATGATATCTTTCAAACAGGCAGAACGAACTTTCTGCAACGCGACCCAACATTCGTCAATCTTTCTTTTCTTTTCTCTACGAGCTTCAAGAAATTTGTCCATGTTAATATTATCACGTGCAGAGTATAAACGTAAACGCTTTTAAAGGGACGGCGGAAAGTAGCGTACGTCGGTTATTATTACACAGCATTCTTATGTGAAACAGCCAATAGGGGAGTTGTTTGATCTGTCACTACATCTTTAATCCTCATTTATCTAATTAGCGTTGAATTTAAATACCCTTTTTATCAACAACGGCCAGTGCATACTTTGCATGGTATTCGTATACTTCTCCTGTTGGCATTCGTACTTCTCCTGCTAGCCAGTGTGTCTTTTTTAAAATGAGTAATTCCAAGCAAGGAAATCTTATCGTTCACGATGGGAGATATAAATTGAAAGGAAGTAAGGACTACGTGTCAAACTTTACCATGCGCCTGCTCTTTCCAGTGGAAGTGAGTAACAAAGGGAGTGGCTATGTTGGCGTGGCTAAACACAAGGATGGTACCGAAAAGTAAGTATACTATACTCAATTCATTTTTAGAAACTCCAGAATCATAATAATTGTCATGCAGTCTTTATTTGATGTATTTACTGTAGAGAACGTTTATATTACTGCGTACATTTTGAAGGTTACGCTCATCGCAAAATGAAATACTATACAATCGTGCATTCAATAAGAAAAAGACAAGTATAAAACCTAATAAGTAGAAGCTATATATAGTCGTTTGTCAAATAAGAAAATCTAATTGTTTCATATTTGATCGTAACAGTGACGGTAACACTTCCAAATTATTTTATAGAATTCTTACGCGTCGATATGTTTAAACATGTTTCACATTTGTCTTTGTTTTATTAGCTTCACATACATTATTTGATTGAGACCGAGCGGCACATCGTTTTTTGAACAAACGTTTACAACGGATAAGTGAATGAAGTTTAAAGAGAAAAAAAAAGCGAGGTATGAAGGAACCTCGGGGTTCAATGGATTTCCGAGGAAATTTTATCATGTAAGCGTATGCTATTAGCAAAAGTCCAGAAGTGAAGTTTATCGAAGAACGCGTGCGGTAGGTGTGACAGTGTTAAGGAAGTGTAAGAATTTTTTACTAGGTTTAGGCTTTAGGGTGTAAACCACAAGATTTACGCTACGTTAGTCAAGTTCCGATGACGCGAGGGAAAAGGATATAACGTCATAAAATTATGTTTGTTAGATAGTTAGTTACCACAATATTGTCACAACATCGTTAAAGTCCGTTTCAGCAACCGCGACTTCTGTTATTGCCAGGCAATTGCTGGCACAGTTAGATAAATAGAGAAAAACAATTGTAGTAAATAGGAAATGAACTCAGTTGTGGTTGATCATGACGTTCATAGAGAAAGGCATGTATTTCCGTAGGTAGGCTAACATATCGTTAGCAAGCTGCTAATTTGCAGAATACAATGTTGTATTTGATTTTGGGACGAACACAAACCGGTTGTGATTGGTCAGTCACAATCTTCGCCATAAAACGGGTTAAAATTGTGGTAAAAAGAAGAAAACATGCCTAGAAACCACACGTGGTTGTATCATTTGATACAACCACTGGTTGTATATCATGCAGGTCTATCTCAGCTCTAAAACATTGAAATTGAGCTTTTTCTGAATTAATCTGAACAAATATTACTCATATTAACATCAAATACTCGGAGTATTTTAAGCTATTTACAATGTTCGTGTCCGTGTTGTATTGGATATGACAAGCTCTCGCCTTCGCGGCTCGAGCTTGTATATCCAATACAACACGGCCACTCATTGTAAATACTACATGTATATGTATATGTATATGTATATGTATATGTATATGTATATGTATATATATATATAATTTTATTATTTTTAAATATAGAACCTTTTTTTGTCGCCTAAGCTCTTTTGGGAAATTAAGCGAATTCATCAAAGAACTTAACCATAATTCGCCAGCTCTGAAGAATTTTATGCTACAAATGTCTAATTCTCGTCTCGACAAGCTTTTGACAGAGTTGTCTGACCAACTGCCCATTCCGGACGATAATAAAGTGGACCAAGCAGTCCGTATTGTGGGAAAAAACGTTAACCGAGAAGGACTTCCTGTATGGGTTCTAAACCAGGAGGTAGCGCTAGATGCTGAGGGTAATCTGGTGGATCCAAAAGATTTTGGACTGGTGTGGCTTAGCCAAATGACATCCGGGGATGGGACGAATGTGGCAAAGCAGGAGTATGCTTGTAAAATAACGTTGCCACTCGGCACAGAAACGTTTGACATCATGTGCCATTTTCTCAATGGCTCATTGGAAGTTGCTGCATCCAGAAACCCCGCAATACAGCATTGTCTACGTGCGATGTTACCAGACTCACTGCAATATTCCATCGGTGGATATGATGCAGATGAGGTAAATAATTAATAATTGTAACATTCAGCACAGCCTCTTCCGCGGGCAACTCAGTGGCCTCAGGGAGCCCATCTTGGCAATTTGTCATGCCAAAAAGCGCGCACGGGCACTGTGGCTGACTCAAAAGACGCGCGGGGGACTGTGGCAGGGGATTTTAAAAAGTGGTGCCCACGCGCTTTTTGGCATGACGAATTGCCAAGATGGGCTCCCTGTGCATTCAGGTAGAAATTTAGTTCACTGCTGTATACGACTTTCTAAAAAAAATAGGTACGCAATGCGTACATGCGTCTACGTTTAGGGCTAGTGTACATGTACATCGTTTGCAATCACGTGACATTGAACACCATCTTGCTAAAACAAACATGATGGTGACTGGTGTATCAACAGTGTATGCCAAGCAAAACATCAACCAATATGATGGTGATGTATCCTCCCCCCCCCCCCCCCCCCCACACACACACACACACACACTTTTTAGCCCAGGCAAAAAAAACAAAAGCTTTGAAAAGTTGAAACTGTCATGTCCACTGCATGTTAGGTCATGATTTGCATGTATAAACTCAATTCATAAGAAAATGCACATCTTATTTTGGGCTAGTCTGTCAACACATCATCTGCGAGGTGTGTAGGTTTAGAAATTATTAGAAACAGCTAAACACGGCATGATTTGATGATTTTAATCAGTGATAAAAAAGTCTCTACAATCTTCCCCCAAAATGCTGTACGTATGTTGTCAACATAAAAAAAAACAGTCCAAAATGTGAAATTTTATAAACTTCTGATCTGACTGCCAAAAAGATCGCAAATAAAAGTGCAAGAAATTAGACTTTTGGCAAATTTTTTTAATGATTCCAACATTTCTACTCGATAAGAAACGAGTATGTAATATCCAATGTTATTTTTATCTCACTCAGCATTAAGTGAAAAATAATTTGTTGCCCAAAATTTTTATTATCCATAGAGGTGAATTGATTTCGAGTGTTGACCAAGATATCGAGTGAGCAAAGCAAACGATATACTATACACTCCCATTTTCATTCACTTCAAAAATGATCAGGTGTTCACATATATTATCGATTGTTATAATTGCTTGCTATATATTTTTGATTGTTTTATTAATCTGGTCTTTTTTCTCTATCCGTGATCATTTTGACTAATTCGTCTTTGTGATATTATGTAGACTGTTGACGTGCAAGATGAGCAGTTAATAGTATCAGTAGAAGCTGAGGAAGGAAGTCGAAGCAATTTTTTATCCCAGTTCTTCACCATATCTTCTGTAGCAATAGCCTCTAATTATTTAGAAGTAAGTAGCAATGTCTACCTATTTTCCCACTTCACAATGCATGTACTTTATTATAAATCACAACGTAGTAAAGCCACTGTAAAGTTAGCATTGTAGCTATGGAGTATAATCATTACACTCCTTTTAATTATGTAGTGGCAAAATGAAATTGGTTTCTGCCCGCTTGTTGTCGCTGTCGGCAATCCAGGGTGTGGAAAAACGAAAGCAGGCAATGTTGCCCTTGCATGTACTGGTTCCTACCCAAACCACTTTTACAACCTGTTCACTGATGCATATACAGGCCAAGTTGCTAGCATGACCACAATGGGTTTCCAAGCGGATGATCCCAGTGATCCCGTGGAAGTAGGGAAAGCAGCAAAACGGTTCTTTTCGGATGGCGCAAGTGGAAATTGCTTTGGACAATCCGTTCCAAAATGTACCCCTATTAATCTGAGTAATTATTAATCTGAGTAATATACTCGTAAGAAGATTTTTCCACCAAGATTTTAAACAACAAAATACTGAAGTTCACGTTATTTATTTATTTATTTGAATATAAACCGTAATTACAGTAAAGGGCATTGGCAACAAAAATTAAATTTGTCTAATTTGGGAGAACTCATAAAATTCTAATAGAAGATCCTTTACGTATCTTTCTTCGTTTTCAAGATATTTAAATTTGTTTAATATGTAAATGAGATGGCCTCTGACATCAGAAGCAGGGTACATTATTTTCACACGTAGCAAAATCAGTTATGTCAGGTCTAAATTTGTTCAACGAAATCACTTTAAACTGTGCACATAAAAACGCCTTGTGAGTAAAAATACTGCACCTGCTCCTGCCGTCAGAGCCGGTCTCATTTACATATTGAAACAAATTGAAATATCTTGCAAACTAAAAAAGACACGAAAAAGTTGTAAAAGATCTTCTATTACAATTTCAGGAGTTCTTTCAAATTAAACAAACTTAATTTTTATTGTGCTTTTTTATTGCAGATTGATGGAGAGAATCCTTTTGATCAGAGTGGAAAATAGAAATTCTTTACCCAGAGAAGAGGAGAGCACAAAATGGGCTGCAAGATTTGCCAGTATTCTGAACAACGTTTCCAGTATTGTTGGACACGTTGTCAAGCTAGGGCAGGAAACCCACACAGAGGAAGGTAGAAAGTACTTAGCCACTTGTGCAGAGGTTGCAGCAGACTACCTAAATTCAGGATCTGATAGACTGGTTCAGATGTGGGCATGTGCCTTATTCTGTGCACGAAAGGTGAGTACAGGAAGAAGAGTTCAATATGGGGGCCAGGATAAAAAAGTGTACTCAACTCATTCACTACAAAGATAAAATGCATATCTTCATGCCACCGTGTAATGCTCTCTATGTATTTCTTTTCTATTTCAGATGGCAAAATACACAACATGTGTTAGTGACAATGATATCCTGGATCACTTCAGGGATGTGTTGGCACCATACGTCATTGAGAACCAAGTACCACAGACAACTGAGTCATTCCTTTCCCCTATCGGCAGACCATCCCATCAATCAGGGGAGAGACTGGTTAAGGACATAGAAAACATTCTTTTGCGACTCACAGATGGAGAAAAAGAAGAAAATGTACTGATTGACCAAGTTCATAATCAAACATATACAATACCAGTACTGTAGACTGTTATTAAAAGAAACAACCCTTTAATCTATTGCTCTACTACTGTATAACTTTCAGGTTCAAACTTTCCTGATCTCTGATAAGAGAGGCCGTGCTGGTGATCAAGTCAAGGACGACCCTATGATTGCCTTTAGAGTTAACAAAGTGCGGAAAGAATGTAACGCCAAGTCAATAAGATGTAATGCACTAACTAATTTGGGTACTGCAGTATCAACTCTGAATTTAGGTAATGATAAAAAAATTATATTTTACACTTTCATCAGACTTAACACAAAACAACTCAACACTACAAACGTACTGTGATACTGATTACAGGGGTGTCAAGAAAAATTTGCCAAATAGAAAACAACCCAAATTCCATACCAATAGTCTTACATTGTACAAAACCTTTTGTATAATGTGATACTTAGTTTCCCCATACAATCCTATGTAGTAGAATCCCCTGTACAGTATTTTACAAAGACAATCCAGTGATGTTAGGAAGTTGTCTGAGAAGATGAAAGGTTGTTTAATGAGTATAAGAAACTGCACAAAAAGGAAGTTTGGGTGAAGAGGTTTAGGGAGATCATTGTTGGGAAAAGAGAGATTTTGATGCAAGGGAGGTCACTATCATTGAAGATTAGCAAGGTAGAGAAAAAAATAAAATAAAAAAATAGAGGTGAGCAAATAATATCTACTCCGAGCAAAGGATCTACAGTATGGACTGACTTATAGCATGAAAAATATAAAATATTTTAGTGGTGAAAAGACTTTATTCATAAATGGTCAATTTAGGTTCATATAAATTAGCCCTTATGACCTTGTTTTGAAGTAAGAATTCTTTCAAATTTTACACATGAAAAAACAAGTTCATAAGGGCTAATTTATATGCATATTAAAAGAATATTAATTTGGTGGCCATTTATGTATAAGGTCTATTGTGTTTCATACAATTATTAACTTGCCATTCCTATAATGCCTTTATAAGTGTACACATACCTCAACTATATTACTGTGATCTTACATACAGTACAGCCATGTTGAAAAAAAACAACAATGTATTCTCTAATGTTATATTTTTATAGGAAGGGCAGATTGCCAGACCAGGTTTTATTCCCCAAAGAAAGATATCTATGTAAACAAACATTGCATAATGGTGAGGAGGGCATTATTTTCATCTGATGGCCTGGTAAAGCTAGACAAAGGTTTGTCTTGAAACATTTGTGATCACCAAAAACATATTTAATTCTCCTAAATATATTAACAAACAGTTCACTTCTATTTACTTCATTACAGCCTGTTTTGGTACATGTACAGACGATAATGCTGCAAACACATCTACTGCAACCAGTAATGCAAGTCAGGACAATGACAAAACAAGTGCATCTACAGTTAGCACAGGTCAGATTATACAGTAGTTTATAAAATAACATTTTTATACTTTCATATGTATATTTCAATTAAATTGAGAAGGTTGAGTTTGACATCAGTGGCAGAAAATGATGTACATATTATTGTATAATTTATGTATATCCTTATTTTTACCCTTTCATGCATGGCTTTCAGAGATGAGTAAAATATTTTCTTCCCCTTGATGAGTAAAATCATCTGGTGTTAGACAGAATAAAAAGATAAGTTGTTCCACAACAACAGTGCACATGAAAGGGTTACAAGGGTCTATATTTTGAACTCTTAATAGGTAATTTAATTCCATTGGTTCATGCATAAATTGCTGGAAAATCAAAAAAATAAAATACAGATCATTATCACCACATGCAGGTGTACTACAATAAATACCATATACTGTGTTTCAAGTTGTCAATCCCTTCAATGTGGATGCCCTTTTAAAGAGACATGTACATGTACATGTAGGCAAAGTACCAAAGGGTTGTTCCTTCAATCCCATAGTGGTCTGACGTCTCGCTTATTTGTATTCCTTTTAGCATTACTGGAGGAGAAAACACAGGCTCTGACTTCAAAAGAAGCAGAGTTGCAAGTAGTAAAAGCCACATTGGAAAAAACAGAGGAAGTTTTGAGAGAAAGTGAAAATAAACACCACCAATTGGCTGAATTAATTGGTAGTAGAGATGATGAGATTTTATCCCTAAAAAATGAAATTCTAAACCTGCAGCAAGAGAACAGCAAACTAAAAAGAAAGCAGGAATCAGGAAAGGATGCCCAAGGTTAGTTGTAAACATTACATAAAATGTAAGTTAACACTTCTTTTACACTGTAAGTTAATAATTTTCTTTTTTACTGATTATGAAATTACTAGTATGTATATTGTACTGTTCATGTAGGGCTTCCCTTCCAAGTTCACACACTAACAACACCACTTGAACCTCGACAGAAGAAACAAAAGGCCAAAAACCAAACAAGTACAGGTATGCCTAGTATAGTATAGTACTTGCATAAAAATATTCAAAGAACAGAAATTATAAAAGTGCGATTGTTTCTTGGAATATTA
Source organism: Corallium rubrum (assembly GCA_964035015.1). Lineage (NCBI taxonomy): Eukaryota > Metazoa > Cnidaria > Anthozoa > Scleralcyonacea > Coralliidae > Corallium > Corallium rubrum. Next base: position 11,815,695 of record OZ036002.1, read on the forward strand.
ATACCATTTGGATTGTTACTTTAGGAGCTACTAGCTCAGGACAATGCTCACCACTTGAAACAGGTAAGTTTATCAGCATCACTAAGAACCTACTGTACATGTAATCATCTCATTCAGTTTACTTGGAAGTGTACTTCTTCAAATGTGGCAAATTACTGCAATAAATATACACATGTACTAAGAAAAGCTTCCACTAATAGACGACTTTCACGATCATGCGCAGTAGCAACAAATATTCAAATTTTCGTCGGAGATAAAAACAACTGTTTTAGCTGGAACGAACATATTGAAAATAGTAGAAGTGCAAAGTTTGAAACGAATTGCTTAACAAATGGAAAAAGTTTCACAAGCGGAAAGTTGACCATTCCAACAGGGATTTATTAGTGATTTAATAGGGATTTTGGCTTGGCGGGCGGGAGTTGCACGCCAAGCCAAAATCCCTATTAAATCCCTAGTGCAGAGCAAAACTTCCGAATAGCGTAGCTTTCGCACTATTTGTCCGATTTATTTTAAACTTTGCACTTTTACTATTTTTAATATGATCTTTCCAGCTAAAACAGTTGTTTTTACCTCCAATGAAAATTTGAAGTAAAGTTGCTACTGCGCATGAGCCTGAAAGTCGACAATTGAATGTACTGTTCCCATGTCAATTCCCATGTCAAACTCCTTTATTAATTTGTTTATTAGAAAACCATATCATCCATTCCTTCCTTCCTATGACACTTGTTATTCCAATTTCTTAGTATCATCCTTGACCAAGAAAAAAGAAGAAACAGAAAAGAAGATATGTAACATTTGCAGTAATGAAAAAAGAAAGGCATCGATGATAAAGTGTATCAGTTGTGGCCAGTGGCAGCATTGCAGCTGTGTTGGGTTAACATATAAGAATGCTATGAAACATTTCTCTGTTTTTAATTGCAAGAACTGCAAATAAGGATTGCATAAAGTAACACCTTATCTCACTTCGTTTAGATTATAAAGCTTAAATAAGATTTGTTTATTTCAAGAAGGCCATATAAATAATATAATATAGTATGTAAACTACATATTTACTAATTGCTTGTTCAGTCTGTATTTAGTGGAAAAAATCAGACCTCTGTATATAGATTTTTTTTTGCAATTTAGTTCTTACACTTATTTGTTTTGTAATATACCTAAGTACACAAAGACATACGAGCTTACCTTGAATTCAATTCTTGATTAAAAAAAGAACGTATTCCACATTTCGAGTTTAAAAACGCATTAAATAAATGGCAAGTCTTCAGTTTATGATACTATCCGTGGGATTGGCAAGTCTTTAGTCTGTCTTTCAAATAATTCTTTATTTCAGCTTTGCAACAAGACGAACGTAAAATACGGCCGCGCCATTGCGTTTCTGTATAGTAATTTTTATGTTCAGCGGCAAAATCGCGAAATACTTCATGATCACGCGTTGTAGCGGTTTGTAGCGTTCTACAAAAAACACTACAGCAAATATTTGAATCCTAAACCTTGACTCATATGATATGTCATAATATGTTCTTGCCATAGATTCTCAACCATTACATGGCATACCTACAAATACAGAAGGTTTATCAGTATAGTTGTATAGGTAATAGCATGGTTTCAAGTGCCATTTTGAAAAAAAACACGCACAAGTGAGTTTTTCAAAGACTAATTAAAATTGGATGAGTGCTATTGAAGGTCTTTGGAAAACTCACAAGTGCATGTTTTTTCCAAATTGCATGATAAATCATACTATTACTTCTTAATTGTTTACATGAACATGATAACCTGCAGGAATTTTTCTTAGTAGCCAAAAATGATTTTTGCACAAATTTAGATAATTAAAAAATTTGAACTGTATTTCATCAAAGTTGCATTACTCTCAACCAATCAGAATTCAGAATTTTTTTTCATGTATATCGCGAACCTGTACATTTACAAAAATTAGGTGGAAATAATTATAAATGATGATTAAATGATCGACTAAGCAAATAACAATAATTTAATACTATCTATTTACCTCGGTAACAATAGCGTGGACTGTGGATACACCCAGTCCAACCATTTCAGCAATGGTATAATAGTAGTCACCTCTTGCAAGTCTATAGAGGCAAATACCAAGTCTACATTCAGGGGATACTGGGTCTTCATTTACTGTACAGCGTTCCAAGTGTTTTCGAATTCGGCTCAGGATAAAGTTGAAGGTGTCTTTCGATATTCGAAACGTTTTCTTGAATTGTTCATCAGTGTACGAGGTCCATACACGCTCCCACCACCCGTTATTCCTTTGCAATCTTCTGCATGAACGTTGATAAACTTGATTTTTGCGACTGGATAGCAATAAAAATCCCAACAAACCAACTAAAAGCAATACGCGTTTTCTTCTAGCCGCAAGGCACGTCAATAAAGCTTGATTTAACATCCTACGTCTTCTGTTTGCACGAAATATCCCTGTCAACAGAACTAATCGTCGGTTATACGCCATTATTATGATATTTAGATTTCCCGCGCGAACCCGAACTTCCTACTCGGCCCAGGCTATTTTCGTTCGATTACATTAATATTCGCGCCTTAAGTTCGCCGTTTGAATCAGTGCCGTTCTACAGTCGCTCCAATGTCGCACCTAATACAGTTAGGTTCGGCGCATGAGAAGAGCGGCGTTTGGAACAGGCCTAAGCTACGCCATTTTATACTCAAGGAAAATGCATTTTTGATATAAGAATTTGATACGATGCGGGTTAAACGGCACATGCACCACCAAGTATTATAAAATAACTGGAAGTAAATGAACGACAACACGCATTCTGATTGGCTATTGAGTCAAACAAGCGTGCCATTATAACTCCATAACGGCACGGCACACGAGATACTTCGCGACGATTTTGTCGTTTTTGATGAATTTCATGTAATATATCAACAACGAGTTTGAGTGTTTCGTCAGGGGATCCAAACACGAGAAAACATTGATGAGTTTTTCGAGTGTTTGGATTCCCCTGATGAAACACGATAAACGAGTTGTTGATATGGCATCTCAATTGAGTAAATTTCAATTGAAAAATGGAATTAAAATAAACCCTCATGAGATTTTATTCATGATGTGTGTAAAATTTATTCATACATCAACTTGTTTGTTTTGCATCGATAATTAAGATCTTAAGAATTAGATGAACACCGATTTTCATCTAATATCTTGGGCTTTACTGGAGTATCCAACTTCAATCAGGTGATTGAATGAACTATTGTAATTGGCTGATTGTCTCATGAATTATTAATGAGTTTGAGATGATTAAATAATCATCAACGAAAGTCAAAAATTACTTGGATATATGTCTAATCACGTAATTAACACAGCAGAATGTTTTCAGTGCAACTTTAAGTGCATTTTCATCGCTACAATCGCCGACGTGTTGTGCGAGGCCACGCGTGGCGCTAAATGGTAACAAACTCGTCCTGCGACAGGTAATCTGTTTTTTTGTTTACTTTTCTTGGGTTTATTGACAATTTAAAGTCATTATATTATAAAAGAAATAAAAAACTTAGTCGCTGTGCGATTATCGAGTTATAATGCACTCGAGAAGCTAGTAAAACACTCGGCTATCGCCTCGTGCTTTACACGCATCTCTCGTGCATTATACCTCGATAATCGCACGCGACACGTTTTTTTATTTCTTAACTAATTATACTTGCACGCTTGGAAGCAGTAAAACAAAGAAGACAGACAAATTTCCATCTGCTACTTTCAATCGAACTCAATACGAAATATACTATATATCAATATTATAGCCCACCAGCCGGTTGCTAGCCATTAGCCAACAGCGATAAACTAGAATGAAGCTCGCAAAACTTTGTTATAGGGAAAACATAATTTCTCAAATCACCTCAACACGACCGTAGTTATAGTTGTCTATTACTTAAACATCTACCTTTTTGTTCTTCACATTTAGCCCCGCCATATTGCACAGGACACTTGCAAGATAAGCTCGCTCCTTCGTTGACGCAACGCCCTCCATTTTTGCATGGGTTGGGTTGACACGACGAAATCGATTCTGTAGAGGTAAAAAAACAAGAGGTATATAAACATAATTTAAGAGCATAAAAGTTAATATAATAGACATTATTAATAAATGGCCGCCAATTTTAAATTCTTTTATGTGCATATAAATTAGCCCTTATGACCTCGTTTTGAAGAAAAAATTCTTTGAAGAAACGTCACTGTTGTCATAACGGCTGAAACACATTATCTGTTAACAGTCAAAATATTCATGACCACTTTCTGAAGTTGAAACTTGCATTTATTCAACTTTTTGAAGAAACAGTAGGGAGCCACCTTAAGCGAACTATTTACAGGCGTATTCAAACTAAGTACGTGATAAAACAAAAAATTATTTACATATGTTCTAACAAGCCCCAAAATTATAACTAAACTTCAAATATACGACAATTTTCTTAATAATGTATGTTTTGTTTGAGAAGAATGAGTTGAGGAGAACTTATGACGTCATAGACTCAACAAAAACAAAGACATTGTTGTTGTCAACAAAAGGGTCATTGTTGTTATTGAGGCTATGACGTCAAAAGCTTCCCCGACTAATTCTTCTCCAGCTCAGCCACTTTAATGGCGGCGCTCCAAAATATAAACTTCACACTTTTCCTCAACGAATTTTGAAATTAAACTTTGCACGGTTACTAACTACCATAACACCTTTAGGACCATGCAAAAACATTGCGAACAAAATTTTCATCAGAGAACTAGTGTAATAATCTCACTCGTAAACTTGCTTCGCTCACTCGTGAAAGATATTATCAACACTCGAAGATAAAATTCGTATCCCAACACAGTCATGCAATATTCCTTATTCGCTACTTTCCCATTCCCACAATGCTTTGCGTTTGGGGGTAACAAAACGCAAAGCATTATGGGCTATGCGAAAGTAGAGAATATAATATTATATCCTACAATTCTAGGACGTGTTGACAAATAAACACTTGGTATCCTACCTGAACCTATTTTTGAAGCGCTGGTACATTTGTACTCATTCGGTTTTGGGGGCGATATCCTGCGGCGTGATAGCTCTGGCGACAAATCATCAGACCTGTTAGAAATCGTCGTTGATAGCGAAACATTTGACCATACCACGAAACCAAAAAACAATAGTTGCGGCAGTCGAAGTGCCATTGCCTGCAAAAATAGAAAATAGAATGTCGTTATATTTTCACCAACCTTGCATTGTTACCTCCTAGCTGTTTTAAGCTCGTTTGTTTGTTTGTTTGTTTGTTTGTTTGTTTGTTTGTTTGTTTGTTTGTTTGTTTGTTTGTCTGTCTGTTTGTCGCCAGGAAATTTGATCGTAGACCAAAGACCAAGTCATTAATTTTTTCTTGAATTTGATTGAGATTTGGATGACAAATCAATAGAAGAAATCGGAGTTTCGACTGTGCAAACAATCTGAGTCGGGATAAAACGTAGTTCATTTATAACATGAGGCTGAAGCAGCCGTAGTAAACATAACAATTTCTGATTTCAGAAACTTTAATGTTTAGGTACCCTGCGAGTCAGAGCCCCTTTCCGACCTTCGCAAGCTTCGGGGGAAAGTGGGCTCTGCCAACAAACTCGATATTTCTTTTTGAACATGCGTGAACGGTTGCCAAGATGCTATTTTGGACCCAGGCTCCAACGTGTCACTTCCTATTTTCCTGCTTACGCGTGTTCGTAAACTAGAACTTGTTTGACCTGTTTAAAATATGACTGACTCACCCAAACTTGGGGCGAAGACCGAGTTTGTTGGCAGAGCCCACTTTTCCCCGAAGCTTGCGCAGGTCGGAAAGGGGCTCTGATCGCAGGGTAATGTTTACTAGGTATTCTATAAGGATAAGCTTTGCTTATATACCGATTATCCTTGACAATAATCGTAAACGTAGTGTCTAAAAATAATGAACTCAAAACATGAGCCAGCCTATGTTATCTTCCCGTTATGCTTTAATAGACACGATGTAATTTGCATAGGGGCCCAAATTGAATAGGAAACTAATTTGCACGTGGACCTAAATGAAACTACGATTTGGTGTATAGGAATCTGACCACAAGATTCTCCGTGTAGAAGAAATGCCAAATTGCGCTTATTACCTTCATTTTATGCAAATATTTTTGCATAATTCAGGTACGAGTGCAGTCACTCGAGGAACATTTACACTCCACTTTCGTATACGAGCTAGCATTAAACATCTCTTCTCTTAACAAGGATTCCGACGTTAACATATATCATTATACTTGCACACAGCAGTGTATTGTCATACATCAAACTCAACCTATGCTAAAATCATCTAAGTCCCAGTAGTTCAATGGTTAGAAGACAATGAATCAAAAGGTTATAAGTTCGAGTCTCACTTGGAAACCCAGAAATTTTTCTGAGTAAAAATATAGCTAAAAACATTTAAACTCAATTTTCACATCCGAGTTAGTATAAACGTGCACGCCTTAATTCTCTTAAAAACATGTATTATGATATCAACATATCGACTTACACATAGCAGAGTATATAAAGGCCTGGCCAAACGCTTTCAACAATAGGCGAGTTTCAGGGTGTTGCGCGCGCATCATTTTTCAAAAATACTGGCAAGCTTCCTCTCAAAGTAAACGTACTATTAAAATCAACAAAGTATAGACACAGTTTCCGGATATTTAACACTGTTATTCTGCTGTTGCTGGCTCGCTAGCAAGTCTGTTTGCCATTGCTTATTTTGTAGAGAGCCCGCCAATTCCTTTCAAAAACGATGCGCACGCAACACCCTGAAACTCGCCTATTCATTCAACATCGTTCAACATTGTTGAATTCAACATGTTGAAAGCGTTTGGCCACCCCTGTTGAATGGTGTTGAACGAAATTTGAACGTGTTCAAACCGGCCCAGTCATTTTGATTAATGTCTAAGCCACATTTCTATGGTGGTTACCTGTTAGTAACAGTTGGCTGCTTGTTGTGGCTGTTCTTCGAAGTGTTATATATAGGTGAGAATTTGCGCCATGTTTCTTGTTTGTTTATGATTGTGAGTTATGCGAATTAGGATAATCAGAACCTCAGCCACGCTGATTATGGATAGCATTCTGAATTTAGCCAATCCAAATAAAACACAACGTATTAGGCAGCACTTTACAGATATCCCATTCACCACATTGTGCTTCCAAAAACCTCCAAATTTTAGAATATAAATCAATAATTACGACTGGTAACCCCCCTTACCTTCAAAGTATATACTATCCGATAGGATTTATCATGGTTACCTTCTTGTAACAAAAAATGCCATCAAAAGTAATATTTTGAAGCCTTGGCCGGTCGTCTACATAGCACAGGCAACCAGAAGGTTGCGAGTTCCTGTCCCGCTTTGGAAACTCAGAAAGTTTTCTAAGTATAGCATAGCTCGAAAAATATTTACACCGTCAATTCTCGTATGCAAGCTGGGATATACATACCGCTCTGTGTGTTCTTACTGTTCTATACATACCGCTTCGAATTCTTCTCATATATTCAACATATTACGACATTGGCATATACTGCCATATAGTTGCAAATAGAAGAATATACATGCAATGTTACAGGAACCCCTAATATTTTTCTAAATAAAATAAGTCAAGGAACATTTACACTCAATTCTCGCATTTGAGCTAGCATATGTACACATCTTCTCTTAAAGTGCCTATGCAACAAAATTTCCAAGTTAGAGATAATAACATTAAAGTAATGTTTGATATCGCTTCTTTTGACTGTGAAAGTTCTAGGACGAACAATTAAATGGAAGTATGTTTATTTAGCGTTTGAAGACCATGCTTTTCCCCCTAAAAATTGAGACATTAAAACAGTTGGCATAGTTGGACAACTAATGACATCACTTGATCCAGACCCCAAATTCTGATTGATTCTAAACTCTGGCCGCAATGGCGTATACATAACGAGAAAATAAAGGGATTTTTTCGTTCATTTTGTGGTTAGAAACTTCAAATTTCACAAGTGAACTACTCACGAACTGTTTTAGTTGTCTAAAATCGACAGTATATTCTTAATTACTCATAAGACGATTAAGTTGGATACGGCTTCGCGACTATGAATATTTTAAAACAAATAACTCGGTATGCATAAATTTTACACATATTTGTGAACACTTTCCCCACGTGAGTTTGGTTTTCTAAAGAGTGTTCTGAACAGTCTGTTCGATAACAATAAGAATTCATATTGATCCTAGTATGTCATTAGTTGTGGTATAAAATATGTCTCAACTTTTTTGGCCAAAAGCCCGTTTTTCAAACGCTAAACAAACATACTTTCCTTTAATTATTCGCCCTGAAACTTTCACAATCGAAAGAAGTAATCTCAAACTTTACTTTAATGTTATTTTCTCCAACTTGAAAACGTCGTTGCATAGGCACATTAAGAACATGCATAGCAAATAGCATACGTTCAAATGATCGGAGTCTCATTAGCTCAATGGTTAAAGCACCGGCAACTAGAACGTTGTGCCTTGTGGGTTCGAGTCCCGCTTGGCAACTCCGACATTTTTTCTAAGTAAAATAGCTCGAATAACATTTACACTCAGTAAACGTTATTGCCATATCAACTCAAACTGGAATCTAAACATGAATGTACACGTTCCTTCCGGCCCACAATTAGGCAAATTCACTTCAGTCGCTTCGTTCTTTATACAACGCCACTTAGAGCATTTTCAAGTCTTCATCAGAACGACGTCAACTCAGCAAACTGAGAACTTTCGCTTATAAGTTTAATTGACTTCAACAGACACTATACAATCGTTTTAGCAGTACTGAAGCGTGTTGGAAGTTATTAAGCTAGATTTAAATATCAAATATAATAGTCAGTTAACCGTGACTTCTTTAATTCGCAAAATAGTTATGTTGTTTTCCAACCGCGGTCGTCGTTCTAGCATCTTAAAGTCTCTATTACTGGGATTTACTGATAGAAAACGCATCGTAAAAAATTGTTATCCGTAACTAGGTGTTCCCTCAAGAAACCAGTTGCCTTTGCAAGTAATTTAACCTAGTTTTGAGGACGACGGTCGCGCGACGGAGTTCAGAGAAGGCCAAATCACAACTGTGTGTAGAAACCGGACTGGCCCGACCGGGAATTGATCCGAAAGTCTCCGCTCTAACAGAAGTAAGATGTTAACCTATATATATATATATATACAATGCATCAAGGCAATTTGTTCATGTTACTGTTTAAGGAATTTTGCCTTGGCAAGTAACTCAATGTCTAGTGTTGAAGAATATTGAACTAACACGGACTGACCCAACTGGGAAACGAGCAGAAGGACTCCACCTTAATAGATTAAGCAAGCTGTTAACTTATACACTGATAAAGAACCATAATGTAAAACCCATCGTTGTAACTTGTTCACGAAACTGCATGTTTCTTTGAGGAACTTTGCTTTCGCATTACTCACAGGCAGAATCTGTGTATAGAAGCCCAACTGACCCGACTGAGAATCAAACCGAAGGACTCCGCCCTAATAGAAGCAAGCTAGCTGTTAACTTATATATACTGATAAAGAATATATCCGTAATAGAAACGCATTGTAATAATTTCTTCGTGTTACTACACGTTTGTTTGAAGAACTTTGCTCTCGCATGTAATTTAACGTAGTCTTCATAAAGACTGTATATACAGGAAACCGAATCACAGCTGCGTATAGAAACCGGACTGGCCCAACCAGGAAACGAACTAAAGATCTCCACCCAAACAAAACCGTACTGTAAACTTACAAATACCAACATCAATTTAGTTCAAACTTTACTTAAGGCAAAATATTGCTTTCCCAAGATGGTTGTGGAGCTGTGTATGGTTGATATTATATAGTACATAGGCGTGTTTGTACATTAGTACAAGGCTATAGTATACTCTATATAATTCAAGGGTCAAACATGTAGAAATCTAATACGGTTAACTGTCGTTTTACTTACGAGTGGTTAATGCTCAAAATTCCTTAAGTCCTGCTTCGCTCAGCAATTCACCGTGATGCTTTTTCGTTCGATGCTTCTCTCTTCGCAAGCAAACAGAACTGACTGATTTCTCAGCCGAGGGTCTCTTCTTGAATACTTTGGTGATTAAGGTGTGGCAAAAGTATTTACCATGATTGGCATTACTCAGCGGTATAGAACAGCATAAACTTCTATTGTCTATGACTGAACAGTGTGACGAGAGTGTAATTGTAATGCGTAACCAATTAGGTGATTTGGCTTAAGCAAGTTATTAAAATCGCTGAAGGATAAATAATGATACCGCTTTCTGTTCTTGAGCAGTCAATTATGGCAACCATGCATGTTAATTGATTGATTACTCATGCAGGGTCAAATAATGTATTCATATATGAAGGGCCTTAATTACGCGAGCGTTGCAGAGATTGATGTAAGGGATTCACGGGCTATACTGGTTACAAAGCTGTAACGAAAATCATATTGTGACTATTTCAGAAATGCGAAATGACATAACAAAGTAAAATTAAGCAATAGTTATTTATCTGAATTCAATACAGTACTTTTCAAACAACCGCTGTCACAGTGATATGGGTATCCCCGAGTTTTGAGTACACCCGTACCCAGATCCCTAGTGATATGCGTACCCCCGGTGGGGATACCTAAAACACGAGAAAGAATCATCCAGAATCCAAGGTGACGTTTTAACGTTACTTTGGACGAATGTACAAAGGAATATTCAGCTTCAGTTGCGCATCAAATACCAGTAAGTATTGGCGATTGTGTGTGGGGGGATCCTGACATGGTATTTGTAATTGTGTCCCTGCCAGCGTGCCCAGCATAATTTGAAGAATGACATTCGTCAAAAACCTTCGTCTTTTCGTCTTCCTTGATAACCAGTCGTCTAAGCGTTGTCCCGTCCTTCGCTTTATCCAGGTAAAACAAGGAGTTTGATTTTGCATCATACTCAAATTTTTTTGAAAATGTGCGTAAAACTAGTTTGTCTTGCTTCGAAAACCACGAAGGATACGCCCGATTTCTTACAATCTAGCCATCCATGTTGTATTTCCCGCGCGAATTTTATCGCGGGAGCAAGGATATCCAAATCACTAGGGATTAGTGTACGGGGGGAGAGGAGGGGAGGGATACCTAAAAGACGGCGGCCATTTTCGAAGGGGTACCCATATCACTAGGGATCTGAGTACGGGGGTACTTAAATCTCGGGGATACCCAAATCACTGTGACACCGCTACTGACCCCACTTCCTCAACTCTCCCCCCCCCCCCCCCCCCTCTCCTTCCCACTTGGAAATATTAAAAACAAGAACATTATAATCATTATTTTTCACATGCCTCGGTTTCCTTTGTTCTTTTAGGGGAATATATTCAGTAGCCCCTGGCAAAACAATAGATTGATATTCCCCTCTAAGGCTCTAATATTCCCCTCTACCATTCCTCGCTATAATATTCTCCTCTAATCTTCCCGTCTTATGAAATCCTGTCAACCTCGCCATGTGAAAAATAAGTATCCCCTCGTGGCCTCAAAATAACCTATGCTTTTAGACCCCGTTTACACGATGCTGGTACAATTTGAAAACGGAACAAAATCATGCCGTTTAGTGCAGTTTAGGCCTTGCGTTTACACGATACCGGCACAAAAATAACATGAAATGTTATATGCTGTATTTGCATACCGGCATGATTTTGTCCCATTTTCAAATTGTACCGGCATCGTGTAGATGGGGTCTAAATGTCATGATTCAGTCGGTTTCTTTGTTATTCATAGGTGTTTATTTCTAATAGACACTCAACGCTATTAAAAATTTAAGGGCAGTAGCGTAACAGACTATAGTCAGGGTTAGAGCAACTCCTATAGGCTAAGAGCCCAACCTGAAGGGACCGCTAATAATTTATTGGGTTAACTAGTGACTAAAGTATGAGGTTAAGGGGTAGCGGCGGCTCCCAAACACAAATTTCCTATGGGCTCTGGCATTGTCGCATCAGAGTCGGACTGGCCCTATGTGCCATTGTGCCAATGGCACACGTACCCCCTTAGGATGCCGTTACTGCGCCCCTTTCCCGTTGTATAATATTATATTTGATATGTAGTGCAATTCCTATTTAAAAACCAGATTTGGGATTTATAGTCGTTTTACGTTTTAATCAGTATGGTACAGCTAATAGTATATTACGATTAAATAATATTTTAGTACGCTTCACGCAGCTGACAGCCTGACATGAAGTAGTCACCTAATTAATAGTACACATAATGTGAGTTGATTTGTCCTCATGATGTATGCCTTGCATGTTATGGTGTATTCCTATATAAAATGAGTATATTTGAGTATTTTGTTTGGTATTTTATATCCTTCAAAACTCTGTCACCCCCTCCCCCCCACCCCCCCACCCCCCACCCCCCACCCCGCCAAAAAAAAAAATGCATGAAATGCTATTTCATTCAGAGACTCTAAAATTCTAAATTTTCCGGGGTAGCATGCCCCTGGACCCCCTAGATATTCGTCGCGCCTTCGGTGCTCCACTCCCCCACGTAGTATTGCCTGTTTTGCCCCCTTGTTAAATATTCTGAAAGAAACCCTGACGGCGCCCCTCTCCCTAATGGCACCACTCCTAATACGAAGCCAGTCCGACTCTGTGTCGCATTGAAAATAGCAGCGATGTTTTGGACGCGAAAAATTTTGACGATCTTCGTGAAGCAAAGCGTTCGGCAGGTAAACACAATTGAACAAAATAGCAGTGTCTTGACAAGTTAGTGGTTGGATCGTTAGGTAGCTTTATACTACGGTGCCCTGACAAGCCAGTCACTGCCCTGGCGACTTGTTAGGTAGCTTTAATATATTCTGGGTGCCAGTTTGATGGAATCGTTACGTTTTTTTGTGGCACCCGTGAGCCACGGACACATGCAGAAACGTGGGCTCTGGGAACGAAAATGCAATGATTTGATTTGATTTGAGATTTTGAGTTTGTTAACGGTGTTGATCATTCATTTCGCAGCAGCAAGACAAAAATTCTTCGAATTCCTACGTGTTATTGATTAAAATTTTGGTCAGTTCAGCCCGGGTTGAAATTGCTCATGCAATCGCAATAAAAACCCAGCCCTCCTAACCGGGCTGATTCAGCCTGGACTGAAAATCTCCATGTAATCGGCCCTTAAATCATGAACAAAGTCAGTAACGGCCAGTATCTGGCGAAGATCCTCATTTCTCGTGGTAGATCTAATTTTAAGCCGGCTTTCCACTGCGAATTTTGTCGCGCGAAGCGACCTTTTCTTTTGTCTTAAGGCGGTTTTCCACTAGGCGACATTTGTCGACCGACTCGACATTTTTCTTTTGTCTTGGCCAATTAGTTCCACTCGAGAGCTTGCGAGACAAAAGAAAATGTCGCTTCGCGCGACATTTTTCGCCTAGTGGAAAACAGCCTTTAAGCCGGTTTTCCACTAGGCGATTTTTTTCGCGCGAAGCGACTTTTTCTTATGTCTCATAAGCTCTGAGCTGGAACTAATCAGAAATCTATTGAATTCGAACAAAAGAAAGTCGCTTCGCGCGAAAAAAATTGCCTAGTGGAAAACCGGCTTAACGACCTCTTGACTGGAAATTATGAATCTATATTCTATTCGCCAGTGGAAAACCGGCTTAAAATTATTAAGGAGCTATTGCTTAAGCCTCCTTTATGTAAGACCTACAGTATGCTACACTTGGGGACCGTGCCTTCATGCATAGTCAATCGAGATATATGGTCTGGAAACTCGGCAAACTTCAAAGCGGCTGTAATGAGCTGTGATTTTATGTTGAACCGTACCTTACACCGTGCACATCCTTTGTTTCAGGTTTATTAATATTTAAATAGCATGGTTGAGTGATTGAACTGAAACGTTGCTATTGGACAATTCGTTCATTATACTAAAATACAATGTGTTCAGTGACCGTGCACCGTGCACAAAAATGCATAAAGGCGAACAAAAAGATAGATCCAAGACTTTAGCTGGGTTTCCAGACCATATCTCGATTGACTATGCTTCATGACATCTGCTCCAAAGCTGTGGAACGCTCTCCCTGCAGACATTCGTAACGCAAAGACTGTTGACTGTTTTAAGAGGCTTCTTAAGTCTCATTTTTTTAGATTAGCTTACGATAACTTCACTTAGTTTAGTTTTATATTCTTGTTATTACTAATATTATTTTATGTATTGTAATTGCTGTAAATAACTAAATATATTATTTTATTGTACACTATAATGCGCATTCGATCATCTCGTCATGTAGAATGGGCAATATAAGTCATTAAAGTTATTATAAAATTATTATCTATTCAATTTTAACAATAGAAATGTCGCCTCGCACGAAAAAATTTTCCAGTGGAAAATCGGCTTTACATTGCGGCATCCTTGACAACGACGTCCTTAAAACAAAAGAATGCTTTTGACAAAACAAAGAGAATGTGTAATTTTTAGTCTCCTATTAGTGAACCTGCACAATCCAACGAGAATGGACGAATATGCAGTTATGCTAATTATATGGCAAGCAAAATCTTAGATGTTCATTGACTGACTGTTGCCGGAATGTAATCAATAGTCGTCAACATTCAGTATATAAGAACGACCAAAATGCGTATAGCCGCAAACCTTCACGCTGGAACCCGATCGAGAAACCATACATATCATGCTATTCGTAAGACCATTTGAATCATACCGGCACAGAAATCACCTGCGGTATTGCTGGTGTGCATCTTACGTCATTGCCGCCATGTTGATTGACGTTTTCAAAAGATTTTCATCATTTGCAATTATAATATCATCCAACATGGCGAAAATATCTTTGTCCTTCGAATCTCAAGGGATTGGTTGCACACCACCTATAGTGTTATGAAAATGTTCTCTTACTTGCCACAGCCACCGCTTCACAATTTATGTCATCTCCAAATTGTCATTAACTGGTGACTCTCCCCTTGACTACCTTGACAAGTATATATAAATTGTCTGGCGTTAGCCAAAGTAAAATACTAAAGTCTGAATCAGTCCCAGAAGACTGATTCAACCAGCCGGTTGGAACGACAAGTTATTATCACCTGCCTCAGTACTGACGAATATCATAATAATTTGTTGTCTCAACCAATAGGAAAGCGAGTCCGTACGAGTCTGGACGACTGAGTCGTTCAGTTAATAAGGTTATTCGTTCGTTCTCGTTGGATTGTGCAGGTTCACTAATACCGCCTTCGTTCTTAATACATGCAGTCTCACAATCACTTTAGCAGTATACAGAAGCGTGTTAGAAGTTACAAAACTAGCCTCAAATATCAAATATAACAGTCAGTTTATCGTGACTTACGCAAAACAGTTTATATGTTGCTTTTTAACTGGGGTTAAAAACATGGTGTAATGAACGCACAAGTAATTAAGTAAAGTGTTTAACGAAACTGCCAAGTTATGAAAATCAGTGAAGGATAGGCAATAAAACAGTAATATGACAGTTAATTGTCTCTTGTTCTTGGGCAATCAATTAAGGCGACCATGTTAAAATTGTTCACTCGGAGCAAAGAATGTATTTTATATATAGGGTGAAGGAAAATTCGAGTGTAGAATATATACATTTTAAGACCAAACCGGGAGCAGTTGCGAAAAATGCAACTACACAGGCCCTCCGGCAGGAATTGAACCCATGACCTTGCGATGCTAGTGCAATGCTCTGACCACTGAGCCACGGAGGCCGTTGCCGAGAGCTTGATCGCGAGTTCTGTATGTATAATAAGGTGGTAATGCCAGGAGAGAATTGGGTATATTATAAATGATATTGGGCATTTCACTCGATTTCATAGCATGTTCTAAGGATTTAGGGTGAAGGAAAATTCGAGTGTATGCTATGAAATCGAGTGAAATGCCCAATATCATTTATTTTATTATATATATATATATATATATATATATATATATATATATATATATATATATATATATATATATATATATATATAGTTACACAAAAAGACAAGCTTGAGTTACTTCATTTGAACTTATTCACGGTATGGCAAGCGAAGCTCACCACACTCTTCAGGTGACTAGATCACGATAGTCACCTGAAGAGTGTGGTGAGCTTAGTCGCTTGCGATACGAAAAAATTTGTCGTGAATAAAGTTCAAATGAAGTAACTCAAATGAAGTAAACAAGTCTCAGACCCCGTTTACACGAGGCCGGTACAATTTGAAAATGGAACAAAATCATGCCGGTATGCAAATACAGCATATAACATTTCATGTTATTTTTGTGCCGGTATCGTGTAAACGCAAGGCCTAAACGGCATGATTTTGTTCCGTTTTCAAATTGTACCGGCATCGTGTAAACGGGGTCTCAGACTGATTTATAGACGGCAGTGGCGGATCAAGGGGAGGGCACTTTGGGCAAGTGCCAGGGGCCCCGCGCTTTCTGGGGCCCCGTCGATTTTTGGCGTAAGAAACTGTCTTGTAAATTAATTTTAAACTTTGAAATCATTGTTTGAAAATATCTGAGAAATAGAACCATAGTTCCAGAAATCTAGGTTGTTGTACCATAGATAATGGAAAGGGAACTGGATAGGAAACTTACGAAACTGGAAACGATGTTTGCACAACTTGCCATGGTAATTTATACATTTATAAACAGCTAATTGCACACAACGGGTGGTCCCACATGGCCACGATCAGCTATTGCCGAAATTAAACAATAGTGTAATATCACTTAAGTTCAGCAGTGTCTGATATTAGACCACCAGTTGGGTGATTAGCCCCTTATAAGTGTATAATTACCATAGCAAGTTGTGCAAACATCGTTTCCGGTTTCGTAAGTTTAATATCCAGTTCCCTTTCCATTATTTATGGTTGTACCCAGCTGCCAGGCGCCAGCTGCATTCGCATTTTTTGGTTAATTTTCTCCGATTTTTCTAGCCTCGGGGGAGGGGTGATAGACGGGTGTCAACGCTTCCATAAAGTCTGATTTACATAAGATCGTCCCGATTGCCGAAATCTCTCCAATCAGACTAGAGATATCTCGAGTCGTAGTTCTAAAGAGTAGATATGCAATAACCAATTAAGTTTGGGAAAAACAAGATATGAAAACCAATGACGGATAGACAATAAAACATTCCGACACTATACTGTCCCCTTGTTCTTGGGGCAGTCAATATTGAAAGCAGCTGAGCCACTGATTAAAGCCTGATATATTCACACTTGTCAACTAAGCACAAGACGACGACGCATAGGCAAGCGCAGTTGGCACTTCATGGTAGGTTACACCTTTTGCACTTGCAAAGTACAGTTTAGTTGATATTAAAGTTCTCACTGCAGACTTTCGTACGGTGTTGTGTTTGTGTATATTTCACAAATTTTAATCAGGCTTTAGGCCAAAGAAAACAAGGCACATGTGACGGTGACGCGGGTTGTTTGTTCTCCCCCCCCCCCCTTTTTTTCCCCCAAGGCAAACTTTGATTGAACAGACATCTGAAACATGTTCTTATAATATACTTGTCACATGATACTGAACATGTAGCATGAACACATGATATTGAAGCCTTCAATCAGTGCCCGCAAACATACCAGCGGTTTTCATAAGAAACATTGGTTGAGAATAGACCGATCAAATATTTAATATCCGCTGGTGTCATTTGTAGTCAATTAATATTAAAAATGTTAAAAAAAAACTATCGACGCGCAAGAAAAAAGATGACGCGAGCGCTGACCAGAAAAAGAAGAATTTTTTTTTTTGGCCTTAACCTTTTTCGTCGGTGAATCGCCTTGTGACAGATAGATATAACGCTTCGTAAAGAAGAACACTTAACACACTAAAACCCATAAAATCGGCCGGTAACCGCATCAGAGCCTCGGTATGTCAATCGTCATAATTACTTAGTCTGACCCTATTATTAATTATTTAATATTCGAAACGATGATTAACGAGCTGGCTGCAATATTCTTAATGGAAGACCTAAATAGGCTGAAATCGTTGAATGCCGTTTGGCCGAAGTAATAGGCGAGTTTCATCAGGGTGTTGCGCGCGCATCATTTTTGAAAAACACTGGCAAGCTCCACTCAAAGTAAACATACTGTTTAAAATCAACAAAGTATAGATACAGTTAAAAGCTTCTAGGACAGCGTCGGCCACGGTTGAAATCCAAATATTACCAGGGTGAAGTCACGTTGGCCTGAAAAACAGAGAAAAATCTTCTCGACGTTTCGAGCGAAGGCCCTTCGTCAGGAGAAATTAGTAAACAACTCACATGTGGTCACGCGTATTTATAGCAAAGCTACACACAGCTGTCTGCACACAGGCTAAATTACATATTAATTTATTTGTTTACTTTGTTTTTATTGGCTTACATGTGTTCACGTGATTCCCATTGTAGCTCTGCTATAAATACGCGTGACCACATGTGAGTTGTTTACTAATTTCTCCTGACGAAGGGCCTTCGCTCGAAACGTCGAGAAGATTTTTCTCTGTTTTTCAGGCCAACGTGACTTAACCCTGGTAATAAAAGTATAGATACAGTTTCTGGATATTTACCACTGTTATTCTGCTGTTGTTGGCTCGCTAGCAAGTCTGTTTGCCATTGCTTACTTTGTGTGGAGCCCGCCAAGAGCCCACTAATTCCTTTCCAGAACGATGCGCGCGCAAGACCCAGAAACTCGCCTATTAGGGACATTAAAATTGATGGTTTTTTTGCTAATGCCTAACCGCAAACCGCTAAAAACCACGTGACCAAGAGCCTGACGATGCGTTTGCTGTGATTTCTTGATGTTTTCAACCGCAAGGCCCATATCCCTATATACGCAGGTAATTTACCTCAAGATATTAACGTTCAATGACTACACATTTCAAAACTATATCTATGACAAATTCTATCTTAAGGTTTTTGTTCGCGAAAATGGTTCATTGAAGCGTTGGTTGACTTGTAAAAATAAAGTAACTGGAAACCAATTTCAGAAGTTAAAGTGTCCAGGAAACGAAAATTAACTCTGTCTTATTTGAAAAAAGCCTTAAAATGATAGAGTAACATATTTGGAGTTTTTCGTTTCCTTGCTTCCTTCTTGAGATATTTCAGTTTGTTTGATGTAAATGTCACATTTTGCAACGTCACACGTGCATAATGAGTTATCGAAAAACGTTATATATCTTTGCCATTGTCAGATATAATCACTTAACAATCTACATGTTTAGTGTTCTGGGCGAAACACACGCACATGCTTCCCTCGAATTATTTTGGTTTGGTAATAGCAAAGATATATAACTTTTTTCAATACCTCATTATGCATATGTGACGTTAAATTAAATGTTTAATTTGCATATCAAACAAACTGAAATATCTCAAGAACAAAGCAAGGAAACGAAAAACTTCAAGATGTTACTCTATCATTTTAAAGTGTCACTATGATGAAAAACTCGTCAGTCTTTTTTTTATCTTATCATGAAGTACATTTAAAATGAGGGTGAACGGCGTTTGTGGTTTGTCAATATCTCATCTCGTTCAAGAGATATTCACGTTTTAGAAATATGCAAATTTATCGCTGATGATGTCATTTACTCCAAACGAGCGAAATGAAAATCGTAAAATAAGGAATATCTCTGGAAATAAACAATAGAACGCGCTTAAACTTTGTTTGCTTATAGTATCCAATAAAATACACTTCTCTGTGGAACTTTTGTGATTGCCATGGTAAGCGCATGCTCACAGGTTACTCTAAACCTTTAAAAAGGAATTATCATTTTTGCCTCATTGTTTAAAAATAGAAAGATTTAAACGTTTGAATTACAATGCCTACATAAGCACTAATCTTCACGTTTATTCGCTAGAGTAAACGCTACTTGATTGCTGATCATGATAAATAAGCAAATTTAATTTAATCATTGGAGGGGGCCAGGAACTAGCAGTTTCCACGAAAACAACTAAAGTTCCACAGTAAAACGTATTTTATTTAATACTATAAGCATGCAAAATTTGAGCATTTTCTATTGTTTATTTCTAGAGATATTCCTAATTTTACGATTTTCATTTCTCTCGTTTGGAGGAAATGACGTCATCAGTCATATAATTTGCATATTTCCAAAACGTGAATATCTCTTGAACGAGATGAGATATTGACAAACCACAAACGCCGTTCATCTTCATTGTAAATGTACTTTATGAGTTACAGTATTTCTGGTTGGTTTTGACTTTACTATGGTAGACCGAGCCTAGTGGGGCGATTATATGGACCGGTTAACCGAGCTAGCTCGATTAACTGGACTAGCCCGCCTTGATACGCGTTCGTTTACTTGACTGTGTGAATAAATAGTGCTGAAAGGAACTGAAATAGAACATCAACGTTGTTTGTGTGTTTCGTGATCAAAGCGAAGATTAGTCTTCGTGAAGACGCTTCCTTGGGTTAGCTAAGACTTTAACAATCTTTTTATTAACGATGGGCTTACAGAATAAATAATAGACTAATTAGTGTAAAACTGAAGTAAAACTAACGTAACTTTGCCCTGCGAAATTTGCACAATACTTCCCATCAGCCTTTGCGAAACTGTGAAGCATGTAATGTAGCCATTGTAAGCGTCGTCAAATTCCGAGTTCTTTCTTTTGAGCAGCTTTACCTTTGCATGAAGTGTTTTCGAATTGATCTCGAACGGTGTTGGAATATTTTGCAAGTGACCGAGTTATAGTTGATCACTAATACGCCTGGCAATCGTCTCCATCATAAATAGGCTTACAAAAGGCCCTGTTACACAGTCCAATTTTTCATGCAACTTGTCTCGCAACGCCGTTGTGAGACAAGTTGCATGAACCATTGCACCGTGTAACATGCTGTGCAATGGTCAAAATCGTTGTGAGACAAGTTGCATGAACCACCGCACCGTGTAACATGCTGTGCAATGGTCAAAATCGTTGTGAGACAAATTGCATGAACCATTGCACCGTGTAACATGCTGTGTAATGGTCAAAATCATTGTGAGACAAGTTGCAACAATCGTTGCACAAAGTAGAATCAGGTTCTACTTTCTGCAACGATGGCAGCAATTTGTTTCAGTGTTGCACCGTGTAACACCCCTTGAGCAACTTGCTTCCATATTTTGTTATGATTTGGAACTCAATCGAACCTCTCCCCAGTCTACCCGCTTTCATCGAAATCCAAATCATTGGAAAATTGCATAAACGCGTTGCAGTTAGCGTGTAACACCCCCTGTCTTGCAACTGCAATGCTACATGAGTCACCAATTTTCGAGACAAGTTGCATGAAAAATTGCACCGTGTAACAGGGCGTTTATATAAGGGGAAAGAAAAAAAGTATTCTGTTTCTGGTCAGGGCACATGCCCAAAATCGACGCGGTGACGCGGTTTTTTTTGGCCTTCCGCCCCCCCCCCCCCCCCCCCCCCCCCAAAGGCAAACCTTGATTGAACAGACATCTGAAACATGTTGAGTATTCTTATAATATACTTGTCACATGGTATACTGAACATGTAGCATGGTATATGTATCAACATGCATGCTTCCTGCATGAACACATGATTGAAATATGAAGCCTTAACCCTTTATAGTTCATTGGCCACTTTAAGAATTGTATTCTGGCTAACGCCAGACGATTTTATTCAGCATATGGGAAGGTCTTGGCTATAAAGGGTTAAATCAGTGCCCGCAAATATACCAGCGGTTTTCATAGGAAACATTTGTTGAGAATAGAACGATCAAATATTTAATATCCGCTGGAGTCATTTGTAGTCAATTAATATTAAAAATGTTAAAAAAAAAGTATCGATGCGCAAGAAAAAAGATGACGTGCGCGCTGACCAGAACAGAGACTTTTTTTTGGCCTAAAGCATACAATGTTTACAACTGCACACGAATCGCGGTAGGCCTAATACGTAAAAGATGATCAGCTATTTCGGAACAGGTTAGCCCTGGCCTTACCGCTTAGTCCAACAACTACAAAATGCAAGTATAAAATAACTAAATAAGCACCGAACAGAGCAAATAAGTTATCAATATATTGAACTGTTTGCATGTCTAGATATCGTGTGGGTCTCCGTGTCGTATTACATTTGGAAACGTGTTTTAAAACAATGTTTAACTATTTTCTGTTTCTCCGAATTTAAATAAATTCTATATCAAAATGATCGCTTGAATCTGCCGAATCCGACAGACTATAGATCATTTTCACTCACGTGATTGGTGGCCCCATTGGGGCAGTGAAACAATACAAAATATTTGAATAAGAATTGAGCTAAATTCCCAGGATAAAGATGGTACACTAATATGGCCGCCATTTCATTGTTTTGGTACACCAATATCACCGCCGTGACGTCAGATGAAAACGATCTATAGGTTTTGTGTACTGAACACATTAGATGCATTGTTCGTAAAAACGGCCTTGTTGTTTACATTTACAGTAATAAAAGTAAAACATTAGCAAACCATCGGCGCTTCCTGCACCGCTGCAGTTCATATAAGACCATAGCCGGGTAGGTGAGCCAGCCCTGTTTACATTAGGGACCGTTCATTATTTATCGGAGGGGGGGGGGGGGGGGGGATGGGTGAGAAAATGGGGGGACCTGAAATTTTTGCTACTTCTTTGGGGGGACCCTGAAATAATTTATAAATTCTTAAGGAGGGCATGAAGTTTTTGTATTAAACAAGGATAAGAGTCTTTGATGACCAACATTATTATACAAAAAGCCTTTAATTGGAATTATTTTGTGTTGTTTTGTAAAATGTAAAATAAAAGTAAAAGTAAACCATGAGGCTCCGGTATTTAGACCCTGATTGTGACTTACCATCCTTGGTATTGTGTTGGTGAATAGTAGTGGAGAATGGTTTATAATTTGAGGTTTAAGGTGTTAGGGTAATAATTATGATTGAGATTAAGGAGAAGG
The DNA here is from genome assembly GCA_964035015.1 of Corallium rubrum. NCBI lineage: Eukaryota > Metazoa > Cnidaria > Anthozoa > Scleralcyonacea > Coralliidae > Corallium > Corallium rubrum. The sequence continues at coordinate 11,838,540 of OZ036002.1, forward strand.
TTAAGGTGACAATTGGTTTAATGTGTGGGTCGGGTGGGAATTAAGGTTGGGGTTAATGTTATATTTAGGGTTAAGGTTAGGTTTAGGGTTGATGGGGTTGAATTTTGAGGTTTTATAGGTAGGGTGAGTGGGGTTAGGTTTTAAGATTAATGTCAGGATTTGAAGGGTTGGGGGGGGGGGGGGGAATGAAATTATGTCAAATAAAAACGGGGGGGCTACGAAATTTTTGAACTTTGCTTGGGGGGTACCTGAAAAAAAAGAGAAAGTTTGGCAATTTCTCACCTATCCCCCCCCCCCCCCCCGAACGGTCCCTTATTGGGGGGAAATCAAGACTGACAGGTCCAGAAAAAGCCGTAATGCCTTCTTGGTCGGCTCTCATATAAACAAACAAACACAAGATGAAAATTAACAAGAAATATTACAAGCACAAGCACGATCTCGGGCCCTAGGCAAAGCAGGCTAGCTCGGGTAACCTCGCCTCCATATAAACACCCCCTACAGCGCTCGAAATCTTTCACGATTTGACGTCCCAAAATCCCGCTCAAATTGACCGCTCAGGTTTTAACGAAATAAGGTTTATGTCATCACTTTTCCTGCACTCTTTTATAGTTCAAACACAGGGGGTAACATTAACCATTCCAGCTGAAATCTTCAAATGTATTTAGGACTCATTCAAGGTTGGTTTTAAGCCAATTTACTAATGCTTGCGTAAAGTTTGCTGAACTTGTGCGGTGCCGCTTTGTCGCTTGTCGAAAAACAGAGATATAGACCTGACCGTATAGCGATATGTGTATTTTCCGCAAGTTTATAAAGATGAGAAACGTGACGACACCTGTATAATGTATGTGTCTACGATTGAGATTCTCTGCCTGTATTAAAGCTAGGTGGAAAATTAAACTTCATTTACATTTCACAGTGCTAACTAGTTACTACGCATTTAAGGCCGTCATACGGTTCAAGTTCCCCCAAATCTCACCAAAAAAGCGTTCAAATATTTTCACTTTGTGCAAATCAAGAAATGAACGCTTTTGTGTATAATGTACAAATTAAGAGGAGAAAATGGTTGACCCCCCAAATTGTGTATCTGACCTCCCAAATTCACGCTTGAGCGGTGATACTGACCCTCCAACTTCCCAGCGTTATTTCAAGCGCTGCCCCTATTAACGCCGGACGATTTTACTCGTCAACGGGAGACCGTCTTGGCACATAGAATGTAAGAGAATAAGCTTCACATATTTTCGTTTAGTGCTTTCCATAAAACACTCAGTACTGTTTGTGTCTTAAACTAACATTATTTGAAGCTCTCCTTAAACGCGTTCTTTCTTACCTTGCATTCTTTACTTTTATTAAGAAATGGCTTTTGGCAAGCTCCATATTTTCTTCCATAAATCGTAATTTTATTCTCATTTATACGATGAAATAAATATCACACATAAAAAGCCCGTCGTTGTAGCACAATTGGTTTACTATTTCAAAGGCGTACAGACTTAATAATTGCAATTTGTCTTCTTAGTCACAATGGCGGGGAAAATGAGCCCGCACTATTTTAGGCCAGCGGGTCAGTACTTCAGCATGAAGAAATACTTGAAATAATACTTAGTCATGTTAACGCACCAAGGTGGCGCATTTTAAGCCCCCTTTACTTAAGCGTGCTTAAATTTTGGCCGTGTAAACACGGCTTCTGTGTCGGAAATTCTTTAAGTCAATTTTAGACCACGAAAGTAAAATCCAGGATCTGTTGCCTAGTCCTACTGAGAACATCTATTTAAGACCTCCTTGTACCTCCTCTTTTTAAGTGACGCGATATCAAAATAGTTTTATTCCTTATTCAATAAGGACATGGGATGCCTCTCCGTAGATTTTAACATTTGTAGTTTATTTTAAATTATCATATATCATTAACTTTACCTTTGTATATTTGCCATTCAAGTTTTGTTAATAAAATCTTATCTTATCTTCATTACTTGACCACAAAGGCATACAATATGGGTGTTCCGTGTATTCATTTGAAAGTATTCAACCGCTATTCCCAATTGATAGAGTTCCACAAGTCGTGGGGATCGAAAATGAAGATCAGTCCACTATAAAATATACCGCCATTTTAAATTTTTACCATTGTTACTATAGTAACATTAGTTTGTGGAATGCGGCAATTTTGTCATGCTTACTAATATCAGAAGAGAAATAGCATGAAAAAGGCAAGAAGCACAAGACCGAAGCTTACTTATGGCGACAGGAACTGTACTCATGAAGGATAAGACGGGAAAAGAAGTTGATCGAATTGAGGTCTTCATTAAGGTTTGCAGGGTCATTTTGGTAAAGCGCTCTCAATTCGTCAGAATTTATGCCACAAAACTAAAATAGATATCGTTAGAAAACTATTAATTAGTAGAATACAATGTTGTATTTGATGTTGCGATAAACACAAACTAATAATAGTTGCAAAGTTTTCAAGTAAAACCAGAGAGCGTCACTCGGGGCGACTTAAGAACAAAGCGTTTCATTTTGTTCACAAATTGTTTTCGCTGTTCGATTCCGAGATAAATTTCCAGCAAAACGGTGTCAGCGTTTTCTTATTTATTGCCTGGTTTCGAATATAAGACTTACTTTGTCCGAATGTTGGTCGAAAAACAGCGTTTTCAACTTTAATAGACCTTATTCAAAAATAGCCGCCGAATTAAAATTATTTTATACACATATAAATTAGCCCTTAGTGTGAATTTCAAAAGAATTTTCACTTTAAAACGAGGTCATAAGGGCTAATTTATATGCACTTAAAAGAATTCTAATTCGGTGGCCATTTTTTAATAAGGTCTATTGGTCGTCAATAAAATCGGCGGCAAAACTCGACATATCAAAAAACGCTGACACCGTTTTTCAGGAAATTTATCTCGGAATTAAACTATTTTGAACACAATAAAACGCATTTTACTTGAGTCGCCACGAGTGAAGCCCTCTGGTCTTAATTTAAAAATTCACAACTATTATTGGTTTGTGTTTATCGCAAAATCAATGACAATTACATTGTATTCTACAAATTAATAGCTTTCTAACGATATCTATTTCATTTTTGTGGCATAAATTCTGACGAATTGAGAGCGTTTTATATAAATGACCCTGAAAACCTTAACGAAGACCTTAAAGACCTGGCCAAATGCTTTCAACATTTCATTCAACATCCTTCAACATTGTTGAATTCAACATGTTGAAAGCGTTTGGCCACCAGTGGCGTAGCCAGGGTTGACCAATTGGGCGGGCACGAAGTGACATTTCTAAAGAAGGGAGTAGCATGCCCCGGAATTTTTTTGAAATTTTGGGGTTTTGAAATGCTATTTCCTGCATTTTAGGGAAAGAATTTGTAGAATTCTGATGATTATAAAATTTATAAAATACAAAAATTAAATATTTACATTATTTTTTTGGAGGATTGCGGCAAACCTTTTAGTCAGTTTGATTATGTATTTATTGTGCATACACGTATGTTAGTGAAAATAGCGTGCGGTATAGATTCTTTAGTCACGAGTACACAAATCACGCAAGGAAAACGCGTGGCCAGGTCATGGACTAGCGTTGGAGATCAGTAGAATAATGAATGACGTCGTTGACGCGGTGAACGATGTTCAAATTTTCGTTCAACACGCGTTCAACATTTCTATTGTTCTCAAAATGTTGAAAGGTGTTGAACGCATTTGGCCACATGTCATTCAACTTTGTTGAACAGAGACATGCGCCATGCGGGATATTGTCGATTCCAGCTTTTGTGGTAGCCCGCGTTCAATTAATTTTCATTCATGAACGTTGAACGATGTTAATTCATTTGGCCACTCGTGCTTTCAACATTATTCAACATCGTTCAACAATGTTGAATGATGTTGAATGCGATGTTGAAAGCGTTTGGCCAGGCCAGGATGGAAAATTCCATTCAACGATGCGACAACCAAATGGTCTATATTTCATCTTTTATAACCCATGCAGATGAAAACATTTTTATCACTGCACTTTTACAAACATTCCTTATTTGTTATATAACATCAAAGTAAATAAAAAACGTGTAGTTGCCACAAATTATCGCTTACAATTTGTTACCATGCTAATGCTCAAGCAAATAATCCGTCCATGCATATTATTTCAAAAAAACTACGTGTACTTAACACAGTGAAAACAGTTAAAATTGCATCTGCGATGACATCAAAGGTTACACAAAAATTACTACTGACTATATCACTTATTAACTATAGTATTTCAAAAATAAAACTACGTACTAACACAGTTAAAATTGTTGTCTACCTTTCTTTAAAAATTATATCTCAAAAAGAGCCAAGTATATACTTCTAACTTCAATGCAACATCAATGACATAAAAAAGATCGGTTACTATATATAGGATTGCTTATTACACTAAAATGACTATTGACTATATCACTAACTACAGAAAAATTGTTGTCTACCTTTCTTTAAAATTCACTTCAAAGATTTCCAACTTCAGTGCATCATCATTGACATAAAAAAGATCGATTACTATAGATTGAATTACTAATTACACAAAAATTACTACTGACTATACATCACTCACTAACTATAGTATTTAAAAACAGAAACTACGTACTTAATATTGCTTAATACTTAATATTGCTGTACACCTTTCTTCACTTTAAAAAAGCCTGGAACCTCCTTGGCTGGCTTGGTTCGTACTATAAAAATGTGATTTAGTCTGTGAATATACACCCAATTACAGTATTACTGTGATATATTGATCAGTATACCGAAATGACCAAATAAAAATATCGTTATAATTAAAGTGCCCCTAACCCCAATTTTTTTTTAAATCTTAAAGAAATTGTAATATATTTCTGAGTAGTTCTTCGACAAAAACTTTGCATTTGGTTGAATTCCCTATGCCTGGCATCAAGTTGAAGTTAGAGCTCTGTGGTTCACGACCGCGCAAGCAAAAAATAGGCATGCTACGCATGCATGTGTCCACCGCGCAGTTGCACTGTTACCTCGATCGGGTCTTGCCCCCAAACCTCACTGGCTATTACATTGTCAAGAGTAATCGATAATTCAAGGCTTCCAGTGTAGGCAAATCAAAAGTATTATCAACATCAATAGTAAAAGGAATACGATTATACTAATTTAAGGGTGAATCACAACCGCTACTGCGAATGTGGATTGAAATTTGAAACCCGCGTTTCCAATTGACTGTGAAACTTGCTGATATTTCGAAACTCTTCGCTTAGAACTTCACAAAATTTAAGAAGAATTAGAACACGAAATTTACGGAGCATGGTAGTTTAAAATTTTAGTTTAAAGTGTCTGAGCGTCAGCGAAGTGAAAGATTGTAAACACAAACCCGGAGGCGCACGGGAGTAGTTTGGAGTGAACACAATAAAGTAGAGTGTTTATTTAAAAGCTATTGTATTTCGTGTAGTATAGCCTAGAACTTCACGAAATTTACGAAGAATGCTATATTGAACATGTTCTTTGAAAAGCGAGATACTATATTTGTTCTGACCCTATGTATCTTCGACTTTCGGTGAATCCATCAATCCAAGTAAATTTCTGGAATACCTGGCGTTGACTCGACTGGCGATCATGTCACGATAGTCGTCGAGTATGATGTATAAGTGAGGTCCATGACAAGCAAGTAAGCAAGCAAGATCACGCCGACATAGTGGCTCCCGCTGAAGGTCAGCGGTGGCCACAAAAACTGGGGAGAGCACAATTTGTGACGAAGATTCCGGAACGCCCAAGGCCCCGTTTACACTATTACGGTACGGTGGAGGTCGGGATTGGGGTCAGCGTTCCGTAGCAAAAAAATCGGCTGTTTACACTGTTGCGCTACGCGCGCGACACATTTAGCGCGTGCGCAATGCTTTGCTTTTTCACTTCACTTCAAAATGGCCGAGAGCACTGAAAGCAGACGAAGGAAATCCACAGATCAGCCGTCATCTTTGGATGGTAGTACGCAACCGAAGAAAAAAGTAAAAGAAAATTCATTCTCTTGGACCGATAGCGAAATTCAGCTACTATTAGAAACCGTAAAAGAATTCAAAACAAAGCAGGAATACAAAGGTATAGACTGGAACAGTGTACGAACACGCTTCGACGAAATTCGTGATCGTTTTGTCAACTTATACCCAACAAATGGAGATGAAGAAGAGTACCCTCATGGTAATGAAATTGAAGTATTTACTAAAGAACGAGTACTTCTCAAGCTCAAAGCTATTCGGTTGGGCTTCAAGAAGGCATTGGACTCTGGACGGGTTAGTGGTGGTGGTAGGAGGTGAGGCAAGCGTAAGCAGAAGACAATTGTTGTCAGATAAGTTGAAGGACTATCGAGGTAGTAAACTCAAGAAAAAGCTCCCCATGGAAAGTCAATTGGTTACAATTGCCAAAGAGGATATGGAATTAAAACGAAATATTGTTGATCAATTGAAAGTAGGTGACCAGGAGCATTCAGAATATGTAAAAAATTTGGGTAACACCATGAACCAAATGACCCATTGTATTTCTTCTGGATTTCAGTTACTTACTAATATTTTTCATCAGCATCAGTCTATGATGAACATGCAATCTCAGCATCTGGCACCTGTACAGCCTTTTCTACCTTTCAATAATAATTATCAACAACAAGCTCCTGGTTTTGCTCAACAAACTCCTGGTTTTGCTCAACAAGCTCCTGGTTTTGGTCAACATGCTCAACAAGCTCCTGGTTTTGGTCAACAAGCTCCCAGTTTTGGTCAACAAGCTCCCAGTTTTGGTCAGCTGGCTGATGAACAGTCCCCACAAGATATACAAACATTACAAAATTAGAAAACTATGTCATACAGTATATTTTATTTAAGCTGTTTTTGGATATGTTCTATATATTCTATATATAACATTGTTCATATTTAACTTGTTCTAATTTCTTATGTTATTACTGTTAATATATCAAGCAAACTTTAACTGAACTATGAACTGACACACTGTTCAATTCACATTTGCTAAATTTATGACATACCATACATTATTTGCATAAAAGTTAACAGAAGAAACTCAACTGTTCATATTATTTAACTAATCATATATTACATTGTTGACAGTGTTCTCTTGTGTTAATGCTATGCACATTGTTTTGCCAATTTTGGGCACTTTGTAGCCCAGTACAGGAATTTAGTTAGGGGGTGATTACATGAAGATTATCAGCCCAGGCTGAAATATCAGCCCAGTTAGGAGGGCTGAGTTTTTATTGTGATTACATGAGCAATTTCAACCTGGGCTGACACCAAAATTTTAATCAACAAGACGCCCGCTAGTCGTGAACTCGGGCTACTGTGGGCTGGTGCCTTGCAAAATAATATAACAACAGCAGTGCTGTTTGGAGTTAATGGTTGAATTTGATGCAACTTTCAGTCAATTGACTGTGAGTATACTGGTGTACCAAAACATTGATTTGGCAGCCATACCGGTCTGCCAAAACATTGAAATGGCAAAACAATGAAATAGTGGCAATACTGGTGTACCAAAACATCTAAATGGTGTCCATAATGGTGTACCAAAACAATGAAATAGTGTGGCCATACCGGTGTACCAAAACAATTAAATGGTGGCCATATTGGTGTACCAAAACAATGAAATAGTGTGGCCATACTGGTCTACCAAAACAACGAAATAGTGGCGATACTGGTGTACCAAAACAATGAAATAGCAGCCATACTGGTGTACCAAAACAATGAAATAGTGGCCATATTGGTGTACCAAAACAATGAAATAGTGGCCATATTGGTGTACAAAACAATGAAATGGTGGCCATATTGGTGTACCAAAACAATGAAATAGTGGCCATATTGGTGTACCAAAACAATAAAATGGTGGCCATATTGGTGTACCAAAACAATGAAATGGCAGCCATACTGGTGTACTTAAACATTGAAATGGTATATATTTTGTGGAAATATCAAATATTTGATTATGTATATTTAGGCTAACCAAAATAGTTTACATAGATATCTCGCACAATCTTTCCATTTCGTTGGTTGACTGTGCGATCTTGACTTTGACTGGCAGCTGGTGGCTGAAATTCTCTGTCATAGGCAACAACTGCACCAACTTGTTGGTCATGAATAGTTTCATTTTTTAGCTCACAATAATTATGCAGAACAAAGCACGAATATACCACAGTGGGCAGATCGGTAAGATTTATATCCATTGCTCTTGTGAGTACTCGAAATCGTGCCTTCAACCTACCAAAGGCACACTCTATAACCATTCGGGATGCACATAGTCGGTAACCATAAAATTGCTCTTTCATGTTGGTACCACCATTTGGAAACTCTTTCATGAGGTATGGTAAAAGTGGGTAGGCTGGATCTCCCAGAATGCAAACTGGAATTGGATCCTGTCCACCCACAATGACTTTTGGGCATTGTGGAATTGTACCATCTCTTAGTTTCCTAGTTAAGGAAGAATTAGCAAAAATCCTTGCATCATGTACTGATCCTGGCCATTGTACATCAACATCAAGAAAACAACATTTATAATCACACAATGCTTGAATGTTTAGAGAATACCTCCCTTTACGATTAATAAAATCCGAACTGTTTTCTTTGGGTTGTTGGATGTTGATGTGTGTTCCATCAATAGCACCTATGCATTGTGGGGAACCGTGTCTCGAATAAAAACTTGAGACATGGTTTTCAACTTCTGCAGGTGTTGTTGGCAGGAAAATATATTTTGGGCCAAGAGCTGTTATTGCTTTACAAACCTGCCGTACTGTTATCGATACAGTTGCAACTGATATACCAAACGCATTGGCGGTTTTTCGATATCTTCCCTCGTCTGACAGATAGTAAAGAGTCACTGCAACCTGTTGTTCAACTGATGAAGCCTTTCTTAAATGGGTATTTTTCTTTTGTAGAAACGGTTTCAGCTCTTCGCACAATTCCATGAAGCTGCGTTCGCTCATTCTAAAGTTTTCTTTCCATTCTTCCGCTGCTACAGTCCCGGTTATAAAGTTCTGCCACCATTTGTTCGTCCTTCCTGGCCTGACCCAAAACCTTCGCTGCTTTCTTTGTTTATGTCGGGCTTGCTGCTGAATTGAACCGCCGCTGAGGATTAGCATGCTCAACAGGCGTTTTCTTTTACGTCGGTGACGAACTGTGCTCGAAAGCACGGAGCAATAGCACACTTGCATAAAACCAGACAAACTTGCTAAAATTGTTATAATGGTTGAAGAAAGAAGAACAAAATATTCTGGCGCCATATTTTCCCGCGAACATTTGAAACGGATCTGTGTGTTTACACTATGACGCTACGGAAATTTTACAACAGCGTAGTGATTTGCAGCCGGAGTGCTAAGCGTAGTGACTATTTACGGCAAACTACTCCGGAATAGTGTAAACACAACAAAGAAACGTTTCGATTTTTGAACGAAAGACTGACCGTACCGTAATAGTGTAAACGGGGCCCAAGAAATATGATTAGCAGAGAACCCGTCTTCAACGTCGTGTTGTTTATAATTTATATTGTAGAATGCCTGGCCACTTTTCAACATGCATTCACAGGAGAAATAGGAGTGGAAGCTCTTTACAAACAGTTTAAGCCTTAAGTATAAAGAATATGTTTCTTTTTATTATAAATAGGACGAGCAATTTTAAAGCATGAAGCAATTATGTTTAATAGATTAATTTGGAGCGACTATTTGTTTACCTCGTTTTTTAATACGTCTGTCGCGGATTTTCTATCACTTTATTTTGGCTTTATAAACCTAAAGATCTTGCAACATTTCACAATATCATGAACTTTATCGGACGACAACAGGAGACTTATTTAAGAGTTCTGATATGTGAAAAACTCGGAAATGGATTTCATACGAGATCGAAGGGAAGAAGACAAACAACCGAATAAAGCTGGCTATTATTAAATGCCGCTAACGATTATATTTCCAGCAAAGACTTCAGACTTGTGAGTTGTTGACATTCGTGTGTACGTTTTCCCCGCTAACATGCATGTGGCGCATAAAGTTTTTAATGTTTCGCTCGTCCGATTTGATTCTTAACAAGTGTAGAAATTGTGATGTGTCTTTTACAAATCGTCAGCGATCCCTATCGCTGTAAAGAGCATGAACGGTGTGTCAAAAACTACAAACGTATATTCGTACTAGAACTATAGCCACTAGGCGTTAATATAAAACAACCAGATCAAAAGCGTTCGATTTGCTTTCTTTTTTCTGAACAATTATTGCCCAAACAAACAATAACATGAAGCGACGCACCTTCCTCCTTATTGCCAGTATTGTTGCAGCGCCCGAAATCTGTATATTGAGGATTTTTAAAATTGGAAAGTTCAACTTCGTGAATAATCGCATTGTTGTTTGTTGATACAAAATCTAGGGCGTTCCGGAATCTACGTCACAAAACGTCACAAATGGCACTAAACCCATGCCCCTTGGAGACTCGGTCGTGAACCAACATGGCCGCTATTTCATGCCGATTTTCGAAGTTTCAACTGGTCATAGAGAGTTAAGGATTTACTCAAATTCAAAAATCTTTTCAAGGAAATACTTAAAAAACACTAATAATGTTTCTAAGATTAAAAAAAATATTTGGGGTTAGGGGCACTTTAAAATGCGGTATTTGATGTCTAAGAACGCATAATTTTTCTAGTTTTCAAAGCTGACAAAACCATAAATTGTCACAGGAACTCGGGAAATATATACAATATCTGCAAAAATCTACTTGTTCGATAGTATAGTATCATTACTAACTAATTAATAAACGGCATTACCGTGCAAGATACCGCGGTATTTCTCTGTGGAAATACCGTAATGAGAAAGTTTTAAATCCGCCCAATGCTGTCCACTATATAGCGAGTTTACCGCCTACTGGCTTTTGGCTTGCAGTATAGACTTGTAACAAGCTTGCGGGCTATATAGCTGTAACAATGGCGTTTTTTCAACTTGTTACAAAATTTAGAAAATACTTGTTGCAGACTTGTTTCAACAACGTTGTTACTTGTGCGTTTTCACAAGTTACAACCGTTACAAAAGTCGCCGATGCCACAACAGTTCATATAGAAACATCGATCGCCGACAGTCGTCGATTTTCCCCTAGTCCTATATAGATTCTTGCGACCTAAAAGACCAAATTAATTCCAAAAACCGGCCAATTCTCTCCAAAAAGCTCTCGATTGTGTTAAAGCAGTCTACCAAACGGTTACCTCGAAGATTTGAGTGCCGTACGCCAATTCAAACGTTCGCAAATGTCGTTGAACGTTTACGAAATATGAGCTATACATAAGCGGCGAAGTTACTGAACGTGTAAACAGTAATGAAGTTTCAGTCATACAATTTGTTTTTTAATTACTATACTTATAGCAAAGGTCATTTGAACATTACAGAAACCGAGAAGTCCTTAGTCCGAGCGAATCGCCGACTGAATTACAACCATTATAGAACTGTATGGAAACCAGAAAGCTTACAAATTCTGCTCCACGCCGAAATATTCAGCCTAGTAAAAAATGAGTTTAATCCGTGTAATTTTACATCTATTTGAGTTTTAGATGCGTCGATACGCCCGAGTTTAAAATCGAATATAATCTTGGTGGTAATTTAGACGTGGTTGCAAATAGAAATCATGCAATATCCATTAGCCTAAACATGGCCCTTGTATACACTCTATTTGATGCCATTAGACCAATTCCAGCCCCCCCCCCCCCCCCCCAGCTCTGGAGCTAATTAAAGGCGGTTTTCCACTAGGCGAAAAATGTCGCGCGAAGCGACATTTTCTTTTGTCTCGCAAGCTCTCGAGTGGAACTAATTAGCCAGGACAAAAGAAAAATGTCGAGTCGGTCGACAAATGTCGCCTAGTGGAAAACCGCCTTAAGATCGCCATACTTTAAGTTGTCACCGATGTATAAATACTCTCCTTCGCAGCCGTCAGTTCGGGTTCGTTCTCACTCCCCCCAACTACCGGCTGCTTACCCGAGTAGCAAATTCCTTTCCAATTGTTGACCAATCAGAGTCAGACTTCCAATATCCTGGAAACCTGACATCCGACATTGAGGCTTGAGTTGAGCTGACCGTTTTAATGTTTGAACCAATATTTCGAAAGCTATTGCGTATAGTTTAGTAAAAATTTTGCGTAAATAGAATCAATAACATATTTACACAACCAGCAAGAACATATTCATAATACCATTCTTCGTAAATTTTGTAAAGCTCCAAGATATAGTAAGCGAAATATTAGCTTTCAAGTAAACTAATTCGGGCAGTCGGCCAGTCGCATCAGACACTAAACACCTTTGAGCTTTTGCTTACAATCTTAAGTTTCTCTTAACGCCCTTACGCTTTACACTGACTTTCACGCTTATCTGTTTGCACAGGCAGCAAGAACATAGTTAAAACAATATACTTCGTAAATTTCGAAAAGTTCTAGGCTAAACTTTTCAAAATATTAACTTTCGACTAAACAAATTATACACAACACCAGCCCAGGATGGCTCTTACATTTTGCACGACAATGGTGTAATTTCATTGATCTATGTACACAAAGGGAATGGAATGTAGCTCTCGGGTAAGCAGACGTTATTTGGGGAGGTATAAGCGAGCCATAAGAACGTCTGCGAAGGAGGCTAATGTATAAAATACAATAAAAAGCACAACTGAGCTTTTGTTCTGTCTCCTGCATGGTACTCTGCAAAACATCATCGTGCAGAGCTTGCATGCGTACTGAATTATTAGTATCAGTATGGATTATAAGAGGACTGGATAGGAAACTAAATTGATTGGTTAAATCGAATTCACTCAGTTTGCAAAATGGTTGAAACCTAGTTGCAAATTGTGATGTCACGAAAGGCGTGAGTATGTTTGTTTTATTGAGGTTTCTAAGTGAACTTTTCCTCAAATTCTCACATTTAGATGACTATGTTGACGTTTCAAATGATTTTATCGCCTTACAAACCTGCCTATAAACCACAATCGAGTGTTCGAGGTAAACGTTGTTGATCTTTGTTTTGATGTTTTCTGTGTTGTTTCAAAGAAACTGGCGTCGCAAAATAGCACTTTGTTTTGCTTGGAATTTGCAATGCATATTTTAACTAGTAAACCTTGATATTTTCTTTTAAAATGAGTAATAATAGACGGGCATTTTATCGTAATGTGGCTTTGTTGTATTTACAGACAGTTCGATTACCATTTTAAGCTGTATTAATCCTAAACTTTGAATACAGTAGAAATTTTTAAGCTTTTCAATTTCAGCCAGGTTGGTGTGCACACGCCATCAAGTTTCCTATCCAGTCTTTTTATTACTATCCATGGTATCAGTAAACGTCATTACAAAGATTGACGAAAGTCTAACGCCCGATTTTATCACGTCATCATGCTCTTGGAATTTCAGGATTCACAAAATATTCTAATCGGTTCTAATTTTATAGAAACTTATGAAATTATATGATCAATAACATGGTATAAATGATTGGCATTGTGCCATACCCCCATAAGGGTCAACCTCTCAACAACACCTGCATGGACATCACTTTTTAATAATAATTATATAAAACATATTTTCTATAAAATTCGTTCTTTTATTTTTTATCATTTATATCATTTACATTATGCTATTGATTTTATTTATATATATATATATATATATATATATATATATATATATATATATATATATATATATATATATATATATACATATATGAGATATAGAATGATAGTTATTAAAAAGTGCTGTCGATGCAGGTGTTGTTGAGATGTTGGCCCTTATGGGGTATGGCACGATACTATAGTCATTTATCACTATGTTATGTTGATCATATAATTACAAAAGTTTCTATAAAATTAAAACTGATTAGAATCTTTTGTGAATTAGGAAGGTCCCAAAGTGTGATGACGTAATAAAACCTGATGTTAGATTTTTATCAATCTTTGTAGGTGATAACAATCCCAATTCTCTTAGAACAAAGTTAAACAAATACATGTAATTGTCAACTAATACATTTACAGTGGAAACAAATATTTCACCTTAGTAGTGCTGTTTTCTTTATATATAGTGGCGTTTGCATACAAATAATTCAGTCCGCAAGCTATATGCAGATCATGCACAGAACAGAGATTAACCAGAAGTGCAACTCGTGTGGTGTCGACATGGAGTTGGACTTCTGGTCGTCTTTATTCTGTACTCTGATGTCCTGAGCATCACAGGACAAAAGCTCAGCTATATCAACAATTTCTACATGCATGGTTGTACCCGCAAGACTTTATATCCGAAATTCTTCACCGTGCAAAGCATTTACAAAACTACCATATGAAAATGGTTATACATATAAATTTCTAATGATAACGATGAAAATTGTAGCAATCGAGGTACCAGGCGGGAATCGTAATCTTGTTATAAAAATTATTGCCCAGCAAATAATTCGTAACAAAGCCATAATAAAATCAAAAGTCGTAAGTAAGCATGATAAAAATTTTTTGGCTGGTTAGTGACGAAACGTTAGTTCGCTGGTTAGTGACGAAACGTTAGTTCTTCATTAAAAAATTTTTTATCATGCTTACTTACGACTTTTGATTTTATTATGGCTTTGTTACGAATTATTTGCTGGGCAATAATTTTTATAACAAGATAACGATGAAGATAAAGTATAAATCTAAATATATAAAAATGATTTCGCTGTTCTGAAGTGGTTATAATCAACTCCATAGTTGAAGTTTCAGCTCAAAAAATACCCATATTGTGTTAAAGAGCATAATATCAATAAAAAGTTCAGTACTTACGCTGTGAGTTGTCAGTAAGAGCATCGCCCATATTTGTGTCATCATCTGCAATAACATTGCTACAGCACCGGGCTTGAACGTGCTTTAAGTTGCAGATGGAAAAATGTGTTTCAACCAGCTTCGATCCCCTTAACTTTAGTCCGTCAAACTTTGCAAAGAATATGGTGCACTCAGAAAGGTCACATCCTTCAAGATTACACCCTGTAAAATTCGCACGGCTGAAGTCACATCCTTGCAGGTTCGCCTTCGTCAATACTGGAACTCGTCGTGGCGAATGTGGCCGATAGACAGGCTTTAAAATCTGGTTTGCAGGAAGATTGTACAATTGACCAACATACTTCGCCAACGAGCACTCTTTATCGACATTGCACGCAAAACATTCCAGAATTTTTGGACACTGCACCAAGCAATGCAAGAATTGGTAATTGCTTTGTTCTTGACTTGGTTCAGTATACTCTTCGTCAATATCTGACGCTACAAAGTATGTTCCATCGATATCAGGTGTATCGCTAGAACAATCTGCACAGGCATTACATGAGCCGTTTTTGCGCATCGTTGGACTTCCTTTACCGTCCGTCGACGTCGGAAATTTCATTTCTAGCATTTCATTTCGGTAGCGATACAATGGTACATCGCAGGTATCATCAGGTTTTACCAAATACTTGACATTAATACTTTTCAAACTTTCCCTCGTCGCACAGGTGGCTTTGCGTAAACCAGGCTTCCTAAACATATCTGGAACGCTCCAGTTTATCTTGTCATCTCTCGTCGTCAACTCTTTCTTTTTTCCTATTTTCTCAGTCAGAACCTTTCTCAAAAGAGTATTCCTATCGAAAGTGTCCCCATCCTTTAGATTGAACATTAAATCTAAAGCGTAGCACACCACGATCTCTAGTTGTCTTTCGTCCTTCAGCATAAACAACTGGTACTCGAAAATGCGACTCAGCTCTTTACCGACTTCTTTTAGGATAGATTTCATAACAGACGACACATCACTCTTTGACACACGTTGAATCACTTTGGCGTTTTCCTTATTTTGGCTTTTGTCATTTTCTGATACAGCAAGAACCGTAGCTGATGAACCCACTTCCACAGTAGTAAAATCTAGAGCAACAGCAACACCACATGCGAGGCTGGCCACTACGGTGTTCACTGGACAAATCACATTAACGGTTTCCGTTGTTTTCCCATTTCTCGGGTATTTTATCAGGTCTCCAATCTTTAACTTATCTTCAATTTGGACATTAAAATTTTTCTCAAACAATTCACAATGTTCTTTCATATGTAAAACCTAAAAAAAAAGTTTAAGTTAATATTGCGTACTCTATTCAACAGTAAAATAGGTTTAATAAACGTAATTATATATTCATTATATCTACTAAATGCGAGTATGTGTAATTTTTTCTATTCATCTGTATTCATTTATACGCATCTATACGCATTTACACACATCTATACGTCTATTCATCTACTGTGATTCAAATTCGTTCTATTCAGTAACCTCTATAGCCCCTCCTCCCATGCATATAGTGATTTTTCTATTAAGCAACCACCAATATTTAGCGACCACTTTTACGTGCACCAAGGGTGGTCGCTTAATGGAGGTTCAACTGTAACAACATACAGCTGACTCTCCCGTAAGCGGACACCCTCGGGAATCTGAAAAAGTGTCCGCACAGAGAGTCAACTGTAGTTCTGTTAATAATTGATTACGACTGCTTATTTCGCTTTCTGGTTGGACATACCTTTTTAAGATTTTTGTCGGCACCATTTGATGAGACGTCTTTATCTGCTAGATATGAAACAAAACAAATTACCTACGTTAACATTTTATGAAAACGTCAACAAAGAACACGGTTTTTATGGTAAAACCATATGTACTATTTACAGAATGAGTGGCCGTTCTGTATCGGGGTATAGAGACACGAGGCGAAGCCGAGTCGATACAGAACGGACATGAATTCTGTAAATGACTTCTAAAACGATCCGATTTGGTAAGTTCATTGGCGTAGTAATTTTTCTAAAAAACGTTGTCGAGAAAATCAAAGCAAAAGTTTATATAAATCAAGAGGAATCTGTATCACATATACAGACACTCATTAAACATGGATTTTCTTTGTGTTTTCCTCATGAATTATTAATGAGTTTTAGAAATCATTATACAAAGTATTTATGCAAACCTCTCAATGCACTCTCGTGTTTGCATTAAACTAAATAAACACGGCGCGCTCAATTTTTGAGTTTTCTCTCTCAAATTTCGCATGCACAATGATAAATCACTGCAGAAGGTAACAATTTAACAAAAATTCTACACCGTTAAAAGCTGCAGTTGCTACGAGGTGCGTTTTAAATAATAGCGCCCTTTGCGCCATGAGATATCGGCGGTTCTGGTTTCACTCCGAAGCTTCCAAAACATCACATTTCTCATCTCAAATGATAAAAGAACAAAACCGTGTTCGCATTTTTTGACAGGTATTGTATTTGCTTTGCTATTGACTCATCTTGATTTGGTGAAAACGATAGAAGAGATGCATATTACTTAAAAAATATTGCACTAAATCTAAAATGCGAACAAGGTTTTACTCTTTTACTATTCTTCAACATTGTGGCCAAATTTGGAAAGAATTGGATAAAACGGGAGCCGCCGATATCTATTTTTGTAGAGGGAATTGGAGAAATTTTCTTTCTCTGTAAAAGAGGATAAAAGATTTGGCGGGGTTTTGCCCTTTTCTGTCATTTCCCCCTCCCACACTTATAATCCTCTTATCACCTTGTACCGTAAACCAATCAAACTCAACTTGTGTGTGTTGGCAAGGTTTTCTCGATCCGCGATCAAATGGTGAGGGAAACCTGATAGGAACACTTCTTTTCGTCATGCCGGCGAAACGCCAATGTAAAGAAGGCTAGCCGCCTAGCGCCTAGCGCGAGAAAAGATTTCTTGC
Source organism: Corallium rubrum (assembly GCA_964035015.1). Classification (NCBI taxonomy): domain Eukaryota; kingdom Metazoa; phylum Cnidaria; class Anthozoa; order Scleralcyonacea; family Coralliidae; genus Corallium; species Corallium rubrum. The sequence goes on from OZ036002.1 coordinate 11,856,245, forward strand.
TTCTTCCAGCTTTTCGTTACTTGCGCTCGCAGTCATTGTTTCGGTTGTCGTAAAAGAACTGGGAGCGTCGAATTGTTGTTTATGAGAGAACTGTCTATGAACCAATGGCATTATCCGCCAGCGCTTGTCTTTCGTTCGCAACTTCCTAGCGAAACGCACCTTCTCTTTTTCCGATTAGAGCAAAATAGACTTGTGTTTTCCGTCTGTGCTCTTGATTTCAAAGGCATGGCGCCCGCGGACTCACGGGTCGAGAAAGACCACTAGTAATATACTTCTTTCGGAATCTCACTGTGTTGTTCAGATAAACGATGTCTTCAAAGCCGCAACAATCCCATTCACACAAAGATATTCGATACCCGCGAAGATTTCACGCGGCCTGTAGACTAATCGCCGATCAATGAATCATAATTGCAACTTTCGCGCCAAGAAATTCAGTAGTCGTAAAATTTTTGGCTACATCTTGGTCGCTTTTTAATATTTTCGAAAAATATTGCGGCAGTCGAGAGATTTCCAGTTTCTTAATGTAAATCAATAAAAATGTAAAATATGAGGAAATCAGTGTTTTATCATATAATGTAACCTTAAGTAGAGTTCACTGCTTTAATGTTTCCCTTTTGCCTCCCGGCGTGTCACGCAACTTGCACCAGCTCTCCAACAAAGTTCACCCGGTTTCTGGCTATAGTGAATAAAAGGGCCTAGACTGACAAACATGTTCAGCGCCCATTTTCAACATGGCAGACTTACGTCCCTGCAAGCCCGCAATGGTCCTCGTTTCATGAAAAGTAAGGTAAAGCGGTCGCTTCCATAAGTAAAAAAGCCTATATATAAATCCGCAAGCTTGAAAACTTTAAATACCATAATGTAAAAGCTTTAAAAAGACCACTTTTTTTTGTTATATACATGCAGGTCAGTAGTCACGCGTCTAAACCATGTCCTTGGAAAAAGGGCAGCAACCGATTTAAAGACAGTGCTCTTTTGGTATTTCAACAAATCTGAATACTGAATAGATAAAAACTTATCTGCGTGCTACTGAAAGTAAGTATCTTCATTAAAAAGTATTTACAATGAAATATCTTCTTCAAATTACAAATAGAAATATTTACCTTATTACCTTATTTACCTTTTTACCTTATTTACCTTTACCTTATTTACCTTTTTCCACTCCATTGTTTAATTCCCGTTCCAATGGGCATAGTTCATCTGCTTGGACTACTCTATTATCGGTCTCCGTTGAAGCAGCTCTGGTATGGCTGCCTTTAGCATCAACGTCATCCTTGACCTTCCTTATATTAGTGTTGGCTTCTAAAAATTAAACAAAACTCGTGATAAGACTGGACTGCCTATTATTTTCTCGAACATTAAGTCACCCGTCAACCGTGCTTTTTGACTAAAACATCGTCTCGCACGCAGCACTTTTACAACGTACAGCTTCTTTTTCATTTAGCCACAAATGTAAGTGATAAAATATTAATTTTTAATGAACGACGTTTCATTTGACATTTTTGCTCTTGCGAGAGTCAGTTTATAAATCCACGCGTGTAAACATAGGTAGCCCAAGCATAAAGGTCGTTAATTACTTGCATGGTTTATTTCAACCTCGTCCCCAGTGCATTTTGACTCCATGTTGGGAGGTCGGCAAAAATGGCCCTGGCATCGGCTGGTCACGTGACACCAAGAATTTTGGGGTGTTTGGGTAAGAAAGTTTATGCGGTCTTTGTGTTTCGTTTTTGTATAATACGTATACATGAATAAGAAATAAGAAATATTTAACGCTCTGCCGAATCACTCATGTGAACCTTTATCATAAATGCAACTGGCTAGCATTATTCATCATGATACTCCCCACGATTATCCAGGATACATTTAAATGTCGGGAAGAAACATATATCTAATGTTGTTCTTGACTTTAACCAAAGCTATCGTTACAATTCTTTGGATGAACTTCGCAGAGTGGATTTATTGCAATTCATATTTTGATGAATAAATTACACTGTATCTGAATTAATCAAGTTTTTAAACTGGCCAATCCGATTATAGAATCGACCAGCCGATGCCAGGGCCATTTTCGCCGACCTCCCAACGTGGAGGCAAAATGCCCTGGGGACGAGGTTGGGTTTATTTAAGATTCAAACTTGAAAAAACCTGTGTTTATCTTGTTATTGCTGGCGACGCAAAGCGATAAGCTGCCGAATTCGAGCAGAGGTGAAAAGTCGCCCCGCCCCCTTCATTTGCGAGCCTCGCGCGACACGCTACAAGCTGTTGAAGCTGGCGACAACTTTGTAATAATAAATAACAAGGTTGGCAAGTAAACTCACGCCGAAAGAAGAATGAAAACGAGAAAACAAACTTGAAAAAATATACGTACTATTCAACTAGATCCCAAGGATAGTGCAAAGTTTCTAGCAGGGCTGTAGTGGACTATATGTAAGTGCACGGCAGGTTGTGACTCGGTTCGCGCCGAAAGCGCGACAATGCCCCCCCCCCCCCACCCCCCGAAAAAAAAATTGAAATCTGGAATCTCTGAAATGCCATTTTATGCATTTTGGGGAAAGATTTTAAATAATTTTTTTGTCTATTTGTATATCAAACACTGATTTCAAATGGTGGGTTCTGGCGCATTTTGATAATGAAAGTAATTTTATGTAAACTGACCTTTTCATCGGTGTTTTCTCGCTTGTATCCCGCTTATATGTTCAAGTCACTTAAACAGTTTTTATGGCACCACCGAACGTCTATTATTATTTTACATTATATGTTACAATCCGTCGTAGTCCAGGTAGGTATAAGGTATTTATATATTGGCACGTTAATTCTGCCTTGTGTATATTGTTAAAATATTGAAAAAAATTGACTGCCAGTAAAATAATGCCACGCCCGCAACGGCCCCATCTAGTCAAAGATAATAACAATTTTTGCCACGTGTACGGACAGAGTTGCCAGCCCCGCAACCTGCCAGCCCATTTTCTTGAGCAAAGCCCAAGTTAATTTAATACACGCCAAAAGTCAGACAAACAATTCAAAATAACCCAAATTACGATCGTGTGATGATTATGTTGCTAGCTTCACGTTACCGTAGCCTCGCGAATCGTCTGCCCAATCACGCGCTAAGTTCACGCAGGTACAGATACATGTAGAACCTCGTGTAGAACTTAAACATTCATATTTAATATAGGGCCAGGGTTCTTCGTACAGTTGTTTATTGAACGCCAAATCAAAATGAGAAGATAGACTACAATCTCCAGTATACAAAATTTGTTACTGAGCTGACGTGCAAAACTGCCCGAGCGCCACTCGTGTAAAATATAAGACACGAACGAACAACAAACCGACTTCACGACATCGTCAACATGCCACACCATATTAAAGTTAAATATAAAGTTTTTAATATTTATTCGCACCTTCCGCTAGGCAGACAATAAATCCTTTCGCCCAGACCATATTTAATTAGCCGTGTACCCAAGCGTAGAAAGTCGTTGTTGCGAGAAGAAGATTGATCACGCCTTTGCGTTTCACCGCCATTGTTTTATTCGCCAGTCGTAAACAGAACCACGCGTGCGCGGTGCTATTCTAATATATTCCGGGGAGAAACTTCTTTCATTCTGGTATATTTAAAGCAACCTCGTACCCAGGGTCTTATCTCCGCTGCTCCGCCCACCGCTGCGAAAAGACCCTGGGTGCCCTGGTCTGGTCTGGTCACGTGTATCCCATATTCTGGGATATTTTTGAACTTTGTTGTTAGGGAGGGGTTAGAGAACTTAGGATTTGTCATCATTGTACGCGGAGACTATCGAGACCTATAGCTTTAAAAAAAACCTAAGGTTAGTGACATATTTTATTATTGTTTTAAAAGTGGTTTAAATTTGTAACGCAACAGTTATGTGAATGCAGCGGAAGCAAAAAAAAATACCGCATGCAATCATGATCGGAGCTGAAAATCGATTCCTGTTTGGGAAGTGATGCCGTCATGCTGATCAATAAAACACTGACCTTTTAACAACATATTAATATCACTAGTCTATATCAATTCCCCTTTGACTAAAAAAACAACAAGGTTTTTAATATGAATCGAAGTCACTCACTAATGAACCTATTGGTGAACGTTGTTTTTATTGCGTTGTTCTTGTATACACTTGTTGTTTTAAGAATAGATATAATTGCGGCCTGAGTGCATAAAGCAGTCAGAATAATAAAAAAGTGCTCAACATGTTATCAAAAATCATTAAATGTTGAATAATATAAAGGAGAAAGGATAAAGGACTGGGGGCTAATCATCCTTACTTGCAGCCAGGGGCTGAATTGCGAAGGACGCAGATCAACGTGGCCGTGTCGAGGCATATCAAAGGCGCTCCAAGCAGCCGCCATATGACAGAGTTCAGACCACGGATCACAGCTAAGATGTTAGGTGTTGATTTTATGGAGGGAGGAAAACCGGAGAACCCGGCGAAAAACCCTCGAAGCACAAGAGAGATCAACTACAACTCTACTCACATGAGTTCCAAGCCCGACAACGGGGCATTCCCAAGCGGTCACCCATCCAAGTACTAACCCCGTCTAACCGGGCTTAACTTTTTGGTGAGAGGCAGCGCGCTAACCGCACGCGCCACCCGTAGCAATCACATAACTACTGAGTATCGAACAATATTTAGTATAATGTTTATGCACCAGTCAATGTAAATCCCCACCCCCTCCAACCCGGGAAATAGCGGGGAATAACAGCGACTTGGACTTTGCGATTATAAATCCATGTCCTATATTCACGAATTTATTGGTTAGGATTAGGGGGTGTGTTGGGGTCAGGCTTTCATGAAGTACCTAGGTTATTTAGGACATGGAATTATTACCGACTTTGCGACCGGTAAACACCCCCCCCCCCCCCCCCGGGACAATAATTAAATTCCAATGTCACCGCATGTCCTTGCTTTATTAAACATGTATCTTTTAATGAATTAATGTTCCAAGTTAACTGACCAAGAACAAACAACATAAAATTAATGTAGAATTTCAACATTACTTCTTTTTATATTTATATTTATATTTATATTTACTGTGTTAAGTCTTAGTTGGAGTGGAAATACTTACACTAGTCACATGGATTTTCCCAAGAATATGGGGAAAAGTATTTGATTAGTCATTTTATAGTGAACTTATACACTGGTCTTATTGGAAGATGAAGTATCTGTAGATGCCTGTACATGTCGACTCCATTGTTCTCCCACTGGCACAAAAATAAAAACTGTGCACTGGGCATGCGAGGATTGTGTCATCATCGTCAATTTCTGTACCACCCTCCAAAAAAAGTGTAACATTTTTCTCCTTTATTCCAAGTTTTTCTTTTCCTGAGAACAAAACAAAGATGTTTCTTGCAGTGCATCTAATGTCCAAGCAATATTAAACAATGGCATTGCATGGAAGCTGTTTTGTAAATTTTATTTTAAATTGTAAATAGTATTTATAAATATTATTATAAAATAACCGGAAGTAAAGGAACGACAACACGCACTCTGATTGGCTATTGAGTCAAACAAGCGTGCCATTATAACTCCATAACGGCACGGTACACGAGATACTTCGCGACGATTTTGTCGTTTTTGATGAATTTTATGTTGATTTAATCATCAACGAAAGTCAAAAATTACTTGGATATATGTCTAATCATGTAATTAACACAGGAGAATGTTTTCAGTGCAACTTTAAGTGCATTTTCATCGCTAAAATCGCCGACGTGTTGTTTTGACAGGTCAAATGGTCCATGAATCAACATGTAATATATTGTATAATATTTGGTTTACAAATGATTCAAACACACCTACCTTTCGTTGCAAGACTTTCCAATGTGTCAGCCACGACAGCCTTCTCTAACTGTCCGTAAAAAAACTTACAGAGCATCGTAAAATGAATTCAAGTCAAAGTCTACAGTATATTGACCAAGAACGAAGCAGCCATGCGGTCCTGTCAACCTCGTTTTCTGGGGCTTCGCTCGGTTTTCAAAATGGCGGTTGTCAACGATGAAGTGGTGAATTCCCCGCTGTTTTCCCGACCTACTTGGCGAGGCAGCGAGAGCGAGCGTATTCCCCGCCTAGCAAGGGAACGACAATGTAGTAAATGTCAAGTCATTGTCCCCGCCATTCCCCGCTATTTCCCGGGTTGGAGGGGGTGGGGATTTACATTGACTGGTGCATTACTTCGTAAATATACATCAAAGCCCAACGTGTCAGTACATTTCGATTGAAACTTTGCTCTAGTCACTTTAACACATTCTTCTATTCCTTATAATACCTAATGTGTTTCGTAATTTACCAATACTCTCATTGTTATTTAGGTGTAATTTCGTCTGGTAGTTAATTCTGCAACTATAACAGATCTAGAATGCAAACAATCAATTCAAATGCGGCGCAACAAACGTTGTTCTTTGAAAACGGTTTTAAAGCAAGACGGTTTGGTGAAGCAAACTTCAAATAACACATTGGAAGGTGCTATATATAAATCAACCAATAAAAGAAATTAACATTTCAAACATTGTCTCTCCAATTATTCCGCGGTCTTCTTTATAGTTCCTACAAAAGTACAAATCCTACTAGCCCACTCCCAGTAAGTCTGCGTGACATGTGACCAGCCCAGACCAGGGTCTTTTCGCAGCGGTGGGCGGGGGCGGGGGAGCGGAGATAAGACCCTGGGTACGAGCTTGTATTTAAAGATATCCACGTCTTTCAAGAAATACCCATAGATAAGGTACAAACCTGTCTGTTATCGCTCTTTAGGGCTTACGAGATTTAAGCGACATAAATATTTGTCGTCTATGAAAGACTGATACTAGTGTTTCACATTTTCGCTGGTTTTAGCCTTTCAGCTACGACAGTATGTATGTCGTTAAACCTGGTAAGTTTACCCCCCGAAAATTTTACACTATCTATGTATCTATGTATCGTATGAATTTTCGCCACTCATCACAATACTGAAAAAAAAAATTTCTGTGAAACTTTGCAGTAAAAATCACAAAGAAAACCACCGGGAAAACAACACTAACGTATAAAAACGGATAAATTTACTAACTTGTCAGCAACTTTTGTTGTGAAAAACCGTTCGGAAAGGCCATAAATTATTGAATGTTTACAGTACTTTGCCGAAAATTTTCGCCGTGACTACGGTTTCTTATATGCGGGGACTTACTATATAGCATGCTAATAGTTATTATACTATAATTTAGGCATTTTAGAAGGTGCTTCAGAGGAAAGCAATAGGAAAACCCTCCCCGTTAGGAAACCTTCACTTCCCTTGTTGGAAAAAATTCACTTATTAAAAAGTTATTTTGAGTCTATCTACATGCACTCTACCTTCTTTAAGCCCCTGGTCTAGAATTTCTAGTACATCTTCTCTTTTCATCGTCTCCAGTATCCTTCGCAATTCTTTCACTGTAGCCTCCCGCTTTTGTCCCCACCACATCAGTACTCGTTGAGTTGGTTCTTGATTTTGGGAGATTATATTTAGGTCATCATTTGACATGTCGATCTTAGCCGCGAATTCCCTGAAATCACCGCCTAGCTCTTGACGGATGTCCAACTTCCTGCAAATCTTTTGTCTAGTTAAAAGGTTGAGCTTGTTGATCGAGAAATCTTGATTCGCTAATTGAGAAAAATAAATAAACGGAAACTAATCAGATAACAAGGCGTGATCATTCATCTCATTGGAATAATTGTAGAAGCTGATACAATCTCGATTTTAATGGGCTAAAAGCCAACAGTAAATTATGGATGTTTCTGCAATCAACAAAAAAACACAGAATTTATTGTAGATTTTTGTAGTGACGAGCTGGCCAGCGGTTTAAACAAAACAAACATGGCAGTCACATGGCAGTCATAAAAAGAAAGAGGCAGCAATGTTCGTTATGAAAAACTATATCCAAAGACAAAGACAAAGAAGACTTATTTCATAATTATGGTAATTAAAATAACTTCTGTTCACAAACACACACAAGCTACAAAGCCTTCTCATCGTTGACTAAACACAACTGGCTTCGTCTTCAAATATAGAATAATCGGATAAAACTTTCGTACATTTAATACAACTGCCTGAATCAATCAATAAATAAATCAAATTTTATTTAAACCCCTTACGCCCAAGAGCTAAGAAGAAGCCGGTTCAAAATACGTACGTGTAAATAATCTGTAAATTGCATACTAATACTATACTAATTATTAACTATTACAAGCTTTAAAATTTAAACCTAGAATCTAGAATTATCATAAAATATCTTAAAAATATATTGAGTATATAGAAATACAGTTAGTAGTAAGCTTAATTATTAAAGAATAAAAGTTTAAAATTGATGGATTAGTAGATGGCTTTCTTAAACTCTACTGTTTCTTGAATTTCCCTAATGTGGACTGGCGGGCTGTTCCATAATTTACACGTAATATACGAGTAGCTATTTTTCATCCAGTTAAGATTAAAAAGAGGTACGTTGTTGTAGTTTAGTTCCAATTCCTCTCAAGTTATAATATGATTCTCTATATGCAAAAAAAATTCTAATATAGGATGGACCATTGGCATGTAAACACTTATGAAGAAGCACAAGGCATTGAAAGTATCGTCTGTGTTCTAGTGTCTTGATCTTTGCCATGTTCAGTAGGAAATCATAATTAAATGATTAACCGTGACCTGTTAGTGTTCTTAGAATATAATAATTAGCATTATCACTTGATAAACCAGAATTTCAGATGTTGAAGCGTAACGGGACACGGGGTCTGGGAACGAGAGTAACTCAACACCGCTGTTACTATTTGTATTGTCCAATCACAGGTCGGAGCAATTCCTCCATTTAGCCACACGTCTTAGGAGTGAAGATCAGACCCGGATTAATCCGGCGGATTTGACACGTTTTATTGACGCCCAAACCACAACGAAAAACCAAGCTAGCTATTTGACAGAGAAAATTGTATTTGAAAGAGAAAAAAGTGAGTGAACCTCAAACTGAAGACGGTAGAATTTACTATTTTTATCTAACTTTGTATAAAACTTTCTAAAGGCTTCTACATCTATAATTGTACAATAAAACAATTATTGAAATAGGTTTTCGATGATAGCTTGTGTTACTAAGCCTCGGTTTGTGTTATCCGTTGATAAAACAAGCTATCATGCTTGTTTACGCCATAGTATACGCCACCATTATACGCTATCTTATCATATCCCTCTATCACGTGAGCGGTCTTATTGCGATTTTCCTGCAATCTGATTGGTTCTTGAGCGGTCTTTAGACACGGGTAAAGATCGGTCATGGCAAAAATTGGAAAAAAACTGAGAGACCGCGAGGAGAAGAATTTATCCGTAAAAACCTCCTGCTCGTCAATAAGTTGTCAATACGTCATCCATAGACATAGAACAGAAAATTTAACGTTTTAATTTTTATTTATAATTATTTTCATGTTCAAGGGGGCAAGATATCTAAATTTTCCTGATTCACGGTAAAGGGTAAACCTAAAGTAAACAACAACAATTCAGAAAAAAAGTATATTTTTTGAAACATTGAAAAAAGAAATAAAATAAGGTAAAGTAACATACATAAGATAAAACCATAGTCATTCAAAATATGGCCTGGAAACTCAGCTAAAGTCTTTGTTCTACGGTCACTGAACTCATTGTATTGTAGTATAACGAACAAATTATCCAATAGCACTCAACCGTATATATTTAAATATTTATAAACCTAAAATAAAGGATGTGCATGGTGTAAAGTACGGTTCCGCATAAAATCACAGTTCATTATAGGCGCTTTGAAGTTTGCCGATCTTCCAGACCATATCTATATTGACTATGATAAAACTAACCTGCAAATCGTTTTCGTTTGGAAGTTTTCCAGTCTGTTGTCAGTGGGCGCTTTCTTGGTATAAAACTATTTTTTTCTGAAGTCAGTGGAGTGCTTGTAACATCCATTTCTTCATCAATCTCTATAAAGTTGTTCAAACGTTGAATGTATAAAAATTTCATTATCGATAAAAATATACAATAAATGTTTTTACAAACAAACAAACTAACAAAACTACTGTGGAAAAGCGATGATATTGATAAATATCTCTTAGCATCAAACAGATTTATATTACTCTAATATATTCAGTTTGTAATATATTCAGTTTGTAAGTAATATATGTGCCCCATGTATATAAGCTTCTTAGTAGGGAGTTCCTATATATGTCACATTACAATTACCATGAAGGTTAAGTTGTCCAATCGATATATTAAACTCATATCATGTTTGCGGGAATTTCTTTCTCACAGGTCCATTAACAACTAATATACCTCAATAAAATTAAGTTTTACTAATCCTACTTCCGTGACGTCAAACCAGGTCTGATTAGAACTAATCATACCCGGTTTGACGTCAACGAACGTGACAACAAAAGAAATTCCCGCAAACATCGGACGGGACGTTTATTATAACAATAGAGTTGATGTTCGCGGGCATAAATGTGTTTTTGGGCATAAACGTCATTTTATGCTCGTATTATTCAATCAGAAGAAGACGTGAACCTACTACAAGAGGACATTAACTCTTTCGCCGCCAAAGGCGACAAAAGTCGATTTTAATTATTTTATTCTGTCTAACGCCAGACAATTTTACTCGTGAAGGGGAGAAGTCTGGCAGCGAAAAGGTTAATACGGCGGAGTACGCATGCGTTATTTCTTCAGGATCCTACATGCACGTAAAGAAAACTCTACGTCGGTCTTAAAACAAAACGCAATATGCAAATTAGATGGAGCTCCCGTGCGGTGGGAACTCTGCAGAGACTCTGCTCGATTAACCCCTGCCCCGTTGAGGGGGGTAGGGGGGAGCAGAGACGGGGGCTCGTTTTGCTTATTCTTTTGATCATTTGACAAGCGTTTTCTAATGCAAAATTTAACGTAGGCTCCAATCATGTCAACAATCTGACGTTCTGGGTCGTTTACGACCCCTTCGGGCGCCAAAGAGTTAACTCTTTCGCCGCCAACTTTTGGCGTAAATAACTTACGTTGTTACCGACGTTGAGGTAGATAACCTACCTAGTTCAAGATAACAGTTGCTAACAGTTTCGTGACATAAAATCAGCCTGGTATAACCGGGCTAGCTCGCCTCATATGAACGGCCCCTTAGAAGCTCGCATGGCGTTGCCTTGATTTGCTGGATGAGGAATTTGTAATAAGGCTTGTAGCAAGCCGAAGTTGTTAATCTTCGTGAACTAGTTGATGATATAGAGCCATGCCGTGGTTTTTCTCAAGAACTTTCAACCCATATTTCAGGAGTTAAAACTTGACATGGTAATTCCAGAGAAAATTGGGATCGATTTCAAAATCGTAGAAACCACTGACATGTACTTATCGCAGGAAAAAATATTTATGTAAATACAATGTGCGAGGGCTTCCCCAGTGTCGCGGAATCTTCTTTCTACTCTGGTTCGAAAGTCACAATGAGCGCGATCTCATTCAAAGGGACTGTATCTTTCTATTTAAAACATTTATTTCTCTATCACAACAATGTTGTCACTTCGATGGACAATCTCAATCTCACCATTACAAGGTTTCTTGTGACAATTATAGTGGGCCGCACCCCATTATCAAATTACTTAAACAATAAACCATTTACCCTGTGTGCGGTATTCATTACAACAATCAAACCCTATTCTATTTTAAAGTTCTCTAATGTCATTAATTATTCTAATTATATCTTACAAGAAATATATCTAACACACTCCCCCCTTGACATTAGCTAAGGCTGAGGGTCAAGCATAGCTCTTGTTTTGCAGTCTGAATCAATAGCTGCTGCACGTTTTGGTGTTTTTCGCACCCCTCTATAGGCGCCTCTGCACCATCGTTCTTCTCTAGATTCAAGTCATCCAATACCTTACAATCACTACTGACCTCTAACGGGTATAGCTTCTGCAAGGGTCTGTTAAGATAAACAGGTTTTCCCTTGGTCACTACCCTTAATTTGGCCCCTCTAAAAACGCTCATAGAAACCACCCCACCATGGCGCCCTTTCCAAATTAAATTTCCACTCAATTCTGTTTTTTGCTAAGTGTGCCACTACATCAGGTTCATTGCCTAATTTTCTCAACATCTTGCTAGCAGCCTTAAAGGTTTTTGCATTATCGGATATAATCAAACAAGGAGTACCTCGTCTTGCGGCAAATTTACGCAAGCAACGGATGAACGCAGTCGTTGACAAGTCAGTTGTCAAGTCCAAGTGAAGGGCTCTTGTGACACAACAAGAGAATAAAGCAATGTAGACTTTTACCGTCTTACCGGTCTCGCCTTTAATGAACAAAGGTCCGGCAAAATCCACACCAACCTTTGAAAAAGGCTCTACTTCTCTCACTCGAAAGTCTGGAAGAGCTGCCACAGGTGGCACACCACAAGACTTACCATGCATTTTACGACAAGCAAAGCACTTACTGAGAACCTTCTTTACAACTTGCCTACCCCTAGGCACCCAAAAATTGCTCCTAAATTCTGCCAGTGTACCCCTGACACCACTATGATACACCCTCTCATGACAACGCTCGATCACCAAGAGTGTAAATCTGTGATCTTCTGATAAAATTATTGGTTCCTTGACTTCTATATCTAAGTCTGAATTCCCCAGCCTGCCCTTGCACTTCGTAATTCCATCGAGGTTAACAATACTTAAGTTTTTGACTAGTGTCTTAAACCTTGTAGTAGCCTTCAACTCTGTCTGCACTTCTTGAACCCACTCTTTCTCGGCCTCAACTATCTCCTCTGTCCTAACCTCACCTGTTCTCTTCACTTGCCCTCTTCTTTCAGCTCGTAACTTAAATATAAACCGGAACACTAATGAAGTTACTCTAAGCAACTTATCCAACTTACTGTACCGATTGATATCTATGATACGTGAGATACCTAACACTTCTACCTCTTGCACTGCAAAAACTGAGACCTTTTTTGCTTCTTCTAAACTTTCTGGTGTTTCCACAATTACATGCTTTCCCTTTTGAGGCCATTCCTCCTTGGGTTGCATTAGCCATGGGGGTCCTTTCCACCACAATTTTGACTCTTTCAACTCAGAACCCAACACACCCCTTGTCCCTATATCTGCTGGATTTTCCTTCCCTGGGCAATGGCCCCATTCTTCCTTTCTGCTCAACCGTAAAATTTCATTCACTCTATGCCTCACAAACTGCTTCCATTCTCCCTTGTTGTTTATCCAACAGAGTGCTGTCTTGCTATCAAGCCACAAATGAGTTTCAACAATCTCAACACTCTCATTCAATGCCTTCTTTACTGTGTTCATAAGCTGAGCTAGTATCCAACCTGACATCAATTCTAACCTTGGGATAGTCTGGGATTTTAAAGGTGAAACTCTAGTTTTAGAAGTGAACATTTCCATGTGAATGCTGTTGCCAGCCTGGCAGACAAAATAAATGACAGCACAATAAGCCTTCAAACTGGCATCAGCAAACCCATGCAAAGAACACCTCACTGGTACCTTACCTAAACCATACAGACACCTTGGCACTGTAACTTTACCAACACTTTCCAGATCTTTCAACCACTTTTCCAATTGACTCTTTCTCTCACCACTCAACTCATCATCCCAACCAACCTTATCCACACACAATTCTTGAAATAAAATTTTTGCACTAACAATGACTGGGCTGATGATTCCTAGTGGGTCAAATAGACTGGCTAACAAGCTTAAGACATTACGCTTTGTTGCAACCTGGTCTCTTGCCTTATCTCTTAATTCGCCTAAATCAAACTGAAGCATATCTGTCTGACAATTTCATTCCTGTCCAAGCACCTTCTCTGACCTTATAACTTCCTTTCCTCCAAGTTTAGCCTTGGCGTATATATACACATGGTCATGGAAATCCACAAACATTTTGTTTTATGAAGTCGCCAGCTCTATAAAGAATCGCTGAAGATCACGGGAAAATCGTAAAGAAGCGAGGCGTAGCCGAGTTCTCCTTAGAGAGTCTTTATCAACCTTTTCCAAGTGTTGTTATTAATAACTCGATAAAGTCTTCATATTAGAAGACGAAAGCTTTCTGACTGACGGGTTTTGACGGTCTTCCACTGTCCCAGTCTGATATAGTTTGTCGTCCGCCTTTCTTGTCTTAACGACGGGAAAATACACGGACGAATTGAAGATGGAAAACTCGTCGTTTATCGGATTTTAAAACACCCGAGGACTGACGAGTTTCTCGTCTGCTAATATAATTCGACTGAATTATTGCCGAAGAAAATGTAGATTTAATAACATGTGTCATCTGTTCGGTTCTTAGGTATCGGTCAGCGACCTTCACCATTACCAGAAGGACCCATAAATGCCGCCATTTTGAAAACGGTTTTGGGGACACTTTTCCTAACTCAAAGGTAATATGAATAGATAAGCCTGAAACACAAACACTAAAAATGTAGCATACCAACTGACTACTTACCACGCTGTGAAATGTCTTTCTCGACCAAAAATGACGACATTCCAGGAGTGGTGGCAATTAGTATCTAAAGTAAAAAATAAAACACATAATCAACCAACGAGGTTCTATAAACCAATTACAAAAATACCACAATGCATTATTATATACGCATAGCCTCAACTTTATTCATTTGAATTCTATTCCGTTGTTCTAAGCTTTTGTCTAGTTTCAAAAGAATTGAAAATAACGAAGTCGAGGCTACGCGTGTATAAGGATGCATTGCGGTATTTATGAAATTGCATGGTCTATGCCCCAGTAAACATAAATGCAAATAATTGTATTGTGGTATTATTATTGTAGCAAGACATTCAACGCTCTCGTTGTCCAAATATTACAATCCAAGTGCATGTTTGGATCACATGCAGTTGACCTAAAAACTTCTGGAACCAGGGTAACATGCAGTATCCAAACACGGAAAAAACATTAAGTATAAAATTTCTTTAATAAATGAACTGACTTAACAAACCCGCAAATTTAGTCGAAAAAACATGACGCAAATTACCTCGAAATTTATCATCTACCAATCACACCTCTCCTTCTATCACGTGGGTGACTGCATGAACACCTTGTTGACGTTTGCACACAAGATAAGCAAGCAAAATGAAAAGCTAGTGAGCTAAAACTAGTTTTGTCTTAAAAATTAGATAAAATTAGAAAAATCAAAAATTAAAGATAAAAAATTAGAAAAATTAGATAAAAAAATCAAAAATTAAAATATATTTGAAATTACAAAAAAGCAGCGATCCCAGCGACTAGATCATGTTTTGCCATATCGTTAGCCGGGTAGAAAGCTGCTTCGTGTATTTTTTTAAAAATTCCGAAAAAAATAGACTTTTTCTTGGGAATATTTTGAATTTTATGCAGAAAGCGCATGGATATTTTACTTGATATCGATCTGTCTTTTTACTAAGTATAAATTATGAAAGAAAAATATTTGAGGTATTTATAAGGAATTCTATTCCGTTAAGTCGCTTTCAAGACGTAAACTGAACAAACCTTTTATCTGAGTTTTCACTGTTTCTGCAATTAGTTTAATTGAACTTGTTTCTTGTTGAAACTTTTTACAGGTAAAGCCTTATATACAAGCATTGTTAATTTTAAATCTCTTTTGTTTTTATAAGTACAACAAAATTGCTGTGTTTAGATTACTCTGATTCTGCATGAGTATACTGACCAATCACAGCATACGTATTTTATAACAATTCCAACATGATTATCACTTATCACATATATTGACCGATCACTGACCTGATTCCCTGACGTTGTCTTGGGCTTCATCCAAGGTTTTATTCGTACTTGAGCATAACAATAGTTACCGAAATGGTTTCTTCCTACACAAGGTTGTAATAGGAAACGCTTGTCTTTATCTCCCAAGTTCATTCCGTCTTCAGTATTGTTATATGTCCGCGTAATCGCGTCAGGCAAAAATCTAAATTTAAAAATTATCCAGTCAATCGAATTAAAAAATATGACAACGTCCCTCAAAATCCCTGCCTTTTTATTCTTGCCAAATATACGAAAACCTATTTTTCAGAAGTTTTCAAAAAAATGTTATTTGTTGTATTGTTTTTTCCCCATTATTTTATAATAATATTATCGCGAGCAGCTCACTCTAGTGTTCGCATCAGGCTATGTAAGACACGGGCACCATTTCATATTTCTTAATTATTGTATTCTATTGTACGGTAATGTTGTTATAAAAATTATTGCCCAGCAAATAATTTGTAAAAAAGCCATGATTAAATGTATTCTATAGGATTCTATTACACTCTATAGTATTTTATTGTACATACTATTGCAATACATTCTATTGCATTCAATTGTATTCAATTACACAGTTTAACATATCTAAAGCTCTATATCTTTTCATACAAAGCCACGTTGACCCACACATGTTTATTTGCGTCATCAAAATCTTACTGCAAAACCGGAGCAAAGTTGTACGTCACAAAAAAATTACACAAAATGAACATAAGCAGTACTGTTAGTTATACCTCACGACGTTATCTCGGAGAGGAAGGTGTTTCTGTTCAGAAAGTGGCACACAAAAATAAACCTCATCGTTAGATCTGAGACGTTTTTGAAATACTTCTCCTTTGGAACCCCACTCTTTTTCCACGTTCTTAACTTCGGTTTTAGGAGCCAACACAGCCGACAGCGTGTTCGGTCTAACATTAGTATCGTGAACAGCCAAAACAATTGCTGTAACAGACTTCGGTGAAGAATGCTCACAATAATTGTTTTCTTCGATGTGTTCTAAATTTGCCTCATCATTCTTCTTGACAATGGCATCCATTCTAAAAGTTGAAGGCAAGCAAAATTTCACAATTTTGTTAAGTTATGTCGCTGCCAATTTAATTTCTGTACCATGTCCCCTCAAAAATATTTTGCTGAAAACGAAAATTTAAAAATAACTGTAGAGTTGGTTGACACGATACCGGATTAAAATGTGTGAAGTGTCATTTTAACCAGAACAAGTTGAAAGAATTGAAACAGAACAAAAACGGAATAGTTGGTGCATGAATATCTTACAAACAAATATCGTTATTTAAAATGCTGCAGTATTGTGCCATTGTTTTTCTGTACCGGTATCGTGTGAACTCAATCTATCACTGTTAATTTTAGGTATTAATACTGTAATAACTAAAGGGTTGTAGAAATTTTAACTATTTTAAATGTAGTAACTTTATCCTAGTAGTTCTAACTACAGTTTTGTAGTTAAAACTCCACTTACCGTACTGTGATTTCAACTGTTGGGCAATAGTTACTTAGGGGGGCGATTACATGGACTGGGCTGGCCCGGTTAACCGGGCTAGCCCGCTTTATATATAAAACGCATGTTGTTGTTTTTTTAACATTTCGATTACATGGCAAGCGGGATAGCCACCGGGATCCCGCTTGTCGCAACCGCGGGCTATAGTAACCGGGATGAAAATGTCCATGTAAGCGTTTTCATCCCGGTAAACCGACTAAAAAACTCTTGAACTCGCTTCGATACGCGTTCGTTTACTTGACTGTGTAAATAAATAGTGCTAAAAGGAACTGAAACAGAACATCAAAACGTTGTTCGTGTGTTTCGTGATCATAGTGAAGACTTAATAAATTAATTATATATAGTCTTCGTGAAGACGCTTTCGTGGGTTAGCTAAGACTATAACAACCTTTTTATTAATGATGGGACAAAATAAATAATAAGACTAATTAGTGTAAAACTGACGTAACATTGCCCTTATTTACTTGATAATTGCGAATTTCGATTCGGCGTGAAATCATCTACGTCAATTCACAGTTAATAGAAAATATACATGGTTTGGAAGCTCAACAGAAGTCGTTGTTTAATGTGTTTGTTCAGGTTTATGGAAATTTTTGCACTGTCGGGGTTACTGAAAATATTGTGTTTTCTGTATAATCAAGCAATCATCCAATAGCAACGTTTGGGTACAATCACTCAACCGTACTGTTTAAATATTAATAAACCTAAAACAAAGGATTTGGCACCTTCGTGTGACGACGATCGCCCCCCCCCCCCCCCCCAATGGTCTCCAAGACAGGGACGTTGCCAGGGGGGGACATGTAACTACAAAACTGATGCAATATGAATTGTGTCAGGAAATAAACTGTAAACAGTGTATTCAATCTACTGAGTGTATGCATTTTGAGTATCTATGTGACGTTTGCGTGTTTTGAGTATTTTACATGACGTTTTGGAACCTTTAGGGTCTGTAAAATCGTCCTCCAAAAGCCAGGAAATGGCATTTCAGCGACTCTCGAGTTCAAAATTTCCCGGGGAGCATGCCCCCGGACCCGCCTAAAAATTTATTTTGATTTCGGCTACCCCCCTTTCAAAATTCTGGCTACGTCCCTGCTCCAAGACCGTTTTCGTGAAAAGTTTAAATCCGTGAAGAAACTTGTAGGGGGTGTGGGGTGTGGTGGTGGGGGTATGTTTTAAGGCCAAGTGAGTAGACTAGTAATGTATTATATATAAGTAAAATGCCTCCAACTTGTTTTTACATTTACGACTTGTTTATAAATAAATCTAAAGATCTTCTGGCGTGTATCATTCTATGTTCTTGTGTTCTTGTTTGATTTCAACAAAATTATGTAATTTATGGCTTTCAGATTACTCTTAAATACTTGCCTCAAAATGCAAGAAATAGTGTTTCAGAGACCCTAGAAATCCAACATTTTCCGGGGGGAACGTACCCCCAGACCCCCTAGGAGGTCGAGGTTCTTGCCCCCCTGAACCCAAGACCCTTCAACATGAATCGTAGCTTGATTGTTAACTGCTTTGAAGTTAGCTGGGTTTCCAAACCATGTATATTTCTATTAACTATGGTTCGATGTATGACATTATATACTGCTATATGTGCAAGTATGATGTTTTAATGTCGTAATGCATGTTGTTAAGAGAAAAGATGGATATGCTAGCTCGGATATGAGAATTGAGTGTTCTTCCAGCTATTTTACTCAGAAAATCTGAGTTCCCAAGCGGGACTCGAACCCACAACCTTCTGATCGCCGGTGAGACGCTCTAACCATTGAGCTATTGGAAAATCAGAACATGCATTACGCTATTAACATATATCATCATACTTGCACATAGGAGTATATAATGTCATTGAATTCAACATACGTTCAAATCATCTGAGTTTCGTATAGTTAAAATTACTCTGAAAATCGTAATTGTAACTATCTTAAATGTATAGTAATTTCGTTTTAGTTGTTTTAACTACAACTTTGAAACTCTTGTCGTAGTGGTATTAATTATATTTGATATAGTAACTTTGTCCTATAGTTGTTTTAACTTTATCGAAACCTATTCGCGACGTCGATTGTTGGTGTCAACGACAGTCGGTATCAACTACATCAGAAACAAATCACGCTGTTTTCACTTCTAAATTGTCTCGTGAATTATTTCAAATTTGATACCAAATATTGACATTGAGTCTAACGGTTCTTCCTCGATGTATATAAATATTGTATCAGCCTTATACAATATATGCCTTGTTACATTATCGATGCGATTTCTTTTCCACGCTTGTAAACACAACAACAGTTATATAAATCGTTATCCTGGCTGTATCTACTATTGTTTTAGCATCAATGTTTATATCATGTAGGTTTAATCAATGAGCGTAGTAGGCAGCGATCTTTTATATAAAAACATAACCCTAATATGGAATAATTTGGCGACGTATAAGGAGTAAAACAGTCATTGTATTGCCGTTAAATCTTTCAAGTTTCAAAAAATAGATACAGTTTTGCCTTTGCTTTCAATGGGTTATGGATGATCAACCAATCAAAAGAAGCTGGTATATGACTCGCAGAGTGGGCATTTGTGTACTGTCTTCGCAGAGGTTCGCCCACTGTTCGACCAATCAGAAAAGGTAAATTTTGATCCGCCACGCAATCAAGCTGCGTTTTGATCCAGAACAAATTTGGCTTAATGAACACAGAAACAATGTTAGTCGAAAGCACCTTTTCACTATTCGTATATCGAAGAATACGTTCACAACGTCTTATATGAGTCTGTTTACGACGCCTTAATAAAGATTAAAATATGGAACGTCGATAGATGATGGAGAGTTTTGCTCAAGAACGAACAATTCTAGTGATTGCCTTGGCTTGATTATCAAAAACAGTAAAGCACTGGACGTTTTACTTTTCGGCCTCCTTTCTGCTGCTAAGAAGAAGAATATGTTTACAACGTCTTATATAGTTTCTCGATGCTCGATAAAGTTTTACATTGAGAATAGACAAATTTGCATTGCCCTGCACATATATAGTTTAGTTGATTATTGGAGTCTATGTGGAACTCTGGAAAAGAAAGCTTATATACATGGGACACTACGGTACTCTTTAATTTGATAGTTCTGCTATTACGTTATTACGAAGACTGTTATTGTCATGGACATGACTATATGACTTTATATTACAAGCAGACGTTAATTACTCCTGTATCATGCTTGCACAGTTTGTAAAGACTTCGCTTAAACAGTGAGCTTCATTTAGAGGTATTATATAGCTTTACATTATACAGAATGATTGTTTGCAAAACAAATAGAAATCCGAGCGAAGAATAATATGTAAAGTTGTCATGAACAATATTTTCAGTTTATGAATACATTAATCCCCGAGCCCGGGCGGAGGGCCGAAGGCCCGGACACAGAATAAGGATCAACCAGAAGTCCAACTCTCTGTCAGTACCTTTGATGTAAGCGTCCTCGGGAAATGTCGGCCTCGCGATCCCGGCGCCATTTTGAAAGTAAGTGCACCCGGGAAATTAGCCCTCTCGTCCTTGCGACCCTCGGGCTCCTGTATTCAATTACTCTTGGCCTTGGTGTGACCTTTAATTAAATTTATATTGTTATCTATCTATATAAATAATATTTAGTTAAGTAAACAAGTAATTTATTTTAGAAAACGTTTCGTTGGAGATGAAATTCTTTGACCACGAGCTTATTAAAACTTCCGTACGCGGATACTACGGGTAAAAGTCCGTGGCAAAAAAGTCCTGTACTCACGAAGCGGGTTTAACATTTCTCGATTTTGCCGACACATTTGTTTACAGAAAAAGATGGCTAAAATTTTCGGAACTACGCCTTGTTGAAATACATTGGGTACGTATGTTGTTAGAAATTTTATAAGCTTTCATTCGGTATATAGTTCAAATTTTAGTGTTACCTGTAACTTTTTAAAATGTTCAAAATGTTCTCACCATTGCTCGTAAAATAAGAATTATATAATGGGAAATGGACTCCTCACAAGTGTTATAGAATTTTGGATTTTGTTTTTAAATACTAAACGCACAGCCCTGAACAAGATATTAAACAAAGGGTACTGTCAAGTGCTATTCATGTCAGAACTTTTAATTTTCATGCTGGGAAGTATTTTAAAATATGAACCGTCTGATATGGATGAATTTCTTAAGTTTGTTTTGCCTTTTGTTGTTTTGGTGTTTACTATAACCTCAGAAAGACTTCTGGCATGAACCTAAGATATTTCTTGAACAGAAGCTAATCCAAATATGAAAGGAGTGGAAAAGTTTGCAGATTTCTAGTTGAAGTTGAAAACGTTTTTGGTGCAAATTAGTGATCATACCTTTTGAATATATGAAAAAATATTAAAACTTTTATGGTCAATGGTCAGAACATTTTGAACATTTTAAAAAGTTACAGCTAACACTATGATTTGAACTATATACCGGATGAAAGCTTATAAAATTTCTAACAACATACGTACCCGATGTATTTCAACAATGCGTAGTTCCGTAAATTTTAGCCATCTTCTTCTATAGACAAATGTGTCGGCATTACTAGTAATCGAGAAATGTAAAACCCGCTTCGTGAGTACAGGACTTTTTTGCCACGGACTTTTACCCGTAGTATCCGCATACTGAAGTTTTAATAACCTCGTGGTCAAAGAATTTTATCTCCAAAGAATCGTTTTCTAAAGTAAATTACTTATTTACTTAACTAAATATTATTTATATACATAGATAACAATATCAAGTTAATTACAAGGTCACAAGAAGGCCAAGAGTAATTGACTACGGGAGCCCGAGGGTCGTAAGGACGAGGGGGATAATTTCCCGGGTGCACTTACTTTCAAAATGGCGGACTGGCGCATGCGCATAAAAATAATGGGACACTTTTTTTCCGCGAGTTGGACTTCTGGTTGATCCTTATTCTGTGGCCCGGAGCCCGGGGAGGGTGCTAATCTCGACACGCGTGGAGTCCACTTACCCGCAAATTACCCGCATAATTACACGCAAGTGGGAAGGATATTCTGTGAAAATGTTTGTATATATATCATAGAAATAATAGACCTAGAATGCGTGCTCTGTCACGTGACAGGGGTCCCATTGAAATTTTATTTTGCCCTTATAAATCCGCCATTTTGAATTTTGAAAGGGATGGGATATATACAACATTGATCGCCTTTCAAAATAAAGAATTGGAGGAAGTTTTATAGGGATAAAATGGATACATGCATGACAACAAATCAGCCACATACACGTGAGCATAAATTAAAACAATTTGCACGAGATGCTTTATTAAACGTACTAAAACCTATAACAGCATAAGTTCAAAATTATACTCTCACAAAAAGCAACAAAAAAGATACGCTCGTGCAAAACTTGAAACTCAGAAATTGTCTGCATCAAAGCCTGTTTAAAATAAAATAAAATAGTCAGATAAGGAAACTATGAGAAAATCTTTAAAAAACAACGCATTTAAGATGTCAATATAAATAGATGATGTCGAAAAGACTGCGATGTACTTATGACAGGCACATAAACATATTTTATATTTCACAAATCACAAGCCAGAAATCCTTATTAGATTAGATTAAAACCAAAACACTTACTGTCTCCTTGATTAATCCTCCATATTCAGTATAAATCACTTGTACGGTGTGACACAGATTGGCAAGGATCGCAAGGAATCATTCAAATATAATGTATTAATATCATTCGTAAAGGCCGCTATCGTCGCTGCATGTCTACAGCCAGAGTTTGATGTTCGAATGTTTTGGCGAAGGATATTGCACATCACATGCCTTTATCTTTAAATTCACCAATCCAGTAGGTTTCCCGGTGCAAAAAACAAAGAAATTCAGTGCTAAAATACATCCATCGTACACTCCACATAGTCACCAACCGCGGTCGTGTTAAAAACTGTCAAAAAGTCCTGCGGCGAGTTCTTTTTGCCCTTATAAATCCGCCATTTTGTGGAGGCACTTTTTTGACTGACGAGAGATAGGAGCCCGCATTCTTGGTATATTATTTCTATGATATATATCCATCAAATCGCGCACACGTGCGCGGTTTAGACAACAAGGTATTGGTAACTAGCCTGTTAAATTATTTAAATTATTCAAATTATTAAAGGACATTGGCAATAAAAATTAAGTTTGTCTCATTTGAAAGAACTCGTCAAATGGTGTAAGAAGACCTTTTACAATTTTTCCGTATCTGTTTTGGTTTTGGAAATATTTTGACTAAAGTCAGCGTGCTGTCCGCCATCTTGGAATATTTTCGATATCCAAAATTATGCATGTGACGACATAACCAGGGTAAAGTGAAATTTTTATCTTGCCAACCTTATGACATTATGAGCTAGAAACTCGATTTTTTGTTGCGCTATTTCCATTTTAAATTGACCCACAACATTTAAAAAGCCTTCCGTGGAAATCTGGTCACCCGTGACGTTACCCATTTCCTAGCCTGGTAACCACTAAAGACTTCTGCTTTCCTATTGGTTAAAATTTCGCACGTTTTTATTGGCTATGAGTAAAACTGCAATCGTCATAAGTGGATTTGGCCCTGATGACGCGAGAATGAGATTAGTGGTTACCTGGCCCATATTTCTTTTGAAATTGGGCCAGGGTACTAGGCTACCCATTTCCTAGTTAATTAGACCCAATATTACAACAAGATGGCGGACAGCACGCTGTCTTTGGTCGAAATATTTCCAAAACCAAAACAGATACGGAAAAATTGTAAAACGTCTTCTTATACCATTTGACGAGTTCTTTCAAATGAGACAAACTTATTTTTCATTGCCAATGCCCTTTAAGTTAGGCAAAGTTCGGTTAGATTATGAATAATTTTTCAACGACCATGAGAGAAATCTTTGCCAGAAAAATCGGTTTACAGTTAAAATGTACACAATTAATACTATGGAAATACGAAGAAATAAAGTTATGAAGAGATGTTGCAGCGGGATGAAGCAACACGACTAGAAACTATTGAAAAAGCAAAAATAAATTGAGATAAAGACCGAAAAAGATGCCGACAAATGTGACTGGAAAAATCAAAAGGATGCAAAGATTTATGCACTGGCGCAGTATATTTTACTTAAACCAAGAAAAAGCAATGAAGAGAAAATCAAAACAAGCAGCTTTTACATCTTGAAAAGAACTTATTGTTGTTGTTTTTTTGTCAACAACAACGAAGAAACCGAACGATAACACCAGGATAAAGCAAACGCCTTAGGCAGTATTTGCAGTGACAACAAATATAAAAGCTGGGAGAAAAATTAACGGTACCTAAGTCGGTATATATTCAAAACCCTTTTAGTAACTCAGTTAAAACAGCAAAAATCTTGTCAAAGAATATAATTTAATATAAATAAATTTTGTGAAAACATCACGTAAAATATTTCTTTGCTAAGCTTTCGGCCTGTTGCCTCAGGCCTTCACCAGGCCTTCATTGCTCATCAACAGGCCGAAAGCTTAGCAAAGAAATCTTTTACGTGGTGTTTCCACAAAACTTATTTATATTACATTACCGCCATGAAAACTTTCAAAGAATTAATAATATAAATTTAGTTCCTGATTTTCGAGTTTTTCTGTTCTGATAGGTTTTCCTTTGAGGTTCAACATTAAAATTATAAGTAATATTTAAAACACGAGCAGGAGTGTTTTATCAGATTTAAAACCACGAGGGCGCAGCCCGAGTGTTTTAGATCTGATAAAACACGTGATGCGAGTGTTTTGAATGGCGTCAAAAACGATTCGTTATTTATGTTCATTAGTGTTCTTTATATAAAATTGTTATGTTCATTAGTATTCTTTCTGACGTCAAGACGTTTTATCACTGATTTACTTTGTGTTTTCCTCGTGAATTATTAGCATTAATAATTCACGAGGAAAACACAAAGTAAATCAGTGATATATTGAATAAAACAGTAATATCACAGCCACCTCGGTTTTCATTGTTCCCACACGGACATTTAATCTCTAAATAACCTGATGCAACCTAATCTTTATGCAGGTACGATTAGTAACTAATCATACCTAATGTTCACGCCAAAGTTCGCTTATGCATATAATAACTAACAAATACATAAAGTGAACACTTATTGAATTCCCAATAGTATTAATCACAACTCAATAATTTATTCACTTTGAAGTTGTTGACACCGCCAAAAGCGTTCTTGTTTTACTCTCCTTCTTCCTCGGAAACCGTAATATTACAAAGTGATAGCATGGCATTTCGGTTGATTAATGATTAAATGTCCCTCGAGCCTTGGGAGGTTTAGTAAAAGTCCCTCGGAACTTTTACTAAACCTACCTCGGCTTTCGGGTACATTTAGTCACTAATCATGGTGTAAGGTACGGTTTAATATAAAATCACAGCTCATTACAGGCGCTTTAAAGTTCGCCGAGTTTCCAGACCACATCTCGATTGACTATGTACTAAGTCACCTTTATATGAGCCTTTGTGATCATTGTTTGTTTTTAATAGCTATATTTTACTGAGAATGATAGCAGTTCATTTTTAATTCTTGTGGCACAGGTTTATCCTCAACCACTACTACATAGTTTCAAATGTACAACAGGATGTAAAGAGAGGGGAGTTACTTTACAAAAAAACAACTATGAGATGCTTATAAAAACGCATGTAAAGACTGTTATTAAAGCGGGCAAGCGGTTGTTGCGTTCATGTATTCCTAGTTTTTAGAAATATGTGTTTAATCTTTATTATTTACAACACCTATTTGATGTTGAACTAACGTTGAGTTTATTGAAAACCTGTCGATAACACATTGTTATCGACGTCGATAACGCAACGTTGATTTGAGTTCGAAGTAGCGTCGACGTCGAATAAATGATCTTTCGACAAGTATAGTAAAGTATATATGTGGTTAAAACTACCACAAAAGTGTGGCAAAATAAATTTGGTTATATCTACTACAAAACTGTTGTAACGTAAATGTGGTTATATATCTACCACTAAACTGTGGTTAAAAAATGTGGTTAAAGTGTCACTAAGACGAAATTTTCACCTATCATTTTTATTTCATCATTGTAAAGTATACCCATCTACAACCTACTGTACGAAGTCTTAACTCGAAATTCAAAAAGGAGGCGCTGTTATTGCGATTAGAAATCTTAAATTTGACGGCCGCCATTAAAATTTCCAAAGTGCACTCTAGTGTAACTCGAGAAGGCCTTTGACGTCATTTTCTCAACAACAACATCTTATGCTGTAGAATTACTGTGTTGTCAGTGAATGAAAAATAAAATATTCCATCATTCCGTCAACGCACAGTTATACAGGATTGTAGTAATGAATGTGATTATTCTGCAGGGATTGCGCAGCATATAAGCCCCATTGACAAATCGTACGAGCAAATTGGGTTAGGTTTGTTCAGAACATACGCGCCGACACGCGATAATTCATAGTTTGTTCCAATCAATTTTCCATGAAGATTTTTAGAGCGACCTTACTACAAACGAGTGTTTTTCAGCGTAGTAATGTACCTACTATTTGAAAGATTAACAAAACTTTGGAGGCAGAGCAGTCTCGAGGTCCAAGTGAACCGTCGGAAAATATTAAAGCGTAAATATTAAATAAAAAAATATTTCTTGTCCCATCACACCATGGCACATAGTAAGTTCCACTTTACTTTTATTTAAGATTATAAATATCATGTAAGTAAAGCAAACGACAATGAAGGTGGAATTTGATGTATAATTGTATATATAAAATACATGTATGTACTAACAATTCATTTAGTATTTTAATTAATACTTAAAAGAAATGCTATTAGATGTTAAAATAAACAAACTCAATAAATATACAGTCTGATTTGCAAAGCAACAAAGCGTAAATACTAATCTAAATATTTAGCGGCAGAAAACCTAAGAAATTTAACCAAAACAATTTTACAAGCTGAAGCAGTTCAGCACATTATTGATGCGCCAGCTTTGTGAGCCACATCAACAGGCCCTTCATGCAAATTGACAGAATTATAGTTTTCTAACTTTTTCTTTTCTGTCACTGTATAATTTCCAACATGAGAAAAATGCTCTCAAACTTTGAATTTCTATGTGCCAGCAGCGTCTACAGCGACATTCTTCGGACTTCACCATCTGGCATCAAATACAAGCTAGTCAGCTAGAGGCCTAGAGCCACATTCATACCACATAAAGATACAAACGAGCGCATCGTGAAAAACTTCTTCCTCTCTCTAGCAGACTAATGCTGTCTTTCTCAAGAAGAAACCACGACGTCAGAATTGAAATGTTGCAGCTGTATAGAAAATTCATTGTACTTTTCTTCGGCAATATCTTGTTAGTATTGGGCGATTATCGATCCCGTCAGCCGAAGCAATACAGTCATCGTTCTGGCAAATTCCGAAACCAGATTTGTCAAAATGGGCTATCAATACCCCAAACATACATTGAGTTCCGTTTCAATCCATAGTCAGAACAACAACTAAATGATGATGAATTCGACATTTTTGTTGTCAAATTATATGCGCTCTCGTTGTTTCTTTCTTTGTAGTCACGCGAGTTTGGGTTAAGAAAATGACGTCACAACCCTTCCCAGGTATCAATATTCACAGTGAAGAAAATTTTAATGGCGGACGCAATTTTCAGCATTTCAAACGTTTATAACTTTAAACCTATTGGTTTATATCGGTTCAAATTTTGTACATGGGGTATTTATATCCCAATAAAGTTCGTCGAAGTTAAATTTTGGCAAAATGTTATGGTCGATTTTTCGTCTTAGTGACACTTTAAATCTACCACAATACTGTAGTAGAATAAACGTAGTTAAAATATCATTAATAATTCATGACGAAAATTCAAAAGAAACGAATGTTTAAACAGGTGTTGTAAATCGGATACAGCATTGATTAATAAAACATCAATGTAACAGACATTGAAAACAGCCAATAGTTGAAATAATAATAATAATAATAATAATAATAATAATAATAATAATAATAATAATAATAATAAACTACTATACTTACTCGCAAAAATGCTCCACAGAAAATGTTATTCTCAGTCGATTCTTGTGCAAGCGTTCTATCTTTGCATTTACGTCATCTTTTACGTTTTGCCAATTGTGTTTGGCCTGGGGATCTTTGTGGCTGCGTAGCAACACTCCATATTTAGTAGAAAAGGGAAACTTAGCGCCAACAGGAAAAAACGTCTCGTTTAGATCAGCCACGTCGTCATGGGAATAAATGAGTTCAACATCAACAAATTTCAAGAAAGGTTTCTTTCGTCCAGATACCTTGATGACAGGAAAACACACCAGATCCTCATTAAGCCACGTGTTCGTATCCAGGACCTCATCCGCCGGAAACAACTACAATAGACGAATATTATTATATAATTCAACCTTTATTTCTGGTCGTACATACTTCGGTAATTTTAAAATGTTTTTGCGGTATACGTAAATGAAATTAAATTCACTGTATTTGCAGTATACATGTAAAGTTTATTTTCTAAAAGAATACAGTTTCTTCGCACTAAAACAACACGGTAATAAGACTAGGCCTGGCAGCCCATCATAGGAGGACATAAAGTGACCTGCCAAATTTTTGTATAAAAATCTAATAGTTGAAAATTAAATAGGCGAATTTCAGGGTATTGCGCGCGCATCATTGTGCAAAGGAATTGGCGGGCTCTCCACAAAGTGAGCAATGGCAAACAGACATGCTAGCGAGTCAACAAATAACAGTGTTGAACAATCAGAAACTGTATTTATATTCTGTTTATTTTAAACAGTATGTTTACTTGAGTGGAACTCGCCTATTGTGATTCATAATTATACTATATTTTCATAAGTCAAACTGCCTTTCCACGCAGCTTGTTGTTAATATTTGAAAACATGGAAATAGCATCCCATGAAGCCTTATCCTTAAAGAACGAAAGTAGAGTTTGGGTAAGCGGTTTACGGTAGTAAACGCGGAAAGGTTTTCTATTGCTGTACCGCAGCAGGATATTGGTATCAGTCGCAGTGGAATACTCTCATTGTAAATCTTCACGGCTCCAAAAGCTTTTCTTGCATGGCTTGGCATCTTTGTTAACGACTCTCTTGGCAATTTCATTTCTTTCTTTCTTGGTGAGCAACATGTTGCTCCATTTAGAAATAGTAGCTGCGTGGTCTGAGCTTAGATCTGAAAGCTCTTAGCTTAGAGTCTGATAATATAATGGGATTTCGAAACAGGCCTGGACTGGCCATTGCATGTGTCATCTTGCCATATACAGAACAATGGCTGAGTATTAAAGATCAATGGCTGACCATTGTTCCAAAGCAAAATAGCCAGTCCAAGCCTGTTTTGAAGTTGTTTTTTCGTACCCACGTTTTATTTTTTTCGGTCCGTATCCTACCAAATCCTGCTTTCTGATTGGTTAACGAGCGGTCCGTATGAGCCCGTACGGACCGCTCGAGATAATTTTTTTTAATGTGTTTTATAGGCCGTAAAATTGATCGATTTTCATAACTATTTCGCTTGCCATAGAAAAAATATATTCAACAGAGAGCTACGGGGATGCAAATTAGTTTTATTATCCAAATGACTTTGACAACTTCATGTGAAAACAGCGAATTTTAGAAGAACGCGAGAATGCTCTGAAAAAGCAAAATTTCAACGAGCGACATTTATAAAATTTTAAAGTATTATTGCTCAACGACGTATGAAAACAGTTTAAAACAGTAGGCAAAATATACATAAACTTGTGAACACAGTATTTTGAATCACTAAATGAAACTATACAGAAGTATATATATCAAAAACCAAACATACCACGTCCACGAGAGGACAGAAAAGCTGAAACCTTTTGATACTAAACTGTCATTCTTCTGTTGTCCAACGATACTCAACAAAACCGCTACGAGTCTTTACCCTTTAGTCAAATATTTTCCACATGCCAACCTCATCGTATCATGTCTTTGAAACTAAAGTTTCAAATGGTTTACTACAAGCATTTTCGTCTTCAATCTCGAACGACCCACTTTCAATTTCCATGCAGTCAGCCGGGTATTGAAAGCGATTTTCCAAACGAACAGCCAAAAACGAGCAAGCGACGAAGAATCTTTATCAACTAAACTTTAAAAACACTCGATCTTCAAGTTTTGACTGTTTTTTCATCACGAAAGACGTTCCAAGCTTCCCTGTCAGACAGCATGTCGGCAGTTGTTTACTGTCGAACGATAAACTTTGGACTTTTGAATATCACGTGAATGTCATCTCGATTACGCAATTCAATGATGTTAATTTACGTAATTATGTAAATTATAAATCGTACGATTAATAAAAAAAATAAATATGTTATTTACCGTTTTGGTCGGTCCGTATAGAGAAATATTTCCCTCGGTCTCAAAAACGACCCTCGGCCTGCGGCCTTGGGCAGTTTTTGAGACCTCGGGAAATATTTCTCTATACGGACCTCCCAGCCGGTAAATAACATATATATTTTTTTCCTTATACATGATAACAAATTTAGAGCCTTTGTCTTGAATCTTGTCTTTCATCTCTGCTAAGATTGTAAGGAATGTGCCCTGTGTTCGAATAAATAACTAGATCTGCTTTGACCGATCGTTGAAATACCTCGAACAAAAGCGACTCAGAAATTGGAGCCCTCCGTTTAATGTCTTTCTTAAAGAGCGGTTTCAGTGGTCCGGTTACACGTTTTGTGGAACTGCCCCTTCTTCTGGTTCAAATGAATATTAATATACGAGTTTTTATAGTTACAATTCTGATTACCAATAATACCATAAAAGAGTTGATATATATATAATCAATAAACCTTATTTTCAGCCACGACGCCGCGCACAGACGAGTCCAACCCGTCATTAAGACAAGCTCGTCCACGCGGAACATATACCTACAGCCGAAAAACAGTCCTAAGATTTCCAGAGCATTCAATTCCTTAGTTAAATTACACTTAAGTTTTTCAATCTAAAATGCCTCTCTACGCGTTCTTAAATATATCATATATAGCACACCTGAACTTTTAAGCGAGATTCGTTCTCTACCACACCAGCTGGGAAAGTTAGTTTCAGTTTACTCTCGTCCCCATACGATTTTGAGTAAATACAAGCTTCTTTTTGTTGTATTACAATCTCTTCGGATCTGATCCTGCTAGCAACCACCAATGTACACGTTTTTACAATGGTGGCTTTGGCAAATGGCAAATATTCAATGAAGTGACTGAAATCTGACACAATTTCTTTAGGAAGATCTATAAAAAGAAATTACACAAATTAGAAACTACAGTCGATTAATTGTGTTATAATTATCCAAAACATGACTTGAGGTATTTGTTGCAAACAAAACGTAAACTGGATAAACAAAAAATGTTTATTTATTGGAAAACTATATGCATAACAGTGTATTTTTGAAATATTAATAATCCAACGGCATACATCATTTGTCCTTTACGATACGATAGCCTTTATTTATCCACGATAATCATTAAAGCTACAAGCTTGTGGGGTCGTGGGAGCTTTATAAACGCCCCATGCAGTATTTCCTTATTTTGTAATGTTATGAAGGCAACTTGGGTACTTAATATACATGTCACATCTATTTAATTTTTTGGTTAGTTAAAAACTTTCACTCCACAACTTTTAAAAGGAATTACGCTTAAACAAAATATTTAACTAGAATATTATTATCAATCAGATCAAAATATAAGGGGCTTGGACCTAGGTCAGACGTCGAACTTTTCATGTATCCAATCTAATGACAATGAGCAAAATCCTTTGTTTATGCTAATTTGCATTAGATTCGGCACATGATAAGTGCGACGTTTGACCTAGGCCTTAGACCCCATTTACATGCCGTTTAGGCCTTGCGTTTACACGATACCGGCACAAAAATAACATGAAATGTTATATGCTGTATTTGCATACCGGCATGATTTTGTTCCGTTTTCAAATTGTACTGGCATCGTGTAAACGGGGTCTTAGTATAAGAAGTTAATTTAATACAGTACCGTCAACTTTACTTATCCTTTCGGTCTTTAAGTCTTCGCATTCTACGTTCAACCTTTGCACGACTAGGTCATAATAGTCTGCATTAGCTCCATCTTCAGCCGCCGAGTGAGCGAGAAGAACTGTGACTGGTTTTTCAAAGGCTATTCCCTCCGGTTCAATCTGAAGAATCCTGCTACAGAATCCATCTCCCCATTTCGCCTTTACATCGCAGTATTTGTACCTCACGCGACTACATGTTAAGGTGACTGGCTCTGAAACGGTATCAGGAGGAAACTGGAGAAAGGCACTAGCAGTGGAAAAAGCAACACATCCTCCTTGTTTATCGATCGTGATCCTAAAAATAAGAAATTGTGATTAAAGTGCATATGAAGCAAAAATTAAGTCTGTCTTATTTGAAAGGGCACTTAAAATAACAAACATGCAAAATAACAAAATAACTGCAAAATAAAATCCTTTGCAGTTTTTCGTTTCCTTGCGTCGTTTTTGAGATATTTCAGTTTGTTTGACATCCACATTAAACATCTTCAAATCACACGTACATGATGAGTTATCGCATCAGAGGTTATATATCGTTGCTATTATCAAATCAAACGAATTCGAAGGAAGCATGCGGGTGTATTTCTCCCACAAAGCCAAACATGTAGATTTTTAAGTGATTATAACTGACAATAGCAAAGATATATAATTCTCTCTGATAACTCATTATGCTTGTGCGATGTCAAGATGTTAAATTTGCATATTAAACAAACTGAAATATCTCAAAAACGAAGCAAGAAACAAAAAGCTGCGAAATATGTTACTTTGTCATTTTAAGTGTTCTATCAATTTAAGACAGATTTAATTTTTTGCTTCATAGATACTTCAATTTATCGATGAAACAACACAATGATTTCAAATAAACAAATCTAGCAAGAATTAACTTCAAGCGTACAAAAAATGTTTTAAACACACTTCTGATATATCCTTATAAATCGTGTTTTTTAACTTCCCCATTACCGTTATAATTCGGCAACCGTGTTTAATTATCCGTGCTTTAAAGAAATTAATGCACGGCTAATAAAGGATGGTTGAGCGTTATTTTGCCATAACATAACAGTGCCAGGTTGTACAATTTACCCAATCAGAACAAAATATGTCAGTGTACAAAAATTGAATAATATTAAAAAAGTTACTAAATGTATCGAATGTATCAAACCTCGCTGCTAGCTCCCGTTCCATTTCGGCCACAATGTCACCACTGTATGAACCACTTGATCCTTCGAGAGGGTTTGATTCAGGTTTATTTTCCTATATAGATAAACAAAAAACTTGAATTGCCATTCCAGGTATACAAATAAAGAGAAAAAGTTAAGGAATACAACTAAGGTATTCCAGACGTTTCGCCGGTTATAATTAAATAGTTAAAAAAGTATGCTGATTGCATTAAAAATATACGTATTAAAAAATTGTAATGAACGTAAATATGTCATAATTCAAGAAACAAATAGCTGATCAATTAAGAATTACACCTAGAGTACCAATATAACTGCCGGTGGCTTCAAAATGTTTACCGCTGAGTACACCAGAATGAGCAACCCAAATATATTGACATCAGCAGGGCAACAACTTCCTACGTTACACCTATCAATACTGCTAAATTCAGACCATTCTTCACTGTTCTATTGATTTAACGTTCCTACCCCTTCAATTTCCTGTTTTGCATCCGTGATTACAGAGCCACTATAACCACTATCTTTTGCTGGTGGTAGTGTTGGAAGAGGAGGAGGAATGGAAGGAGGAGGAATGGAATGACGTCGAAGAGGAGAAAGAGAGGGAGAATCTAAAGTTTCAATGAATAATATAATAATGAATAAGACAAACTTAATTTTCGTTTCATATACACTTTAAATAAAAAGGGAACTGGAAATTTCTTGAGTACTAATAACAATATTAGTACTCAAGAAATTTCCAGTTCCCTTTTTATTTAAAGTGTATATGAAACGAAAATTAAGTTTGTCTTATTTGAAAGAACTCTTAAAATAATGGGGAATATCAATTTACAGCTTTTTCATATTTTACTTAGTTCTTGAGATATTTAGACTTATGTGATATTCAAATGAGGTAACTTATGGTTCGTTTTTTTCTAATTAACATATTCGAAAATCGTGAATATTTTTAAGATTATTGATCAAAATCACTTGTAACTTGTCTTTCGTGTTTAGTTGCATGAACTGTAGCAATATGCAAAGTTTCAAGTGATTTTGTTCAATAATCTTAAAAATATTCACGATTTTCGAATATGTTAATTAGTGAAAAAACGAACCATAAGTTATTCATTTGCATATCACATAAGTCTAAATATCTCAAGAACTAAGTAAAATATGAAAAAGCTGCAAATTGATATTCCCCATTATTTCAATATACACAGTTTCATATACACTTTAAGATTATTATAGTTTTTAATGCGCTGATCATCGTGTGCTAATTTAGTTATGACGAAAATGAACCAAACAATTTTTTCGTGCTCTCAAAATGACACTATTTAATAAAGCGAGGTTTTTATAGAATCGTGATTGCCCAAATCTCTTCAATCAGACTAGAGATATCTCGAGTCCCCAATCTGATTGGACAAGATTCAGGCGATCGGATTATGGAAACCAGGCTTAAGAAGACGTCCGTTTCCGCTGGACGGTCGAACTGGCTTTGTGACGTCACTGGTTAGAGTCCGCTTCGGCAAAGAACATAAACAAATCGCGACCAAGTGAAAGCGAAATCATTCGAGAACAAATATAAAATTGAAGTTTTAAGTATCTAACGAAAGCTCTCAGTTTTGCTGTAAAATCAAGAAGAAAATTAAACAAACATCTATGCGTAATATTCATCAAAAGAATAATACTAAACTACGAATGGCCTGCATGAAGTCATCTATGAGTAGTCCCGCGTCAGTGGTTTATTTATTTAAGTGCATGTACTGACCGTGATTGTCGGTATATGGGGACAGACTTCACGACGATTAGAAATGCGAGTAACAGAACATTTGAGCACAAAGAAGAAGACATTACCTTCACTTCATGCCCAAGAATACTCATCGATTTTAACAAGGAAAGATTTATCGGTAATTGGAAGAGCTGATGCCGAATTTGATCGCCTGCTGTTAGAGGCATTCTATATATGTTGACCAACTGAAACCAACATTGAATAAGATCGAAAGAAGAAACTTGAGCCTGGTTTTAATTTAGACAATTATTTTTTAGCAGTTTTACACTCCTGTAAGTCCAAGAACGAAGAACATTGATGAAGTGAACTTTGAAGTGACAGGTAAACAAGTTGTTTTGTATAATCTATTGATTTCAGAACAATCATGAAAGAATTTTGGAACTTTCACTTTTCGTATTTTAATATTTTATTTTATAATTCTTGCAATCTTTTCTATAAAGCTATTGCTTTTTTCTTTCTTTCTTTCTTCTTTTTTTGATAATCTCGATTTCTTATCAATTCTTTATGATTTGGCATAATCCAGGAAACGAAGTTCCCAGCCCTTAGTCGTTTGTGTCTTTCGTGCTGTCAGAGTGAATTAAGATCCGGTATGGAAACCCGACAATCTTCAAAGCGCCTATGAGCTGTGATTTTATGTTGAGACGGTCCTCACCGTGGACTAACCTTTTGTTTTTCGCTTTTTAATATCCAAATAACGCAGTTGAGCGATTGAATTTAAACGCTGCTAGATGATTGCTTTACTATACCAAAAATACATTGTTTTCACTGTGCACAAGTTTACATATGAAAAAAAAATACAACAAAGACTTTTGCCGAGTTTCCATGCAGACCATCTCCAATATATAGAATATAACACTTCCATGTTTCCCATTAGATATTGGTACAAGCAGCAAAGACCGAATTAAGTCGGTTTCCAACAAAACCTGTATAAGCAACCAAAACACTTTCAGTCACCGGAAACACAGTCGTCTCTGAATTTTTGTCGCGGTAAATCCATTTTTCCAATTTTTAGCTTGACTTTCCTAATTTGCTTTTTTTCCTTTTCAATCTTTGTAATGACTGGTCTTTAGTGGTTTGTAAAAACCACTTAGAAACCAACAGATTGCACAGGAAAGTCGCGTTAAGATCGCTCACGGGACAGAGTCATATAATAAAGTCTTGCATTCTAATATTAGTACATCTGCCATAACCTATAACCTTCTAAACATATATATATATATACAGTGAATATGCCTTGTCAATCGTTCGTTTTTACTTTGTTAATTACTCTGATCATGCAGTTAACTGTCTAGATTAGCCCTGTGGTTATATTACAGTTAGTTTGCTACTTCAATTACATGAGTTTATTTTTTATTAATGTTCTATATGTTAATGTACATTTTGTTAAAAATATCAAAGCCCATAACACTGAAGAAATGGAAAATGAAAATATTTATTGAACTGCATTGAAATGAAATACAATACAATACAGTACAGTACAGTACAGTACAGTACAGTACAGTACAGTACAGTAAAGTAAAGTAAAGTAAAGTAAAGTAAAGTAAAGTAAAGTAAAGTAAAGTAAAGTAAAGTAAAGTAAAGTAAAGTAAAGTAAAGTAAAGTAAAGTAAAGTAAAGTAAAATAAAAGAAATTAAAAAGGAATAAAATAAAAGACAAAAGAAAATTCAATAAATAATCTTGTCATTTTACTCATTAACATAACTCTCTCCTCCGCAGAGGCTTCTTCTATAAATAGTGAAGCGCACAGATGACGTCGAATTCATGTTTGTCTGAGTTTATAATTTATTCTTGCATTTTCACCAAAAGACAATGGGGGCTCATTAGAAATCCCTCGAGATTCAATTTCGGTTTGTTTGTCTGAGTTTTGGTCTATAAATAGTAAAAAAATTGTGCGCTTCGCTATTACTCTGGTTAGTCGCAGGCGCGCGGGCAATCGCGTCTTCAGCTCTCGCCCGCACGCCTTCGAGCCTCTGCGGATGAGAGAGTTAACATAATATAGAAAAGAATTACAAAACAAACAAAGTAATTAGGCCCTCTCCACAAGTAGAAGTTTTCATGCAAAAACGCTTTGTCGAAAGACGTTTCATTCAGTTTTACCTTTCCGCCCACATACATTTCGAAAATCTCCATTTTCACCAAACTGAATGGGTGTATATAGAAAGGCAAATACGATACAAAAAGCTTCGTGTTTTCAGTTTTAATTAAAACGAAGAGATATGAAAACGCATACGAGTGGACATGGCCTTTGAAGTTATACGTGGCATACAAAATTAGCTGAAATAGCTTGAATCACTAAAATAGTCTGTAGTCCACAACTAATGACATCGCCAGTGCCAGGTTCTTATTCTTATCGAACAGACTTTAGAAAACTAAAACTCTCCGGGTAAAGTGTTCACAAACTAAGTGTGTAAAATTTCATATTCATACTGAGTTATTTGTTTTAAAATATACATAGTCGAAGCCGTGTTTAAGTCGTCTTATATGTGTAATTAAGATTGTGCTGTAAATGTTCGACAACTAAAACATGTTGGTGAATAGTTCACTTATAAATTATCTGACCAAAACATAAACGACAAAATGCCGTTATTTTCTCCTTATGTCAGGTGCACGCCATTGCGTAAAGAGAAGGGGCCTGGATCGAGTGATGTCATGTCATTAGTTGTGCACTGTGTCAACTATTTTAATGATGTCTCAATTTTTTGACGGAAAAGCACGGCTTTCAAACGCTAAATGTACATACTTCCATTTAATTGTTCGCCTTAAAACTTTCACAGTACAAAGAAGCAATGAAAAATACTTCAATGTTATTATTTCTATTTCGTTGCTTAGGCGCTTTAATGGCGTATGGGATTTCGTAATTTTCCCCATGTTTTCCATAGAAACATGGCTTTTAACCAATCACGGCTGGGTGCGTTCTAGAAGACAACTACAAGTTTTAATACAACCAAAAAAAATATGTCCTACTTGTTTTTTTGGAGGCTTGTGTCTCCAAATGGCCCAACTTTTTAAGAGATTCAGCAGCACTTGTTCTAACCGGTTTGCGTCTAAACCCTAAAACTAGAAAGATATCAAACATATTGTTGGATATATAATGTTGGGTTAAATAGTTTATTAATTAATAACGAGTTTAACAACTTCACAACGAAGAACAGATATTAAAACCTCTGAAAGACAGAGATACAACAACTGACGGAAAAACGTTGTCATCGTCATATCACGTCAAAGCTACAATCCTGGACAAAATGGTTGCGACACTTTGCCGATTTTGACGATTGTCGCATAGTGTCGCAAGCACTTTTGTCCAGGATTGTCTGAAAATCGCGAATTAGACAAAATCGAAGAAAAAAACAATTTGAACGCGACGATTCTGCGCAGTTCGTTCCAAAATGACACAAATACGCTCCCACATGCATGAACAACAGATTGTTTGTGGTGTATAGATGGTTCGGTGAATATGCAAATTAAATAAGAGCTCCCGTGCGGGCGGTACCGGTGCGGGCGGGAACTCTGCAGAGAATCTGCTCCAGTAATCCCTTCCCCATTGAGGTGGTAAGGGGGAGTAGAGATAGGGGCTCTTTTATTAAACTGCATATCTTTTGCAATGTTACAAAGTTAAAAAGCTGCGTTTTGTTGAAAAATCATAAATTTCATCCCAACGTTTTAAGAGATTCATCCCAACGTTACAAAACAAACAAAGTAATTAGGCCCTCTCCACAAATAGAAGTTTTCATGCAAAAACGCTTTGTCGAAAGACGTTTCATTCAGTTTTACCTTTCCGCCCACATACATTTCGAAAATCTCCATTCTCACCAAACTGAATGGGTGTATATAGAAAGGCAACTACGATACAAAAAGCTTCGTGTTTTCAGTTTTAATTAAAACGAAGCGATATGAAAACGCATACGAGTGGACATGGCCTTTGATTGCTTTGAAGTTATACATGGCATACAAAATTAGCTGAAATAGCTTGAATCACTAAAATAGTCTGTAGTCCACAACTAATGACATCGCCAGTGCCAGGTTCTTATTCTTATCGAACAGACTTTAGAAAACTAAAACTCTCCGGGTAAAGTGTTCACAAACTAAGTGTGTAAAATTTTATATTCATCCCCAAGCCCGGGCGTAGGGCCGAAGGCCCGGAGCCCGGGTGAGGGTGCTAATCTCGACGTGCGTGGAGTCCACTTTACACGCGAGATGAAAAGCCGAAAGCAATTCTGAAACCTGTTTGTATATATGTTATCAAATCCACAACTTGCGCAGTTCGAATAGCAGGGTACTGGTAACTAACCTGTTAAATTATTCAAATTATTTCAATTTACGTCAACAAATATATAATTTATAAGTTCGGTTGGATTACGAAATAGTTTTTCAACGATCATGACGAAAGAAATCTTTGCCAGAAAAAATGGTTTCAGCTAAAATGCTAAAATGTACATTAATATTACTATGGAAAAAGACCAAAGAAAGAAGACTAACAAGAGATGTGGCAGCGAGAAAAAGACAACAATACCACTGGAAAAAGCCTAAAAATTAATACGATAAAGACCGAAAACGATGCCGACCGAAATGTAAAACTGAAAGAAGGATGTGTCCTGAAACTGTTCAAAGCCGGTAAGAAATTTTGCTCTGGTGTATTCTACATAACTCGAGAGGGAACAATGAAGAAATTTTGAAACAAACGGCTGTTTAGATCATGAAGAGAACTGAATGATGCCTGGCTTGTCATATTTAATTTAAGTTTATGTGTCAACAACGAAAAAAAGTAAGAAACCGCGAACGAGAAAAACAATCCGAAAAGACTAGACTGAATTGCCAGTGTTTGTGGTGACAAAAGCAGAAGAAAGTTTAACGGTAGGAGATTCGTATTACTATTTACCAGTTTAGCTGAGTTAAATCGGAAGAAATCTTGAAAATGAAAATTAATATAAATAATATTTTGTCTAGAATTGTCTTTGAACGCTAGGACGTTGACATTGTGTCTTTTCTTGGCCATTGTTTCTATATTATATATTTTTGAATGAAAATTTGTCATTTGCTTCATCTCGTTGTTTTTGCTTTTTTTTTTAATATTGACTTTGCATGTTCTTTCGGTGTGTCAATACATGACTACAGATGAACCTTGCTAACTAATTTTCTGGGATGTTTTCTGATCTGTGTATCATTTATAATACAACAAAAAACAGAAATTAGGGGGGGGGGGGGGGGGGGTAGGGGTAGGGGGGTTAAAAAAATGCATATAAAGCGGGCGAGGGGTTTTTGCGTTCATGTATTTCTAGTACTGAGTTATTTGTTTTAAAATATACATAGTCGAAGCCGTGTTTAAGTCGTCTTATGTGTAATTAAGATTGTGCTGTAAATGTTCGACAACTAAAACATGTTGGTGAATAGTTCATTTATAAATTATCTGACCAAAACATAAACGACAAAATGCCTTTATTTTCTCTTTATGTCAGGTGCACGCCATTGCGTAAAGAGAAGGGGCCTGGATCGAGTGATGTCATGTCATTAGTTGTGCACTGTGTCAACTATTTTAATGATGTCTCAATTTTTTGACGGAAAAGCACGGCTTTCAAACGCTAAATGTACATACTTCCATTTAATTGTTCGCCTTAAAACTTTCACAGTACAAAGAAGCAATGAAAAATACTTCAATGTTATTATTTCTATTTCGTTGCTTAGGCGCTTTAATGGCGTATGGGATTTCGTAATTTTCCCCATGTTTTCCATAGAAACATGGCTTTTAACCAATCACGGCTGGGTGCGTTCTAGAAGACAACTACAAGTTTTAATACAACCAAAAAAAATATGTCCTACTTGTTTTTTTGGAGGCTTGTGTCTCCAAATGGCCCAACGTTTTAAGAGATTCAGCAGCACTTCTTCTAACCGGTTTGCGTCTAAACCGTAAAACTAGAAAGATATCAAACATATTGTTGGATATATAATGTTGGGTTAAATAGTTTATTAATTAATAACGAGTTTAACAACTTCACAACGAAGAACAGATATTAAAACCTCTGAAAGACAGAGATACAACAACTGACGGAAAAACGTTGTCATCGTCATATCACGTCAAAGCTACAATCCTGGACAAAATGGTTGCGACACTTTGCCGATTTTGACGATTGTCGCATAGTGTCGCAAGCACTTTTGTCCAGGATTGTCTGAAAATCGCGAATTAGACAAAATCGAAGAAAAAAACAATTTGAACGCGACGATTCTGCGCAGTTCGTTCCAAAATGACACAAATACGCTCCCACATGCATGAACAACAGATTGTTTGTGGTGTATAGATGGTTCGGCGAATATGCAAATTAAATAAGAGCTCCCGTGCGGGTGGTACCGGTGCGGGCGGGAACTCTGCAGAGAATCTGCTCCAGTGATCCCTTCCCCATTGAGGTGGTAAGGGGGAGCAGAGATAGGGGCTCTTTTATTAAACTGCATATCTTTTGCAATGTTACAAAGTTAAAAAGCTGCGTTTTGTTGAAAAATCATAAATTTCATCCCAACGTTTTAAGAGATTCATCCCAACGTTACAAAACAAACAAAGTAATTAGGCCCTCTCCACAAATAGAAGTTTTCATGCAAAAACGCTTTGTCGAAAGACGTTTCATTCAGTTTTACCTTTCCGCCCACATACATTTCGAAAATCTCCATTTTCACCAAACTGAATGGGTGTATATAGAAAGGCAACTACGATACAAAAAGCTTCGTGTTTTCAGTTTTAATTAAAACGAAGAGATATGAAAACGCATACGAGTGGACATGGCCTTTGATTGCTTTGAAGTTATACATGGCATACAAAATTAGCTGAAATAGCTTGAATCACTAAAATAGTCTGTAGTCCACAACTAATGACATCGCCAGTGCCAGGTTCTTATTCTTATCGAACAGACTTTAGAAAACTAAAACTCTCCGGGTAAAGTGTTCACAAACTAAGTGTGTAAAATTTTATATTCATCCCCAAGCCCGGGCGTAGGGCCGAAGGCCCGGAGCCCGGGTGAGGGTGCTAATCTCGACGTGCGTGGAGTCCACTTTACACGCGAGATGAAAAGCCGAAAGCAATTCTGAAACCTGTTTGTATATATGTTATCAAATCCACAACTTGCGCAGTTCGAATAGCAGAGTACTGGTAACCAACCTGTTAAATTATTCAAATTATTTCAATTTACGTCAACAAATATATAATTTATAAGTTCGGTTGGATTACGAAATAGTTTTTCAACGATCATGACGAAAGAAATCTTTGCCAGAAAAAATGGTTTCAGCTAAAATGCTAAAATGTACATTAATATTAC
This sequence comes from Corallium rubrum, assembly GCA_964035015.1. Taxonomy (NCBI): domain Eukaryota; kingdom Metazoa; phylum Cnidaria; class Anthozoa; order Scleralcyonacea; family Coralliidae; genus Corallium; species Corallium rubrum. Next base: position 11,898,736 of record OZ036002.1, read on the forward strand.
TATGGAAAAAGACAAAAGAAAGAAGACTAACAAGAGATGTGGCAGCGAGAAAAAGACAACAATACCACTGGAAAAAGCCTAAAGATTAATACGATAAAGACCGAAAACGATGCCGACCGAAATGTAAAACTGAAAGAAGGATGTGTCCTGAAACTGTTCAAAGCCGGTAAGGAATTTTGCTCTGGTGTATTCTACATAACTCGAGAGGGAACAATGAAGAAATTTTGAAACAAACGGCTGTTTAGATCATGAAGAGAACTGAATGATGCCTGGCTTGTCATATTTAATTTAAGTTTATGTGTCAACAACGAAAAAAAGTAAGAAACCGCGAACGAGAAAAACAATCCGAAAAGACTAGACTGAATTGCCAGTGTTTGTGGTGACAAAAGCAGAAGAAAGTTTAACGGTAGGAGATTCGTATTACTATTTACCAGTTTAGCTGAGTTAAATCGGAAGAAATCTTGAAAATGAAAATTAATATAAATAATATTTTGTCTAGAATTGTCTTTGAACGCTAGGACGTTGACATTGTGTCTTTTCTTGGCCATTGTTTCTATATTATATATTTTTGAATGAAAATTTGTCATTTGCTTCATCTCGTTGTTTTTGCTTTTTTTTTAATATTGACTTTGCATGTTCTTTCGGTGTGTCAATACATGACTACAGATGAACCTTGCTAACTAATTTTCTGGGATGTTTTCTGATCTGTGTATCATTTATAATACAACAAAAAACAGAAATAAGGGGGGGGGGGGGGGGGGGGGTAGGGGTAGGGGGGTTAAAAAAATGCATATAAAGCGGGCGAGGGGTTTTTGCGTTCATGTATTTCTAGTACTGAGTTATTTGTTTTAAAATATACATAGTCGAAGCCGTGTTTAAGTCGTCTTATGTGTAATTAAGATTGTGTTGTAATTGTTCGACAACTAAAACATGTTGGTGAATAGTTCACTTATAAATTATCTGACCAAAACATAAACGACAAAATGCCTTTATTTTCTCTTTATGTCAGGTGCACACCATTGCGTAAAGAGAAGGGGCCTGGATCGAGTGATGTCATGTCATTAGTTGTGCACTGTGCCAACTATTTTAATGATGTCTCAATTTTTTTACGTAAAAGCACGGCTTTCAAACGCTAAATGTACACACTTCCATTTAATTGTTCGCCTTAAACTTTCACAGTCCAAAGAAGCAATGCCAAACAATACTTCAATGTTATTATTTCTATTTCGTTGCTTAGGCGCTTTAATGGCGTATGGGATTTCGTAATTTTCCCCATGTTTTCCATAGAAACATGGCTCTTAACCAAATCACCGGGTGCGTTCCAGAAGACAACTACAAGTTTTAATACAACCAAAAAAAATAGTGTCTTACTTGTTTTTTTTGAGGCTTGTGTCTCCAAATGGCTCAACGTTTTAAGAGGTTCAGCAGCACTTCTTCTAACCGGTTTGGGTCCAAACCCTAAAACTAGAAAGATATCAAACATATTGTTGGATATATAATGTTGGGTTAAATAGTTTATTAATTAATAACGAGTTTAACAACTTCACAACGAAGAACAGATATTAAAACCTCTGAAAGACAGAGATACAACAACTGACGGAAAAACGTTTTCATCGTCATATCACGTCAAAGCTAGCTACGCCATAACAAACTAATTCAAAAGTTAATACAATATTGACGTATAAAACTACAGCTGAGTGCTATATATGCACTCAACATCATCCCCTTCCCTAATTAAGCATGTCCGTCGAATTATTTCGATCATGTCCGATTTTATTTTATCCGATAGTCATGCATCCATGCAGGGACTCTTCTTGCTCTACATTGTCTCGTCTGTTGGCCCACTTTTTCAGTTTCCCCCGGCGATTCTCTTAACTCCTCCGATTCGTCAAACTCCGATCCCCTCGGTGTATCACTGCTTGTACTACTAGGTGACAAATGTTGCAATCCCGCTGCTTGGTCCATCTGATCTAAAGTATCAGTCATTTGACTGGTGCGTTCACGCTGCCTGCTACATCGAGTGCAGTTATTTCGGGATGGTTCACTCCACTCCTCTTCGTCACTTGACTCGTCACTCCCTTCCGCAGTTTGTTGGTCATCCTGGTCCTTGATGGTCGACTGCAGCTTCTCTTTCTTCTTACTTGACTTTGGTTTCTCTTCCTTCGACAGTAGACAAGGCTTGAGTCGATTGAAGTACAATTCTCTTCCTGCCTTTACCGTCCTTCTGAATACGGTAGACCACGTCCGCTAGCCTCTTCACAATTGTGTATGGTCCTTGCCACGGACTGGAAAGTTTCTTGGACAATCCCCTCTTGACGGTTGGTTGATATAGCCATATACCTTATCTCCAACTTTGTACGTCAGTTCCATGCTTGTACGGTCTCAAACTCATTAATAATTCATGAACCAAAAACAAAAGAAATTAATGTTTAATTAGTGTTTTGAAACCGGAGGAACATCCATCTAGCTGATCACGTGATGACGTTTTGAGATATTTCAAAGTCCTAAGACTTTGAAAATATGTAAATTACTACGGACTTTACCGGGATTTCAAAGCCCTCGTGCATTAAAAATACCCGCCTTCGGCTCGCATTTTCAATAGGCACTCGGACTTTGAAATCCCGGTAAAGTCCTCCGTCTCGTATTTGAACTATTACAGTCATAGTAATCTTTGTATCGTTTAGAAATCTTCTTAGTCTTCTACTGCATAACCCCGAACCTGGAAATCCATTCATCAATAAGTTTCTGCGCCACTGATTCGGCTTCGTGGTCGGCTACCGCGTATGCATCTGGCCATCTGGTGAAGTAATCATTTACTACAATGATAAATCTGTTGCCTCTTTCAGTTCTTGGTAAAGGTCCAATGACATCCATTACCACTCTTTCCATGGGGTAGCCACACTGACTGGCTACAAGTGGTGCGCGCAATTTCTTGCTCGGTGGGTTCCGACCAGCACATTCCTTGCACTGTCGGCAGTAGATCTCCACGTCTTCTCTCCAGCCCTTCCAGTAGTAGCGCGACTTGATTCGCTCGCATGTTTTGAAAAATCCTAAGTGGCCCGAGGTAGGTAGAGCATGTACCAACTCCAGTATTTCAGGAACGATCTTCCTTGGAAGGCATAGCTGAAGAAACTTCGTATTTCCACTTTCCGGCTCATACCCTTCGACACAACAGTCATTCTATCAACTTCATGCAGTCGTCCAAACTGACTCCACATGCTTCCTTTCTCTGGACAAGCGTCGGCAATCTCTTTTCTGTCTTTTCTGTCGATGGTTGATAACCTTTCAGCGCCCTCCTCCTGTAACTGGACTGAATTACCATGTACGTTGTTTGTCCTAGCTTCTCCGACACCCGGTATGGGCCTGGCCACCTTAGCTTCTTGATATCAGTTTCTTCGCAGTTCCCGACATTTTATCTGGCTGGTACATCCATACTACATCGCCAGTTGTAAAAGGTTGAAATGTTGTCTTCGTTTCTTCTCTCCGTCGTCTTTTCTCTCCCTCCTCGTCAATTAGCTGCTTAACTTTGGCATGTACGTTTCTTTGTCGTTCAATTCGTTCTTCCCATGCTTGCAGTTTGTCTGAATGCGATGTTGTTGTCACTTCCTTGGTCGGTTGAATGACGTCAGCTAAGGTTCGTAGGTTATAGCCGAACATGCACCAGATAGGCTAGCGGGCAACGGGTGACTTTATTCTCTGTGGAACGAATAGCGGCTAAAGCTGTTGGAAGTAGTACATCCCAATCCCGTTGATCTTCTTCCTGAATGGCAAGGGCCAACCGTTCTGCCAGGGTGCGATTCATTCGTTCGACCTGACCGTTACACCGAGGATTATACGGGGATGAGCGTGTTTTCTTGATACCAAGCCGATCACACACGAGTTTCGTTAGCCGAGCTTCGAAACTCTTGTCTTGGTCGCTATGAATACGTTCAGCCACACCATACCGACTGAATACTTCGTCTGTGAGCAACCGAGTAGTTGTTTCTGCTGTTTGATCTGGCGTCGGAAATGCCTCAATCCATTTAGAAAACGGATCCACAAAAACACACAGGTATTTGTTGCCTTGCCTGGTAACAGGAAGGGGCCCTTGAAAATCAATGCTCCACCACTGAAAGGGTTTAGCCGGTGCCGAGAGATTTCCAGAAGGAGGACGATCAAGAATAGATGGGTTTTTTCTCTGGAGACACTTCAGGCAACTGCGACAGTAACTGGTAACATCTCGATACCAACCTCTCCACAAAAATTTCTCTTTTACTACAGCAATCGTCTTTTCTGATCCAAAATGACCACATTGATCATGTAACATGTCGAGTACCGTCGTTGCTTCGGATCTTGGTAAGACAACTTGATGTCGGTCGCCTTCAACTCGCTTCAGTAGATCATTGTGGATCTGCAAATGTTGACCATATTTACCAACGAATCGTCGGACATTTCTGTTCCACCGCTTGGGTTTCTTGCGTGTTGTAACCCATGTTCGAATTTCTGTGACTTCTGGATCTGCTATCTCCGGAGCGACCAGGTCTAAACTGACAACCGAGAGAAGAGGTGCTCGAGACAGTGCGTCTGCTACCGTCATGAGTTTTCCTGGGCGATGTGTGATCTTAAAGTTGAAACTTTTAACGTCTATTCTCCATCGTGCCATTCTGCCTGTGGGACTCTTTTGTTCCTTCAAGTATATCAGTGGGAGGTGGCCAGTAACGAGAGTGAAAGGTAGAGCTTCCACAAACATAGAAAACTGTCCCAAAGCAAACACAACTGCGGTTAGCTCTTTGTCCGTAGCGGTTTCTGTTTCCATAGTGTTTCTGTTCCTTGGTGAGTGCTCGAGAAGCGAACGCTATAGGCCGTTGGTCTTGGAGGAGGACTGCACCAACTCCGACATCGCTGGCGTCTGTTTCGACCACAAATTCCTTACTGAAATCGGGATGAGCTAAGACTGGAGCAGAAGATAGAGCTGTCTTCAGGGTCTCAAAAGCTTGTTTACAAGTGCAATTCCCAAAGGAAGGAACGGTTTCTTTCAGTAAGAGTGGTGAGAGGTTTTGCAATTGTGGAAAAGTCTTTAATAAACCGTCGAAACCACGAAGCCATACCAACGAAACGCCAGATTTCAGCGACTTATTTTGGGCACGGGAAATCTCTCACTGCACGTATCTTCTCGTCGTCATGCAGGTGCTACCCCAGAGCAGCTCACCACGTGTCCGATGTACTTCACTTCTGATCAGGCAAAAAAACATTTCGTAGGCTGCAGCTTGAGATTGGCGATTCTGAACTTGGCAAGCACTTTATCTAAGAGAATCATGTGTTCCTCAAAACTCCTAGAAAACATGAGAACGTCGTCGAGATAAATCAGCAGCTCTTTCCAATTTTCTTCACGAAGGAGGAACATCATAAGGCGTTGGAAAGTAGCAGGCGCTCCTTTGAGACCAAACGGCATAGCTTTGAATTTGTAAAGTCCTCGGTGACTTGTAAAAGCGGTCTTCGGTTGGTCAGCAGGTGCTACGGGAACTTGGTAGTATCCCTTTGCAAGGTGATCGAGTGTTGTGAAATACTTGGCTCCGTTTAAGACACTCAGGGCGTCATCCACACGGGAAGTGGCCAGCTGACATTCGCAGTAGATTCATTGAGTTTACGATAATCCACACAGAAACGTGTTGAGCCATCCGGTTTCCGAACTAACACCAGTGCATGGGGAGGCCCATGGACTCACTTTCGAACAGTTTCGTCCGCAAGATTCTTGACTACTTATTAATGAATGAACACGATACAGCGAAATTCACTCAGAAAGAAATTACAGAAAAATGTCTTTCTGCATAGGAGATATGCGTATCATATAAGACTATGCGTCAGCCGTCAGTGTTTATCTGACATAGTCGCAGGCTCTTTGCAACTCGCTCCGGTTCGGTTTTAAACACATAATTTCAATCGCAATTTTGGAGCAAGTCTAGATCAGAATTTAGATGCGTTTTAAATCAGTTGCGGAAGAATCAGTAGTTATAACCACCTCAACCCTCTGGACTCTAGTCTTCTTGAATTCTATTGTCACACTCAGTAGCCCGAGTTAACAGGCATCTTGTTACTCGGCCTAGGTATGTACTCGGGATACGTATGGTAGGCCGAGTCTAAGGTTTCGGTGGCATTCCTGTATTTTTTTCATTTTTCGGGTCGACAAATTGCAATTATTGCATTATCCTGATAGGCTTTGCAAAACCATGCGGTGTGCTCATCTTCTCTGCATGGTCGCTATTCCCTTACGAAAATTTCATATAAGACTTCATTTGCGATTTCATATATGGAAATGTCAATTTCATATATTAAGTTTGTAATTTCATATATGAAATTAGACAATTTCATATATGAAATTAGACATTTCATTTATGAATTACAAATTTCATATGTGAAAATGTTCCAATTCGATATATGAAATTTCTTATTCCATATATGAAATTCTTGTATGAAGATAAAAATTTCATATATGGAATTGGAACATTTTCATATATGAAATTTGTAATTCATATATGAAATGTTTAATTTCATATATGAAATTACAAATTTAATATATGAAATTGACATTTCATATATGAAATCGTAAATGAAGTCTTATATGAAATTTTCGTAAGGGTTGCTCGAGTGTTCGCTCAAACTATCCAAAGAAATACAGTAAATTTGTGATAAGATTCATAAGGAATGTGGCTGGCAAGTATCTTAATCATAAACACGCACACAATGCTTACAATCGCACACGTCGATCACGGTAGACCTACACTAAAAGATGACGTAGGATTTCGGAACGGTTGGTCCGCGATCTAGATAACCGTACGCTGATATGTACTCGATCAAATCCATGTTTAGATTGAATCGATCAAACTTATGTTTAAATGTGTTATTGAATTGTACTGAAAAATGTTGCTCAAATGCTGTAAGTCCAAGAACGAAGAACATTAATGAAGTGAACTTTGAAGTGACAGGCAAACAAGTTGTTTTGTATAATCTATTGATTTCAGAACAATCATGAAAGAATTTTGGAACTTTCGCCTTTCGTATTTTAATATTTTATTTTAGAATTCTTGCAATCTTTTCTATAAAGCTGTTGCTTTTTTCTTTCTTTCTTCTTTTTTTGATAATCTCGATTTCTTATCAATTCTTTAAGATTTGGCATAATCCAGGAAACGAAGTTCCCAGCCCTTAGTCGTTTGTGTCTTTCGTGCCGCCAGAGTGAATTAAGATCCGGTATGGAAACCCGATAATTTTTAAAGCGCCTATGAGCTGTGATTTTATGTTGAGACGGACCTCACCGTGGACTAACCTTTTGTTTTTCGCTTTTTAATATCCAAATAACGCGGTTGAGCGATTGAATCTAAACGCTGCTAGATAATTGCTTTACTATACCAAAAATACATTGTTTTCACCGTGCACAAGTTTACATATGGAAAAAAATACAACAAAGACTTTTGCCGAGTTTCCATGCAGACCATCTCCAATATATAGAATATAACACTTCCATGTTTCCCATTAGATATTGGTACAAGCAGCAAAGACCGAATTAAGTCGGTTTACAACAAAACCTGTAAGCAACCAAAACACTTTCAGTCACCGTAAACACAGTCGTATCCGACTTTTTGTCGCGGTAAATCCATTTTCCCAATTTTTAGCTTGACTTTCTTAATTTGCTTTTTTCCCTTTTCAATCTTTGTAATGACTGGTCTTTAGTGGTTTGTAAAAACCACTTAGAAACCAACAGATTGCAGGAAAGTCGCGTTAAGACCGCTCACGGGACAGAGTCATATAATAAAGTCTTGCATTCTAATATTAGTACATCTGCCATAAGCTATAACCTTCTAAACTTATATACATATACAGTAAATATGCCTTGTCAATCGGCCGTTTTTAATTTGTTAATTACTCTGATCATGCAGTTAACTGTCTAGATTAGCCTTGTGGTTATATTACAGTTGGTTTGCTACTTCAATTACATGAGTTTATTTTTTATTAATGTTCTATATGTTAATGTATATTTTGTTAAGCCCATAACACTGAAGAAACGGAAAATGAAAATATCTATTGAACTGCATTGAAATGAAATGAAATGAAATGAAATACAATACAATACAATACAATACAATACAATACAATACAATACAATACAATACAATACAATACAATACAATACAATACAATACAATACAATACAATACAATACAATACAACACAATACAACACAGTACAGTACAGTACAGTACAGTACAGTACAGTACAGTACAGTACAGTACAGTAAAGTAACGTAAAGTAAAGTAAAGTAAAGTAAAGTAAAGTAAAGTAAAGTAAAGTAAAGTAAAGTAAAGTAAAGTAAAGTAAAGTAAAGTAAAGTAAAGTAAAGTAAAGTAAAGTAAAGTAAAGTAAAGTAAAGTAAAGTAAAGTAAAGTAAAGTAAAGTAAAGTAAAATAAATTAAAAAGAACTAAAATAAAATAAAATAAAAGACAATGGCTGATAAAGCACAATAAAAAGTGCAAACAAAACGCAGTGGCAAATGACTGATAAATGGAAAAACGCGGATGAGGAATAAAACGTGGGTGGAAAAATGTGGATTCGAGATAAAATGTACACGAAAAAATGCAGATAAAATATCAACTCAAAATAATATCGTAAACATGCTACATCATCGTGTGCAACCATTACATTTATCGGTTGACTTCGTCGGTAGAAATCATAAAATGTTCTTCTTATTAGCACTTACCATCAGATAAAACAGGAATTTCACGATTTTGCGACATGTCGTAAAGAGATTCTTTGAAAGAGTTTGATTCATGTTTACTTTCCTAGAATTAAAACATGAAGAATTACGCAAAAGAATATTAACATTAACAAAAAGCCTGCATCATCGGACGATGACCGCCATTGCGCATTAATATCAGTCACCATGCACAAGGCATCGGCAACATTTTTATTGAGTGGCCCACAAAATCCATCGACATAATATCAATCCAAAATAATAGAAGATGCAACGCCAAAACGTTTTACCGAAAACTTTTGATAAGTATACTAAACCATATAGGAATCTAAGCACAAAACGGGATAGAATAGGCCAGAACGATATGAGATGACACAAGACATTTTACTCTGACAAAAGGCTCCACAGATATTATAACTTATTGGATTCGTAATTCGTCTAAGCCCGACATGGAAAGATATTTTAGTCGAGGATAATATTAAAATTCGAGACTTAAATATTTTCCATATCGGGCGAAGATGAATCCAACAGATGTTTTATTACATCGAACAAATAATCGTGCAACTGACAAGTAAATATACCTTGTGCGACCTGTCCAAAGGTTGCTGCCCAATATGTAGTATATGTAGTCATCGTAAAATATTGGGCTGGCACGTGACGCTAAGGTAGACATTTAATTGGACGACTTTTTGCGAGGGTATAATATATATATATATATATATATATATATATATATATATATATATATATATATATATATATATATATATATATATATATATATATATATATATATATATATATATATATATATATATATATATATATATATATATATATATATATATATATATATATATATATATATATATATATATATATATATAAAATTCATGATGAAAACACAAAGAAAATTCATGTTTAATGAGGGTGTGTGTATGTGATATAGATTCCTCTTGATTTACATAAACTTTAGCTTTGATTTTCTCGACTTAGACAACGTTTATTTTAGAAAAATTACTGGCCAATGAACTTACCAAATAGATCGTTTTAAAGGTAATTTACAGAATTCGTGTCCGTTCTGTATCGGGATACAGGCACTCGGCTTCGCCTCGTGTAACCATATGTAATTTTACCTGATAAAGGGGCCTGCCCCGAAACGCTGGAAACCTAATAAAACTTTCTTAAAAAAAAGAAGCCTTGTAAAGGAATTGTAAATGTTTAGCTTCAGAAGAGAAGAATGGTTGGTAGCCGCCAGTGGCTTCAAAACGTTTACTGACGAATATAATGGGATGAGTAACCCAGATACATTGAGATCAGCGGGGCAACCACTTCCTACGTTACATGCAGCAAATCCCAGATCACTCAGAAATATTTATCAATACTGCTAAGTTCATGTAGACCATTCTTCACTGTTATATTGATTCAAAGTTCTTACCACTTCAATTTCCAGTTCTTCATCCATGGCACTTGAGCCACTATACCCACTAACTGCTGGTGATGCTGGAGATGCTGGAGATGCTGAAAGAGGAGGAGGAAGAAAAGGAGGAGGACGAAGAAGGAAAAGAGAACGAGAAAGATGGGGAGAAACAGAAATTCAATAAATAATCTTGTCATTTTACTCATTAACATAACTCTCTCCTCCGCAGAGGCTTCTATAAATAGCGAAGCGCACAGATGACGTCGAATTCATGTTTGTCTGAGTTTATAATTTATTCTTGAATTTCTAACAAAAGACAATGGGGGCTCATTAGAAATCCCTCGAGATTCAATTTCGGTTTGTTTGTCTGAGTAGTAACAAAATTGTTCGCTTCGTTATTATTCTGGTTAGTCGCAGGCGCGCGGGCAATCGCGTCTTCGGCTATCGCCCGCATGCCTTCGAGCCTCTGCGGAGGAGAGAGTTAACATAAGAAAATAATTACAAAACAAACAAAGTAATTATACCCTCTCCACAAGTAGAGGTTTTCATGCAAAAACGTTGTCGAAAGACGTTTCATTCAGTTTTACCTTTCCGCCCATATACATTTCGAAAATATCCATTTTCACCAAACTGAATGGGTGTATATAGAAAGGCAAATACGATAAGAACAAAAAAACTTTAAAAAAGATATTAATAAAATTAAATAATTACAAATTATACTAAATTGTTTATAAGAATAAGAAAAATATCACAGCTGGAATAATTAATGTAGGACAGCGAACTCAGGTGGAGAATAATAATTTATTATATAGATACTGATATTTACGCATGGTTTTATTCATGTGAAAACCCATTTCAATGTTTTTCAAAGGTGATGACAGCCAATCAGGAACGCGAAACGATGATCTCACACGTGCGAAAAACGTTTCGCCCAATAAGATTGAAGATGTGATGTCGTAAGCGTCAATTCGTTCACGGCTAAATCGCCGCATTTCCTTTGACTCCTTTGAGTAATTGAGTTTGTTGATTTCAGTTTGAAGCGAACCAGTTTAACGATGTCTGATGTCGGCGACAGATTTACAACTCTAGAGAAACCAATTTAGAACTATATACTTGACCAAGAAAACAAAAACACTCGAGCTAAAACTGAGAGAGACGTAAAGTTACTTATTCAGTTCTTGAGTCAGAAAGAAGAGCCACGAAATCCTGAAGAACTCTGTCCCAAAGAACTAAATGGTTATCTCTGTGAATTTATTTTGAGTGTCAAAAGAAAAAATGGTCAAGAATACGAGCCTTCGAGTCTTCGAGGTTTTATTTCGAGTTTCCACAGGCATTTGAAAGAGCGTCTGTGAGCATTATCGAAGAGATTGACGAACACCAAAAAATGTCTTGGGGAGACATTAAGCTTATGACAGCAGCAGATGGACCCGAGTATTTGGAATATTCGGAGCGTCAGACAAAAACGAGAACAGGAGCCGAACCTCGTAATATCAGACCTGTTAAACCTAAAGCATTCGCTGTCCCGAACGGCCCAAGCGACAGAGATCCAGTCGTAGTTTATAAAACTTACTCCGAGAAGAGACCAGACGCAATGAATAAACCCGAAGCACCATTCTACCTTGGAATAAACCACACCAAAAACCCTTCATCTGGTAAAAGTTGGTACAAAACAAATGCTATGGGAGTCAACAAACTAAACAGTTTGATGAAAAGTATGGCAACGAAAGCAGGTCTCGACAGCCAGCGACTTACAAATCACAGTGCTCGGAAAAGGATGATCCAAAAATTAAACGACAACGACATTCCTCCTACTCACATCATGCAGATATCGGGCCACAAAAACATTCAGAGTATTAACAATTACAGCCACGTTTCTCAACAACAGCAGAAAACTAACTCCAGAATTCTGAGCTCAACCTCAGCTTTGACAAAACCTCTGGCTGTGGGCAAAAACGACCAACGCGTGTTGACAGCTGAAAGTGAAACTATGTCCTGCAGCACTTCTCACACAAAGTCAACAAGTAGTGATCACCTAATGTCCACAGCTGGAGGCCTCTTCGCTGGAGCAGTATTTCACGAAGGGCACTTCAATATTAATATCAATACGGTCAACAAGTCTCCTACATCAATATCGACAACGAAGCAACACAATTTCAAACGAACTAAAATATTTGACTCTTCTGATGAAGACAGTCCTTCTTTGCTTTTGGAATAAAGTTAAGCTAAGTTTTATTGGCTTCATTGTTTCTTTTTTATAACTGTTTATATAGAGCCTTTACGTTTTACTTGTAGCATGAACGAAGAACTGTTGACAACTTGGGAAGTGTTTCAATGTTTTAATATTTATAGTTTATCGAAAGAAATATTTTAGCATTTTTATACTTCGGCTATTTATAGTAAAATGATTCAGCGCTTGATTCTCACTGAGCTGGCAAACCTCGGGGAAATGCTTTAAAACATTATCCACACACTCAGAAAATCTTCGCGAGAAAGTAAAGTCATTTTACCAAAAAAAACTTTGTTTACACGTAAAACGATCAACCAACAGCAGAATTGTTTGAGTTGCGTTTGTGAATCCTATGAAATTCCAGACTAGAATTGACACGTCCAAATTTGAACATAAGCGTTCGATATTCAATAAAACAGCTCGTTAGATATGTATTTTTATTTTGACCAATCAGAATTTACATCCAAGTTTCTGACTAAAAATGTCACCTTAGTATTTTGATTGGTCCGGCGGGATCAGAGGAATCGCACTCTGGTCCAGAAGTTCTTCCCGCTCGCCCTTTTACACCCTAAAATACCCCCTATAATCCCCTGCTAACCCCCCTGCGAACGTGGAAGAACCTCTGGCACCCAGGGTACATGTCCGCTTGTTAGGGGAGAAAATGACAGCATGCCTCAGTATATTGCTGCAACAGAACATGGCATGTATGCAAATTACGCCTACTTTGTTTGACGTCATCTTATCAACATTTTAGAAATACAAACTTCAACACAACAATAAATGAAAGCTCAAATCAAAAAATATTTTAACATTTAATTATACACTTTACATAGAATCAATCAGTAATATCGTATTTGGGGTATTTGGGGTAATTGGAACTTTAGGTAACAAAGAAATTATGGGTTGGCTAAAATGGTGCGGAGTTCCAATTTACAAAAAAAAATAAATTGCAAGCAACATGCAGACATTTCAGCAGGACTCCGTAGTTCTGTACGTATATTATCTCAGCATAGCGACCAACTAATCTGCCCCAACCAAAGATAATTGTGAACTTTTCTCAGAAAAAAACGTTCAGTGGTAGGGTGGAAGGCAACTCGCTCCTCTTTCTGTTACTCCCTAAGACCTTACCCCAGGGTAGACACTCGCATTAGCCCAACATTGCTACTTAACTGATCTCTCACTTACTACGTTTCAGTTCTTCATAATCCTTCTTGAGACATTTGTACCTCCTGTATACTTCTTTAAAGAAATTAAAAAACTGATTTTAATACCATAAAAAATTCCTTCTCTGAATACGCAGCTGGAAAAAAACATGCATTATACAACCTTCAGTTATAAGAAGTACAATATAATTCCAACGTGAAACAAAATATAGGTCAAGATCACACAATCCCTCTACACGTAAAATCGTCTGAAATTATAAGACGCCATACCAACAGACGAATATAGTTAATCTCAATATATCTATTACTTTACAGGTATAGTCAGTTATACAATAGATAGCCTGTAGTAAACAGGTTTTGTGGGCAACCAGGTAAAGGATAAGCCATAGTGTATAGTGCTAGCCTAGTTTTAAAGTAAAAACCGGTCAAGTTTTCTATTACAAAGTAAGGTTACGAAACACTTGTAGATATCTTTTAAAAGAAGGTTTATTGGAACTATAAAAAAATTAGTTCACCCCCTAATGTGCAAAAATCTCAACACACACACACACACACACACACACACACACACACACACACACACACACACACACACACACACACACACACACACACACACAACGAAGAATGAATCCAAAGAAAACGATTTCCGAAAAGTAAAATAGATTTCTTGACTAGTATATCAGTAAATAATCTATATTACATTATCGCCATGAAAACTTTCAAAGAAATAAATCTATAGTACATCTACCATATCTAATATTCTATATACTATACATATAAATATGTATATTTTGCCACAACTGTAAATTGTCCAGTCAAAAATCTTGATTTATACCACGTGATCAGTCAATTAAACATCGAATTACTCCTCACTTCATAGTATTAAAGTGATTTACCTCGCCACAGCGAGGAATATAGTTCGTGTACCACGCGTAAATGCCACGCACGATTCACGAAGCTGTCAACAATGGCCGAGTTTGGCGGGACAAGAAGACGTTTCGCCTGAACATTCAGATGTTGACAAGATTGTTCCGTTACAAGAAAATAAGAATTCAGGAAATACAATCATCCAGAAGCCTTGACACGACACTTAATATCAACAGAATGGAAACAGACAATAAAAAGCTGACAAAAGTTAAGCAAAATTTATAAACATTATTTAAGCTTTTTTTAATTCTTTTATAATTCTAATTTCGGGGAGATACTCGCTCAGTCAGGGGCGAAACTTAAGGGGGGGGTGGGGGGGGGGGGTGACACCCTCCCCAAAATACTACAAACCCCGATTTGCAGGGCAATCGGACTAGAAATCCCGATTTGCAGGGCAATCGGAGTAGAAACCCCGATTGGCAGGGCAATCAGAGTAAAATTTAGAAAATGGGCAAAAAGGTTATGATTACATTTACGTCTAGAAAAAATAATGCATGACGATTTTATGCACGATCACCATCAAGAATTCTGTATATTATTACGAATTAGTAATAAGTGACCTTAGTCCGTGAACGTACCGGTAGTCCAGCTGTGCATGCAGTGGCGGATTAAGGGGGGGGGGGGCTGACTGGGCTACAGCCAGGGGCCCGCGGCCTCACGGATCCTAGGGGGGCCTGCCCCAGGCCCCTACGTGCAGTGCAAGAAGGGGCCTGAGGGGCCCAATCAGAAATATAGCCAGGGGCATCAGGTACCCTTAATCCGCCTCTGTGTGCATGCGTACTAGTATATTTTTTAGGAAACGCGTGCGCTGTAGCTATAGTGTTTGAGATTTGCAGATTCATGGAGACGGCTGAATGCTTATTACCCAGTGAACTCTATATTTTATTACCTGCTTGCAAAGTTGAACCTGAAGTACTCCTGTCTGAGCTAGACATTTTTATTACCATAGTTTCATCGAAACAACCCAGCTCCGTGCAGGAGGCTGCCAAGTACGTCCATCAAAATAAAAGGACATTTCCAACCGTATGCAAAGCCTATCAGCCTTTGCTTCAGTAATGTACCAGTTTCTGTTGCAAAGGATGAGCGAACTTTCAAGGTGCTGTTACACGATGCGATTTTTCTTGCAACTTGCAACAAATCACTGAATGTTGTAAGTTGCATAAAAAATCGCACCGTGTAACACCCTGTAGCAACTTGCGATTTTGTCATTTTTGCCATGTTGGAAGTTGCAAGAAAAGTTGGATGGGCTCTACTTTTTGCTGCAACTTACAACAAAAATCGCAAGTTGCTGAACGTGTAACACCTTTCCTGCAACTTGCGATTTTTTTTCCATATGTATCGTGTAACAGCACCTTCAGTAAGCTCAAAATTGTTAAGAACTGCCTAAGATCAACAATGAAAGACAAACGTTTGAACGACTTGATATGTTCTTGCTTGTGAAAAGGATCTCACCGACAACATCGATTAAAAGTTTTTCTGAATACTTGGTCGAAAATTAAAATGCGCAAATTTCCAATAAAACCGATTAAATAAGTACTGCCGCAATATGCTTTTCTGTATTATAGCTACGTAAATTCAATTCAACAATTTTTTTCATGATCTTGTTAATTAATATTTATTTTGAACTCTATGTATTGCCAATTGCCATCATACACCAGACAATAGGAATTTAGTCCAAATGCATGTAGATTGAGGCAGGCTTCCATATATGGGAAGCACGGTTGGTGTGTGCTCTTAGGGCGCTGCCTCTCACCAATAGTTAATTCCGATATGTGTCGTATGGTGGCTGCCTGAAGTGCCTTTGATATGCCTTCGACTCGGCCATGTTAAAATTTCAATGTGTAAATTGCTTATGAAAAGCCCCTTGTACGTACAGTATACATTTCGATAAATTTTATATACGGAGCTGTAGGGCACCATAGATTTTAACAGGGCAGTATTACCCTACACCCCCCCCCCCCCCCCCCCCAACGGAAAAGGCCTAGTTTTGCCCCTGCTCGCTCTGTGTGGTGACTCTATTTTAGTTCTTTCCGGTTTCTTTTAAGATATATCCACAAGTGTTGTGGTAAAGTTTAAAATATAGAACTTGACCGCTTTTTACTTTAAACCAGACTACAATTAGTATAGTACTCATATGATAACGAGTACAATTAGCCGTTAGGCGAGTGCAATTTGGCATAATTTTAGAATATCACGAGTAGTTAATTGTACGAGCAAAATCATATTACTCATTATATGCATGACAAAATTACGACACGTACGCTTGGTACTCACTCACGCCTTTAAAAACATCTTGTTTCATTACTTGACAAGAAACATTTTCACTCTGGGTGTTCTCTGTACTCATTTCAAAATATTTACATGGAATTTTTAGTTCATAGTGTACCACAAGTTGTTGGAAATGTGAAAACGTTCCATTGCAGAATTGGCCGCCATTTTGAATTTTATTGTCAACATCGTTCCCAGGGCCTTCTCTATTTTTATTAATTGTACTGCAGTACAAGTAAAATAATTGCACTCCTCTCAACCAATCAGAATGTAGTAATTTTGTCATGCATATAATAATAAGTAATACCTTGCATCAGGGATATTATGATTAAATGTCCCGAAAGCCGAGGGAGGGTGTGTGGACGTCACGAAGGCCGCAGGCCTGAAGGACTTTAACACAGCTTCACGAAACCCAAGGCTTTAGGGGAATTTAATCACTAATATCCCGACATGTTATAGTATTAGTTTGTAATACCATGATTGACGAGGTAATATAATTAATTAGCATTGTTTGGAATTCTTTTAGGAACTAGAACGTGTAATACAAATATAGCTGATAGATTTTGTGTGAACAAATTGAACATATTAACGTGACAAATTTACTCAAGCTTAATGTCCCATATGGGTAGTGAAATTCAATGGTCTTTTGATGTTCGCTCATGCATCTTAATGAGGGAAAAATTAGAAATTTTCTTCCAAACCAGGAAAACCCCGAAAATTTGTAAAAACAAAAGAAACCGAAATAATCATGGTATTAGTATGTATATGCCCCCTCCGTCTTAAATTTAGTTGGTTACTGTAAAAAATAAAACAAATTCCAAAGAATAACATCAGAATTTGTTTTATTTTTTACTTTTTGAAATTTTCGGGTGGTAATAATAATTACTGTAACCACTTAACTTTCTAGATTAATCTTATTAGAATTATAGAAGAATTGCTTCACCCTACTGATCATCATCTCTATACAACTGGATTGCTCATCCTTTATGGGATGTAACCAGCAGTAACCATTTTGAAGCCACTGGTGGCCATATTGGTACTCAAGGTCCAGTGTACGCCGCAGGCCTGAAGGACTTTAACACAGCTTCACGAAAACCGAGGTTTTAGGGGAATTTAATCACTAATGTCCCGACATGTCATGATATTAGTTTGTAATACCATGATTGACGAGGTAATATAATTAGCATTGTTTGGAAAATATAGCTGAAGAAATTTGTTTAAAACTATGTGCCTATGCAACGAAGTTTTCAAGTTGGGGAAAATAACATTAAAGTAAAGTTTGAGATGACTTCTTTCAATTGTGAAAGTTTCAGGGTGAAACATTGAAGGAAAGTATGTTGTATTAACGTTTGAAAAATAGGCTTTTGTCGCAGAACGTTGAGACATATTTTATTCCACAACTAATGACATCACCAGGGCCTACATGAATTCTTATTGTCATCAAACAAACTGTTCAAAACACTCTTTAGAAAATTAAATTCTCAGGGAAAAGTGTTCACAAAGATGTGTAAAATTTATTCATACCGACTTATTTTTTTTAAATATACATAGTCGATGCCGTATCAAACTTGGGCATCTTAACAGTGATTAGGAATATACTGTCAATTTTTGACAACTTATACATGTTCGTGGATAGTTCACTTATGAAACTCAGAATTTCTGACTACAAAATGACAAAATGACTGCATTTTTCTGTTCATGTACACGGCATTGTGCCAAGAGCTTAGAATGCAAAAAAACCTGAGATCTGGGTCGAGTGACGCCATTAGTTGTGCATGCAGCTATGCCAACTATTCTCACTGAATAATTAATTAGCTCAGAGCGGTATAAATTAACTCGTCACGCCTTCTCTGTCACATTACCTCGCACGACGTTGGAGGGTTGCGTTTCACCCACCCCCTCCCCTGGTGGCGGTGGCGCTCTTCACCCTCATTAACTTTCTTTGTTTACCTCTTGCCACAACAGTCGCAGATCTCGCCCCTAACTTAATTACCGCGATATGATAATTGGTATATATTCAGTGAGGATATACTACTTTTTAATGATATCTCAAATTTTAGGAGGAAAAGCATGGTTTTCAAACGCTAAATAAACATACTTCCATTTAATTGTTTGTCCTAAAACTCTTACAGTCAAAAGAAGCGATATCAAACAATACTTTGATGCTGTTATGTCCAACTTGAAAATTTCGTTGCATAACTTTAACTGTGATAGATTTTGTGTGAACATTATTAACGTAACAAATTTACTCAAGTTTAATGTCCCATATGGGTGGTAAAATTAAATGGTCTTTAAATGCTCGTTCATGCATCTTAATGAGGAAAAAATTAGAAATTTTCCTCCAAACCAGGAAAATTAGAGATTAAATCGCTCCGTAAAAACAAAAGAAACCGAAATAATCATGATATTAGTATGTATATACCCCCCTCGGTTTTGAATTTAGATGGTTACTGTAAAAAATAAAACAAATACCAAAGAATAACATTGGAATTTGTTTTATTTTTTACTTTTTGAAATTGTCGGCTGGTAATGATAATTACTGTAACCACTTAACTTTCTAGATTAATCTTATAGTTATTACAGATAGCTTTCTGCGTGAATAACATGGGTTTAATTTCTACACTGTATTAAATATAGGTGCTAACGAAATAAAATACACTGAATTAAATCGAAATTGAGTGAAATGAAATAGCTGATAAAGCTCCATAAAGAGTAACTACAAAACGCAGATGGTAGATGCAAATGAATGCAGATGAGGGATAAAACGTGGATGAAAAATGTAGTTTATAGAATAAAATGTAGATGACTTAAAAAACACGAATGATAAATAAATGCGGCTAAAAAATCAACCCAAAATAAAATCTTAAAACATCGGCGCGTATATAACCATCACACTTTTCGGTTGACTTCGTCAGTGGATATACAAAATCATGAAATGTTCCCTAATTAGTACTTACCATCATCATCAATCGAGAATTCCTTCATGTCGAATTCTTTAAACTCCTTCTCGAATACTTCAAACTCTTTCAAGAATTCTTCAATCTTCGTCTCACGTCTTCCGCCTTCTACATATAAACAAAATTATTATATATACCGTTGGGCATTGTTGTGATATTGATGCATCTGAAAACTCTAATGATGATGATGAAGTGTCAATAAATTTAGCTTTTAAAACTAATTGACAACGCTATTTATGTAAGAAAATTTTTATCTAATAATATCCATAAAAATTTGAAACGTAACACAAAGAAAAGACTAAAATTATAATTTATAAATTGATACTACTACTATCTACTATAAAAGGCGGGATATAAATAAATAAAAAAACGTAAGAAAGAGACAGAAAAGAAGACTAATTTGCGAAGAATAAAAAATAATTAAAAAGAAAATTAAGAATGGCCGAATGAGGACGGAAATTAATTTAAGCTGTGTACATATGTTCACCTTTCATGTGTTCACAATGTATGCAACTATTTACAAGATAATTAGGCAAAAGACCAAACAAGATAACATGATTAACAGTTACAAGATAATAGACGTTCGGTGGACGTTCGTCAAGCTCAATTAATCAGAAAAGATTTCCGAGACCCCAGACACCTGGGTTCGAACCTGCATTAGAAGGTTGCCGATTCGAACCCTGTCTGGGGTCTCAGAAATATTTTCTGAGTAAGTGAGCTTGACGAACGTCCACTGAATTACGTCTGTTACATTACACCAAGCTCGCAAACGTATCACATCCATTACATGTATACGTACAGTTACAATGTCACAGTTACAAGACAATGACCAATAGAATGGGAAATGCTTAGTGTGTGTAAAGAGATTGCGGTGCCCTGACGAGTAACCGTTGAGCGGTTGGCTCTTTAGGTAACTTTACATTCTGGGTGTCACTTTTTTGTGGCAGACACAGAAACGTGGGCTCTGGAAACGAGAATACCAGTATTTCGTTTCTTGGACAAATTCTGTATCTGTTAAACCGAATTTAGAGTAAACCCAACGACACGCTACACCTCGCGCTACACAAATATATTGAAGAAACTAAAACATAAGGAACGCGGGCCCACACAACGGCTGGAATCGAGCCTACTTTTCTTTCCGACTAAATATACCGTTTTTTTAAAGTCAGTTAAATTATAAAAGAACTACCAAATGCTTTTCCGTGCAGGATACTCTGATCCAAACACTAACAAAACAAACGTACAGTTGTTATCATATCGAAGAAAATTCTCGACCTCTAACTTTTTAATGTACGGCTAATATGGATAAAGGTGGAAATAAAGATTTCTCACAACGTTATGATCATTCACAATCAAAAGTTAAAAAAATATAATAGTAATACTATTGGAGAGTAAAAGCTCAGTTTAGACGTCGCTCTTGTGTCGAGTCAAATCTAATTATTTAGCTTAAATCCCATCACAAATTCACCACAAGTCCAGCGTATGAAGACAATGTCAAATCTATAAAGCTAAACTCGGTTGGACTATCTAACACAAGAATGGTGTGGATTCATAGTCATAGTCATGTAAAATGTGGCCAGTTCTATGGGTCGTTTTCACTCACGGTGGCCCCATTGGGGTGGTAAAACAATATAAAATTTTTGAATAAGAATAGAGCTAAATTCCCATAGGATAAAGATGGTACACCAATATGGCCGCCATTTCATTGTTTCGGTACACTAATATGGCCGCCGTGACGTCAGATGAAAATTATAGCCATAAGTAAACAAAAAAAGGAATATGCAAGGGTTTGAACTGTAAGAAGCTTCGACAAAAACAACAAACAAGCTCAACGAATGCTTAACTCGTAGAAAAAACACGGTGATTTGTACTTATGAAAACACAGCAAAAAGGTGTGATCAGTTCACGTTATAAAAGCGACTTAGTGAAATAAAAATGTGTATAGATACCTCTTGTATTCTTGCCGGATAAAGTCACTTATCTATATAGAGCATAACGTCCACGAGCTCTCTACATTAATCCAAAATATTCCGGATTAAAAAGCTATATACTTTTCTTTTTCGGAGTTTTAGATCGTTTCATGCACACTGAGTAGCTTTTTACGGCCAAATATGTTTCAAAACATGATCGAGACGCTGAGATGGCTGACTATGGTAGTTGCAAATACTTTTCACTGTTTTTCGATATTCAGAGTTGACTTTTTACCTAATTTTTTCTCCGTTTAATTCGGCAAAACAAAGCCAAAAAATGTTTCGGCTTGTCAACTTCTTCATTTCGCTTGCAGTTCAGTGCAGTTACGTCATCAAAATGTTAGAAGTGAAAATGTGATTGGTTGTTGAGTCACCAAAGTGCTAGTAGAAGAAATGTGATTGGCAGTTGACGCATTTCGAGAGAATTTGTATGTTCATCTTGATTCCAGCCGTTGTGTGAGCCCGCGTTCCTTCGCCCCCACACACCGGCTGGATCAATCGTCGACACAATTTGACCATGACGTCACACGTGCCTTTTTAGTTCATTAGTATTCATGCGAATCTCCTTCATAATGGCGCGATATTTTAGGCGTTAGCCTACAAACAACACTCAAATCATTGCCCTGATCTTTAGTAAATTCATCATCAATAAATCTTTGCAGTGCCAAGTCTGTCTCTTCTAGACAGAGTTTTGATACAGGTTTCCAGTGCTCGAAACCGAAATTAGTCTTGTAAACAAATCCGTCTCGAATAAATAATTGCCAATTTCACAATAAATAAAGATACGAGTTGCTTTATTACTCCTTCAGTATGTGAAATATATTAAGTTCAGATTTTTTGTTGATAAAATATGATGACGAAGATGATACGCGTCAGTTTGGTAGACATGGGACAGCCTGACGGTGTATCAAGTTAGGTATCAACATCGAATAGGTGGAAGTTGTTAACATCGAACTTACAAATCTAGTCTACGAAAAGAAGATTTTGATCAGTTAATCGAAAAATTATTACATTCTCACTGGAGCGTGGTCACAGGTATTTCGTTTCTTGGACAACTTCTGTATCTGTTAAATCGAATTTAGAGTAAACCAAACAACACGCTACACCTCGCGCTACACAAATATATCGAAGAAACTAAAGCATAAGTTGGCTTTTTATGTCTAATATCTTACCCGTATGTCGCTGGCAAAGCTTTGTCGATCACGCCACAAATAGTTTGTTGCTAGGGTTTGAAATATTTTTATTGAGATCTCAGATCTGCTGCTCTATCTGCATTTGAAATAAACCTGTCTGCAGTTTTAATATACTCAGTCGGCAGATTAACTTATAACCAAGACATACAGCTCTTTCCAAAAGAAGGCTCTCTACCTAGTTACTCACTTAGAATCTGACAGATTCTCAATAATAAATATCGCTTTTAATAATTATATCTAATAGCTTTTCTTTGAAGACTGGAAGCTATGCTAGATTTACTAACATTCGCTATTTTTGTAGAACATTTAACATGTGACCGCCTTAAACCAATCACCACGTTACCCTCGAAATATTGTGGGCTCCTTTTCTATTGATCGAACCGGACAAAGGACTCGGCCATTGATCCAGCCGGTGTGTGGGGGCGAAGGAACGGGGGCTCACATATCGTTGGGGTTTTTTTAAAGTCAGTTAAATTATAAAAGAAATACCAAATGCTTTATCGTGCAGGATACTCTGATCCAAACACTTACAAAACAAACTTACAGTTGTTATCATGTCGAAGAAAATTCTCGACCTCTAACTTATTAATGTACGGCTGATATCAATAAAGGTGGAAATAAAGATTTCTCACAAAGTTCTGATCATTCATATTCTGGGCAAAAGAGTGTTACTTGGGCCACAGACTGCACAGAGTTGCCTGTGGGGTAGGCTAAAGGTTCTCAGTCGTAAAAACATGAGCTCACAAGATTCCTATAATTTCCGCGAGTATTTATCGAATCGTTACTTTTCTTTCGTTTACACCTAAGGAAAACATGTCTCCCAAAAAGTACGCATGGATTTCATGAATAAACCAAAAATGACAAAGATATTCTATTTTTTGTCAAAAATATGACTTAAAATTTCATTAAAACGGCCATAAAGTCATTAAGATTTGCTCAATTGAGAAACGCATGCGTACGTTTTTGCACATAACAATTCTGGCTCTAGTGAAACTTCTTCAGTTAGCAAAACTTTTAAGTTGGCGGAAATTATAGGTTTTTTCTTATCTCAATGACGTCACAATGACATCACTGTATGACGTCATCAAATGGAAGAACTTCATTCATATATACTACGTGCAGAATATCTAGCATGGGGATCAAATTTGTAAAGCTCTGGAAGCTCTGTGGTCAAATCAAGTTTGCCTTAGCAATGGTCAAAATAAATATGTCTGAACAGCCTTAACAACATGCGATCTCAACAACATGGAATAGGCCGTGTCACGAATTAGAGCATCATGGGATATATTTTGGTTTTGGAGGTATATTCAAAATTCAAAATGGCGGCAGCGCGCAATGATCAGCGCTTTCTACTCGTGTGCGTTCCCAAGTTGTACTTCTCAAGAGACCGTGAAAGCAGCCCGTTTAAACAGGTTAGTAACTGTAACTATTTTTGTCTATTATGTCTATAAATTATGTACTCTAAACATCGTGGCTAGTGCCGTAGTGGCGAACTTCAGAACTTGAAGAATCGCTCAATCGCCATGTGAATTTCTTTTATGCTAGTTCATTGATCTCAGCCAGTTCACATGGTGAACGTTTGCTGTGCTCCTGGTTGTACTAATAAAAGTACCCGTGATAAAAATGTTTCTTATCATCGCGGTTTCCCGCAAATAAACAACTACAAAGGAAATGGCTTCGATCTATTAGGCGCGAAACTTTGCAAGTTAATCAGAGCACAAGGGTTTGCATCGCTCACTTCAGGAATAGCGAAAAGTCGTCCAAGACTGATGTGCCATATGTTAGAAGTCCATCACTCGTGCCAAAACCAAAGCAGCCTCGTAAACTAGTAACTAAGATTTCCAGTGATAATGGTATAAATGTAAATGATATTGATAGCCTTGAGGTCATTGGGGATGAAAGTACATCTAGTATGAATCAAGATGATGACCCTGAAGAACAAATGGACGGCGATTATGAAACATTAGGTGATAAAGTAACCAACTTGGATGAAAATATGCACGCTGAGAGTGATGATGATGATGATGAATACTTGCCTACTCAAATACAACCGATGAGGTTAGAACACATCTATGGAAATGACAAACTTATCCGCCTCTATACTGGACTACCGAATACTACGACGTTTCATATTTTATGCGATAACTTAGGTGTGCCAATCAATAATTTACAGTACTGGGGAAGACCTACGACATTTCCAGACGGGAACAAAAGAGGTCCTCCACGAAAGCTTTACCCACATGATGAGCTACTGCTTACCCTTATGAGGCTGCGTTTGGCCTTGCTAGAGGAAGATTTAGCTTTTCGATTTGGAATCTGCCAGTCATTGGCTCCACTTGGTGGTGTCATGTTTGCTTCAGAACTGTACACTGGCTCCATATCAGATAAGGAACTTGTTGTCCAGTCTGGGGTGTTCAATTATATCGAGGAAGGGGATGATATAATGGCTGATCGACGCTTCACTATTGAAGATTTGTTAGATGAAAAAAAGGCCACCCTTAACATGCCACCATTCCATTCAAAAATGGCAAAGTACAGCTGTCAAAACAAGAGATTATATCAAGCAGGCAGATTGCTGCAAATGTTGCGAGTTCATGTTGAACGTGCTATTGGTAGAATGAAACATTACAGGATCCTTAACTCAGTTTTCCCCCTCAAATGCAGCAGATCACTAAGCATGATTTTTCAGATATGTGCTTACCTTTCAAATTTCAATGGCCCATTAGTTGAGCTTCCACCATCTGTCATTGCAGAGTACAAGGTTATTCCTGCTAATATAGTTCTAAACAAGCCTTCTGCTTCTGCAAGAAACCCTTCTGTTTCAACCAAGCCTTCTGTTTCAACCGAGCCTAATTCTGTTTCAACCAAGTCTTCTGTTTCAAACAAATCTTGTTCAAATGGTTCCACACCACTAACACCTCGAAAACCTTTAATGGTGTCTACACCTGCAGTTTCTAATATAAAGCATTCCGATGGTGTTGGTGAGAATTTGGAACCCCCTGCTAGAACAGTTATTTTAACTAACTGTTTACCGTGGGGTGGAGTTTCTAAAGGTGGTCATGTAACTTTTTCAAATACATGTACCATTGATAATATGCTTAACATATTCTTTCACTTATTCCTCATGCAGCCTTTGGTGTTAGACAGATTTCGAAGCATGGGTTCTTCTTTTGCCATTGCTCTGACACGTGCCTTTGATTACTTTAAACAAAGAGAGTGGGGAGAGGTGAAGCTTGCTTGGGTGTCCCAGTGGATTCCAGATGATTACCATGGCCATGATGATTTGTATGGTGATGAGGAGGAGTACTTTGTCAGCAAGTTGGGAGATCTAATGCAAACCACACAGAAGTCAACCTGTAATAACCCTAATTGCCCTAAATCAGAGATCCAGCACACTACAAATAGTATAATGATCAGGTAATTAATGTCAACAGAGTGGCTTAGCAAACATTTGCCTGCACTGGGACCATATCTCAATACAATAGTGTAAGACTCCTGGAGGATAATTATTAGGATACTAGTTAGCCTTCTTATTCAAATATTTGTAATTTTCTTTATTTTAGATCCCACAAGAGCTGTGAAGATACCAACAATGGAACAACTTTCTACAGCATGCTTTCAGGAATGTTCCAAGGCTACTCAGATAGTTGCTCAGTATTATTGCCAACAGAAAGTAGCACATTAGATGACTTGGTGTTTAGTGAAGTAGCCCCAGAAGGAATGTGTCCAGGTGGAAGAATTTATCAACCTAGATTATTTGTAAACCAGCCTCCACCCATTCTACTTATTTACCTGAGTCATCTTGTAACACAGAAAGTAATTGCTCACATTTCAGATTTACCTCGACAAATTATATTATATTCTTCATGTACATATAATCTTATGGCATGTACATTTGGGTCCCAGGGCATTTTACTTAAGCTATGTATCTTGACAAACCATGCGTGTCAAATTCTGGTTGGTATTTCTATAATGACTTGCCCCAAACTCTGATATACCAAGGTAAAAATCCTCCCAAAACACCAATAACAGGGACAATGTCTTATTGTGTTTATGTTATAACCACTTTATAAGTTCCAGTGTAATTAATGTTGAAATTTGAATATAAATATATGACAGTATTGTGCACTTTATTTTCAATTATTGTAAGTCATATGTAAATCAGTACTGACAAATATATGAACACTACATGAGTGGTGCCTACAGATTTTATAAATATTTAAAAAACTATTTCTTGTATGGTCTGATATTTTCTTTCAGTATCATAAGTGTTGTGGAAATGTAACCACTATTCTCCATGTCTGAAACCATGTTGACAGTGGGTTGTTGGTGAAAATATTGTGATCTTGCTTCTGGGGGGAAGGGATTAAAAGTTTCCATCTTTTTAAACTGTCTTGACTTGCTGTGGGCCCAGACATGTTTTTCCAAATGGAGATCACTCATGGGAAGTGGACTTATTTTTTTCGGTCGTGGATCAAGCCAGGAACAGCAACCAGAAGTGACTGACTCAGGCAACTTGTCTTGGCTGAATAAGTCCTCCAAGGCATGCAAAATGGCAGAAACATGCACACAAGACTCTGAAAGACTAAGGAGCAAATTTCTTGAATTTTACTGAAGCCTAATTCATAGACATAGTATTGTGAAGAACAGTTTGAAGCACTGCTCAACCATAGAAATCTTGACAATATTCCCAGTACTTTATTCAGTTATGATGTGTATTCTATTTTCTGAGGTGTAAACATACCTTGCACACTGCACAACAAAAACAATTTAAAATATAATATAATGATAATCACATTATTTAAATATTAGCTTTACCACATTTGTTTAGCTTACCCTGCTGTATATTCACAATGTGCCATTTTTATTTCTTGTAAACCAGTGCAGTAAATATAAACACGGTAAAGTCGGTCTTTCTTCATCGTTGGTCTCACCATGCCTCGGTAACATTGGATGTCATTATGCCATTCTACAACAGTCACATGCTTCGAACGATACAAGTTATGTCCTTGGCTGAGAGCTCTAAAATCACCCTGACATCCAGTAGATATTGCTACTCTATCTACGAGGTAGTTATAAACAACAGTTCGCACCACTCTGAAGCCCTTAGCTCGTATGTAAGTTGGATCTGCAATCCACCCCGACGAAGGAATAAAGCCAGGTAATGGTGCTGATAAGACTTGACTTGAACAGTGTTATCTCCTTCTCTGCTGACTAAATTTATCTGTGATGGTGTCTCTCGAGTAAGAAGTGTCAGGATCCTTTTATATTATCAAAGATTTCGCAATAAAATCAAGGAAGACATTAATTTCTGCCCATTAATATTTATATTCTACATTCACGGTTCATTAGCATAAACACGTCCATTCAACGCAATATTAAGTTTTGGTAGCAATCATCTTACCTTTCAACTACTTTTTTTACACCAGAAACCTTTTCGTTTCTCAGACGCAAGAAGTTTCGCAAAATATCGCAGTGTAATGTGAACAGAATCTCCGCGGTAACTCCGGGATGTATTTTATTACACGCCACCACCATTTTGAATTTTGAATATACCTCCAAAACCAAAATATATCCCATGATGCTCTAATTCGTGATATGGCCTATTCAGTTTTTTACGTAAAAAAGGCCACGCAAACGTCCTCCTAAGCTGCGAATGCAGCCGCATACTGTGGCTCGGTCTTCAAAAGCAACGTCCGCGTCCCACTGCAAAAATTCTATACTTATGACGTCATATGTCAGAATACATGCATCGTGTCTGATTGGCTTTCTGTGATCATACAAATTTATAAAATTTAACATCGATGCGTAGAAAAACCTTCGATTTCAATGGGAATCTAACAATTTATCGCAAATCGAACTCGTTCTGGAAAGAATAACTATTTGGTTTTTTTAATGACAAAAACTAGGCATTCACCTTGAAATTTAACACAGAAATGGCGTTGGCGTTAATTTTGGTCTGGTCCAAGCCGTGCACCAGCGATTTTATTTACTCGCGTATGATCACAAAATAATCAACCAATCAGAAGCGATGTTTGCATTCTGGGAAAATTAACGTCATCAAGTATTGAATTTTTACAGTTAAGAGACAGACGTTATTTCGGAGAAAGAACGAGCACACAGTACGGGGCTGCTGCCACAGGTTAACGACATCCAGATTGAAAACTAAAACCGAAAAGGCGGAGTATAATTTCATTATTTGTGTTCGGATTCCTACAAGCTTGTATTTCACTGGGAAGATGTTGCGCGTACATAACGTAACATTATTTAATATCTATTAAAATATTCTAATCTCGTTATGGTTCTTCACTTTTAAGCAAGCCTCGTATTTATCATGTTAACTAGAAATACATGAATGCAACAACCCCTCGCCCGCTTTTATTAAATGGTTTTTTGAAACACCCACCCACCCACCTACCATGATTAAAATAAGCACATCTGATATACAACCAATAATAGCCCAATATAAAAACAAACAGATATAAAAACAAATAATCCTCAAGATAAGTCTATAATTTATAAGATGACTAAACTGATTTAACATTTCAAAGCAAAACTTATAGATTTCATTATTAAATTCTGGTTGTACAAAATATGTTTTTAAGTTTCAAAAGGTATTATTTTTAACAAGCTTTAAATGGCTTCCCCTTGCATACATGTTTTGCAAAGGCAGAATTAAATGTCAACAGCTCAAAAATTACATTTATAAAAGAGTCCAGGATAAAAACAATTCGGTAAACAGACAACGTTTCAGTCGAAAATTTGGAAATACAGCCAAAAAAATGGCCAAAGCCCATGAGTATTTAATAACAAAAGGTGATTGCAATGCCAATAAAATCATCACGTCTACATAAGCTTATAAAGGTAGTGTTTTAAGTTAGCTTTAGTTAAGCTGATTTATGGTTTGGACGAGCAAAGGGAAAGCACGAAAACGTGAAGCAGTATATTGTTTAGGTTAAGCGAAAACTTTAAAACAAAATCCTACCGTTAACTTTTGACCACGGAATCACTGTAATTCAGATCGAGTTTTTGTTTACCATACGTCGTTTGGTTTCTTCAAGTTCTCTGGTTTCTCTTCAAGATATATTAAACGGGTTGTTCGTATCCTTCTTTTCTTCGTGCTCCATTTCGTTTCGTTTAAATAAACGAAAGGAAAATACTATTTCATTTGCTTGAGAGTTTATAGTTTTCTGCATCGCTAGTCACCAGTGTCCAACAATTCTTACTGCGTGACACCGTCCCGAACATATATATATATAAACTACTTCCGAGATTACGTCTCCCTTCCCTTTTTCTCCACGCGTGTAAAATGGACTCCACGCATGTCGAGATTAGCACCCTCACCGGGCTCCGGGCCTTCGGCCCTCCGCCCGGCTCGGGGACAATTTCGAAATGCCTTACCAAGATAGATTCAGTCATACAATTAATACTCGTAATATCAATCCATTTTTAGGACTTACTTTAGAAATGCTTCAGGGAAAGATGAAGTAACACTAACATGCATGCTTGGTTTAAAAAGCATATACATAATATAAACTCACACAAAAACAAGTTTATATAAGAACCTTAAACCTGTGGTTTCGCTACCCAATTTCAGTACAAGGACAACAATATGCCGGTTAAAAAACGACTCATTTATACCGAAATGAAAAGTATAACGTAAAGAACCCTTAAGCAGACTGCAATAAAGACTGCAACCACAAAACGATTTTTATGGTTTTTCAACAATTCCAACAGACAACGGAAAAAACACCACAGCCAGTAGACAGCGAAGCAGAAAATTTTATAACTTTTATAAATCGCCAATTGTACGTATTTCCATTACCAAAGCTGGAACTAATCAGCTTTGTAAAGGGATGAGACTGGACAATTTGAGACATCGCGGGTAGAGGCCACTGCATCAATTTCAAATTCTTCATCTTAGAACAGCATTAAGTAATAAAAACTACCTTGCTACAGTACTTACTTAAAATTTGGAGCCATTTCAAGAATACCCATCTTTCTTCTTCCGTCAAAACTTAAAAAAAGAAACATAAAATGGTCTGAAAATGCATCTATTACGAGAATTATGTTTTAAAACCACACCATTTAAAAAACTAAAACTCCGGTCAAAAAATACATCAGTAAAAAGCTTTAAATTGTCATGTCTAAAAATGTTGATGGTTTCACGATATCTGCTTTCGTTTTCGAGAAATAACGTTTTCATTTTCGTGTTTTTGTGCTTCTGAACGCCGCATTAACGATATATTTTGTCTGCTCGAAATTGGTGCTCAGTGGACATTTCTTTTCAATTCTGACGTCATTGAAGGCTAGAAACAAAAGAAAAGCACTCAGACTATGTGCACGCGACAACGTTACCGAGCGTTTTTAAATTTCTCGTTTTCAACTTCATCGTTTTGGCCTTCTGATTATAGACGGTACTTATATAGGAAACGCGTTTGTGCTATATGCAAATTTGCAGCCACTTTTGTCTCAACAGAAATTGGATCCTATGACTTATTTTATCCTTTCTTTTTTCAGTAATATTGGGTCTTAGCTTGTCGCACAATTCAATAAAATGCTTCCTGCTCATTCTATTGAAATAAAGCGGTTCTTGACCATTAGTTACTTGACAGGCTATGTATTTGTTATTACTTGGGCTACTGTGGTGGTAGCCGAGTCTAGGTTTCGGCTCCGTTTGTTGTTGTTTTGGGGGTTTTTCGCCACACAAAATTGCATTATTGCATTATCCCGTCAGGCCTTGCGAAACTGTAAAGGCATGTTGCGTGCTCGATTTTTTCACGTTTTTTCGAGTTTTTTTGCCTTTGATCGAGTCGGGTTGAGGTGTTTTCCGACGGTATTCGTGAATTCATGAGTAGTTGATCAGTAATGTTGCTGACAAGGTTTGTCCATGAAGACAGAATAGATGAATTTATTACAGACATGAAAAAATGCCAAATGATGTGTTGACATCAGCACCTACTACTTAGCTAGTTTGACTTGAGGACTAGACATAGGCGTACCTGACCAGTTACGTTTGTTGTTGTTTATTTTTGTTGGGGGGTTGTGTTGGGTTTGTTGGGGTTTGTTTTGTTTTTTTTGGGGGTGGGGGGGGCAATACGATGATCGACTGTCGATTATTAGATCGTATTCAACATACGATCATGAATATTTAACAGCAATATTACCCGAATTTACCCGAAATTTCTTTCAAAAAGTGCCCGAAATTTTCATTTTTAAAATGGCTTTCTCCTTGTTTGAATAGCTTTACCTTTTGGAAGTGACCGAGTTATAGTTAATCAGTTAAAGCGGCTGACAATTGTCTTCATCATAAACATGCTTACAAATACTTTATAATGTTTACAACTGCACACGCCAGCGATCGCGGTAGATCTAGTACGTAAAATATGACGAGCTATTTCAAAACAGGCTGGCCCTGGCCTTGCTGCTTTATAGTCCGACAACTACAAAATGCAAGTATAATAACACGCACCGAATAGAGCAAATATCGGTAAGATATCAATATGTGAACTGTTCAGTGCATGTCTAGATATCGGTGTCGTGTGTCGTATTACATTTGGAAACGCGTGTTTCAATGTTTAAATATTTTCTGTTTGTCCGAATTTAAATAAATTCTATATCAAAATGATCGCTTGATTCTGCCGAATCCGACACTATAGGTTTTGTCTACTAAATATATTAGATCCGTTGTTTAATTTTCAAAAAACGGCCTTGTTTACATTTATATTACATTAGCTAACCTTCGGCGCTTCCTGCACCGCTGCAGTTCATATAAGACCATAGATTCTATTTGTGAAATTCTATGCAAATATGCAATGCATTGCCATTGCCATGTAGTCTTGCTAGAGTACGCACAGGCTACGCGAAGCTTTCAGAAATCAGCAACGGAGAAAAATCTATTTGAACTGAGATGAGCGCAAATATCAAATTGCATTATTATGCTATCACTTGGCGTACGGTCAGACGCAATCATTTTAAAGTATTCCCGAATCGTCTGTAAGTTTGTGCCATTCACGAAATTCGTACAGTTAGATAGAACGTTAAATTATGTACAAAATATGTGAATTTGAAAAAATCGTATAGAATAGAACCCTGAAAATCGTAGTATTTTAATCCAAAACTCTGTCGCTTCGTGATATGGCGGACGAAATATTTGTTACACCACAGCACACACTACAGGTCAGTTGTTCGTGCGTGCGTGCGTGTGTGTATGTATGTGGGTTAGCTTTTTTGGGTAACAAGCACAAGCGCAAGCGCAAGCGCAAGCGCAAGCGCAAGCGCAAGCGCAAGCGCAAGCGCAAGCGCAAGCGCAAGCGCAAGCGCAAGCGCAAGCGCAAGCGCAAGCGCAAGCGCAAGCGCAAGCGCAAGCGCAAGCGCAAGCGCAAGCGCAAGCGCAAGCGCAAGCGCAAGCGCAAGCGCAAGCGCAAGCGCAAGCGCAAGCGCAAGCGCAAGCGCAAGCGCAAGCGCAAGCGCAAGCGCAAGCGCAAGCGCAAGCGCAAGCGCAAGCGCAAGCGCAAGCGCAAGCGCAAGCGCAAGCGCAAGCGCAAGCGCAAGCGCAAGCGCAAGCGCAAGCGCAAACGCAAACGCAAACGCAAACGCAAACGCAAACGCAAACGCAAACGCAAACGCAAACGCAAACGCAAACGCAAACGCAAACGCAAACGCAAACGCAAACGCAAACGCAAACGCAAACGCAAACGCAAACGCAAACGCAAACGCAAACGCAAACGCAAACGCAAACGCAAACGCAAACGCAAACGCAAACGCAAACGCAAACGCAAACGCAAACGCAAACGCAAACGCAAACGCAAACGCAAACGCAAACGCAAACGCAAACGCAAACGCAAACGCAAACGCAAACGCAAACGCAAACGCAAACGCAAACACAAACACAAACACAAACACAAACACAAACACAAACACAAACACAAACACAAACACAAACACAAACACAAACACAAACACAAACACAAACACAAACACAAACACAAA
This sequence comes from Corallium rubrum, assembly GCA_964035015.1. Lineage (NCBI taxonomy): Eukaryota > Metazoa > Cnidaria > Anthozoa > Scleralcyonacea > Coralliidae > Corallium > Corallium rubrum. The sequence goes on from OZ036002.1 coordinate 11,932,579, forward strand.
CACAAACACAAACACAAACACAAACACAAACACAAACACAAACACAAACACAAACACAAACACAAACACAAACACAAACACAAACACAAACACAAACACAAACACGATAGCAATATATCTGCTGCGCAGATACAAAAACAAAACAACACAGTTGAAAACAATAGTGAAAACGATTATCAGATATCGTTTCTAGTAATAAAAACGTCAACTGACACCCCTTTCATCTGTTTTCGGGTGAACACGTCGTGAAAACGATGCTTTTTGAAACGCGTTTCAAATGAAAACTCTCGGAAACGACACTGTGTGCACATAGCCTCAATAACGCCAAAATTCAACGAACGCCCGCAGTGACCAACGTTGGTCCGTCAAAATGACGCCGTCAACAAGTAAAATATACGAATGCGAGAACGTTATTTTTTGAGAACAAAATCAGATTTACTAGCTATACCTATGAGCATTATTCAGCATGTTAGTTATAGGCCTTTCATTTAAATATAATCTATTTTTTGATGGAAGTTCCCTACTGTATTAAAGTACATACAGACCGTCTACAGCCCTTTGGTTTCTGTATATATTGCATAAGGTCAAATAATTGATAAGTCTTCACAATTTTTAATTTGTCCAATTAGTTTCCAAAATATCTCACTTTCAGCATTAAAAAATCTTTATTTGAAATATCCTGCTAAAAAATTTCATGAACTACAAGGAGTCAGATTCTTTATAAACAAACACATTGAGCTTGTCATCTCAACATTTATAACTGAATATGAGAGCTTTTTACATGATTGTAGTCAAAATGTGATTGGTTTTCTCCCTGCGATCAATCAATCATTATTAATCAATCAATCAATAAATCAATCAATCAATCAATCATTATCAATCAATCAATCATTATCAATCAATCATTATCAATCAATCAATCAATCAATCAATCAATCAATCAATCAATCAATCAATCCACCCATCCATCCATCAATCAAGATCTTCATACTCTATCGCTCCTATAACAACGTCCAAGAATGAGCATACCCTCAGACGTCCAAACCCCAGTCAAACACGGGACTGACTTAACCGCATTTGACTCGAGGTTTTGACGTCTCTCCTTGATGAAAGGTTTAACTATTTTTAAAGATAGAAATAATTCCTATGCTAATAATATCTTCAGAAATTGTCGAATTCCTTTCATTTACCACATTTGTTATGCATGTAGCCCGCCAAAATTACGCCTGTAGCCCGCCAAAATTATGCATGTGCCCCGTCAAAATAACGCGTGGGCATGTTCATGCAACTCGCGTAAACAAAAATCTTCATTTAGTAAAAAAAATCGGCCAAACTGAGATTGAAACAATATACAGCATTCCTGAAACGGAAAAAACTTTCCGCAGATATTTTGCCCTGAACATGGCAAAAGTAAGATTTTAAAAACATGGCAGGCAGAAAAGAGTCTGAGTCCGAAGAACAGTTGTGATGTAAGATCGGACCGAAGTATTTTCGTTGTTTTACTTGGTTTTCGCCGTAATCAGTCGGTAGAAATGCCCTCCCGGTGTGTTGTATTCGGATGTTATAACAAACCAAGATCCTGAGAAAGACACAAAAGCTGTGAAAAATACGACTTTGGGTGAATTTTGTTAACTGGAAACGCGCAAAATGAGAGCCATCCAGCACAAGTTGTCTGTTCTAAATATTTTAAGCCAGAAGATTTTGTTCGAAAAGTTGATATGCCTCCATTGCCTGGGCAAGAAAAGTTTGTAATCCCGTAGCTGAAAAGAAATAATATAGGAATAACTCCCTAGCCAAGCGTACTTGCCGGAGGTGATCGCGAAGATGATAACGGAAAACCAACTTTTCGAACGAAAGCTTCTGATATGAAATATTTAGACTATTTACAACTTGTGCTGGAAGGCTCCCGGTTAATTTGTATCGTTTGACTTCGCTTTGTAGCCTTTGTTACTGTATTCACGTGTTGCTATAAAAATGAAAACTTGATACAGCTATATACGAGTAAAGACTGGCAACAGACGCTGTGCTTTTTGAGAATATACGCTAATTATATTGAGGCCTGAAGTAGTGAAAAGTTGAGTTTGGGCGAATTTTGTTAAGAGGAATTGAAACGCGCAAACTGTGAAACTGCTTGAAGTATTTATTGTCTTCTGTGCGTTTTTTAAACTTTCAAAGAAGTCTGTTATACACTGTATTTATCTTTTTCACTTGAGATTTTGACTGGTAAGCAGCCAAAGCTGCACTTGACTTTTTCATCTTTTAAAAGATTAATGAGAAGTATTTTTTCAATATTCGACAAGATAATCAAGTGCATAAATACAATATACACTTAATGTCTGGTTATGAGGGGGAAAAAAACTAAAGGTTTCCCAAGGGATCAGACAATGCGTTGAGAGTCGGCCGAAAATGGTCGAGAAATAAAAAAGTGTCGAGATTTCGGCAAAAACAAGTCGAGAATAAAAAACGTCTTGAGATGTTCATTTTTTAATCATACTTTTTGAGCTGGTCGAGAATTGATTTCTGACTCGCTGACAGCATGGGGATATCAGATATTTTTTCAAAGGGGGAAATAACCAATCACTTTATACTTTCTATGGGTAGGTAGGATTGTACTAACTAGTGTATTCTGAGGCCAAGCTAGCGAAGATGACGCAATTTCGGATAATAGGTGTAAACTCGCTTTTATATACAGCAAGATAACGCTGTCGATTGTAGAGAACGGGTATACGTGAACGCCACTGCGAACCAACTTATATAAAAACAATGGTGATGCAGTCGTTCGGCAGTGACATGGCGTTCGGTGACTCGCGTTCCGCGCTAACTATAACCCAATAATGAATCGTCAGATTTTTCGTCAAGTTATACAAATGTCGACTGGTTTGCGTCTTAAATTCGGACTGGACTTTGACAACTTTATCGTAAAGTAAGAAAACACTTCAACGACAACGACCACGACAGGGAAAATTAATTAAAAACGACTCATTGAAGCCTAATTCTTCTTCTACGACGAACCCTCGAGAGGTGGGGTGGGGGGACGCCGGGGGAGGGATTGTATAAACAATCTGATTCTTATGTCTATAATCTGCAGCAACTGTATGGCGACATTAACTGGCCAACAATTGGCGCCGAAACGACTTGCAAAGAAATGAAATACTGTGGCTTTTAACACATGTCTGTCGCAAATTAATTATCCTTATCCGAAACCCGCTGACATTTTCTAATATTAGCAATTTGAAGTACTGCACCTGGGTGAATTTCGAAAAAAAAAGACGTTTTGTGCTTGAAAGAGTAGACTGTGAGTATAGTTGACTTACGAGTTTAAGTCACCAAAACCTTTTTAGACTTACAAGCAGAACTATTCAGTCAAAACGTTTTCAATTGACAGTAATCCCCGAGCCCGGGCGGAGGGCCGAAGGCCCGGAGCCCGGGTGAGGGTGCTAATCTCGACATGCGTGGAGTCCACTTTACACGCGAGATAAAAAGCTGAAAGCAATTCTGAAACCTGTTTATATATCTATATATATGTTATCAAATCCACAACTTGCGCAGTTCGAATAGCAGGGTACTGGTAACTAACCTGTTAAATTATTCAAATTATTTAAATTTACGTCAGCAAATTATAATTTATAAGTTCGTTGGATGGTTGGATTACGAAATAGTTTTTCAAAGATCAAGACGAAAGAAATCTTTGCCAGAAAAAAATGGTTTCAACTAAAATGTACATTAATATTACTATGGAAAAAGACCAAAGAAAGAAGGCTAAGAAGAGATGTGGCAGCGAGAAAAAGACAACAATAAATACGACTTAAAACCACTGGAAAAAGCCTAAAAATTAATACGATAAAGACCGAAAACGATGCCGACCGAAGTGTAACTGAAAGAAGCAGGATGTGCCCTGAAACTGTTCAAAGCCGGTAAAGAATTTTGCTCTGGTGTATTCTACATAACTCGAGAGGGAACGATGAAGAAATTTTGAAACAAACGGCTTTTTAGATCATGAAGAGAACTGAACGATGCCTTGTCATATTTATGTGTCAACAACGAAAAAAGTAAGAAACCACGAACGAGAAAAACAATCCGAAAAGACTAGACTGAATTGGCAGTGTTTGTGGTCACAAAAGCAGAAGAAAGTTTAACGGTAGGAGATTCGTATTTAACAGTTTAGCTGAGTTAAAACGAAAGAAATCTTGAAAATGAAAATTAATATAAATAATATATTGTCTAGAATTGTCTTTCAACGCTAGGACGTTGACATTGTGTGATTTGGGTCTTTTCTTGGCCACTATTTATATATATATTTTTGAATGAAAATTTGTCATTTGGTTCATCTCGTGTTGTTTTTTTAATATTGACATTGCATGTTCTTTCGGTGTGTCAATACACGACTACAGATGAACCTTACTAACTAATTTTCTGGGTGTTTTCTGGTCTGTGATTAATACAACAAAAAACAGAAATTAGGGGAGGGGAGGGGGGGTGTGTGTTTAAAAATGCATATAAAGCGGGCGAGGGGTTGTTGCGTTCATGTATTTCTAGTTTCTAGCTTCTTCAAATGGACCAATTGCAGAACTGCAAAGCATCATGGTAGTTTAGTTACAGGGCAGAATTTTTCAACATGGCGATTGTATTTTTGGAACGAGGGAAGGTGCTAAACACACGAGAATTGGAAGAAAAGTTTTATCATTTTCGCTTCGATTAAAGTTTATATCAAATCTGTACGTCTTGTTTTATATTTCTACCGAATCTTGGGTTTCTACGAGCGAGTGTAGTTGAAATATTCAACACGGCGTACAGAGACGCTGAAGCGGGGAATGGCTTCGATCCGAGGTAGTCAGACACAAATTTTGGAATATTTCACAATATAAAGGTAAGTACTGCATTAAATTATTTTCAAGATAAGGAACACGTTGTGACTCATTGTTTGCCTGAAAAATTCGGCGATCGATTTAATTCTAGAGACTTGAGAGACAAAAATGTTTGCACACTTGACTATCCCGAAACAACACATGTTTGATCAAACGTTCTTTTCACAAACCAAAACATTGAGGTTGTTTGGCGCGAAAAATAAAAACAGTTGCTGTTTGAAATACCGAGCTTTCACACTTCAAAGGTTTTCGCTGTTACAAAAAAGATTTAAAAAGTACTTTTAAGTACTATTAACATGCACACAACTGTTACAACAGTGGCATGTTCCTAATACTAGTGAGAAACTTGATACTGCATTGCTTTTTGATCAAGTTAAAATAAGCAAGGCAACTGCGAAGACAGAAAAACATTACACAGCAGACTACAACAACCCAGCACCTGCTTTTGCTAAACATGTAAATGTTGATGACTTAAGAAAACTTGAGGGTGGTTTGAAAACTGTTGGAACTTGTGATTATTTACAGGGCCTTTTAGCATCCAATAATTGTGAACCATTTCAATACCAAGAATTTCTTGAGGAATTGCCTTCAAAAAAGGCATTCAATGATGCAAACCTATTTGCAAATCAAATGTACAATATTGAAATAAGGGAATCTATACTGGAACAAATTACTGTTCCTAACTTTGCAGAAGTGTGCAAACATTTACCTTCTCCAGAGTATACACCATATACTGAAAACATTCTTTTTACAACCAAAGAACAAATGGTTGACATTGAATGTAATACAAGAGGTCAGTCACAGAGCAAACTTTGGTTTCATGAACGAAGAGGTCGTTTAACTGCCTCACATTTTGGTACAGTAATGAAACGAAGAGAAAATGTTTTCCCCACATCACTACTTAGCAAAATCCTATTACCAGCAAGTAATGTTACAAAGCCCCCAGAAGCATGTCAGTGAGGCAACAGTAATGAGCAGACTGCCATTGAAAAATATTTGGAACAAAAGAATTTTAATGAACTAATAATGACTGCATGTGTTCAGTGTGGGTTAATTATTAACACAGAAGCTCCATGGCTTGGTGCAAGTCCAGACTGCTTGTTATATGATTCTGCAGAGCCAACATCATTTGGGATAGGTGAGGTGAAGTGCCCCTTCTCAAAAAGAGAAATGACAATTAAAGAAGCCTGTGAGGTTGACTCATCATTTTATTTACATGAACTGAATGGAAAACCACAACTAAAGCGAAACCATCATCATTTTTACCAAATGCAAGGTGTTATGTCTGCATGCAAAGTTAATTGGGGAGACATTATTGTTTATACAAGCAAAGAAGTATTTAGTGAGAGAATTTACTAGTTTGACCATGAATTATGGTACAAAACAATGTTACCAAAACTTACTTTATTTTATTTCACATACATTTATCCTAAACTAGTTACTTAAGAAAACATTTAAAAACAATTGTCTGATATTTCATTCTGATTCACACTTGTCGTTTATTAAAGGTGGGTAAAATAGAGTGAGGTAAGAACAAATTACCCATATTTTGTTCAAGTCTGATGACATCTTCAGTGGAAAGACATTTTTTATAATTCTAAAACTCTTTATGCGTTGTATTGCTCTTTCCACATGCACTCTCAGAGCCGCAATCGTTCGTGTATCATTTTCGGCACTGAGTGAAAGTTGACTTGCACCATTCAGAAAAGGTGGTATGTTGAGCCCAACACCAGCAGGCATGTCATCTGCTATATCAAAACCCCTGTCTGCCATTATGTCATCTCCTGACTCAAGCAAAGTGAGAATGCCACAATCTTTGGTCACTTGTTTATCGGAAGTCCTCCCAGCATACAATTCTGATACAAACGTTGGGTACCCAGCAGGAGAAATCCCTAGCAACCCTTTAGCAGTATTGTGATTTTTATATGACGAAAATGTTGCAGACTGACTTCTAAATGATGTTGGCATTTCAATAAGTAGTTCTGTACAATCAATAATTACACGGGTATTTGGGTAGGTTTCTTTGAAAGGCTGTGGCATAGTTTGTTGTATATAATCACGTGATGCCCAAATGGGTAGGGCTTTTAACTTGTGATAGAGAAACTCTAACCAAGTAGCCCAGGTACGGGAAACATGTGCTTCTGAAATGCCAAATCGGTGAGCAATGTCAACCCCCATAAGACCACAACGTAGGCGAACCATAACCATAAACAACTCTTGCTCTGGCGACATTGACCTTTTTCGCCCCAGCTTTTCTTCTGATTCTGCCGAATATTCTACCTTGTTACTCGAACCAGCATAACTTAAGAAATTACATGCTGGTTGCAGAAAGTCAAAGAAAACTTTAAATGTTGCATAATTTTGAAAACCAGTGTAGAATTTAAAATTTGTGTCACTGGCAAGTACATGCTCTATTCGCAGTACACACTGTTCGTATTTAGATGATAACTCATCATATTTTCTTTTTAAAGCTGCATGTTCAGTTTTTAATTTTTCATTGATTAACTCTTGTGCCTCTATGCCAGTTGTTTGTTGTTCAACTTGTTCAGACTGGGTTGTTTCAGTAGTAGTGTCATTGTCTAAAACATGTTCCCTTACTTTGCTACTGTTTACAGTTTGTCTACCAGATATTTTAAGGACAGTTGGTAATGCACCAAAGGATTTCTTTCCACCGGGAAAGTGTAAGGAACACACTTTGTGGCTTTTTAATGGTTGTCTTTGTATTCCCAATAAATTCAGCCATATTTCCTTTAAGCTCGAATCCAGAGGAAATTTATGGAAGGATAATTCCGGATTTTTTACACTGTTGCTTCGACAAAGTGGCACACAACAGGTAGTTCCCCCGCACTTTTTACCTTTAGGCACTTTTTCCGTTTCACTTGCCATATTTATCAAAACAGACCGTAAACCAAACGGCTCGAAACTTTCCAAAATATACTCGAAACAAGCGAGGTTGCTTTAAATTAGACTCACGTAAATATGTTGTAGTTAAAAATCTCCAGTAAGACACTTGAACAGCAGTGAATAGTACTTAAAAGTACTTTTTAAATCTTTTTTGTAACAGCGAAAACCTTTGAAATGTGAAAGCTCGGTATTTCAAACAGCAACGGTTTTTATTTTTCGCGCCAAACAACCTCAATTTTTTGGTTTGTGAAAAGAACGTTTGATCAAACATGTGTTGTTTCGGGACAGTCAAGTGTGCAAACATTTTTGTCTCTCAAGTCTCTAGAATTAAATCGATCGCCGAATTTTTCAGGCAAACAATGAGTCACAACGTGTTCCTTATCTTGAAAATAATTTAATGCAGTACTTACCTTTATATTGTGAAATATTCCAAAATTTGTGTCTGACTACCTCGGATCGAAGCCATTCCCCGCTTCAGCGACTCTGTACGCCGTGTTGAATATTTCAACTACACTCGCTCGTAGAAACCCAAGATTCGGTAGAAATATAAAACAAGACGTACAGATTTGATATAAACTTTAATCGAAGCGAAAATGATAAAACTTTTCTTCCAATTCTCGTGTGTTTAGCACCTTCCCTCGTTCGAAAAATACAATCGCCATGTTGAAAAATTCTGCCGTGTAACTAAACTACCATGATGCTTTGCAGTTCTGCAATTGGTCCATTAGAACCAGCTGGAACTCCTACGGTACCATGTAATCACTAGACATAAAACCCCGCCCCTGGCGCCCCCCCCCCCCCCCCGGGTTCGCCGACGAGGAGGAATTGGGCTACATTTGGACGTCTTTAATTAATTTTCCCTGTCGTGGTAGTTGTCGTTGAAGTGTTTTCTTACTTTACGATAAAGTTGTCAAAGTTCAGTCCGAAAAAAAAATAACAGTTCTGAACGTATCAGTCGACATTTGTATAACCTGACGAAAGTCTGACGATTCATTATTGGGTTATAGTTAGCGCGGAACGCGAGTCACCGGTCACTGCCGAACGACTGCACCCCCATTGTTTTTATATGAGTCAGTTCGCAGTGGCGTTCACGTATACCCGTTCTCTACAGTCGACAGCGTTATCTTACTGTACATAAAAGCGAGTTTACACCTATTATGATTATCCGAAATTGCATAAATTGCATAATCTTCGCCAGCTTAGCGATCAGAATACACCTACCCATAGAAATTATAAAATGATTGGTTATTTCCCCCTTTGGAAAATATCTGTGCCCCCCCCCCCCCCCCCCCCCCCGATCACTTCACCCCACGCTGTCAGCGAGTCAGAAATTAATTCTCGACTAGCTCAAAAGGTATGATTAAAAAATGAACATCTCAACACGCTTTTTATTCTCGACTTGTTTTTGCCGAAATCTCGACACGTTTTTATTTCTCGACTAGTTTTTGTGGATCTCGACACCTTTTTATTTCTCGACCATAAGTTCAACTAGACTTTCACTTTCTTATTTCTATATTATTTGGTCAATGGTTTTACCTTCTTCAGATCTTCTTGTATAAATGTAGCAACCGAATAACGGCCCCACCAATTTCTGTACTTTAAAAGCAGACAATAGTTGTGCATCAACCAGATGACTACAAACAACCAACCCTTTTAGTTCACAACATTCACGAAGGCCCACAGGCAGCTCTCTCAAATTACACAGTGACAAATCCAGTCTTTGCAAGGTTTCTAGCTTTGGAAAGAGTGTTAGGTTGGGACCAAGTCTGTAATTGTCATGAAGGTCCAACTCGTGTAACTCAGAACATTCTCCAAGACCATCAGGTAGCTGTTTAAGACCACAAGTAGCTAAATCCAGTTTCTTCAGATGTGGTAGCTTAGGAAAGACAGTTGGGTTGTTACCAAAGTTGCAATTGCTTTGAAGGTTCAACTCGTGTAACTCAGAACATTCCCCAAGACCATCGGGTAGCTGTTTAAGACCACAATTAGACAAATCCAGTTTCTTCAGATGTGGTAGCTTAGGAAAGACAATTGGGCTGTCACCAAAGTGGAAACTGTTGTGAAGGTTTAATTCTTGTAACTCAGAACATTCCCCAAGACCATCAAGTATCTGTGTAAGAACACAATTAGACAAATCCAGTTTCTTCAGATGTGGTAGCTTAGGAAAGACAATTGGGCTGTCACCAAAGCGGAAACTGTTGTGAAGGTTTAATTCTTGTAACTCAGAACATTCCCCAAGACCATCAGGTAGCTGTTTAAGATCATAATTAGACAAATCCAGTTTCTTCAGATGTGGTAGCTTAGGAAAGACAATTGGGCTGTCACCAAAGTGGAAACTGTCGTGAAGGTTTAATTCTTGTAACTCAGAACATTCCCCAAGACCATCAGGTATCTGTGTAAGAACACAATTAGACAAATCCAGTTTCTTCAGATGTGGTAGCTTAGGAAAGACAATTGGGCTGTCACCAAAGTGGAAACTGTTGTGAAGGTTTAATTCTTGTAACTCAGAACATTCCCCAAGACCATCAGGTAGCTGTTTAAGAACACAATTAGACAAATCCAGTTTCTTCAGATGTGGTAGCTTAGGAAAGACAATTGGGCTGCCACCAAAGTGAAAACTGTTGTGAAGGTTTAATTCTTGTAACTCAGAACATTCCCCAAGACCATCAGGTATCTGTGTAAGAACACAATTAGACAAATCCAGTTTCTTCAGATGTGGTAGCTTAGGAAAGACAATTGGGCTGTCACCAAAGTGAAAACTGTTTTGAAGGTTTAATTCTTGTAACTCAGAACATTCCCCAAGACCATCAGGTAGCTGTTTAAGACCACAATTAGACAAATCCAGTTTCTTCAGATGTGGTAGCTTAGGAAAGACAATTGGGCTGTCACAATAGTGGAAACTGTTGTGAAGGTTTAATTCTTGTAACTCAGAACATTCCCCAAGACCATCAGGTAGCTGTTTAAGATCATAATTAGACAAATCCAGTTTCTTCAGATGTGGTAGCTTAGGAAAGACAGTTGGGTTGTCACCACGTGAGTGGAAATTGTTGTGAAGCTTCAATTCTTGTAACTCAGAACATTCCCCAAGTTCAGCGGGCAAGCCACAATTAACTAATGTCAATTTCTTTACCTTTGTCATATTCTGAAAAAAATCAGCATTGCAATCTAAAAGATTATCAATAACAGTCACCTCTACAAGATTGGGCAATTTATCCATTCCTGTTAGCGACATCGTTGTACCACCAGCACTGAGAAACAGCTTCTTCAGATTAACCATTTCTCCAAGGAATGGTTTTTTACATTCACCACGGAACTGAACATGTGTTGGTCTTCCTGGTGATGGTATTACATTCACACTGCTCAACGAAATTTGAGGGAACTTTCCAAATGAAGAATGATAAGTCTTTATAGTTATTGTTCTTTCTCCTGGTTCACCATCAGCTATAATCAGTTCTTCCAAAGATTCAAAAGTTCCACTGCGGTCGCAAACTAAAACACCTTCTTCGTAATCTCTTAAAATTACTTGATGCAACTTTTTCTTGGTAGAAAACTTGAGCGGTTGCCCTCTCAAAGCTTTACATTTCAGATCAAGAAAAATTAGACCATGCTGATCAAGTGCAATATAACAGGTCTTCCACAAATACTTGTCGCCAACTTTTTGTGCATACAGATGGTTGCGACCACAATAATCAAATATTTCAATTGTGATATTAGGTGGCAAGCTATCGATGGTTGACTCAAGAAAGCTGAGCACATTTTCATGACAAAGAAGGACTTTAGATTTTTCAGGATTTTTAAGCAGTTCAATTGGAAATGCTTCTTTCAGAACACCTGCTGGTCTCAAATCCATTACAGTCATTCCATTTTTTTCGTGTGGTTTGCACACGACATCCTGTATCGTTATGGAACCATCGTTCGCTACCAAACTACTAGATGACCCAGTATTTGGTTTAACATTGGGTTTATCCACCAAACTACTAGCTTGCCAAATTATTGGTTTGGTAGTGGGTTCATCCATTACTAAAGAATTAGTCTATCCAACCATGGGTCACACAATATTTTGGAATCATTTCCTGTAAGATAACAATTATTGTTGTTTTACACTCGAATTTTCCTTCACCCTAATCCTTAGAACATGCTATGTATAATCGAGTGAAATGCTCAATATCATTTACAATAAATTAATAGTTGTACATAATGTTGTAGCATAATAAAAGAAGTTAACATTATATATATATATATATATATATATATATATATATATATATATATATATATATATATATATATATAGTGCTTAGCTATATTCACAAGGACACTGAGTATTTGTTTACAACGGCTTTTATATAAACATTGTTAATTTTAAAACACTCAAATCGGTAATTTTCTCAAGAAAAAATCTTACGTTACCATAGCCACATTTGACCGATTGATTGCTATGCTACGATCGTAGATTTTGTCACAGGACGTTCAAACAATTTGAGTCACAAGGCCGCTCGATTATTTTGAGTCGTTGGTGTACGCAAACTTTGTTCAAGCCTATTTCGGAGGGCCGAAGAGATCAATTTTGTCGAAACTACCTCTGTAAATGTATTCAACATGTTCTTAGCAAATTTTTAAAGCAATTAGATGTTTCGGAGTGAATTTATAGAACTTTCTGTCGAAATTGTCGGAGTTGGGGTCTCCTACCTTGTCTAATTACATTGGTGTGAAGAAGAGCCGTGAGTAGAGAGATGTTCAATAGTTTATACCAGTCCTCTGAAGAGGATCAAACAACAAATCAACACAGAAAAATCAAAAGAAAGCCTCTACTTTATATTTTGCCACAAAATACAATACATTATTTGCATAACCAGGTTGTCTCACAAGGCTTAGACATGTATGAATCTAATGAATGAATAAAATGCTTGATTGCACTCGTACCAAAATTATGCAAACATCGGTTTGTATAAAATAAGGATAATGAGAACAATGAAGCTTTTTTTTTCTACACGGAGAATCTTGCAGTCATATTCTTATTAATTTCTCATCTGAATTTCAACCAAAATTGAAAGGTTTGGTCCTTGATCTATAATCAATCTTTCCACAAACATTCACAAAAACCTGTGAAGTATTTTGAGAGATACCCTGGTGACAGACTGACAGACAGACAGACAGACAGACAGACAGACAGACAGACAGACAGACAGACAGACAGACAGACAGACAGACAGACAGACAGACAGACAGACAGACAGACAGACAGACAGACAGACAGACAGACAGACAGACAGACAGACAGACAGACAGACAGACAGACAGACAGACAGACAGACAGACAGACAGACAGACAGACAGACAGACAGACAGACAGACAGACAGACAGACAGACAGACAGACAGACAGACAGACAGACAGACAGACAGACAGACAGACAGACAGACAGACAGAGACAGACAGAGACAGACAGACAGACAGACAGACAGACAGACAGACAGACAGACAGACAGACAGACAGACAGACAGACAGACAGACAGACAGACAAACAGACAAACAGACAAACAAACAAACAAACAAACAAACAAACAAACAAACAAACAAACAAACAAACAAACAAACAAACAAACAAACAAACAAACAAACAAACAAACAAACAAACAAACAAACAAACAAACAAACAAACAAACAAACAATATTTTTTATCATATGTTTATATTATGTTTAGTTTTTAGGAATTATACAGTAGTACTGTATCACAATTCAAGTTTATTAATTACGTTAAGAAAGGGAGATGCAATGTATGTAAATAGATTATGTTAATTTATGTAATAGATTCATATAAATACAGAACTTTGCTTGATGAGCGAGGTCTTGTTCAGAGTATTAAATGGCGTACAAACGATACAGCCTTCTTCGCAGACCTCTTCAGGGCTTTTCTTCCCGCCCATGCACCAACGTCTGCTCTACGGGGCATGAAATTCCGACCAATCACAGCTAACTTCCCATATTTTCGGAAGCTGGCCTTTGAACTTTAGGATCTGCATAAATATTGAAGTTGGATTTGTGAATGTATGCGACTTTGGAATTTGGGCACTTAATGGCTATAAGCGAGAAGCTATTACTAAGTTTGTAAATAAGAAGACCAATGTGTTTATAAACCTCCCTACTGGATATGGAAACCGGCTCACATACCAAGCACTACCTTCGTAACTAATCCGATCGGCATTCGTAGCACAACTGTGACGGCACAGGAAACAGTGGAAGCCTTCCTCGACAATTTTCTTCGGAGTTTCATTCATTCATACACGTAATGTTTTGGAACATTCCCCATATTTTATAATACTGGTAATGCCCGTTGATTTTCGCGGGAAATTTGAGCAGGATCGCGTTATCAATTTCTAAAAGCGCTTATGATTGGTTTATTACGAGACAATAAAGAGAGAAATTTCATGCTCCGTAGAGCAGACGTTGGCGGGCGGGAATAAAAGCCCACAAGACGTCTGCGAAGGAGGCTATAAAAGTAGCAGCACCCCAAAAGTAGCGACATCCCGAAACTACTGGTTCCCCAAAAGTAGCGACATCCCGAAACTACTGGTTCCCCGAAAGTAGCGGCAGCCCGAAAGTAGCAACAAGTAACAACTCCCTCTTAGTAGCAACACTTCAAGCAGCAACACTTCACACAAGCAGCAGCACCCAAAACGTAGCGGCACTCCAAAGGTAGCAACCCCCCATGCACCTAAAGTTGCGGCACTCTGAATGAACATCCATACATGTTTTACCAGTTGCGAAAAATGCAACACCAAGGCCTTCCGGCTAGGAATTGAACTCGCGACCCTGCTGTAGTGCTCTGACAAATCACTGAGCTACAGAAGCCGTTGCCAAGAGCTTGGCCACGAGTTCTGTATATATACCACATTATATATACACAACTCGTGGCCAAGCTCTTGGCAACGGCTTCCTTACCTCAGTGGTCAGAGCACTGCACTAGCATCGCGGGTTCAATTCCTAGCCGGAAGGCCTTGATGTTGCATTTTTCGCAACTGGTCTCGGTTTGGTCTTATAATGTATTTATTATTAAAACATTCAGTTTAATCGAGTTAAATGCCAAATATTATTTCAACCCATGTTTTAAATACTGTTGACTTCTTAGATCGAGGAGTTGTTAATTCACACGAATCGTACAACCCGTACTGGGACTTGTAAATTCACTATATATACTACGTCACTATATATTCTGTCGACTTCATACCAATGGATAATGTATATATTCATGAGTCGTTAATTCGAATTGTAAATTCATACTATATATAATCACCATAGCATGTGCTAGTGACACCCAAAAATTAACATCTCCAAAGTAGCAACAACACGAAAGTGGCGACACCCAAAACTAGTGGCACCCTGAATGTAGCAACACCCTAAAAGTACTGGTTCCCCGAAAGTAACAACACCCTAAAAGTAGCAACACCCCAAAAATAGTGGCACCACGAAATTAACAGCTTCCTAACAGCTTCCAGTGACACACCAAAAGTAACAGCGCCCCAAACATAGCAACAATCCAGAAAGTAGTGGCACCCCAAAGGCAAGGTCAAGCCCCCCCCCCCCCCCCCCCCAAAGCTGGTGTTGCAGCAGGGGCAACAAAAGTAGCAAGGGCGCCAAAACCTGACAAAATAAACCCATTCTTTCTTACTTATATCGTTGTTAATGCTTTGTGTCACCTGCTACTTGACACGACGCCAAGTATGAGTTCACACGGGGTCAAGTGTATGAGTTCGAACTGTTCAGTCAAGTCAAGGTTATTTTTAATGTTTGTCGACAATAGCTCTTCTAAAATCAATGGACAAAACTTTTCCACTCTCATATCTCCTTCCGCATTTGCTAAGTTTCATAATTATTATCTCACAACTTGCCGTCTGGGATCCCGCATTAAATGGTATTACTAATTAGTGTTCAATTTCAGTACGGTTGGAATAAGTAAAATGTGATTGGTTAATACAAAAATAAACATTAATTTACAACTGACAAAAACTTGATTCGAGCATTAAAAATAACCTTGACATGACTCAACTCATACTTGACTCCGTGTGAACTCATACTTGGCCCAGTGTCAAGTAGGAGTTGATACAATGTAAACAATGATCAAATATTTAGCCTGCGTAGCCGGCGCTGGGGATTAGGACGGATAGTGAAAGGAGCGCCTGCAGGCGCCTATTGTTATTTTTCGTGTATGGTGAACGCTCACAGTCTATTGGTTGACACGCAAGTGACCTATCAATCAAAGAAAGTTTGAATTTCCGCTGCAGACGTTGGCGAAGAGTTCGAAGAGCGTTGCAAAAATGTGCCTTGCATAGTAGAAGGACACGAGTTCAAAATAAACTGAGATTGAGAAGAGAGTGGCCATAAGGCGGCTGCATGTGCATCCGAAGGAAGATGTTTATTCGCTGGTTTCCCAACAGTTGTCCCTTTGGCTTAACGACGAGTAACTGAATTGTCTGACATTGGCTTGAGCAAAACATCATTTAGAATTTCTTACAATCGCATTTGATTCGAATCAGTGGGATCTATACTCAGGCTACTTCTCCGGCTGCATTGGCCATTTATAATTATATTATTGATTATCATAGTTGTTACATACACATATTTTAGTTGATTCTGGATAAGTGTTTTTAAACGGAGTAAATATTCGATCAACTTCCAAATTAATTACATGTAAGCTATTTAGCTCAGGTTTTTGAAATCGACAACTTCCAAAAATACACCTTTTTAATTAGGGGGCGGCACGAAACATAACAATAGGCGCCTGTAGGCGCTCCCCTTCCGCGATCACCCAGCGCCGGCTACGCAGACTATCAAATATTCGGCGTGCAGCATAGTCACCTGCAACCAGCAGTAATGCAGCATTGCTGCTTACTAAAAGTATGTGAGCTCGTCACTGGTTTGCTTGATATGTTGCAGAGATGGGAGCTGTCAGAACCCATTGTTTGTTGTAATATTCTTTATTGCTACTAATTGAGTTATCTTAGGACAAAAATTGTGATCTTATTTGATATCTCTTATTTTATAAATTGTGAATTTATAATGGGTTCAAAAAACAATGTCAGCTAGTGATTTAATCAGGGGTTTTTTTAACGTGCAGTTCTACACAAAATGTGCAGTTCTAAATCAATTTGTGCAACTCTAAAAAAAATTTTGTGCAGTTGAAAAAAAATACGAACTTTCAGGATATGGATATTTATTGTAGAAAACTAAAGTAATCGAAGGTATAAATGGAATACATATAGCTTCAATAACAAAAGCAGTACCAGAATATTGATTTTCTCATAGCAAACTTAACAAATATACTTTTTGTTGACATTTCCTTGCCTTTTCGCACAAGCGGTGTTTACTATGAATATCTGCGAATTCTGTCTTATTGTCGTAACAGCTTTCTATTTAAAGCACCTGGCATTACTAGACAAACTGAAATACTAAAGTCATCGTTCATATTTGTACGGATGAGAATGAGAAAATGAAAGTTTATTAATAAGAAAAAAATTGTGCCATTTGCGCGAGTTGAATTTCATGATATGACATGTTGTGTCAGTATGACAAAATGTGCAGTTCTAAATTCTTCTTAAAAACCCCCCTGGATTTAATTAACAAAAATTGAGCTTCACCAAATACAGTAATGACTTCTTTTCTATTTTTGAAAAATGGCGGGGCGGTCAAAGCTGATCTGGCCACCCAAGACTGAAACTTGCTACCACATCACTGTATACCTAGTCTCCACTGCAGCCGTGTCCAGTGTTTGGCCCCCTCTATCAACCACATCTGCTCAAACGAGCACCACATTCCATTCCCCTGGTGTACATGGCCCAACGAAATTACACCATTGTCACGCTAAATATAAAAGCCGTCCTGGGCTAGTGTTGTTGTGTAATTTGTTTAGTCGAAAGCTAATATTTGAAAAATTTAGCCTAGAACTTCACGAGATTTACGAAGAACATTCTTTTGACTATGTTCTTGCTGCCTGTGCAAACAAATAAGCGTGAAAGTCAGTGTAAATCGTAAAAACGTAAGAGAAATTTAAGGTTGTAAAGTGTAAACAAAAGCTCAAAGGTCAGTGTCATTAGTGTCTGAAGCGACTACGACTACAAAATTTACGAAGAATGGTATTATGAATATGTTCTTGCTGGTCGTGTAAATAAATCTGTGCAAAAAGTTTTAGAAGTGTCGGCGAAATGTATCTAGTGGATAATAAATCCTACGGGGATGTCTGGCCATGTCTGGCTAGCAACCTCAATGTTATTCAGCTTCATATTCCATGCAGTGGCGCTTTTAACTTTATTTCATGTACATGTTTTCATATTGCGATTCATAGTTACAACATCAACTTACTCGATTCTATTTACGCAAAATTTTTACTAAACTATAAGCAATAGTTTTTGAAATATTTTAAATACCGGTAGTTAAAATGGTCAGCTCAACTGCTCAAGGTCAGAAATCAGGTCTCCAGATTTGGGAAGCCTGATTTCTGACTGGTCAATGTGCAGAATGGAATGCGGCGCGCGTTTGAGCAGACGCGTGGTAGGTGGAGGGGAGGCGAACAATGGACAGGAGGCTACTGTTATACCTTGCTGATAATAAAGGACTCACTGTGGGCTATATTGCTCTAATACATCTAGAATGCTATTTTTTGTTACTGTCGTGGCAATAGAAGCGTTCCTAAAATAATTGTGCAGTTGTATTCCTCACGTTGAACAATTCATTTGATGAAAATATTGCTAAACTTCCTGTTTTGAATTCTGTTTTGAATTTGATTGGTGTTTGGCAAATAATCCTTTTTCTTATTGGTTATTCAAAAACCAGGAACCAATCAAATTCAAAACAGGAAGTTTAGCAATAATAAACAGGAAGTTCATCAAATGAATTGATCAATTTGAACAAACGAATTGCACAATTATTTTAGGAACGCTTCTATTGCCACAACAGTAAAAAACCCCAACAGATATCATCTGTACCATAAATGAACTAAGCAGTTCGGGTTTCGGTAACTATAAACTAGCTTAGGCCCCATTTACACAAGAGTAATGTCCAATATAGGCATCCGTTTGCAGCTGCTTACGGACAGAAAGATATGTTTACAGGCAGGCCCACACAGACTAAAGTGGGCCCGGGGCAAAATAAAGAATTGGGGCCCCCCTTGCAAATATTTTGCATGTCATTTTACGGATAAATCAGATAAGGATATTTCAAGTGAAAATGTTTCAGTTTTACATGTGAAATGACAACGCAAATTTTCGTAAGGACGAGCAGCCATCAAAACACGTTTATCACTTTGGCGGATATTGCGCTTGACGGTAATGCTTTATCGTTTTCAACACAAAGAGCCTGGGCCGAGGGAAGACTTTTGTCTATGTTCGTTTATTCGATTAAATTAAGCAAATTGGTGAACCTTATTTTTAGCGTTATTTGGATAGTTTTTAATGCAGTTGTATAATAAGGCCACTATATTCTCATTGTTTTCGTACACTAGAATAGAATCTTCTGACATCATATTTCCCAAAAGCCTTTATGAGCCTGAAACGTGCTGATTTTCATGCATGAGTCACAAGATTTTTCTTCTCCTGATGCCTGTGGTTGTGTTGTTCAAAGTGAATTTGGAAGTGTTCAGAGACATAGTTGTTGGTCAGTTATGTGGTCGACAACTGTTTTAGTGATAAACATGCTCACAATGATTTCAGCAAGTTCTAATAACTTCTATCATTTTGAAGACCTTCTAGTGTACGAAAAAACAATGAAATTGTGGCCATACTGGTGTACCAAAACAATGAAATGGTGGCCATATTGGACCCAAACAATAATACACACTTGATGAAAGTAATGTATAAACTGTTGAATAGCATCGACTTTTATTTGCAAGACATCAGTACAATAAATCAATAATAAACAATAAGCAAAAATGAAAACCACAAATATTAATACAGTTTAAACCTCAATGCATTTACATACAGCATTCACAGACACAAGTCAGTTTGGCTAAATGTCAACCTTGAATCGATGAAGATGTAAAACATAGCATATGTTTACCTTTCACTTGCAATTTGGCTTTATCGACTTTCTTTGTTCTTTGATTTACATTTTACAGCACTTGAGCAACATTTTTCAGAACAATTTAATTAATAACACATGTATAAAATTAATCGAGAACACATTGATCCAGGTCTACTGTAGTTTATTGTAAGCGTTGTGAGCATGTTTATCATGAAAACACAAATTCACTTCGAACAAGACAACCAAAGGCCATCGTCAGGAAAAGAAAAAACTCGTGAGTCAGGAAATCATTTGAGCACACTTCAGGGTATACTGCTGGCTATGAAAACGCTGGGCTATGAGAACAATGGGCCACGTTGCAACATGTGATTTTCAATTTCAAAATGAAAATCACATGTTAGTTCTAGAAAAAAAAAATTTTTTTTATTTGATTTTTAATTTTTTTTTTTTTGTTTGTTTTTAAATTCTTGTTTTCAATTTTGTTTTTAATTTTGTTTTTCTTTTTTTTTAAATTTTATTTATTTTTTTCTTTTTCTTTTATTTTTCTTTTCATTTTTTTATATTTTTTTTTGCATTTTATTTTTTTTTGCATTCTGTTTTTTATTTTCTTTTGTAAATTTTAGTTTATTTATTTTTTATTAATTAGTTTTTTCATAAATATTTTTTTGTATTTTTTTTTGTGTTGTTTTGCATAAATCTATATATTAAATTTACTATGAGAACAATGGGCCACCATACACAATAGAGGAATTTAATTCAGATGAATTTATTTGTTTGAATTCTATCCGATGAAACTGTGATGTATAACTCGATTAAATTCGACACACGAATGAAATTCGTCTGGGCAATTAAATTCATCTGAGTCAAACAGATCATGTGAAGATAATGTGTGTTTGAGTTACACGACGAATTATCGTCTCGTCGGATTAAATGTTTCTCTTCTGTCTGTAACAATTCAGCGTCATGTTTTCAAGAAGTCATTTTCAGGCTGGACGAGTCCATGTTAAAACAGTTAAATTTGACGTTTAAGTCGACGTTGCATTTACATCGCATTGCTGACGACAAAGTTAATTTGAATTAAATTCGTCTGATTGTGCGACGTTTAGCGCAACCTCGTACCCAGGGTCTTATTTAGCGCAGGCCTAAAATAATATTGTATAAATTTGCACGGTGGTGTGTGATAATTGTAATAAATAAATTTAGTATAAATACACAGGTGATTATGGAAAATCGCGTGCATTGATTGGTCAAGCTACTTCAGACTAATTTTCGATAATCACCTACAGTGTTTACAGTGAAACCTGAGTTTTGCGACCCCCATGTTTTGCGACCACCTGTCATATACGACCACTTTTTCTGGCACGGACGATTTGTAGTTGAAATATACCTGCAATGAGCGACTACCTGCCTTACGCGACCAGCGACCGGTTTTTTGTGTCCCAAACAAGATATTTACCTGTTATTAGTGACCAACTCAACATAAAACTGCTGAAATACATTAAAAAAATACCCATTTTTTCGTAGTAAACAAACGCGAATGCGACCACATGTGAAAACAAGAAACCGGAAGTGTTGCTCAATTGCCATGTTACCGCATTTTAGTCTTGTTTTGCTTCTCTTTTGAGCATTATTTGATGAAACTCTGTGTGAATTTCTCCTGCCAAAGCCAAATACTTTTTAGTTGAAGTTTGAGAGTTAATACAATGATTGAACAATCCCAAACCATGAGTAATATTTGTTAACTTTAGACAAGTTGATCTTGACGATCGTTTACCATGACAAGTTTGTAGCAAAAACTGAAGTGAACGACAGTACGAGACCATTTTGATGGAGAACATCGCTCTAAATGTCAAATTTCTTTGATTTTAATATCCAAATAACATATTAACATTAATAAATCAAGACGGCACTTCTTTGAAGTGCTCTTGCTTTTTCCATTTCCCTTGTAAATCTTTATAAATTGCCATTTTCCTAACCTTGAAACAAAGTTTATATAAAGAACAGCTGCGGGGCGCGGTGCTACCAAAATGGCTGCTATGACGTCACACCACTACCTATCTGAACGACCACCTGTCCTTAACGACCACTTTTTCGTGGCAGGGGTGGTCGCAAAACTCAGGTTTCACTGTATTCAAAATGGCCACCAGCTTCTAATGGTCTTTCTTGTATTAAATGGACGATAACTGCGATCGAGGCGGCTGCCTATATGCAACAAATAGTGGCCTTATGGCTATTAAGAATTATTTGCTCGGCACTGGTTCCTTGATTGCTGAAATATTTCGATTCGTTTAACTCAGTTGAGTGTTTTCAAACTTCATTTATATAAAGTAGACCACTTGATAAACGTTCTCAAACATGATGCAGTGTATTAAATTCTAGATTAAATTAGCCATTCCAATAAACGGCCTTAAAACTAGTGCTTGTCTTCAAACTTCCTCCTTTCGACTTATACTTTACTGTAAATAACAAAACATTTATGCAGTAAGGACTTACCCGTTTATTATCATCTTTACCATCCCTCTCTGAAGACTAGTACTACCTCCAATAAAACAAACCTTCCTTAGCGTTTTATTAACTTGTTTTTAGACTTTTTAGACAGTAAAACAGCAAGCAAGAGGCGTATACCATGAAATCTGAAATTTCTCACTTCTCAGAACGGACCATTGAAGTGATTGAACTCTATGGAACGGACTAAGAAGTCGTGCACGTGATCTGCAAAATGTACTCCATATATGGTAATGCATTACATATATGGAGTATATTTTGCAGCAAAAACCGCAATGTATTCTGGTAGTTCGATATCACTTCCCTTCGAAGTGAAATGGCCGCCGCGAGGCGAGCATTTTACTCCGAAGAAGAATTGGCCAATTTGCACGACTTTTTCTTTTGCGAGGACGAAATTAAATCATGTCTATGGAACAAGGAGCCCCTTCATTACATTCTGCAGAAAAAGTAAAGAAATCGCCCGTGTCATTGTCGAGAAAATTGAATTCACAGAGGTTGAAGAGTCGAGTGCTGTTCGAACAGAACATAAACATTATTTAACCAAGGTGTTTCTTCTTGTTACAAGGTAAGTAACCGTATTGATTGCCGTTCAACGAAAGATTTTGCTCTGTGGCTATTCATCTGTAGTTTGCCTGTCTAAATGGCGTATTAGTTGTAGCTGTGAACGGCTCTTTGTAAATTTGCCATTACTTGAAATTGACACACTATGCCTTTTAAATCATTTGTTCGATAAACATGGCCACCCGAGACAGTATTCTAGGCCTGTTTTGGCGCGAAAATATACAGGCTGTGCTACATCTCCAATGTACTGTCACTTGTACTTTTGACTGTGTTTGGTTTCGCTTACCTTGGTAGCTGCTTTGGTTCCTGTCTTCGAATAACCAGTAGGTTATTGAAGTTCTAGAACTAAGTTTAAGTTGTAAAATATATAAAAGATATATGCACTAAAACTTGCATTTTCTTTAAAATCCTTCGGTGGTTTTTTCGTTGTGTTGTATACTTCAAATAGTTGTTAAAACAATGAGTTTACAATAACTTCGTAACATAGATATTACAAAGCTAGCTTTCGAATTCTAAATTCTATTTCCAACTAGTTCTTTTATAAATATAATATATAAACCAGTCCAGGCAAAGGTTAACTCTTTCTTGTCCGAACTGGTCTTTAGTATTTTATTCCGGCTAACGCCAGACGATTTTATTCACCTCTGGGGAAGCCCCCGGACAGGAATGAGTTATAAACTATCTCTTTAACTCTTTGTTGTCCGAACTGGTCTTTAGTATTTTATTCCGGCTAACGCCAGACGATTTTATTCACCTCTGGGGAAGCCCCCGGACAGGAATGAGTTAAACTTCACAAATACAACAATACATGTATTTGACATAAATTTGTAGTTTTATTCTTAAATTTTTAATAGTTTTAAATACAGTACATACTGTTAATAAAATTAATTGTAAATAAATTTGTAAATACACCTGTAAATATTAAATATACTGTATAATTTAAATTATGTAGTACTTAAATAGCAAATAGTGCTGTTAATACATTTTAATAGTAGGAATATAAAAGTTAGATAATAAATGGAGGACAGGCCTTGCACAGGTCTTGAGGAGGTCAAATGCCCATATTCAAAGAGAGAGAACACAATTGAAGAAGCTTGTGCAGATCTCAATTTTGTGCTCTTGTGGTAAAGTTTATTTGAAAAGGAAACATGCTTACTAATAATTATTATCAGCTGCAGGGATCCATGGCAACAACTCCATTTGCAGTGGTCAGACTTTGTTGTTTATACAAAGAAAGATATATATTATGTGGAGAGAGTACACTTTGACAATGAACTGTGATTTACTGTGGGAAAGAACAATGGTACCAGAACTAACAAATAATTTTCTATTTTGATTATTTATTACCACATCTGAACACTTGTTAAAATTTTTTATTTAAGTTTTGTTAAATTGGTTTGATTGAACACATTCAACTACAGTATTTTCACAACATTATCAATGGCACTATATTGATGTAAATACAGTACATTAAAATATTTACATGTAACAAATGTTTGGAAATGTAATGTTAGAAATTATTACATATAAATCATGTTATCTGATTGAATCTCTTGGGTCTATTAAAGTACAGTAACTATTTTAACTGCTTACATTTTCTCCTCTATTAATGGGGGCAGGAACAATGTTAGATAAGATACATACAGTCCATATTTTGTCTAGTTCTTTCACCATAGTTACTGGAATGACCTGATGTAGAATTCTGAAATTCTTTATTCTTGCAATAGCTCTTTCCACATGAACCCAGACTGGCTATTTTCCTTGTGGAGGTTTCCTCTTCAAGTGTTAGCTGGTCTTTGCCATTGGTCTTTGGAGGGATATTTAATGTTACCCCAGCAGGAAGATCACTCTCAATGTCAAAACCATGGTCTGCCATTATCTGATCTCCTGCTTCAAGAAGATTTAGGATCCCACTTAGGGTGCACTTAAGTTGGAGCCAGGCTCTGTTGTGCTAACCTGCACCATTTTATTTTATTTTTCTTGTATGGTGGAAGTTATGTAAATAAATAAAATAAATCTTTTGTAATTTTTTTATCACTAGTTCTACCTGCATAGAAACAAAACTTGGGTATCCATTTGGGGAAATACCAATATCAAACCAATTTAACAAAACTTAAATAAAAAGTTTTAACAATTGTTCAGATGTGGTATTATAAATAATCAAAATAGAAATTTGTTAGTTCTGGTACCATTGTTCTTTCCCACAGTTCATTGTCAAAGTGTACTCTCTCCACATAATATATATCTTTCTTTGTATAAGCAACAAAGTGTGACCACTGCAAATGGAGTGTTGCCATGGATCCCTGCAGCTGATAATAGTAAGCATGTTTCCTTTTCAAATAAACTTTACCACAAGAGATGCCGAGAAAAAAATTGAGATCTGCGCAACCTCCTTCAATTGTGTTCTCTCTCTTTGAATATGGGCATTTGACCTCCTCAAGACCTGTCCTCCCCAAGACCTGTGCAAGGCCTGTCCTCCATTTATTATCTAACTTTATATTCCTACTATTAAAATTTATTAACAGCACTATTTGCTATTTAAGTACTACATAATTTAAATTATACAGTATATTTAATAATTTACAGGTGTATTTACAAATTTATTTACAATTAATTTTATAACAGTATATATGTACTGTATTTAAAACTATTAAAAATTTAAGAATAAGACTACAAATTTATGTCAAATACATGTATTGTTGTACTTGTGAAGTTTAACCTTTGCCTGGACTGGTTTATATATTATATTTATAAAAGAACTAGTTGGAAATAGAATTTAGAATTCGAAAGCTAGCTAGTAATATCTATGTTACGAAGTTATTGTACATGTAAACTCGCTGTTTTAACAACTATTTGAAGTATACAACACAGCGAAAAAACCACCGAAGGATTTTAAAGAAAATGCAAGTTTTAGTGCATATATCTTTTATATTTACAACTTAAACTTAGTTCTAGAACTTCAATAACCTAGTTGTTGCGCCCGCACGATAACTTTTATGTTTTTATGTGTTTGTTCTATTTGTGTATTCGTCTTGTTATTTGATTTATATTTCGACTTACGTAATAAGCCTCGAGGCCGGATTTGTATGTGTTTCGTGCCTGTCAACACTGGTTCATTAGCTCTCTTTAGCCTTAATTCGATGGCCTGAGGTAATTGAAATTATTGTGTAAATGCTGTGAGAGCGCTAGTTCTGTCTATATTGTTCGAAATAATAAAGTGATTTTACGTACACCTTGGGTCAGAGTTCGACTACGTTTTTTCGTTTGCTAACGCGAACAGCAGTAACATTTGGTCCTTCGAGCCGGATTTTGAGTCTGCGAGTACGACAGATCCTTTTTTTTCGAAGCGAAAATAATGTCTACGATGGATTTGACACCAGAAGAACACGAAACCACAGCCGGTAATGTCGCGAACACTGAAAAGACAAATACCGAAGACACGGTCACTACGGACGATCAAAGGAAAACAACTCCAGATCATCAAGCGCAAATACAAGGGATCAGGGGAGTGCGATCCCAAGAGAAATCAAGTGTGACTCGCTCCATAACAAAACTAAACAAAGTTATGCGAGAACGGGGGAGTCGATCACTTATACGGAGCCTGATCACGAAAATCGAAGGTCACGTTCAGAACGCCGATATTTCTAATAGAAAGCTGTACGAGCTTCTACCCGAAAGAGAACATGCGTCGGTCGAAAATTGGTTCGTTGAGGTGGTCGAGAAAGCTGACGACGCTGTTGCAAGTGCCTATAGCCATCTAGACGATCGCGAGGGCGAACCCCCCTCCTTCTTCGGATCAGTTACCCACTCGAAAGTCAACACGTCGACAAGCCTGAGTTCATCAGCACGAGTAGCCAAAGCGCGTCGAAAAGCCGAGATTGCGAAACTAGCTGCGAAACAGTCCGAAGAAGAGTGGAAACGACGCGAGCGCGAAGATCAAGCACGAAACGAACTTGAACTAGCCGAACAAGAACGTCGCGAAAATCTCGAACAGGTTAAATACAATCGCGAACGTCTAGCGAGAGAAGAATCCGAAAGACGCCGAGTCCAAGAAGCCAAAGACTTAGCTGCACAGGCTGAGTTAGACGCGAGACTTATCGAAGTCGAGACGAAAGATTCAGACTCAGAGTGTTTAAAACAACGCCTTCGTGACTTTGAGGATCATGAAGACCCCGGCGGCCTCGAGCTAATTGGATATGAACACTTGAAACACGGAAACGCACGCGAGGAGAAAACGAATATTAAAATAGATTACGCAAAACTTTCGCCAGTTCTCGAAGAGCAAAAACCCAAAGAAACACCAAACTCCACAGCTTCCTGGATAGCCAAACTACCCCGGCCAACTGACTCTCCACCTACCTATACCACCCAAGTCCCGCACCAAACGTTATTCCACAAATCCGTTCCACGGCTTACGCTAACCAAGTTTGACGGCGATCCACTCAAATGGACAGACTGGTCTGGCATGTTTCATGCCATTATACACCAGACGGAGATGTCAAACGCAGAGAAAATGACCCACCTTCAACAGACCGTTGTTGGTAAAGCAAAGTCGGAGATAGCTGGTCTTCTCTACAATGGAGAGCTCTACGACCAAGCCCTGAAGCGCCTCGAAAGTCGGTTTGGAAAGCCACATATCGTTGTACAAGCCCACCTAGATAAGCTTGCAAAGACACCGCCAGTCATTGAGAACGATGCGAGTGTCACCACTTTTTCCAACGTGTTGAATAACATTGTTTGGACCTTCAAAGGCCTTGGATACGAAGACGACTTAAGAGCGTCCAGCAACGTCAGAACGGCTGTTGAAAAACTACCAGCAACATTGTCGCTCAAGTGGAATGAACATGTAGTCGGAGAAAACGCTCAACGCCCGACGTTAGAATCTCTTGCGAAATGGCTACAAAAACAAGCCGAAGCCCACGAATTCTTGCCAACAAAGCCAAAAGCAAAAGTGGATGGAAGAGACGATAGACGACCTCGAATACCGAAGGGAAATGGAGGAAACCGTGGTGGTGTTAATTCCTTTGCGACCCACGAGAGGACAACTGAATCCTGTCCCCTTGGTGACGGAGACCATCCAGTTTTCAAGTGCAAAAAGTTCATCGAAATGAACCCGGACGACCGTGCCGAAACCGCAAAGGAAGCCAATCTTTGTTTCTCCTGCCTCGAAGGTGGACATCGTTCTCGAGAATGTCCCTTAACCGAAGCGTGTGGTACCGACGGCTGCAAGAAAAAACACCACAAATTGCTCCATCTCTCGAAGCGTGTATTCGGCAACCAAGACTACTCAGAACACACGAAGTTAACGTCGCATACTCGCCAAAGTTCCCAAGTTGTCCTCCAAGTGGTTCCTGTGATCCTCCACGGGCCGGCAAAAAACTTGAAAACTTATGCAATGTTGGATTTGGGGAGCACCTGCTCTCTCATCCAAAATCGCATAGCTGACGAATTGGGGCTCGATGGCCCCCAAGAAAGAATGACTTGAACGGCACTCAGCAGAGAAAGTCCATCCTCTCGCGTAAGGTCAATTTGAGTGTCAGTCCTTCATCCAACCATGCGGAACGTTGGTCCGTCGATCACGCAAGAACGGTCGAAAAACTGAATTTACCCAACGTAACGGTAGATATGTCCAAGGAAAAGAAAAGATGGCCGCACTTAGCCGACCTCGACTTGCCATCCACAAAGGGAAGTGAAGTAACAGTACTCCTTGGCGCCGATGTTTTCGACCTAATTGTCCCACTCGATAAATAACGTCAACCTGTTGTCTCATCTCAAGAGCCTTAGCAAACTGATGAACTACTTGAGATAATTGAGACACAGTTGATTTACAATGAACTTCTCCCATGGGGCTGCCATTACTCAGAGTGATTTTGCAAACTAAACTAAACAAGACGCCCGCTAGGCGTAAACTCGGGCTACTTAAAATATATACAACATATTAACAAAGAAGATTAATACGAACTGTGAACAATAAAAACACAGAAACCAAGGCGAAACCTAGCCATACTGGTGTAGCAAAACATTGAGATGGTGGCCATACTGGTGTAGCAAAACAATGAGATGGTGGCCATACTGGCATACCAAAACAATGAAATGGTGGTCATACTGGTGTACCAAAACAATGAAATGGTGGCCACACTGGAGTACCAAAACAATGAAATGGTGGCCATACTGGTGTACCAAAACAATGAAATGGTGGCCATACTGGCGTACCAAAACCATGAAATGGTGGCCATACTGGTGTGCCATAACAATGAAATGGTGGCCGTACTGGTGTGCCAAAACATTGAAATTGTGGCCATACTGGCGTAGCAAAACAATGAAATGGTGGCCATACTAGTGTAGCAAAACATTGAAATGGTGACCATACTAGTGTAGCAAAACATTGAGATGGTGGCCATACTCGTGTACCAAAACATTGAAATGGTGGCCATACTGGTGTGCCAAAACATTGAAATGGTAGCTATACGGGTGCACAAAACAATGAAATGGTGGCCATACTGGTGTGCCAAAACATTGAAATGGTGGCCAAACTGGTGTGCCAAAACATTGAAATGGTGGCCATACTGGTGTGCCATAACATTGAAATGGTGGCCATACTGGTGTGCCAAAACATTGAAATGGTGGCCATACTGGTGTGCCAAAACATTGAAATGTTGGATTGGTGGCCATACTGGTGTACCAAAACATTGAAATGGTGGCCGTAATGGTGTACCCAAACAATAATACACACTTGATGAAAGTAATGTATAAAGTGTTTAATTACAATAATAAACAATACAAGCAAAAATAAAGGAAACCACATACAGCATTCACAGACAAGTCACTTCAGTTAAATGTCAACCTCGATGAAGATGTAAAACACAGCATGTTTACCTTTCACTTGCAAGTTGGCTTTATCAACTTTCTTTGTTCTTTGATTTACAGCACTTGAGCAACATTTTTGGACAATTTAAGTAATATTAACACATGTAAGATCATGTAAATTGATCGAGAACACATTGATCGAGAATTTTCGTATAAAGTTTGATCGAGTGCTACACATTTTCAGCGTACGGTTATCGAGATCGCCGACCAACCCAGGTCTACTATAGTCTATTGTAAGCATTGTGAGTGTGTTTATCATTAAAACACAAATTCACTTCGAACAACACAACCAAAGGCCGTCAGGAGAGAAAAAACGCATGACTCCTGCACGCTCCTGCATGAAAATGATCAGCCATTAAAAATACACCGGCGTGGTTTCGCAAAGCCTGTCGGGATGATGCAATAATTGCAATTTCGCGACACACAAAAAAAAAAAAAATAACAGAGCCGAAACCTAGACTCGTCCGACCACAGGTCGCCCGAGTAATTACTAATTTATTACACCCAGTATTTTTGGGTGCTGTGACTGGCCGATTCCAGGGCTTTTTCCCACCCTCCAAATTTCAAAAAAACCCTGAGAACGAGGTTGGACACTGGACACAGCTAACCCAAGGCAAAATTAGTTTGCTGCCTCGGCATGGTCTGCAGCAAGGGCGTAGGAACAGGGGGGGCTAAGGGGCTGCAGCCTCCCCCCCCCAATATTTTATCTTGCTGATATTAGCCCCCCCAATATTTTGCCCAACTACGGTTTGAGATTAAATGAGTTAACGAGATCGTTGGTAATAATTCATAAAAATAAAAAATAAATCATCCTAACACCATAAAAATATGAATTTCTTTCGTACAGAACGGGAAATTCGTCATGATATGACCGAAATCTATTTCTCTGCAGGCATCACAAGGCAGGGACGCGAGGGGCCTGGGTTGCAGTAGAACCCAGTACGCACAGCGCATAGGTAGAACCCCCATGCTATGTGACCATTTTTCTGAAGCTGAAAACTAGTCGTGGACCCCCTAGGCGGATTTGTGGCATTTAAGCCGCGAATGCGCATTACACAAACTCAACTAGCCCCCCCAAAGTAACACTGCTTACTACGCCCCTGGTCTGCAGTAATAAGTTAGCTTATGAATCATTTGAGGTATTATTACAAAAGTCATTTAATACAATATATAATTCAAATGGCAATTCCTGTAGAAAACATTCCTCTTACGAGAAAGGGCAATTGGCTGCCCCCGCGCTGTGAGGGAAGGGGGGGGGGGGGGGGCAGCTGCCCCCGCTGCTCCCGTGGCTCCGGCGCCCCTGCGTATAGGTGTATAGAACTTATCATATCTCTTCTTCGTTTCTTATCACTGCTATATGCTTTGTTACGTTTACTGACAAAACTAATTGGCCTCTGGGTTAGAGACATCTTCTCTTTCGTATGCCGAGATATTAAAACGCACCATCGCACACGTAAATAAAATAAGCCAATTATCATTTTCAAAATTATCGCATATTTTCCGAAAGAAAAGAAATGGAATATGCCAGCAGAGCTGGCGTTTCAGGAGGAGCGGTTGTCACTATAGTACTCTTGAAATCCTTGTTTTGTACTTTGTAACGCAACCTAAGATCGGACCACACATTTAGTTGGTTTTTTTGAGACTAGAGATAAATTAACTGATTGGCGCTTTCCGACGTGTGCCTTTGGCATAAATTCCAATGACCGCCAATGCATCCTTTAAAAACCATTTCACAAGACTTTCTGTCTATACTGTAATATCATCAGATCTCCTCACTTCCGAGTGAAAAACCTGTACAAGAGTTAACCCTTTTCCATCGAGGGTTTTGTCATTAATTAACGAGTAAAATCGTCTGACATTATTGGGAAGCCAGACTAAACTACAGTACATAACTCATAAGACTATTAAAATCTCATGGTACACTGGATAATTAATATTCTGTACTATTGATATTCTCTGTAGTGTAAACTGACGGAACCACCTTGGCCTTGCGAAAATATATGCCTGTTCGAAAGTTAAGATAAATGAACTGATAGTGATTTGCTATACTTTCAAACCCGAGCCGCCCGTGCTTTTTGACAACTTTATTCTATCTAGCCACTACGATTAAACTTGTAATTTACCAGAAATGTTGAGATAAATTAACTAATTTATATAAGTTTGTTTCCGACTTTTCCCGTTGGCAAACATTTAAGATCCAACGCTCATTCAACATGAGACACATAGAACTATCTTTTTACTTAACGTCTTATATAATAACACAATTTCTGAATTTCACTAGTGCAGTTTAAATATAAGCTAGGATGCCATTCTTTGTTTAAATCGTCACCTTTCCAAAAGGAAAGAGATACGAGTTTATACACTAACACGCGCGGTGTTTAATCGAGACTACAACTCACTTATGAACGAATCATACACTGGAAATTGACCATTGCTATACTTTACAACAACGCAAAAGGCAGCCTTACCTTTCCCATATGTTGATTTATTAAACGTGTTCCAATAAAGCAGAGATGTAGAGTATCCAAACTGGTGTAGCAGTTTAACGCTGTCGTTTGAGGAAGATACGAACAACGCAGCAAAGAAAACAACGCAGCAAAGAATATGAAGTGCGCGCTTCCGCCACAGGATACGTTGAAAATAGTTTTTGATTGGCTGCGACCACTGCGACTTTTTAGTTTCATTGACCAATCACAATCGGCGTTCCGAGCACTGCGAGCTTACTGCTTCTCTTTCGTATGCCGAGATATTAAAACGCACCATCGCACACGTAAATAAAATAAGCCAATTATCATTTTCAAAATTATCGCATATTTTCCGAAAGAAAAGAAATGGAATATGCCAGCAGAGCTGGCGTTTCAGGAGGAGCGGTTGTCACTATAGTACTCTTGAAATCCTTGTTTTGTACTTTGTAACGCAACCTAAGATCGGACCACACATTTAGTTGGGTTTTTTGAGACTAGAGATAAATTAACTGATTGGCGCTTTCCGACGTGTGCCTTTGGCATAAATTCCAATGACCGCCAATGCATCCTTTAAAAACCATTTCACAAGACTTTCTGTCTATACTGTAATATCATCAGATCTCCTCACTTCCGAGTGAAAAACCTGTACAAGAGTTAACCCTTTTCCATCGAGGGTTTTGTCATTAATTAACGAGTAAAATCGTCTGACATTATTGGGAAGCCAGACTAAACTACAGTACATAACTCATAAGACTATTAAAATCTCATGGTACACTGGATAATTAATATTCTGTACTATTGATATTCTCTGTAGTGTAAACTGACGGAACCACCTTGGCCTTGCGAAAATATATGCCTGTTCGAAAGTTAAGATAAATGAACTGATAGTGATTTGCTATACTTTCAAACCCGAGCCGCCCGTGCTTTTTGACAACTTTATTCTATCTAGCCACTACGATTAAACTTGTAATTTACCAGAAATGTTGAGATAAATTAACTAATTTATATAAGTTTGTTTCCGACTTTTCCCGTTGGCAAACATTTAAGATCCAACGCTCATTCAACATGAGACACATAGAACTATCTTTTTACTTAACGTCTTATATAATAACACAATTTCTGAATTTCACTAGTGCAGTTTAAATATAAGCTAGGATGCCATTCTTTGTTTAAATCGTCACCTTTCCAAAAGGAAAGAGATACGAGTTTATACACTAACACGCGCGGTGTTTAATCGAGACTACAACTCACTTATGAACGAATCATACACTGGAAATTGACCATTGCTATACTTTACAACAACGCAAAAGGCAGCCTTACCTTTCCCATATGTTGATTTATTAAACGTGTTCCAATAAAGCAGAGATGTAGAGTATCCAAACTGGTGTAGCAGTTTAACGCTGTCGTTTGAGGAAGATACGAACAACGCAGCAAAGAAAACAACGCAGCAAAGAATATGAAGTGCGCGCTTCCGCCACAGGATACGTTGAAAATAGTTTTTGATTGGCTGCGACCACTGCGACTTTTTAGTTTCATTGACCAATCACAATCGGCGTTGCGAGCACTGCGAGCTTACTGCGAACAAATGATTTAAAAGGCATCACCGAGTGTGTCAATTTCAAGTAATGGCAAATTTACAAAGAGCCGTTCACAGCTACAACTAATACGCCATTTAGACAGGCAAACTACAGATGAATAGCCACAGAGCAAAATCTTTCGTTGAAGGGCAATCAATACGGTTACTTACCTTGTAACAAGAAGAAACACCTTGGTTAAAGAATGTTTTGTTCGAACAGCACTCGACTCTTCAACCTCTGTGAATTCAATTTTCTCGACAATGACACGGGCGATTTCTTCACCTTTTCTGCAGAATGTAATGAAGGGGCTCCTTGTTCCGTAGACATGATTTAATTTCGTCCTCGCAAAAGAAAAAGTCGTGCAAATTGGCCAATTCTTCTTCGAAATAAAACGCTCGCCTCGAGGCGGCCATTTCACTTCGAAGTGAAGTGATATCGAACTACCAGAATGCATTGCGGTTTTTGCTATAAGGTTAAAGGTCCATTGGGCCAAGTTTCGGGCTGACCGCGAAAGGCCTGTGCCCCACAAAGCTTAATTTCAAAATGGCTACAGAAGACGAGGTAATCAACAGCCTCAAACGAACTTTAGAGCGTGAAAAATTGGATTTCTTGACTGGGACTTCGAATCGCCACAACTTGCGTGACCTGTCGCGTACGTTTGCTGAACTTGATCGGGTAGTCGAAGATGTGGTTAAACACGGAGCGGGCGCATAAAAGGGGCCCCCCCCCCCCCCCCGGCTACGCACTGACAGTTTGAAATGTCAACAGTCAAGTCAACGAGTCAGTGAGCTGGTGAAGTTTTGAGAATTATCTTTTATTTATAACCTTTTTACCTTTCAATTACCATGTAAATTGTAAAGAGAAGCATAAGAGTCTTAGATAAAAACAATTCTGAAGTGATTAGATTTATTTGGTCAATGAATTTGTAAAATATATAAGCTTATATTATGACCTTGCTTTCAAACGATGTTTGAAGGTCACGTTGAGCTGCTTTGTCTTTCGCCGTTTTTTAAAATAGAGTTCCACATAAAAGACAGTATTTTGATATTTAACTAAAACAGACCATTTAAACGAAGACAATAAATAGTTTATTGTATGAACTTTGCAAGTCAATATATCACAAATTGAGAACTTTTTAGTAGTCATTTGTCTGGCTTTCCAGACAACATGTACTGTCGGTCGTGCAAAAACAAAGTTGTCATCGTTGAAAAGTGACTGAGATGATGTTCAGACATCTACATGGAGATATTCATTATCAACATTCTTGGTGTATATAAAAGGGTCTTATGATTACAAGGACGGAAGATATGAATGAATAAGCAAAGAATACAGACATCATCTGCATTCAACAAGAAAAATGGTGAGACGCTTGGTCTTTTTCGTACGGTTTTTCCTCACCTTAGTTTTGTTTCGACGTATTGGAAGCGTAATTTTTCCGTCTTTCTACTCAAAATGATGTGTTACACTTGAAAAAGACAAATTCGATGTTTGGGAAGTGGCAAGTTTAATTTAAAAACAGTAAACAAGTCTCACAAGTCACAAAAGCTCCACTCTTCAGTCTTAGCAGGGTCTTAGCCAAAGTTCCTCTGTAAGGCCGGAAGTAATTTTGGCTGTGTGGACCAATCAGATGCGTTTGGGCAGGATTGGCTGAGTACCTCAGCCAGTACTTATGCAGTCGCTACATCGTCACATGCACGAGCAAAGTAAGTTGTTCCCAATGTTGGAAAGAATAATGGAAAGGGCAAATCGAGCAATTCAGAGGCGGTTGACTCCAAGAATGAGCAAACTACATCCTTGGCTAATTTGTTTTGATGTGGCAATGCCGCAAGAAGTGTTTAACCTTCTTCACAAAACCATCCTTGGCGAGTCAAGCTATGGCCTTGAAATTCACCAAGTTGCGAAGGCTTATAGTTTTATTTAATAAATTTATAGAGTGTGGGGGGTTTCAGAAACAACTTAAGGAAGGGAAAGGGCATGTTAAAGTCATTGTTGATTCTGAAAAGAAGGGGATATTTGAGTATGTGTTGAAGGAAGAAGTTTTAAGAGGGAAATTACATTATGGGTATTGGAACCAGCATGGCATTAGTCAACACTGACAAACAAGAGCAATTAAAAATCTTTTATTATTTTGTTTACAACCATTTTGATATATATGGTATTCTACAAGCCAGGAGCTAAATACTGTTTATTCAAATAGACACCTAAAGCTTTGTTTACATTTCATGCTAGTTCGATTTTACAGATCGAATAAAAGCTAAAAAAGGTTTAATAGATTTCCAAGGATATAAAACCATAGACATAGTCAAAAAACTGTTTACTCAGTATCTCGCTCCTATTTGTGGGACACTATATACATGTATATAGTGTAATTTTAATATTATTGACATTTTCTCTCAGAATATTTAGCTGTAACTACCTAATACCTTCTGCAATGGTTTTAATATACAAATATGTATCAGTTTTATGTGGCTCAGATCTTGTTTTCCCAGGCTGGATTTTCCCCATGTAAACATGATTGACCAGGCTGGCCCACCTAACCATGCAGGTAAATCAAGGCTCCATACACAGACAAATTTTATCACAAGGTAACAGATACATGTAAAGTCATGTTTACATAGGATAAATCCAGCCTCACTTTCATAAGTGCAAAATTTGTTTTATTGAAGTAGCTTGACTACATAATACTATACTGTTGGCATTCATCATTGACCCATTCCTGCCTAAGACAGCCGTTATTATTTTATTCTGGATAATGCCAGATGACTTTATTCAGCATAGGGAAGGGGCCAGTTGGGGCTGGCCTAGACAGGAATGGGTCAATAATTATTGTAATTACCACCAAAAGTTAAATGTGTAGTGTGTACTGTATGTTATAAAACCCTGTAATTAAAACTTCTCATGCTGAGTCTGACTGGTAAATTTGTGAGGCTAGGGGTTGGGAAGAACCCTTGAAAGTTTGGTAAATATATACTTGCAATAATCATGGCAAAACCAAACTGCAAATATACCAAATGTTATGAATGTTTAACTTTTTAAGGAAAGTGGAAAAAGCCCTTGGGATCTCAGCTACTTGGGCAGGATTTCTCCATGTAAACATGGATTGACAGAGCTTTAAACTTTGTCACACTTCACAGTGCTTTGACTCACATGCTCGGGTAGACAAGCTTGCCCCATCAGTCATATTTATTTGTAGAATATCCAGCCCGGGTAACCTAGATCCCTGTCACACACAAGCTGCTAAGTGACATTTCAGCTAGGCTGAAAATGGGAAAGGCCCCCCTCCCCCTGCCTCTGCAACTTTAACTTCACTAATTATTTCAGAAAGCCTGCATTATTTCTTGAATACTCTTTATGACATATATTTTAAGCATTGTTTGGTTGGTTTACCCTCAGCTACAGACTTCTTTATCTCACTCATTAAATCATGACTACAGTAAAAACACAGCTCCTGGTTGGCTTCCTTCATAAAACCACAATAACAATAGTGAAGAGTATCCTTGAGCACACGAGGAGGTATAAGAGAGTTTGGTGCCTGATGATACACTAACAATGATGGTTGATGCAGTGGTAGCCATAGCTTACTAATGTAATCATGTCTAAAGACATGAAACCAACACTGCTTATAGAGACTATTTCTGGCATAGCTTGCTATTTGTACATGTTTGGCTTCCCTCCCCTGCATGGTATTAATGCCTAAACCTGTCCCATATTTATCATATAACCACTTTGAGTGGACAGGGACTAAATTCCCAATGCTCCACACAGTCGTTGAAATACTACGGTGACCACTAAATAGAACCATAGCAGTGAAGTAATCATGAGCTAAATGTGGAAGCTTTAGAAGTGTTTCTTCACTCAAATTATACATGGAGAAATATGCAACACAATCTCTCAGTTTGACTGCAACAAAAGACAAGAAAATAAGTTTAGCTACCAATTTTAAATCAGTAGAATCTCCTCTGGTTGCCTTCACCAAGTACATAAAGCCATGTAAAATTAATTTTGAGTCCTTCCCAGTGAACCTGTATGAGAAATCTTTGTCCCTTGCCCGGTCGTCAATCAGCCACTTTGTTAGCTGTTTCTTTAACCGCCCAGCTTTGACCTCACATTCCATAGCCTCCAAATACCTTATCATTGGACAGGAGTGAGGCAACTCAGAAATGCTGTTTAGGTTTGCAGGTAAGGAACTAATTGAAAGAACAACCCTACATGTAAGCAGTTATTAAAGCATGTAAATGCTGAACTGCATTGTTTTTCAAATGCAGTGGTTCAAGAACAGCTTTATCACAAAGCTTACCAATGAGAGGATAAAATTCCTGCCTTGAATGCTTGCTAGCTATAAATTTGGTAACTTTACTCCTATTAGTCTTGGCAGTTACCTTGTTGGACAGCCCCTTTTTAAATTGAGCTACCTGTCTGGCAACTTTAATTCTGTCCTCATATCTCCATGGCTTCCATTTACAGCTAGGAGATGTCCCAAATTTCTCACCAAGTGAGGAACAATCAGATTGAGAGACATTAGCAAAGCTAGAAAAGTAGGTTGCAGCATTATTGAGTTCACCATTAAGAAAGGCAGTGAATTTCATATCAGAAGGTAAAAGCTCAAATGAAAAATTAATTTCCATATCATGTACAGTGTACACCTTGCTTTCAATTTTCTCCATGTTATTCACAAGCTGCTTTGTGAATAACTCAACCACCTTATGATCTTCCTTGCAATTGGCCCCAAACAATAAAAAGTTGTCATTAGGACTTGCAACCCTTGGACCAACATTCAGAAAACTCACCAACCATGACATCGACTCATCCCATTTGCCAAAAGGTGCACAGTCCCCACCAATAGCTACTTTAAATGAACCTTCCCCCTCTCCAAACCATACAAGCTTCTCATTTGGTTTCCTAAAAGAATCTGTTTCAATATAGAACTTACTTAGGGCAAGGAGTAGTTGTTCTAAATCTCTGTAGACCCCATTTACTTTCTCATCTTCAGGGAGGTCAACACAAATAGTCTCACTAAGACTAATTATCTCACCTATATCAAGTTCCTGGATTTTTTTAATTAAGGCATTGTAGGGAAGTGGTTTGGGAATAGGAACCCCTAATCCAAATTTTATTCTTTCTTTTGACAGGTGACCCTTTTTTGTTTTCTTGCCATTGTTTCTCATGACAAGAGCAGATCTAGTTTGCTCATACTTTATCTTGCCAATGACCCATCCTGCATACAGTAGGGAGAGTGATCGAATAAAATTATCCTCACTTTTCTCATAACCGGCCACTTGATTTTTCACAATTTTTGCAAAGCTCTTCTTAAACTTGCCTGGTGCACTTACATATTGGCTAAAATCATCTTCATTGCCATATTTTAGAATTGTGGCAAACATCCCATCCAAGGCAGGCTTTCTGTTTTCAACAGAACCTCCACTGATCTCTGCTGAGGCCAAAAGAGTCTCCAGCTGCCTTCTATGAGCACTTCGCCTTGGTAGATTTACCCTACCTACTTCATCAAGATTTGTAGGGCTGCTCTTTCTAAGTGAGGAAGTATTTAATTTTATTTCAAACGATGTACCCCTCTTGGGAGTAGTCTCTTCAGGACTTGTAGTGGATGCCTCCGAATTTGAAATCTCAAAATGAAAGGAAAAATAAATGCACCTGAGAGATCATCGCCATTGATGATATAAGCTTAGAGGTAATAATTTATATCAATAAAAACAGTTTCCCAACAGACTAGTGTTACAATTTCCCAAAAATTCACTTGCATTATCAACATCAGTAATTAATAAACTTACAATTCTCTTTATTCGCTCTAATTTTTTTCTTAAAGCTGATAATTTCTTAGATTTAGATAGATATTCTTGCTGCAGAACAGCTCTTTGTGTTGCCAGTTCACCAAGAGGAAAGAGGCATCACGTTTCACCAGTGCTGCAAAATTGACAAATTTCGTTAGAAATGTTCACAAGTGGTCGAAAGAACAACACTTCTTCTGTGTTTCTATGGTTTTCGTTTTTTTAGTTAATCAAGCAAATAATAGATATTTACCTCTGATTTAGACCAACTTGTAACAGCTTCGTTGTTGTTTGTATCGTAAAATTCGGTTTGGAAATGCGCGGACAACAAAAAAATTAAGGTACCAACCAACACGAACAATATATCAAACGAAAGCTAAGATGAAGGCGATTTGGATATGGGCGGGAAAGATGCAAAACATCGACCCAGTCCTCCAAACGCACTGCGAAAACATTGTAAACAAATCACCGATCTGAATTATGCACATTGAATTATGCATGACCGAGCAACACCGAAGCAAAAAGAGGACTGGGAACTATACGACATTTACTTGGCTCTTTGGTCAAACGTTACGGGAGATATCACTATGACAATACGGTAATTTAACTCCATATTGCCATAACATTGTGGCCAGAGTTAGACTGCAACGTCTGCCATTTGATTTTAGTTTTGTTTGTGATAGTAAAAGACGATATTTCGGAAGAGCTAAAGTTGTAATTTACTATCTAATAGACACCACGTCCAATAGGCGCGCACAACTACGATTACAACCAGGGCGTTTATATAGGGGGCGGTGAAACGGCAATGGGCGCGCTGATCGATGTGTGATGCAGAGGACTGGTAACAAGCCCCTGTCACCATAGCGACGAACGCTAAGCCAGGGAAAGTCCAAAATATGGCGGGTAAAATACGCTTGATGTGGAAGTCTCTGAGTTGAGTTTAAAAGAGGACGTGGATGAAATTGCCGAGCCATACGATATATCAGTGGATTCAGCTAATATATTCTCTGGTGTTACTCCCAAAAATTCGGAGTCGTTGCTGAAACATGAACAAATATGTTGCTGAAAAATATGATGCTTTCGCAAGAGAAATGACGCAAGAAGTCTTTGGAAATCTTTGTTTGTGCACGTTATCATTCGGCCATGTTCGATAGAAGACAACATCTTGCATTGAATTTTAGCTGGTAGGTCATCTTTCCAATTGAATATCAAGAAATAATCAACTCCAATTTGTATTTTCTCAATGAAACCTAACAAGAAGTCATCTTGGCTATCTGATGACAAAATTACAAGGTGTGGACGATAGTTTATCACATAATGCGCTCGGCAAGCGTCCCAGCAAGTCGTATTTTAATAAACTGATCGGAGAGTAAAATTTGTTTACAGCTTACAGTTATTCTAATCTAATGCTTCAAAAACCCGATAAAGTTATTGATATAATTACTAAGAATCGTAACATGGCAAAACTATAAGTTTTGTTTACTTCTCTTGCAGCAGTTGAGGAACTAAACAGGCAAGAGTTGAACCATAAAAATACCTAACATCCGAACGCTATATCTCCAAATAAT
Organism: Corallium rubrum; assembly: GCA_964035015.1. Taxonomy (NCBI): domain Eukaryota; kingdom Metazoa; phylum Cnidaria; class Anthozoa; order Scleralcyonacea; family Coralliidae; genus Corallium; species Corallium rubrum. The sequence goes on from OZ036002.1 coordinate 11,973,687, forward strand.
CAACTCCGATTTTTATGAAAACTTTAAGATATAACCACATTATTATAATCTTCAACATACCTGAATTCCTAAGCGTGGACGACCTGCTAACATGCTCAAATCTTGTAATGAAATTTTCCCTCAATAGAAGTCATCAAAAAATCGAGTCATTATCCATAATAACTCCTTTATAGTACGACTTTTTACGCCAAACAAATATTCATACATTAAACGAATAAGTACTTCGTCGGTATATTGCAAAAGGTTCCTCCGAAATTACATAGTTAAAGAAAAAACAGCGAGAATATCACAGTGCCCAAAAATCCACTTTTGATCAACTTTTGCTCAGAAGCACGCTCGTGCCAGTCCTTTTGTGCATCACACATCGATCAGCGCGATATGAGCGCGTTGCACCGCCCCGTATATAAGCGCCCTGATTACAACGATGTCGAACGCAAATGTTGTGCCTTCGATTTGCCGCGGCGCGCAACCTAAATCTGCTCGAATACCCAATTCCCGGTCACAAGAAAACAATTCTCATCAACAAGCAAAACATATAATTGTTCTTCTAAATGTACTGCCTTCAATGATGGAAACACGAACTTCCAACGCACAAAAAAAACCCAAAACGTTGCTCTTTGTACCCGATCTGTCCTACTTTCTTCATTAATTTCCATGGTGATATCTCCCGTTGCGTTTGACGCCAAAGATATGGATTGTATTCTTTTTTATGCATTTAATAAATTAGCCTTTCAGCCTCGTTCCTGCGTAAATGTTGTTTTCAATTAAGAACACAGGAACGAGGTTCAAAAGGAGAGTTTACATGCACTTACAAACTTACCACACCCTATTCTTTTGTTTTTCGTCGGTTTTTAACTTCTCCGTAATAACCTCCAATTTAAAAGCAGGCGGTGGTATTTGATTTCTCCCGGGGAAATGCGGGGTTAAGGTTATTACGCAAAAATAATAACCTGGGATAACTTTACGTTAAAAATTAGCATAATTAACAACACAATTGAATTTTCAAATCCCTAATTGCTCTTTTTCAAAAACAAACTATGTATTAGCTTGAATTTCTAATGTAGAAACCTCTGAAAAACAAAAGAATAGGGTGTGGCAAGTATATAAACAAGTTAAAGCCCTCGGGAGTCGGTTTTTATTTAACTGTAAAGACCTCGCGCTTCGCGCTCGGTCTTCACAGTTAAATAAAAACCTCTCCCTCGTGCTTTAACCTTCATTTAAAAGAATATAATTAAATTGAGGAGTCTTTATGATTACGGTGTATAGACCCTTTTAATAAGTGCAGAGTACGTCATTTTCGATCCACCATTGACGTGTTTTTTATTGAAATTGTGGCCAAAGCTAAGACAATAAACGAAATTGAAAATAATTCACATCAAAGTGTGTTTTGACAAAGGACAGTTGACATTGGCGCAACTACCTATTGGGAAGGGTGGGTAAACCCCACGGGCCCCGAGCAAAAGGAACTAATTAGGGGCCCCAAGCATTTTGTGACGAGATCCGTAGGTTCCATAGAACCCCCCCTTTCTGATGGTTATAACTGCCCTCAAAATGCAGGAAATAGCGTTTCAGAGCAGTAGAAAATCAAAAATTTCCTGGGGGGACATTTCCCCGGACCCTTCTACTGGTTTGTCGCACCTTCAGGGCCCGCCACTTTGTCTGACAGTCTTGAGTCTTACACGTACTGAAAATCTTCTCTTGGGGGGTGGGGGGATGCTTTGACACCCATACGCAGGGGCGGCGCGACCGGGGAGTAGGGGTATTCACCCCAAAAAATTTTTGGCAAGAAGTGCCCTTATTAGCATGTGCAGTACGTGTGCACTGACTTTTTACCCAATCCGCGGAGAATGGGTAAAATTAAATGTCTGCGCGCAGGCTATGCGGATGGAATGAATGCAGTTATGAATCTATTCAAAAAATCTGCCCACTTTAACTGATTTTGAATCGGAGTGTGAGTGATTCTAGATTCACAAATTTTCCGGGGGAGCATGCCCCCGAACCCAACCTAGAAATGCGGTCACTAAATCGGAAAGGGCGTCCGAAGTATAATCAATCCCACGGGCCCCCAGATGCCAAGTTGCGCCACTGACAATTGACGTCAAAGCTTAGGGTGAAAATTGCATATTCGATGCTTATTAAAAGGGTCTAAGGTTCGGGCTAAACTTTGTTTACTATCCACAGAAAATGATGTCCAACCTCGTCCCCAGGGCATTTTGCCTCCACGTTGGGAGGTCGGCGAAAATGGCCCTGGCATCGGCTGGTCGTATAATCGGATTGGCCGGTTTAAAAACGTGATTAATTCAGATAGAGTGTAATTTATTCATCAAAATATGAATTACAATAAATCCACTCTGCGAAGTTCATCCAAAGAATTGTAACGATAGCTTTGGTTAAAGTCAAGAACAACATTAGATATATGTTTCTTCCCGACATTTAAATGTATCCTGGATAATCGTGGGGAGTATCATGATGAATAATGCTAGCCAGTTGCATTTATGATAAAGGTTCACATGAGTGATTCGGCAGAGCGTTAAATATTTCTTCTTTATTATTCATGTATACGTATTATACAAAAACGAAACACAAAGACCGCATAGATTTTCTTGCCAAAACACCCCAAAATTCTGGGTGTCACGTGACCAGCCGATGCCAGGGCCATTTCCGCCGACCTCCCAACGTGGAGGCAAAATGCCCTGGTGACGAGGTTGAATGATGTCAACAAAGAGACACGCAAAGATGTTTAATGCACAATAATTCAACAGTAGAATACGAAGAAAGTTTGCCTCAACAAATAAAAACACCTGCGTGTCCTTGAATTGACATCAGAAGAAAAAGGCATCAAGGCGAAAATCAAAGGCACAGCATCCGGTATTAAATTACGGCTTAATTAATAGTTTTGCGCGAGACAAAAATTATATTTGTGTGCAAAGGAAAGGAATAATATTCTTTAAACGTTAAAAGAGTAAGTTATTAGTGCATTTTCTTACAGACTATTTAGTCCAAGTTCTGGCGTGTGTGATATTCACGATAATTTTAATCATGTAAACTTGATCATGAATTTGTCCGCGAAGTTTTTCAAGTTTGCGTCATGGTGACAGTAGAGAGCTTAAGCATACAGGCGTTTGAGAGCCACAGACAGCGATTGAATTCAATAGCATTTTTCATTCAAAACAATGATGAGCAATTTAAAATTCCAATTTTTACACAAGACGTCATTGAGAGCATTTTCACGTTCTTGAGACGACGGGAACTTCTAGAACGTTGAGGCCTGTCATCGTTGTTTTACTACAATAGACATGCTTTTAAAGTAGCAAACTTGTATTTTAAGGGGGATTAATTTCATTGCATTACAATATAAAATAAAGGATCTGTATTTTTATATAAAGATGAAATTTAAGCTTATGAGCTAACAGTTTAGATATGTGATTATTCATAGCCTTTGTTTGGGGTAAAAAAGCTAGCCTTTTCAAAGAATTCGTGGTTCAGTAGTTCTGTATTGTATTCCTGTTCTTCCGGTCACCGTCCGTGTCTCGAAAACGCTAATATGCTTAAGGTTGCTAATGTCAGGGCCGTAGGCAGGATTTTTTAGTCAGGGGGCAGTAAGACTGCGCATGCCGAATTTCTAGGGGGGTCCGGAGGTATGCTGCCCCGGAAAATTTTTCAAATTTGAGTCTCTGAAATGGCATTTCCCGCGATCTGACATCATATTTGAGCAAAATTTTGAACATTTCAAAACATATTTTTTAAGACACATTCTCTCATTTTTACAAAAGATTTTGTCTAAAACTACAGTATTACATATTTACAAAGACAACTACAGTCATTTGCAACTCACTTGTCACTTTTCACCAAAATGTTCAGAAATTCGTTATGAAGTTCGTTGGGAAGTTCAAAGTTCGTTTTGAACTACGTAATTGATTGCCGGCTACTAGGAACCAAAAAAGCAAGAAGTCAATCAAATGCATAGTTTAAAACGAGTTTTGAACTTCCCAACGAACTTGCGAACTTCGGAACATTTCGGTGAAAAGTGAGTAGCAAATGACTGCAAAATAATTACTCTAACGCGATAAAGCGCGAACACAACGCGAAAACTCATTGTCAGAGTTATGATATTAAACGACTAGTTAGTTCTTCATTCTGTGACTCTGGGAACAAATGCATGTGATGTGTGACATAAAAATCATATTTTGGATTTTCTCGGGGGGGGGGGGGGCAGTCGCCCCTACTGCCCCCCGCTATCTACGGCCCTCACACTGTGCCTTTAAGTTGATGATAATATTAAAGGTGAAATGCAGCGTAATTTTTTTTTCTTTATTGTATTAATCTAGAGCATAGTGCAAACCCACTAACAAAATTTCGGAAAATTATACCTAAAGGTAATAATGTTTTTCTTTAACTGGAAGTCTTGTAAAATTCAAAATGACACATTGTCGGAAATGCGTTCGGAAAATGTCTCTTGTGACGTAAAAAGTGACATTGCACCAAAGTTGTCATGAAATATACGCTTTGTAGACGCTTCTTTTTTATTACTTAAAAATGGCTACTGCATAATTCTTAATTGAAATAACGATTCAAATATAGAGCTCGATCAGAGACAGAAACTTACGTTCTTCTGCCGTTGAAAATATCTAAAAATAGTCCAAATCAGGGGTGGCGCTAGAGGGGGGGCAGGGGGGGCTACAGCCCCCCTGTCGGGGAACCTTAGCCCCTCCGTCGGGGAAAATTATTACATTTGTCGGGGAACAAAGTCGAAGGAAAAAATGGCTTAAATTAAAAATTAAACTGGTAAAAGATCTTGTTTTTCTTAATGCGCAATAATAAACGCATCGTATAACAACATATCTAATTTGAAAGTGAGAATATAGGAAATCTAGAAACCAATGCCGTAGTCATTTTGCGCAAAACTTACTAAAAAGCTAAGAAACAGTTAAATATTAATAAGTATCGGCTATTCGAATTACACTGTCAACTACAATGTGTTATTCAATTGAGTAGGCTAATATTTCATTCTCAATGACTCACTTCTCATGGCGAAAGCTGTTCGCTTCAAGGTGCGTTGCACCATTTGCGATGAAGTATTTCAAAACGACTACGCTGAAAGGCATACGAAATCTAAGCACAAAGAGCTGTATGCGTCTGGCCGCCGCCAAGCACCGACAACAATCATACTTGAAGAAGCCGAATCTCGACAAAGGACGGTGGCTTCATTCTTTAATAAAGTTTCCAACGCCGCCGGCGCTTCTACTTCCAAAAGAAAAAGAATCGATTCGACAGAATCTGTTGACAGAGAACCCGAAGAAGCAGATGGGTTGAGTCAGTTGGCTGAAGTGATTCGAACTAGAGATTCGAGTTCTCCAGATGAAGGTAAATGATCGTGAATTAACACAGTACTGTCAGTAGCCAATAAATCAATAATTAGTGATGAATATTCTGTATATTAATCCACGAAGCCCCGGTGTTCTGTTCTAACTTCCAACCCATGTCTTATGTGATACCTTTGTAAATCTAATTCCAGTGACTGATTTTGAAGAACCAATACCCAACATAGAAATTGAAGAGTTTAGCAAAGAAGAAAGTTTAATTGGTGATATTCTAGAAGAGACTGAAGAGTCAGAAGAAACCGATCCAGCTGGCCTAGAAGACATCCGCGAAGGTATTTTCACACTGACTCGCTAATTTTGAGATACTATATGTGTTAACTATTTTTAGGAATGTTGAATTGCCGCTATAAAAAACGAACGTAGAAACTATTTACCACGACTTGTTTTCTTGAAAATGCGGTCATGCGGAGTGCGAGTGCCTGAGTTCAACGTGATGAAAATGCGGATTGTTTATATAGCTATATTAAGAAAAGTAAAACAAGAACATGAAAACGACGTTATTGAGGACTATAAACTGCTTTAGGAATTCACCTCAGGTGGTTTAAAAATAACACGATCACGATATACATATGGTGAAATAATTCATCACTTTTGAGTTTATTAAAAGTTTTTTGTCTTCATGCTACTGAGCTTTTACATGCATGTTCTTGACTTTTTGTATTACATGCTGATGCTTTATGTTATTTTCAGCTATAACTAGAAGTCATGATAAAAGCAATGATAATGAATCACCGAATTTGCAAATACAATCCAGTAAGGTAGCTGAAATTCCAGGCCCAAAAGACATCTCAATGTCCAAAGACAGACATCCAGTACAGCCTTGTAACATAAAGTTCCCTTCACATATGATTGGCAAACAGTATAGAGCATTTACATCATCCCTGTATGATAAATACTCATGGATAGAATATTCACAATGTGAAGATGCTATCTACTGCTATCACTGCAGACATTTTTCCAAGAATAGAAAAGAGCACACATTTGTAACCCAAAGTATGCGCAATTGGAAGAAATGCTATGGAACCAGAGTCAGCGACAACAAACTGATGCAACATCAAGGCAGCCTACAGCATGCAGAGTGTGTCGATGCTTATGCACGCTATTTAGCGATGAAGTCTGGTGCTTTTCAGTCGGTTGCTGAACTCCAGGACTCTGCCCATGTAAAGCTTATTAAAGAAAATAAGCAATATATGCGCACATTGTGTGAAGTTCTGCTGGTTACTGCTCAACGGAAAATTGCCCAACGTGAGACAGGTAGATCATTTCGAGTTGACAACATCAACGAAGAAAGCCTTGACTTTGGTCCATCTTGTGGAAATTTTCTCGCCATTCTTTCTCTTGTTGCTAATCATGATCCAGTTGTTGCTGAAAGAATTCGATCTGGGCCTATGAATGCCAAGTACACACACCATAGTGTTCAGAACGCTTTGCTGGGCATAATGAAGGATATGATTCTGGAGCAGATAAAAGAAGAGCTGCATGAGGCAGAATATTTTACAATACTTGCCGATGAATCCAAAGATACAAGCAAGAAAGAACAGGTTGTTGCCGCAGTACGTTACTGTTTTAACAACGCTATCCATGAGGAGTTCATCGGTGTTGCAGAAGCACAAAGTTTGGATGCTGATGGGCTGTCCGATACTATTATCTACCAGTTACGAAGAGTTGACGCCAACATGAAGAACTGTGTTGGACAGGGCTACGATGGTGCATCAGTTGTCTCTGGTCATTTGAATGGGGTTCAAAGAAAAATTCCCGAGAAAACTGGTGCTGAAATGGCCTATTACGTCCATTGCTTCTGCCACAGATTGAATCTTGTAATTGTTGATGTGGTTAATTCAGTCAAGTGCGTGGCCAACATGATAGCTCTTTTCAAACAGCTACACTCATTTTTGAGTAGCAGTACCGTTCATGTCAGGTGGGAAAAACTTCAAGAGAATAACGGAGTAAAAAAGATGGAGATTGGGAAAGTTTCGGATACTCGATGGTCGTGTCAGGCAAAACAGTTTAACGCAGTATCGAAGCGCATTGATATCGTCTACGAAGTACTGCAGGATGTGATTGACAACGACAGCAACGCCAATCGCATCACTGAAGCAACCGGTTATATGCTACAGATAGATCGCCGTTTTGTCAGATACCTCCTGGTTACCAAGCATATTTTGAAGAAAGCCAAATTTGCGTCAGATATGTTGCAGAAGCCAACGAACGATCTGACCGAGGCCATGGAACTTATTGGTACGCTAAAAGACGAAATGAAAGCCTGTCGCTCAAGAGAGAAGTGTCAAGAGTTCTGGGATGATGCAGAAAAAGTAGCCGACCGTTTAAACCTGCCTGAGAGTGCACGACCTATCAGACGAAGACGACTACCAGTAGCCTTGCAGGATTGTGTTGTGGAGGCCAATGTTGAAGAAAACGCTGCAGGAGTAGGTTTCGATGGATACGTTCGGGATGTCTACGAAATTGTAGACAAAGTTGATGGGGAGCTTCAGAAGAGATTCGATGACAACAATATTGTAATAATGAAAGGAATCACATCTTTGTGTCCCAGCTCTACAAGTTTCATGGATGAAAGTTCACTTTTGGCTTTCGCGAAATTATTCAATGCCAACACAAGGGTTCTCAAGTGTGAAGTTGCCACCTTTAAGCACTTGCTTGGAAGAAAAGCGGAGAAAGAAAGGCCCAAGAGTTTACTTCAGTTGCAAGCTTACCTGAAGAAGTTAAAGGAAGCCTTTTTCGAGCTTCACCGAATTGTTTTAATTGCATGCACCCTGCCTGTATCATCAGCTGAATGTGAACGGAATTTTAGCTCAATGCGGTTAATAAAGAATGATCTTCGCTCGGTAATGAAACAGGACCGTTTGGATAGTCTAATGATGCTAGGAATTCATCGTGATCGAGGAAGCAAACTTGACTTAGACGCCGTAGTAAATTCATTCAAGGCTAGGTTTCCTAAGTGCAGAATTGCACTCTAACATTGCTGTATTAAACAATATGTTACATTTTGTACATAACGTTCTTACTATTAATGATCTAATTTTAACAATTTTTACAATCACGACGAGACATGAGTTCTCGGTACCATAGGCTAAACACATATGTAAAGTGTTAAGGTATTTAACAACTTGTAATGTACATATTAACTTTCATTTTTTTTTTTCAGAAGTAATTTCAGAAACACCATGCACACTGTTTTTAACTTTTTATTAGAAAGACGTTTGTCGTTGAGGCAGAGACCTGACGAGGCTGACGACGTCTTGAGCCACAAGAACAAGAATTCGGCTAATAAAAATTAAGAACAATACATGGTGTCTCTAATAATTATCTGCCCAAATTATAAATCGCTATACAAAACTTTAATTCATTATTAAGTATAATAACTATACTTGTTGTTGAATTGGCTAAAAAATAGATTTATCTCCATATCAACCTAAACATAAATGCTATGCTACCTGTGTTGTTGCAATTATTCCCCTCTCAATACCTCTTGGCACTTTAGGCCATATTCCAGGGGGGTGTAGCTGAAGACCTTCAACATTAGCCCCCTTGTCGGGGACCTTAGTCCCTGCGTCGGGGAATTCCTGGCGCCACCCCTGGTCCAAATACAGTAAAACCCCGCATATAAGAACCTGTAATTTTCAAGTTAGCCTAAAAAGATTCTTATATAATTGGTGCTTACTGGGAAATTAGGCTATTTAGGTTCTTAAACAGGTTCTTATTTTCTTAAGAAAAAAAATGTGGTTGTTCCTGGAAGAATATTGGTACAGCCTATTATTTATACAAAAAATGAATATAATTATGTCTAAATGACTTCAACCTTAAAAAATAGAAACCTATTCTTGGTAATCTTATTCGTTCTATACCCTTTTTACTTTGCATTCCTAAATAGTAAATTATAAAATAAGAACCTTTTCAAATTTTAGGCTAAAACAGGTTCTTATGTAAAGGGGGTCTAAATGGACAATCTTAGCCTAACAGGTTCTTAAAAACCAGGTTCTTATATGCGGGGTTTTACTGTATATTGGAGTAAAATCGGAGTAAAACTATATGCCGCATTTCTCAAGCGAGGATATCTCTTCGGATTTCGTCTATTTCTTTTGAAAATGTTTTGTTTTGGGCACAAGTAATGAAGAGGAAGCAAGAAAAGCTTACAATCTTGAATAAGGTATCAACATTTTTTTTGTAAATAACGATGTAAACATTAATTCCCAACATGCTCAGAACGGACTGTAGACCCCTTTAACTTAGACCCCGTTTACACGATGCTGGTACAATTTGAAAACGGAACAAAATCATGCCGGTATGCAAATACAGCATCCATATAATATTTCATGTTATTTTTGTGTCGGTATCGTGTAAACGCAAGGCCTAAACCAGGGGCGTCGTAAGCGGGGGGGCCTCCCCCCCCCCCCACTTTTTTTGGTGACCGGGGGCCAGAATGTTTGGGGCCCCCACTTTTTAACAAGGCCAGTAATAAACAAGGCCAGTAATAAAGTTATGATTAACAAAATCACTAACCCTAGCTAACCCACGACTTTGAATAAGGATATAATAAAGAAATTTGAATGCAGATATTCAATGTCTGGAAAAGCGTTGTCTTTTGAGTATTTTATGACGTTTTTGGACCTTTAGATATCTGTATCCTCCCCCACCTCCCCCCCCCCCCCCCACACACACACACACTTTTAGTGTCGCTCCGACGCCACTTGCCTAAACGGCATGATTTTGTTCCGTTTTCAAATTGTTCATTCAGCGTGTTTCATTCTATACATCGGCACAGAATAAAGACTATACAGAAGGGCCACTCGGGTCGGAACCTTTGAAGTTTTTGTCTCCGCGCATGTCGCATTACGCATGTTGCTCAGCCAGTAAACTGCATGTTCTGGCCAATAAGCACGCTGAACTGGCTGTCCTAGCCAGTAAACTGCATATTTTTGCATAAAAATACGAGGACACGTTGTACCGCTAAGTGGCCCTTCTGTATAGTCTTTATTCTGTGACATCGGGATTAAGTAAAGTTGTTTTGACTTTGCATCTCCGCTTCCCCTCCCCCCTCCAAAATACCCTGGCTCAGGCTGGTCACGTGTCACCAACTTTTTAGGTGAAAACAAAATTTTATTGTCAGGGTCGGGTGGTCATTTCAAAATTTGTCGTTGCCACTCAAGAGTGATTTTGGATTTTACAGTATGCGAAATTCAAAAATTCTTCTGGTTAGTTTGAACTTTTTATTTATTTTTATTTATTTACTTAGCAAAAGGACACGAAGTCCCCTACTAGGCTAAGCACCACTTCTATTCAAAGAAAGTTTGGAAATTATCACCCTGCATCTCTTGCGATACTTGCGATGGCCAACGCTGGATTCAACAACAAGGCTTTCGAAATTTCAAGAGGTTAGTTCATTACATTTACTATGCTTACTTCGCTTCAGCCAATGATATATATTTATATTTTCGTTCTGGAGACCCCCCAAACTACCCAGGCATATTTGCATTACCTTGCTCCTGTATTTTCAAACTCATTAATAATTCATGAACCAAAAACAAAAGAAATTAATGTGTAATTAGTGTTTTGAAACCCGAGGAAGATCCATCGTGATGACGTTTTGCAATATTTCAAAGTCTAGGACTTTGAAAATATGTAAATTACTATGTTTGAGAAGTCAGGTCAGACTTTACCGGGATTTCAAAGCCCTCGTGCATTAAAAATGCTCGCCTTTGGCTCGCATTTTCAATAGGCACTCGGACTTTGAAATCCCAGTAAAGTCCTCCGTCTCGTATTTGAACTATTACTTCTAATAAGACCCCGTTTACACGATGCCGGTACAATTTGAAAACGGAACAAAATCATGCCCTTTAGGCCTTGCGTTTACACGATACCAGCACAAAAATGACATGAAAACGGCACAAAATGAAGACGAGTTCCTTGACGGCATGAAATGAAGACGCAACACTAACCAGTATCGCCGTAACAGTTTGCTGACGGTAATCACGATATATACGAGCACAGTATTCGGGTCAGCAGTATTCACAAAGTCTTCTCAATTCTCATTGGAAGAGAATAGTCACATACTAATCCGTCATTATATTATACCGGCATCGTGTAGACGCAAGACTTTTTGGCCTGTATTTACACACCGGCATGATTTTGTTCCGTTTTCAAATTGTACCGGCATCGTGTAAACGGGATCTAAATGTTCATAGTTTACTGATGTTGTCTTTGTTTCTTAGGCAACTTGCAGTTCGTAATAAACGCAAACAGTCAGACGCGCACAACGAAACGCTTGAAAACATATTTGACAGTTTGGGGAAAGAATATTACCGGCATTACCACAGTATATATAGTGGTCAGAGCACTACGCTAGCATCGCAGGGTCGTGGGTTCAATTCCAGCCGGAAGGCCTATATGGAGTTGTTGCATTTTTTGCAACTGGTCTCGATTTATAGGCATTTCGTTTCTCTTCTTTGAGACTCTGAATACATTCTTCAAACGTTTTTCCATTATTTCCTTGTGTTCTGCGTCGTCATTTTGCAGTGTCTCTTTCTCGTGTTCTTCGCGGACACAGACCTGGAAAAAGTGCAACCTCGTACCCAGGGTTTTTCACTCTAGCGAGAGAAAGACCCTGGATGGTCTTCCCAACATGTCCTCACTTAGAATTTATGATTATCCTTAATGTCAAAGTGTCTAGAATTCATGATTATCCTTAATGTTAGGGGACTTTTTTCTCCCACATGCGGGATGTTAAACTGAAAAGCATATAACAAAAAAACCTATAGGTGTGTTGTGGTCGGGGTCTGAGAGGTGTGTTGTGGTCGGAGTCTGAGAGGTGTGTTGTGGTCGGGGTCTGAGGTGGGACTTTTTTCCTGGAGGGTTTTGGTTAGGTTTAGGTCCACCGGGGGGTCGTGGTTAGGTTTAGGGTTGCCAGGGGGGTTGTGGTTAGGTTTAGGGTCAGGTTTAGAGGTGGGGGTCAGAGGGAATTAGTTTTTAAAATTGAGGATTATCGTTAATTCTACGACATTTCAAAATTAACGATAATCATGAATTCTAAGTGAGAGAATATGCTGGTCTTTCTCCAGCGGGCGCAGAGAAAGAGCCTGGGTACGAGGTTGGAAAAAGTGTTCAATGTTCCTCGGATCCTGAATCTGCCTTTTCAAATGTTCCTCAAAAGTGCGTAAAAACACTGGAAAATTTGACCGTGCATTACGCGTGCAACAAAATTTAAAAAAATATTTGGATATTCAGAGGTACAACTTCTTTAGGGAAAGTAATTGAAATTTGTTGATGCGTATATTTCCCTATTGAATCTATATTGAAACGCCATCTAATTTAATTTTGTTGTCCATTGTGTTGCGAGGAACTGAACGTTCCTCAGAGCATAAGCACGCTAACGCTGACGCTGACGCTAACGCCACCACTAACACTAACACTAACACTAACACTAACACTAACACTAACACTAACACTAACACTAACACTAACACTAACACTAACACTAACACTAACACTAACACTAACACTAACACCAACACCAACACTAACACTAACACTAACACCACCATCACCATCAACACCAACACCAACACTAACACCAACACCAACACCAACACAACACTAACACCGACACAACATTAACACCGACACTGTCAAACACTGACACCAACACCAACACCAACACCAACACCAACACCAACACCAACACCAACACCAACACCAACACCAACACCAACACCAACACCAACACTAACACTAACACTAACACTAACACCAACACCAACACCTAACACCTAACACCAACACTAACACTAACACCAACACCAACACCAACACCAACACCAACACCAACACCAACACCAACACCAACACTAACACTAACACCAACACCAACACCAACACTAACACTAACACTAACACTAACACTAACACTAACACTAACACTAACACTAACACTAACACTAACACTAACACTAACACTAACACTCACTAACACTAACACTAACACCAACACTAACACTAACACTAACACTAACACTAACACTAACACTAACACTAACACTAACACTAACACTAACACTAACACTAACACTAACACTGAATTTCCTGATTTCCATGTTCGTGACAGTACAATTATAGGGTT